>JAMXBD010000074.1:0-1200000 GCA_024138025.1 Combretum micranthum | reverse complement strand
TATTATCCTAATCTGACTCCTATATGTTAGTAAATATATTTATGTATATATATTTCCTAGAGCATGTGAGCTCACTAACATAATATTTATTTATTTATTCATGCCTTGCAATTTATTTATTTACTTGTTTCATGCAATTTATTAAGATTAATCTTTCTACTCTTACACTTGTTCATATCAAGTCAAAACAATTTTCTTTCTTTTTTTTTTTTTTTTTGAGACTAGTCTATTCTTATTCTCGGATTGCCTTGATAAAGCTAAGGTTCTCAATACATGACCGGGATACCTTGATAAAGCTAAAATTTCCAATGCTTGACCATATTATTATGTTTATTTGCTTATGTGTATTCCTTTCTATCTTATTATATATTATTCTTACTTTTTCATTGCTACAAAATCATATTCATGCATGATTAGAATGTTGTTGTCTTAATAAAAATAAAAAATGGGTTTTTTCTTAAACAAAGAGAAGTAAACTAGATTTCTTAACAAAGGAATTTTCAACAAAATATTTAAGTTTTGTTTTTAATAAACTCTTTCAAAAGATAAGCTAATCATAAATTCTAGAAGTAGTAGTAATGAAGATTTCTTCAAAATAATAAAAGGAACTCATTTCGTTTATAAATCAGAACTGAATACTCCATAAAAATATAAATTTTCACATTAAACTTCAGGTTTTAACCCAACCACATCTTTTATAAAACTTAAATAGGTTCACTATAGACTTTAAAAATCACATACTAAGAAAGTTTCTACAAAACTTAATTTTTATATATTGTCATTCTCTTTTCAAAATTAAAATGAAATTTTTGTTAAGTTATAATATTGACAATTCTTTATTAGGAAATATTTTCTTATAAATTTATCTAAAAGAATTATTCCACCACTTGATAAATATCAGGAACGAAACAAGTTTTTCAAATCAAGGTAAAATCAATTTACTATTTTAGAAACCAAATTAGAAAAATAAAATTTACCAAGAAAGTAAAGTTTTAAAAGTAAACTGATTTTCTAAAAAAGAAAAAGAATGTAAAGATGAGAGGAAAACATATATTTAACACAACTCTAAATATTAGACCATACCAACAACTTAAGAAAAATTTTGAAAAGCTTATTTTTCAATCAATAGAAATAAAATTGGTAGATAACTTAAAAAACCAAATTTTTTTTGGGAATTAATTTACTTTTGAAAAGTTAGGAAATGTAATCATAATAGGAAAAAACACTCACTTATAACAACTCAAGAATTTTTAAGTTTATTTCTAGCAATTTAAAAAGGAAAAATTTTCAAAGTTTCATCTTTTAAAACTCTTAAAGACAAATTGTTTGTGAAATATTAATATTGAAACAACACTACAAAAATCATGCATACGATATGAGTATAAATATATGTTCAAAGGATTTTTCAACTATATAAATATATATATATGTTTTGCTTAAGGATTTTTGAGTAAAGAGAAGTTTGGAAAAATCATATTTTGAGGACTATGAAATTCATAACTATTCTATACCATAGTAATTTGTAACCCAAATGGCTCTTTATGACAAAAATAACCTTAGAAATTGATAAATCTTTTAGAATAGGTAGAAAACGGTATATTATATGGGAAATTCCGAGTTAAAATGAGCTAGTTATGGCCGTTTTAAATTGGAATTTTCTCTTATACGAATTTTGACGCAAATGCTAAAATAGAATTAGAAAGTTCAAGAAGAGATTCCACGAAATACTCATTTCAGGTATTTCTTTTGTTTAGGTAATGAAGTTTGGGATGATCCATATTTGGAGAACCATTACGAGTAAATAGATTTTGGCAAGGATGGCCAAGTGAGTTTTTTTTTTTTTTTTGTCACGCCGAGTGAGTTTATTTCCTACCTTTTACGTACTTATTTGTGCTTGTAGCTAGAGGCACTAGAAGTAGGAAAAGATAAAAATAAATTTTGTATGAAAACATTGATTGAAAGAATACTAAGCATATTGGAACATGAATTGTTTTTAAAACAAATTGTGTTTTATTATTACCATGCTGAAATGTTTGCATTCCTATGATCGCTTTAAAGTACCTTCATTACATATTTCAAGTTATATATATTAATTGATTCATGCATATCACGTAGTTAGTTTCATTTCATTAGCTACTATACTCGATGGGACAAGAGTATAGTAGTGAGGTTTGCACGAGCCATAAGTCTACAAGATTGACGAATAGGAGCCAGAAAGAACTATTTCAAGATGAATGAGTAGGAGCCAGAAACAAACTACATAAGTTGGATTTCAAAGATGGGTTTTAAAGAGCCTAAAACACCTAACCGCTGAATGGAGGGGTAAATCAATTCAAAACATATGATTTCTGGTAGATCATATGTATTGCTTATCCATTTGCTTGATGCATTCATATGCTTGTTTAATAACTTGTTTGAAATTATTGATACGAGTACGTTAATTCATGAATATTCTCATTAAGCTAGCTATACTTATACTCTGATAGACTTTTGTTGTAACAGGACCAATATCTCTTATGCCTGAGGACTTCATATACTCGAGTGGGATTATATTTTGGGGAGCTTTTAGAAATCCTTTGAAGATCGTAGGCTAAATATCCTTTAATATCTTTTAGTTTTAATATTGTTTCCTTGTGTGAAAGACTAAGCTGGTATTATGATTGTTTGAAGATTTATAGGGGAAAGCCCCTAAGATGATGTAAGGACTATATTCTTACAATGTTGAAATTAGATAGTTATCTAGATTTCTTGTATGCTGTATTTACTATCTCGAACTACACATTCCATCGGTGTCTCTTATTGTTGTGATAGACGCCTTACATATGATGTTGAAGCTTTCAAATGACTTCAGGAAAGTCGTTCTTAAGTTTTAATACCGTATGCGGGGGACTGCCACGTCTAGGGTACCCTTTGAGGCATGATAAGTTGAGTTAAAGAAGCAATTGCAGGAATTCTTAGACAGAGACTTTTATAAGGCCAAGTGTTTTACCTTGGAGAGCCTCAATTCTCTTTGTAAGGAAGAAAGATAAGGGTACGAGATTATGTATCGATTATAGAGAACTAAATGATGTAACTATTAAGAACAAGTATCCTTTGTTTGGAATGTACAATCTATTTGATTAGTGATAAGGGCACAAGTTTTCTCTAAAATAGACTTGAGGTCAAGATATCATCAAGCCCAAAGATGTGCAGAAAACAACTTTTAGGACCAGATATTAGCATTATGAGTTCCTATTAATGCTATTTTGACCTTACGAATGCACCGACTGCATTTATGGACTTAATAAATAGAGTCTTGAGAGATTATTGTATTGGTTTATGGTGGTTTTCATAGATGACATACTCATATACGGGTAAAGAAGAACATGGGGAGAATCTGATGTAATCTGTAAGCCCCGGAAAAATTTCAGTAAATAATTCCAAAATAAACATAGACAATAAACTCTAAAAAAATGACTCCCAATTAAAAACCGAACTTCAACTAGTTCAAAATCATGAACGAATCCAGAAATTTCTTAAACTTTAAGAAAAAGAAAATCCTTAAAAGTAAAATAAGAACTTAATAGTCTTCAAATCCAAAACCGTTACGTACAACGAATTTGATGCTTAACCATGACTTGTAAAATTAGGTAATATAGAACCTAAAAACAAATTATTAAAAAGTAAACAACGATAAACCTTCGGAAATAATACCTAATTTAAGAATTCCGAAAACGTTAAGAGATATTAAAAACTTACAAAAATAATATTTAAAATAAATATTCTCAAATTAAATATGTTGTATAAACATAAAACTTCAGTTTTCAAATTGGCAGGGTTCTAAACCGGAAAATCACTCAGGAACCCTAAGTGGAATATCATAGTTTATGTAAACCCCTAATTTTAGAGGGGTATCAAGTCCAAACCTTAAACCGAAAAGTCAAACCGGAAAACCTAAGTCAACAATTCCAAGGAAACCCTAGCAGTTTAAATCTGGCAATCCCGTATTCCTAAACTAAGGAGTCGGAATATAAGTAAAGGGTGTAGTTTGGGTCGTAATGATGCTAAGATGCTTTAAAAGGTAAGATTAGCGAATTTTCGATCTATTTCGAACTTGATCGGGTACAGACTTCGAAAAGCATGCTCTGGGATTTGAAATATTAAATATATGATATTAGTACCTTTAGATTGTAATTTCGTAAGAATTCCAAATATAGCAGTTATATAATTTTTCGGGTTATGAAAGTTACGGTTATAGCCTTTTTCCCGTATTTTCTTTACTATCGGTAAAGTACATGTATTGTCTACTATTTATTACTATTCACAAGTACAACCTACTACACACACAACCCATACCCTAGTCTTACATCCTTACAAACACTCCATTACATTTTCTTTTCCAAGAAAAATTTGTCTCTTAACAAATTATTACATTTAATAGTTTTTATCACATAGATTACAAATCAAATCAATTTCAATCTCTCCCTCTCTCCTCTCTACACTTAAACTGGCACCACCCTCCCCCCCCCCCCCCCCCCCCCCCCCCCCCCCCCCCCCCCCTCTTATGCCCTCTCTTGAATTTTTTAATCTAATTATTAAGCAAATAACCCTAATTTACTCCATATATATACTTATTTACACTCTCTCTCATCGTTTCTACTCTTTCAAAATTTCACTCAAAGTAAAGTCCTCTCTTTTCTCTCCCCTTTTGCCATGAGCTTCCCCTCCCATTACCCATACACACACTTTGTTTTCCCTTCAAATTTCTTACTCCATACAACAAATAGGTAAGAGATCTATACTTTTGGATCTTGAAACATGTAATGGCAAGTTCATTCATGTATGATTCCACACAAAATCCCCATAAGCTTCAAGCTAGGGAAGTGGAAACACTTGAATATGAGATCATTGCCATCACAATGTTTTAGATCTTGTTATTTGAGTTATTATGCTATTATCTTGTTTTTTATTAAGTTATGTTGTTATTATTAATGATTTGTGCATATATTCATCATCTATTCATGTTCACATAACCATCATAGTGTTCATGTATTTATAACTAGTTTAGTAAACTAATCTAGTTGTTTTAAGTTTATACATGCATTAGGCTTTTGTTTTATGCTCTTAAATAGCTTGTAATAGCTTGATGGAAGTAGGAAAGTGTTAGAAAACTCAAGATCTATATTAGTATCAACAAAAATAACTTTTGAAAATTCGGATAAAAAGGGAACCCTATTTAGAAAACCTATTTTTCAACTTCAAAATGTGTATTTTTCATTTAAAATGAAAGGCTTAGGGAATATGTATCATAAATGGTTGATCTTGATGAGAAAAACTTAGATCTACTAAGGAATATTTTCAAAACAAAGGCATGCTTACAAAGGTGATGTTTCAATCTCAAAAAATAAGTTTTAAATTCGTAATAAAAGAAGCTTAAAACGTAAACACTCATTTTTCAACTCCAGAACAATATTTTTATTAAAGAAATGGAAGCCTAAGTGGGTAGGTTTTATTAGGAAATAGTTTTTGAAAGACTAAATGAGTTTTACAAAGAAAACAAACTCAAATGAATTTTTCAAAATTCGGATTTGAAAATAGCCATTATTTAAACACCTATTTCCAAATGCCAAAATGATAATTTTTATAGGAAAATGAAAGTCCTAGAGGATATGTGTAATTAAGACTCAATTTTGATAAGAATAAGAGAGGTTTATCAAATTATAATCCTAGAACAATAAATGGTTTCCAAGAATAGGTGAAACAATGTTTTCATTCCTTAAAATTTTGTAAAATTCGTAGTTAGGCAAACCACCTATCTAAACATATATTTTCTAAACCCAAAATGAAGGTTTTTACTAAAATGATGAAGGTAATGACTATATAGGTCATCAAGGTTAAGTTTTAATGAAAGCAAATGTGATTTTTCAAGAAAGAAACTATCTTTCCTAAGCCTAGTAAATTTCAAAGATTTTACAAAGTAAAAAGCTCTTCAAAAAAGAATTATTGATACTATAACACTAAGGATATACATATAGATAGTCACTCCATGACCTTCATGATAATAGATGGTAGGTATTGCCTATACACATGATGCACTTGTAGAAACAATGTTAGAAAAGTAAGGTCACATACTTCTTATTTGATAGTATCCAAGTATATGAAGAATTAGAAACTCCCAACATTCATTAATCATGCATCATATCGAGTTATATATGTATATAGTCGAGTCTTACAAGATATACTGATAGCTAAGTACCTATCAAAGCTTTAATATGATGGTTGTTTTGAGGATATGAGTTGAATCGTGGAATGGGAGATTCATGTAGTATTTTGTACCCTGCTGTTCATGGACCAACCGACCTCAATTGTTGAAAAAACTCTAGAAATAGATAGCTCTCATCGAATAGGTTGAAATTGGTATATAATATGCGAAATTCCTAGTTAAAATGACCAAGTTATGTCCATTTTAAGTTGGAATTTCCTCTTAGACGAATTTTGACGAACTTGATAGAATAGAATTTATAAGTTCATTCAAACTTCATAAAAATACTCATTAGCGTTATTTCTTTTGATTAGGAATCTTGGGAGACGGACTAGACCTTTCCGGGGACAATTACGATTAAGTGGGTTTCCACGCCATGGCAAATTGAGTTCATTTCTTAAATGGTTGTGCTCATGTATGTGCTTGTAAACGTAGTGGCATTAAAATTAGGGAAAGATAAAATGGAGATGAGTTGTGATCTAATCTTTGGTGAATGAATGTTAAGTATATTGGGGCGAAACTTGTGGTAAATATTGTATGAGCTAGTATAGACTTGAATTATCTAAAATTCTCTATGATCACTCTTAATTTACCTAATTCACATACTATGATTATATGAATAAACTGTACATGTATATTACGTAGTGAGTCAAATTGCATTAGCTAATATACCTTTGGTGGGATAAAGGTATATTAGCAGAAGGCGAGAGGGTCTATGTTAACATTAAGGATGCGAGATCGCTTAAGTTAACGGATGTGGGGTAGGCACATAAAACTACTACAATAAAACAACAGAGGTTATATAACTAAGAGAAAGAGATCGGGATGATGGTTGCATGACTTATGGATCACCCCACTCAAAATTGGAATTTATGGTTACATGTCTTATGGACCATCCTAACCCCGAATGGAGGGCGTAAATCCATTTACATATGGTCTCGGAAAGTCATATGCTTGTATACTCATTTGCTTGTGCATTTCATATGGATGTTAATAACTTGTTTGTTATATACTGTAGTCGAGTACTAATCATTGGAAATAAAATCTCACTAAGCTCATAAGCTTATACCCCAATAGTTTCCTATTGCAGTATGAATATTTATGGCTATCTCCGAGGAGCCACTATCATCAAGTACAGCTTTTGGACTCTAAGAAGCTTTTGATGAGGCCGGGACCTAAACATAGACATGGACTTCTATTTGAGTCTCCCAAATTGGTATTTGAAGGATAATACAAGAGACTTTTAGAGCTTGAGAACTCTTAATGATTTTGATGGGGCTATGCCCCTTAAAGTCATGTAATAGAATAAATCTAAATATAACTATTATGATCTATATTCTTGTTGCTATGTATGTGTCACGCCCCGAAGGATACCCTAAACGTGGCAGTCCATCGTACACAATATTAAAGCCTAAGAATGACCACCTCAGTCACGCGAAGGCTTCCATACTATGTACAATGCTTCTAACACATAAAGGAGACACATCGGAATGATACATTTTATGTTGATACAATTGAGTAACAATGTAAAGGAAATACAAATTTACTCTACTTCAGATACAAATCACTATACTTCAAAATACAAATCATTCAACTTCGATTACATTCATCCACAGACTTCCCTACATAAACTATTACAAGACAAATCATAAACTAGCTGGTGACTTCAAACATTCGTATTTTTTGCCAAAATCTTGGAGTCATTCCCGGCTCCAATCAATTCAGTCCCCACTTTGCATTCTTGAGATAACCTGTTCATTTAAACAACTATAGGGGTATAAGCTACACTAGCTTAGTGAGAATTCCCTTAGTTCCGTACCAGAACAAGCAAGCATTAATCAATCATATGCTATGTATGAACAAACACGTGAGCAAGCAATTATGTATGGGTATCCGGAACCCACACACAGAACGGATTTGCGCCCTCCATATCTTGGGCTAGGGATGGTATTGAAGTCTACACGACTGCTGCTAGTCCCCAAGCCCTCGGCTCATAGCACTCGCTTCGGCTAGGCTCATACATGGAATGCATCCGCGATGCGCCTTAGTTTCCTATGAATGCGCTCTGATCCCGGGTCTCATTATCCAAACGAGTCCTCGGATTATACCGATCGACCTGCGTAGGAGTAGCACGCTATCAAATGCAATATGTCCGATGCGATGCATGAGCAATTTACTTTTTGCTTAGGTCAAAATATTTATATATTCCTTAGAGTGACCAACCAATATCATACACATTACAAAAATAATATGAACAGTGCAGTTATCCAATCAAATCGTGGTTTTGATATGCTTTAGTATTCTTTGGCATACATTCATCACAGCCTCATCATATATCCCATCCTCATTCATATCGATTTTTATCTTGTTCGTATAATCTAATGCAACTAACTACAAGCACAATCAAGGTAACAAAACAAGGAGAAAACTCACTCGGCCATTGGATCACCGGTCTTGTAGTAATAATAATTCGATGGCAGGGAATCGTTGATTTCGGGGTCACCTAAAAAGGAAGAAATACTCTAATAAGTATTTCAACTCAAACCAATCCAAACGATTTTATACGAACTATCAAATTCGTAATTCGCGTCATAAGCGGGAATTCCAACTTAAAACGACCATAACTTGGTCATTTTAACTCAGAATCTCGCAAATTATATATCTATTTCTATTTACTTCGAAAGATCTATCTATTTCTAATATTATATTTAAGTTTTGAAAACTTTAAAGATCCGAAAAGTTCAGATCAGATTAGGGTAGCAACAATTTCAATTTCCGAAAAATAGTTTTGTAAATATTTGTAATGTTCCTACTATATAAATTAGCTATTCATGTAATATGAGTGATTTCCTAACATGAATGACATGAGATGAGTTTAATGCATGCATGATCTTGATGATTTTTGCTAAAATAAAATTTTATAACTTTTTATTTTTGCAAGACCATAATAACAACTACTTATGAAAAATCTAGTTTTCTAACTTTGATCATTTCCATTTGTCTTGGATTTATTACTTAAGAAAATATAATTATTTTTGTCAAAATTGAGTCTTCATTATATATATATATATATTACTTATGAACTTCATTTCTACATAAAAATTTCCATTTTATACTTTGTAAAACATGTTTTCAAGTGGGGTTGATTCCAAAATCCGAATTTGATAAAAATTAGTTTTTAAGTGATTTCTTTAAGTAAAAATCATTTGATACTTAGAAAATTTTAAGGCTCAACCATATAGAACTACTAAGGACTTCATTCTTACACAAAAATTTTTATTTTATACTTTGCCAATATGTTTTTAAACAAGCTTTTCACAAAAATCCGAATTTCAGAAAATTTCATTTCTTGCATATTTCTTATGATAAAACTTGTTTAATGCATCAAAATTTGAAGCTTTACTATATCTATTGTCTAAGGACTTCATTTAACACATAAAACTTGCAATTTGAGCTCAAATACTAAGTGATTACATATGCATCAACTCAAATTACGAATTTGACAATTTGATCACTAACTCAAAATTTTTCATTTTAATTCCATTACTTGTTTTACACATTACTCATGCCTAAACTCATTTTAACTTGTAAAAATCATTCCTTAAAGATACCTATTACCTATACCCTTTATTTTGCACATGAAACATGAGTTTTAGAGTTGATAAATGGGTTTTAAAAATTGGTCTTGGTTGGGATCCGAATTTAGAAAATTCATTTTTTGGTCATATCTTTTGATAAAATATATCTAAGCTTATGAAAATCCATTCTTTACATATCATATATTATGAGCCTTTCATTTTTTAAATAAAAACTTTATTTTTGAGTTGGAAAACATGTTTTTAAAATAGGCCTTGGCCAAAATCCAAAAATAAAATTTTTATTTTAAAAATAACTTTTGAAAATCACTTTTGATTCTTGTAAAAAGAAGTCTTGATGATATACATATATTAAGCCTTCATTTTCTTAAGTAAAAATTACATTTTGACACTTGGAAAGTGGTTTTTAAATATAAGTCTTGCCAAAATACGAATTTCACTACTTTTGTTCAAGTTCAAATCTAAGATCTACACATAATATGAACATAGATCTAAACTTTACTTATCAAAATCATTCATTTATGTTGTCTATACCCTAAGCCCTTCATTTTAAATGAAAAATACACATTTTGGAGTTGAAAAACAACTTTTCTAAACATGGTTCCATTTTCATCCGAAATTTCAAAATTGATTTTTGTTGAAAATAAAATAGATCTTGAGTTTCCTACAATTTTTCTACCATCATCATGCTATCACAAGTTGCTCATGAACATAAAACAAAGATCTAATGCATTTATGAACTCAAAACACTAGATCTAGTCTTCTAAACTAGTTTTAAATGCATGAACACATGTGAATGAGAAATATATGCATAGATCATAAGCAATAACAAAAATAATAACTTAAATAGCAAGATCTATGGCATAAACAAAAATCAAGGCTACAAAAAGTTAGATCTACAATATATATCAACTTTAAACAAGAAAATAATTGAAATACAAGATAATAAAAGTGGAGAAAAGGATTGTTTCATTTTTGGCATCATCATCCTAAGCTTTTAATCTTATGGAAGGTCATTTGATGCATGAAACCTTCATTACACTTTACCTATATCACCTGTGGAGGTTTTGAGATGAAGATTTGTTTAGAAATCTTCAAGAAATATGGGTGGGAGATAATGAAAGAGATAGGGGCAGCTTGGTTCTTGAAGAAACAAGAACAAGAAGAAGAAGAGGAGAGAGGAAAATGAGAGAGAAAAGTTAATGAATGGTAAAGAGGAAAATGTGTAAATAAAAGAGAGAGAAATTGTGTGTAATAAATGAATGAAGGAAAGAAGAAAAAAAATAAAACCAAGGCAGCCAAAAACAAGTATGCTGCACGTGAATGAGTGGAGTGAGAGAGAGAGAAATTTGATGAAATTTGACTAAAAATTAAATTGTGTAATTAATAGTATGTATAGCTTCTTTAAGAAGGAGTGTAATATAATTATTTTAGTCAAAATGGAGTAAATGAAAGGACAATGGCAGCCATAAAGGAGTCAAAAATCTGCCATGAATAGATATAATGAAGTGTAAAAAGATTGAAGTGAAAAGGAAGTGATATGAGTAAGGTGTACTTGAAGGTATGGGTTGTAAAAGTACTTTCTTAATAAGATAAAACAAAATAAAATAAAATTAGAAAAATTATTCCAAATATTTGTAGCAGATTTTTCATAATTAAAATTAAATAATTATTTGAATTATTTTAGTATTTTAACAATTATGTTACCGGTATGATCAAAATACGCGAATATGGGCTATAAATAAAATTTTTATAACCCAAAAAATTCTAAAAATTTATTTTATGAAAATAAAAATATTTTTTAAATATTTTTCAATTATTAAATTAATTTATTTTATTTTTAGTATCGGATCTTAAACAGAATCTGATCCCGTAAAGACCCGAAACGAACTAACTTTTAGAAAAACAAAATTTTCTATAACATATAAAATATTTATATAAAAATATATGGCTTTTTAAGAATAATAAAATTTTATAATGAAATAAAAATGAATAGTGCAAAAGACTAATCAATTGCCGGTAATAATAGAAATACGATAAAAAGGTTATAATTGTAACTTTTATAACCTGAAAAATTATATAACTGATATATTTAGAAATCTTATGAAATTACGAGTCTAACGGTACTATTGATATATTTTTTATATCTCTAGCCCCGGGACATGCTTTTCGAAGTCTCTATCCAAACGGGTTCCAAATATATAAAAAATTTACCAATCTGATATTTTTAAGAAAACTTATATTACTATGAGCTATTCTACATATTTAAACTACATCTCGGCCTCTAGGGTTAGGGGCGCTAGATTGCCGGACTTAAACTATTGTACTCCACTTAAGGTTTTCGGGTGATTTTCCGGTTTAGATCCTTGCTAATTTGGAAACTGATATTTTATACTTATACAACATATTTAATTTGAGAAATTTATTTTACATTTCATTTTTGTAATTATTTAACATCTTTTAATGTTTTCGGAATTCTTGAATTGGGTTTTATTTTCGAAAGTCAATCGTTATTTGCTTTTTAATAATTTGTTTTTGGGCTTTATATTACCCATTTTTATAAGTCGGAGTTAAATATGGAATTTTTCATACGTAGTGGTTTTGAATTTGAAGACCACTGAGTTATTATTTTATTTTTAGGGATTTTCATTTTCTCATGATTAAGAAATTTTTGTATTCATTCATGATTTAGGACTTGTCGAACTTCGGTTTTAATTTGGAGTGATTTTTAAGGTTTATTTTCGAAGTTCATCTTGGAATTATTTACTGAAATTTTCCGGGGCTTACAGTATGTCTCCTTAAACTATTTCGAAGCAAAGTATGGTCCCTATATGTTGAACGTGAGCCTTACACCCAATGTTCAAACTCATGGGGAGACTAAGGTTGTCTTACTTTAGTTCAAATATCGAGTGTGGCGGACTGTCGTGTTTAGAGTACCTTTTGGGGCATGACATAACCCATAAGTTTTACCATGTTTAGAAACTGAGAAATAGAATTAGAAATCAATTATGTTTTAATATATAATTTTGACGCATGTTTTGATTATTAGATTAATCGTAATGACATGTATGAAATTAGTTAAATAAGGAAAAGAATCTAAAATTTCATTTAAATCTTTTTAAAGTTGTCTATTAATTTAATTAATTTCAAATTTTCATTAGATGCGTCTTTAAAGATATAATAGTTTAAGTAACTCATTCAAGTGGTATATCAACTATTTTACTTCTAAACTTCTTTAGAAAATTAGATTTCAAAAATTTAATCTCTAAATTATGAAGTTTCCTATATAGTTTTCTATAAGAAAGTTTCCTTTAAATATAATCTATAAGCCAAAATTATTCAAAATTTGTATTGATTTCCATTAAAAAGTATATTGATGTTTTAATTTCAAAATTCAAGTTGATTTTATTGCACTTTTGTGGCAATTAAACCTACCAAAATTATCATGCACACACATACGATACATCCCTCTTGATGCAAAAAAAGTCAACCAACACTTATCTAAATTATATAAGACAAAAGCAATTAAAAATGGGGCAAAAGTTCACTTCTTCTTCTTTCCCCAACAGGCTAAAAATGCATGCACACACATACACATATACACTTTCATCTTCTTCTTTTTCTCTTTCAAAAACTCACTAAGAACTCAACCTAATTCCATCAACATATCAAGCTTAGCTTAAGGTAAGTTAAAGTTACTTCTTTTCTTGTTAGTTTTGCTATTTTTTAGTATGTGAAGTTTATGTCTTTATGGGATTTGATGGTTGGACGGTGAATGGTGAGTTTAAGGTTAGATAAATGAAGTTGAGGAATGATATTGATGGTTTGAGTCTTAAATCTTTATTAGCATAGGCTTTTCAATATGGATGAAGTTGATGGAGCGTGTTGTTGATGTAGAGTTTGGGATCTCTGGTATTTGGTTATATGAAGTTGTTGGAGGAGCATATGGTGTATGTATGTGACTAATGAAGTGTGTTTGATGAAGTTTAAGACCAAATCATGTTTTGGAAAGTGAGAATTCTTGAAATTTCAGAAGTTGCAGCTGTTGGAGGGTCCAAACGAACCATTTG
The DNA here is from genome assembly GCA_024138025.1 of Combretum micranthum. Lineage (NCBI taxonomy): Eukaryota > Viridiplantae > Streptophyta > Magnoliopsida > Myrtales > Combretaceae > Combretum > Combretum micranthum. The sequence goes on along the minus strand of JAMXBD010000074.1, from coordinate 1,186,093 downwards.
GGGGGTTATGGTCGTGTCTGGGCCCAAACGAGCTGTTTGGAAGGGTATAGTAGTTACCGGTCATGGATCACTCAGTGTACACGAGCAGTGCACGTGCCCTGCTACCCTACCTGGCCTCTTGCCCAGTTGTGCAGCCTGACCAGACTGACCTCCCCTGTTTCAGTTTAAAATATATATATATATATATTTCTTTATTAATTAATTAATTAAATAATATACATATGCTTTGATATGTGTGTTTTGTTTCCTATTTAATGAAAGTAGTTGAGTTTAGGATTTCTTGATTCCTTAAAGAGTAATGAATTAGAATTATATTAACTTAACTTTAGAATACTTAACTACCAATAGAAGTGTTACATAAACATATGCTTAGTGAATTTTATTTGTTATTTTATAAGATCTTTTGACCAAGACTTAGACTTTCCAGCTGATTATTATGACGATTAGCTATCATGCACGGGTAAGTAACCAGATCTTTTCACTTTGATTGTGCTTGTAACATAATGGATGAACATTGTCTTAAATGCAATTAAATTGTCAAAACACATGGGGATTAGGGACTTTAATTGTTGTATGTTTATGAATGAGTAATAAACACTTATATTCAAAGCAATGACTTGATTGGTTGATAATAGTTATGTGGTTTGGATTGATGAGTGTTTAAAATTGAGATGATCACCATATAACATGGACTAAAGCATATTGGACCTTAAACTCAAACCGACATGCATTAGATAAAATCATAATTGCATTAGCATGGTATTTATGTCACATATTAATATTTCGATTATGTGGTAATCAACTTCATAGAAATTAAGCAGCCTTCGAAGGAGGTCACATCTGTTGGAGTTAGTTATAGAGTATCAATACTTAGTGGGGAATTTTCAAGTTTTAAATGAAGTGGAAAGACTAAGTATATTGTATTTATTTTTAAATAGTAAAAGAATTAAAAGAATTCTCCTTCTTTAGTTTTGAAATTCTTATGAGCATGAATTACTTAAATAATCCTTCAACCCCTTGAGGGGCCTAATTTCCCGTAGGTTTTGATTACGATTATCCAAACCATGTTTGCTATATATGTTTGATTGATGCATTACATATGCTTTCTAATTAACCACAATCTAAGATCAATGAACTGTGTTAAGATTTTTATTACTCACTAAGCTTTTCAATGCTCACGCTCCTTTAGATTATTTTTTTACAGGAATATAAGCAAGAGGACTGAAACCAAGACCAAGGGTGGAAGTTAGGGTAGAAAAGGAACTTATGTATCCATTTTTGCAAGGAAGACCTTGATATGTAATAGAAACCTAGTATATAGTGGTGGTAAGAGTTCAAGTTATGTTTTATTTTCTTTCTTGTAAGTTTTTTGTATAAGTGTTCAGGTGAAGCCCTTGAAGACCATGGATGTAATACTCAAATTCTTTGTATAAGTGTTCAGGTGAAGCCTTTGAAGACCATGGATGTAATACTTAAGTGATGACTTGGTCTTTGTAATTTTATTATCCTGGTTTATGACTTATATATATACATACAATATATTTCTTGTTCTAATTAACCTTCGGTCCTGTTTTATATGTTCACTTCATACGGGGCATACTAGCTGTAAAATACTTATGTAATTCCATGGAGGCCTTGGATGGTTACATGATGTACTATTACAACTAAGGTACCCTATAAGGGTATGACATCTAAGGTTACTGTTAAATGGGGTGCAAGCAAAGAAGCTATACACCAATTTTAAGAAGTGTGAGTTTTGGTTAGAGTAAGTATCTCTCTTAAGCCATTATAGCTATAAAGATGGTATCTTAGTATATCTTAAGAAGATAAAGATAATGGTATAATGACCTATACCGAAGAATGAATTAGAAGTCGGGAGTTTCTTGGGATTGACTTGGTGTTATGAGAAGTTTGTAGAAGGCTTTTCCGAAATTGTAGTTCCTTTGATCAAACTAACACAAAAAGGCATAAGGTTCAATTGGGATGGGAAATGTGAGAGCAGTTTCAATAGCTAAAGGAAAAGTTAGTCTTAGCTCTGGTTTTAGCATTGCCATTGATTGGAGGAGAATATGCAATTTATAGCGACACATCAATCCAAGGTTTACGTGCATGTAAATGCAAAATGTGGGAGTTATTACTTATGCTTTGTGCCAATTGAAGCCTTATGAGAAGAGTTATCCTACTTACAATCAGGAGTTAGTTGCAATAGTATTGACACTAAAACTATGGAGACATTACTTGTATGGAGAGAAGTACAAGATCTTCACCAACCATAAAAGTTTGATGTATATCTTTACCTAGAATGCAATAAATTTGAGATAATGGCATTGTCTAAAACAAATGAAGGATTATGGAGTGTTTAATAAGAGAACCTTGGTTGTAGAAGAATTTATTCATGTTACTTTTGATGATTCTTTACCTCATTTGTGTTCAAGTGATGATGTGGATAGTATTTATCTATTGGATAAGTTTTCTCTTGAAAATAATAATAATAAAGAAGTAGATAAACGAAATGAACATAGACGTTTTGAATGAATCTGTTAATAACAATCTTCCTAAAGAATAGAAGTATGCAAGATCATACCCAAATGATTTAATAATAGGTAGATCTTCTAATAGGTTATGGACTAGATCATCCTTAAGAAATATGATTAATCCAGTCTTCCTATCTCAAACAAAGTTTAAAAATACAGAAGAAGCTTTAAGAGATGAATTTTAGATACAAGCTATGCAAGAAGAATTAAACCAATTCACAATGAATGAATTGTGGAACTTAGTTTATACACTTGAAAATAGACCAGTTATTGGAACAAGTAGGTTTATAGAAATAAACTAGATGAAGCTAGAATAATATCTAGAAATAAAGCTTGATTAGTAGCTAAATGATATAATCAAGAAGATAGCATAGAGTTTGATAAAACCTTTGCCTTGGTTGCTAGATTAGAAGCTATTAGAATGCTTTTAACATTTGTGCTACATTAAAAAACTTTACTCCTTTTCAAATGGATGTCAAAAGTGTTTTCTCAATGGTATTATAAAATAAGAAATTTATGCAAAGCAACCACCGGATTTTAAAAATAATGAATTCTCCGATCATGTCTTCAAACTAAACAAAGCTATTTATAATCTCAAGCAAGCTCCTAAAGCTTGGTATGAAAGACTCAATAGCTTCCTATTAAACAAAGGGTTTTTTAGAGGAAAAATTGACACAACTCTTTTTATTAAAAATCACAAGTCGAACACATTGATTGTGCAAATCTATATGGATAACATTGTGTTTAAAGTTACTAACATGAGTCTTATAAATGAATTTGTTAAGCATACAAAGAATGAATTTGAAATGACTATGATGGGAAAACTCAATTATTTTCTAGGTCTTCAAATAAAGCAATATGAAAATATAACCTTCACAAATCAATCCAAATATACTAAAGAATTCTTGAAAAGATTCAAAATAGATAATTATAAAACAAGACATATACCTATAGGCACAAATGTCAAACTTGACAAAGATAAAAATGACAAAAATGATTGTGAAAAGCTTTATAGAGGCATGATAGATAGTTTGTTATATATAATAGCTTCAAGACCTGATATCATGTTCTCGATGTAAGTATATGCATGATTTTAATCTTGCTAAAAAAAATCACACTTGAGTATAGTAAAATGCATACTCAAGTATCTTGCAATGACTATTGAAAATTGGCTTGTAGTATCCAAAGTTTACTTCTTTCGATTTAGTTGGATACTCCGATGTTGACTTTGCTGGGTGCAAAATTGATCAGAAAAGCAAAAGCGGCACATGCCGCTTTTTTGGAAACTCCCTAATATCTTGTACTAAAAGAAGTAAAATCCGGTTGCACTTTCAATTGCCGAGCCTGAGTATATAGTCGTTTGTATCCGTAATGCCCCAAGGGATACCCTAAACGTAGTAGTCTGCCATACACAATACTAAAGCCTAAGAATGACTACCTCAATCACGCAAAGGCTTCTATATCATGTACAAGGCGTACATTACAACTAAGGGAACACATTGGAGTAGCACAATTTACATTGATAATGATTAAGTAATAAGGCAAAGAGAATATTTATCATAAAATATAAACATGGTAAATTACAATTCTTAAGGACATATCCCTCTATTGTCTTCAAGTCAAAATAAATACATTCCTTAGAAATTTCCAAAATACTAACATAGCATACATTACATATAACGAAGCTTATAAGGTAACTTCATCCTATGTTCGCATTGCCTTCATAAAAGTTTAACATTCTTACATGACTTTCTTAATGTCATGATCTTCGATTTAAGCCACGACTATACTTGTTTCAACAAAATTTATAAGGGTATAAGCTTACAACTAGCTTAGTGAGGTATTCCTTTTCATTCGCACCATGATTTCAAACAAGTTCATTTAAATTTTCACATATATGCCATGCATACAATGCAATAGTCACGTGATTTCACAAATATATGTAGTTATTTGGAAACCATATATGTAACGGATTTATCCCTCCGTATCAAATGTTAGGGTATTATTGATGAAGATCATCAACCTTCTACTACTAGCCCCCCCAGCTAAAGCGTTCGATTGGCTCGGCTTGGCTCTGAACCTAGAGTCGAATTCCCCGAGTGTTGGATTCTTTGGGAAGGAACATAGCCCGTGTCCTAGCACGATAACAGCTAATCCAACTCTACACATAGGAGTAGCAGCCTTCCGAAAGAAATATGACTCGATGGATGCTATGCATGAGCGTTTTATATTTCTTAAACCAAACCTTACTAAGGTTTACTAGGGGGAGCGATCAATCAATTTAGCAAATAATAAGCAGTCATACAAATAAGTAAACAAAACACTTAAACAGGCAATTTGAAGTTGCGATATTCTTAATTCTCATTTTACACATAAGCATAGAATCACATATATATACATATTCCCAGATTCCCCATACATATCCATTTTTATATTTTCTTAGTATACTAATGCCACTATTGTACAAGCACAAGCAAGGTAACGAAATTAAGAGGAATAACTCACTCGTCCATTTCGCAATCTTCTTAGTCGTAGCAATCTTCAGGAAGGGTAATCCCGTATCCTTTGTCACCTAGACAAAAGAAATACCCGTAATGAGTATTTTGTAAAAATTCTACTTAAACTTTCTAATTCTATTTCACTATTCGTCAAATTTGCATAGAATAAAATTCCAATTTAAAATGGCCATAACTTGCTCATTTTAACTCGGAATCTCGCATATAATATATTGTTTTCTACCTATTTGAAAAGGTCTATCCATTTCTAGGGTTATTTTTATCATATAAGTTTGTTTGGGTTCAAAAACCATAGGGTACATATTCAAAACAAAAATTTCTGGATTTTGCGAAACAATTTTCCAACTCAACTTAAATCAAAATTCCTTTAGTAAAAATATAGATATATATATATATATATATATATGATTGATAAATCCCTTGAGTATATAGATAAGCCCACTTTATATGCAAAAATTATAATGATAGTGTCTCAACATTTTATTTCATAAAACAATTCATTTTGAAGCGTTAAAACTTAACTTGTTGTAAGCCCCGGAAAATTTCAATAAATAATTTCAAGATGAACTTCGAAAATAAACCCTAAAAATCACTCCAAATTAAAACGAATTTCAACTAGTCTTAAATCACGAACGAATTCGAAAAATTTCCGAATCTTGGGAAAAATAAAAATTCTCAGAAACAAAGTAAGAACTCAATATACTACAATTCCAAAACCACTACGTACGACAAATTCCATATGTGACTCCGAATTATAAAATCGGGTAATATAGATCCCAAAAACGAATTATTAAAAAGTAAATAACGATTAACTTTCGAAATGAAACCCAATTCAAAATTCCGAAAACGTTAAGATATTAAATACTTACAAAAATAAAATTTAAAATAAATTTCTCAAATTAAATATGTTGTATAAACATAAATATCAGTTTCCAAATTGGCAAAGATCTAAACCAAAAATCACCCGGAAACCCTAACGGAATACAATAGCTTAAGTCCGGCAATCTAGCGCCCTAACCCTAGAGGCCGAGATGTAGTTTAAATATGTAGAATAGCTCATAGTAATATGAGTTTGTTTAAAAATATAGATTGGTAAATTTTTGACCTATTTCGAACCTTCGGATACAGACTTCGAAAAGCGTGTCCCGGGGCTCGAGATATCAAAAATATACCAATAGTACCGTTAGACTCGTAATTTCATAATTTCTAAATATATCAGTTATATAATTTTTCGGGTTATAAAAGTTACAGTTATAACCTTTTTATCGTATTTCCATTATTACCGGTAATTGATTAGTCTTTTGCACTATTCATTTTTATTTCATTACAAAATTTTATTATTCTTATAAAGCTCTATATTTTAGATAAATATTTTATATGTTATAGAAAATTTTGTTTTTCTAAAATTTAGTTCGTTTCGGGTCTTTACGGGATCAGATTCTGTTTAAGACCCGATACTAAAAATAAAATAAATTAATTTAATAATTGAAAAATATTTTAAAATTTTTATTTTCATAAAATAATTTTTTAGAATTTTTCGGGTTATAAAAATATTATTTATAGCCCATATTCGCGTATTTTGATCATACCGGTAACATATTGTTAAAATACTAAAATAATTCAAATAATTATTTAATTTTAATTATGAAAAATCTGCTACAAATATTTGGAATAAATTTTCTAATTTTATTTATTTGTTTTATTTTATTAAAAAGTACTTTACAACCCATACCTTCAAGTACACCTTACACATATCACTTCCTTTTCACTTCAATCTTTTACACTTATTATATCTATTCATGGCAGATTTTTGACTCCTTTATGGCTGCCATTGTCCTTCATTTACTCATTTTGACCAAATTAATTATTTTTCACTCCTTCTTAAGAAAGTTACATTACACATTTATTACACAATTCAAATTCAAGTCAAATTTCATCAAACCTCTCTCTCCTCCCTCTCTTTCACGTGCAACAGCCCCTCTCCTTTGGCTGCCCTTGTTTTATTTTTTTTCTCTCTTTTATCAATTAATACACTCATTTTCTCTTACTCCTTCATTTACTCACTTTCCCTCTTTCATTCTTTAGTCTTTCTCTCTCATTTTTCCTCTCTTTCTTCTTCATTTCCTCTTGTTCCTCCATGAAAAACAAGCTGCCCCTTCTTCTTCCATGGCTTCCACACCTATTTCTTAAAGATTTCTAAGCAAATCTTCTTCCCAAAGCTCCATAGGTGATATAGGTAAAGTGTAATGAAGGTTTCATGCATCAAATGACCTTCCATAAGCTTAAAAGCTTAGGATGATGATGCCAAAATGAAACACTCCTTTTCTCTACTTTTATTATCTTGTATTTCAATTATTTTCTTATTTAAAGTTGATATGTTTTGTAGATCTAAATTTTTGTAGCTTTGATTTTTGTTTATGCCTTGGATCTTGTTGTTTAAGTTGTTATCTTTGTTATTTCTTATGATTTATGTATAGATCTATCATCCACATGTCTATCTTAGTGATTCATGCATTTAAAACTAGTTTAGAAGACTAGATCTAGTGTTTTGAGTTCATAAATGCATTGGATCTTTGTTTATGTTCATGAACAACTTGCTATAGCCTGATGATGGTAGGAAAATTGTAGGAAACTCAAGATCTATTTTATTTTCAACAAAAAACTTTTGAAAATTCGGATGAAAATGGAACCATATTTAGAAAAGTGGTTTTTCAACTTCAAAAGTGTATTTTTCATTTAAAATGAAGGGCTTAGGGTATAGATACCATAAATGAAAGATTTTGATAAGTAAAGTTTAGATCCATGATGTTTATAGCTTATTACCATGCCTTGTTTTATGTCTATGTTCATATTAAGTATATCTTAGTTATAAACAAACAAAATTGTGAAATTCGTATTTTGGCAAGACCCCTATTTAAAAACCACTTTCCAAGTGTCAAAATGTAATTTTTACTTAAGAAAATGAAGGCTTAATATATGTATATCATCAAGACTTCTTTTTACAAGAATCAAAAGTGATTTTCAAAATAAAAATTTATTTTCGGATTTTGGCCAAGGCCTATTTTAAAAACATGTTTACCAACTCAAAAATGAAGTTTTTATTTAAGAAATGAAAGGCTCTTAGGATAGGATATGTAAGGAATGGATTTTCATGAGCTTAGATAGATTTTATCAAAAGATATAACCAAAAATGAATTTTGTAAATTCGGATCCAACCAAGACCAATTTTTAGAACCCATGTATCAACTCCAAAACTCATGTTTTATGTGAAAAATGAAGTATATAGGTAATAGATATCATTAAGCAATGATTTTTACAAGTTAAAATGAGTTTAGGCATGAGTAAGTGTTAAACAAGTAATGGAATTAAAATGAAAAATTTTGAGTTAGTGATCAATTGTCAAATTCGTAATTTGAGATGATGCATAAGTAATCACTTAGTATTTGAGCTCAAATTGCAAGTTTTATGTTAAATGAAGTCCTTAGGTAATTGATATAGTAAAGCCTTAAATTTTAATGTTTTAAACAAGTTTTCCCCAAATGAATCATTCAAAAAGTGGATTTTCTAAAATTCGGATTTTTGAGTAAATCATATTGGAAAACATATTTACAAAGTGTAAAATGGAAATTTTTATGTAGAAATGAAGGTCATAAGTAATATATATAATGAAGACTCAATTTTAACAAAAATAATTATATTTTCTTAAGTAATAAATCCAAAACAAATGGAAATGATCAAAGTTAGAAAACTAGATTTTTCAAAAAGTAGTTATAGTTGAAGTCTTGCAAAATAAAGAGTTCCAAAATTTTCATTTACCAAAATTCATCAAGACCATGCATACATGAAATTCATTTCATGCCATTCATGTTAGGAAATCACTCATATTGCATGTATGGCTAATTTATATAATAAAAACATTACAAACATTTACAAAACTATTTTTTGGAATCGGAAACCGTTACTGATCAGATCTGATCCCTCTGTTCAGAGACCTAAATGTTTTCAAAACTTAAATATAATATTAGAATTAGATAGATCTTTCGAAGTAGATAGAAATCGATATATAATTTGCGAGATTCCGAGTTAAAATGATCAAGTTATGGCCGTTTTAAGTTGGAATTCCCGCTTAGGATGAGAATTACGAATTTGATAGTTCGTATAAGATCGTTTAGATTAGTTTGAGTTGAAATACTTATTAGAGTATTTTTTCCTTTTTAGGAGATCCCGAGATCGACGTTTCCCTACCATCGAATTATTATTACTAAAAGACTGGTGATCCAATGGCCGAGTAAGTTTTCTCCTTATTTTATTACCTTGATTGTGATTGTAGTTAGTTGCTTAGAATTATAGGAACAAGATAAAAATCGATATGAATGGAGATGGGATATATGATGAGACTGCGATGAATGTATGCCAAAGAATACTAAAGCATATCGAAACCACGATTTAATTGGATAACCGTACCGTTCATATTATTCCTGTTATATGTGTGATATTGGTTGGTCACTCTAAAGTATGTATAAATATTTTTGTCCTAAGCAAAAATTAAATTGGTCATGCATCACATCGGACATATTACATTTGGTAGCATGCTACTCCTATGCAGGTCGATTGGTATGGTCTGTTATTGCCTCGTTTGGATAACGAGCCCGGTGCCAGAGCTCATTCAGGGGTACTAAGGCACATGTGGATGCATTCTTGGATGAGCCTAGCCGAGTCGAGTGCTAAGAGCCGAGGGCTTGGGGACTAGATGCGGTCATGTAGACTCAATACCATTCCTAACCCAAGATACGGAGGGCGTAAATCCGTTCTATGTGTGGGTTCCGGATGCCCATGCATAATTGCTTGCTCACGTGTTTGTTCATGCATAGCATATGACTGATTTTAACTTGTTTGTTATGATACGGAACTAAGAGAATTCTCACTAAGCTAGTATAGCTTATACCCCAATAGTTGTTTAAATGAGCATGTTATTTCAAGAATGCAAAGTGGGACCAAATTGGTTGGAGCCAGGAATGACTCCAGGATTTCAGCAAAGAACACGAATGTTTGAAGTTACCAGCTAGTTTTATTATTTGCCTTGTAATAGTTTTATGTTGTAGAATCTTTTGATGAAGTGTAATTGAAGTTTAATGATTTGTATTATGAAGTATAGTGATTTGTATCTGAAGTATGGTAAATTTGTATTTCCTTTACATTGTTACTCAAGCTATATCAACGTAAAATGTATTACTCCGATGAGTCTCCTCCATGTGTTAGACGCCTTGTACATAGTATGGAAGCCTTCGCGTGACTGAGGTGGTCATTCTTAGGCTTTAATATTGTGTACGGCGGACTGCCACGTTTAGGGTACCCTTCGGGGCGTGACACTTGTCAAATTTCTTTTCAAGTATTTTGATGAAACATTATATTTTCCTAGGTTATTGTTAACTCGTAAAATTTTCGGCTAATTTTAAGTTTGATCTTAGAATTAAAAGTCAACCGGAACCCTAAAGGTCAACAAAAGTCTAGTACAAACCCTAAAATTTAGATCCAGCATTCCCATATTATTTAGCCCTAGAAAATGAAGTTGAAATAATTAGTGATAATAGTTAGTAATATCTTAAGGAAACATAAAAATATCATATTCGTGAAGTTCGAGTGTCCTTTGGACTCAAACGGGATCAATTCTCGAAAAGCATGTCCCGGAGCTTGGAATAGTAAAAATATTCCGATAACACTGTTAGGACCGATTTAATGCAAGGATTTCAAAAATATCAGTTTCGTAATTTTTTGGTAACTAAAAATAACAGATATTGCATTTATACGAATATTTTCTTGCTACCGGTATTTTTCTAGTCACATCTATTTTACATTACATTATTTGTTACTATTCTATACTATTTATCTATCTCTACTTTTTCTAATACCTACTCTTACAACACCATAACCTATTATATTTACTTTTTATCTTTCCCATAACTTTATATCATATCTATCTTACATATTATTACTTTTAATACACAAAAATACAGAAAATTACATCTCCCTCTCTCTTCTCTCTCCTTGGCTGGCGCACATCCCTCTCTCTCTTCTTCGTATTTTTTCAATTTTTCTTTAATTAAATTACTCTAAAATCAATCCCCATTTTCCTATAAATACTCCCCTCCTCTTTCACTTCATTCACACATCTTCTACTCACAAATTTCACTCCCAAAACTCTCTCCAATTCCTCTCTCAATTACTGTCCCAAAACTCTCTCAAAATCTCTTCTCAAACCCTCTCATATTACAAACACTACCACAATTCTTACTTTAGGTAAGAATTTTCTTTAAAACTTTCTTACCATGTCATGTAACATTACATGACCATGGTGTGAGTTTCCTAAACTTAATGTTATGGAAGCTACACTATGTTCATGTATTGTTATTGTTCATGAATATTTATTCATATATTTATATGTTGTTATTTTACTTTTGCTCGTATTATTATTGATTTTATGTTAATCTCTTATATATATGTAACTAGATATAATTATGTACTTGTATATAATCTTTATAGCATATAAGCTCATTGTTATTTATTTACTTCTAAGTTATGCAATTTATTTATTTATTTCATGTTATTTTAAGACTAGTCTCTAGTCTTAGACTTGTCCTCATCAAGTCAAAACAATATTTGCTTTCTTTTTCTTATTTTCTTTTGGGACTAGTCCATTCTTAGTTCCGGGATACCTTGATGAAGCTAAGGTTCTCAATACTTGATATATTTCTTTACTTATTTATTTTATTACTTATAATGACTTTCTTATGTTCTCATAATTTTATATTCATGATCATGCATGAACATAGATAAAGAATGAAAAGTTTTCTTAAAATAGAAGTTCTTCTCCAAAAAATAAATATTGTCGTGAAGGAAATAATTTTTCATAAAAACTTAAAATTCATCTTAACAAATCTTTTCTAGAAATCTAGAGGAATTCATCCTAAGTTTTAAATAACCAAAGAACATAGAAATTTTTCTTCAATACATCCATACACTTTAAAAAGTCATAAAATGGAAAAGAATTATTGTTTAAGCAAAAGCTTTACTAAACTTCACTTTTCATCAATACTTTGAATTTTAAACTAAACTAGTTTGACAACCACCAAGAATTTTCCTTTCATAAAAATAGAATGATCTTAAGGAATAAGATTAATGAACGACTTAGGAAATCATTTCTTTAAATATAGAATCATTACTACTTTCAAAAAGTATTAAAAACTAAACTATAGGGAGTTTAGAAAAATGAAAATCATTCTTTTGAAATTAAAAAGACTAAGGAAATGGAATTAAGGAAAAATACTCATTTAAATAACTTGAGAAATTTTCTAGCAAAGCTCAGAAGAAATTTTCAAAAGTTTTACTTTTCCAAAGTTTTTAGAAGACTTTACTTTTACCAAAAATTCATGGTTGAGACAACTTCATTAATTTCTTGCATTTAACATGAGTTAATGAATATATATATACACACATTTCAAAGGTCTTATAAATTATTATAATATCCATCTCTTTTATACAAGTTTTGTAAAAATTCGTGGTAAATCTGATTACTACTATTTCGAAGCTCAAACGACTTAGTTTGATGAAAGTAGTTTTAGAATTGGATATATCCTTTTGAATAGGTAAAAAACGATATATTATATGTGCAATTCCAAATTAAAATGATCAAGTTATGGCCATTTTAAGTTGGAATTACCATCTATATGAATTTTAACGATCTTATGACATGGTTTTTAAAAAGTACCATAGAATCAACAAGAAATACTCATTAAGGGTATTCTTCTTGATTAGGTGATCCTGATGAGGAGTGTATGTATCCGGAAGATTATTACGATTAGTGGAATTCTCGATCGACTCATCTATCAAGAAAAAGTGTCATCATGGCTGAGTGAGTCTACTCCCCTTTATTTTTCATACTTATGTTTGTGCTTGTAAACTTAGTTGTATTAGAATTGAGGAAAGATAAAATGGATGTTGTATGATAATATGATTGAAAAAATATTAAGTATATCGAAGCATGAAATATTGTAATAAATTGTATGTTTATGAGCTTGATGAAGTGTCTAAAATTGGTTGATCACTTGTAATAACTTAAAATATAACGGCTAGGCTTTAATTAAAAATTTACACATACACTTCACATGTTGAGTCATATTGCATTCGCTATTATACAATTGGTGGGACAAGTGTATGATAGTGGTGATAGGCATAACTAGTATATCATGCATGTGGCGAGTAGGAGCCGGTAAAAACTACATAAATTGGTGGCTAGTAGGAGCCTGTAATAACTACATGTTTTTTTCTTATGGCGTATAAGAGCCAGTAAGATCTATAAAAATGTCTTTAAAGTAATGGCCATAATAGGCCAGAATACCTAACCCCGAATGAAATGCGTAATTCATTCAACATATGATTTCCAGAAAGTCATATGTCTTGTTTGCTCACGTGTTTGTTGCATCTCATTTGCTTGCTTAATAAACTTGATTGATATTTTGTTTTAAGTATGAAATGTTGGGATTTACTCACTAAGCCCGTAAGCTTACGCCCCATAGATATTTATATTCTCAGGAACACTTGTTTTTGTACCCGAGGTCTCCTCTTATCTGCGTAAGTTTTCTTTTGGAGCTTTTGAAGGAAATCTACTTGAAGAATTAGATTAGAATTCCTTTGAAATATTTAGATGTAGCATTGTAAAGACTATTTGCTATTTCGATCTTTGGGTTTTAGCGGGGGTAAGCCCCTAAGAATCATGTAATAGATCTTTGATTATTAATATTATGCTCTATTTTATTTCTGGATTCTTGTATGTTCATATTAACTTGCTTAGACCACACTTCCCAAAAGCGTCTCCTATTACCGTGCTAAATGCCTTACATGTAATACTAAGACTTTCGCATGATTAAGATGGTCATTCTTGAGTCTTGATATTATATGTGGTGGGCTGCCAAGTCTAAGGTACCCTTCAGGGCATGATAGTTATTATAAATGAATATATATTCTTATTTTATTTTCCTCATTCCTTTTTCCAAAACAAGTCAATTTTCCTTTAACTTTGGTCTTTTATAACTTTCACTTATAGTGATATAAGATCAAAGTTATCAAAAGCTTATTAAGTTGTTGATAACCTATTTATAAATTTGCTTTTAGAATGATTTTAGAAAATGAGTCTTTTCTTCTTATATTTCTTTTTTTTTTTAAATATAAGTTATTGTTTTCTAAAACTTGGTCTTTTATTTCCTCTACAAATTTTATTTGAAAAGAATCATCTTTATTAATAAAATCATTTTTTTTATCTCATCATATTTATATTCTTTGAAAATAAGTTACTTCTTGAGAAACTTGAAAATCATTATTTTCTTAAATGGGTTTATAACTTTATTAGTTAATTTTATCTTAACTTTGAAAACTAGTTTGCTTCTTGGTTTTGTTATGGAGATGAAAATAGTTTAATCTTAAGCTTTTTGTAAAAACTTTGAATACTAACAGATTATTTTCTTAAGACTTAGGTTACCATATTATGACAAGAAAGTGTTTATTTCTTATATTTCCTTGGTAAAGTTATTTTCGTTATTTTGAGAAAACTTTGACAAAACTTGTATTATTCCATTTCTATGTTGTTGATAATAACTCTATTATTTAATAACAAGTCTCATAATAGAAAATTTGGTTTCAAGTTCATTTAAAAAAAAGTTCTACTTTAAATTTAATTGAGACAATATCATTATGTAGATGTATGTAAGCATGTAAAATGATAAGAATATGAAAAATATACTAGAAGCAAATAATAATAAGTAAGATAATAAAATTATCAAGTATTGGGAACCTTAGCTTCATTAAGGCATCTCAGGACTAAGACTAGACTAGTACAAAGAGAATAAAGAAAAAAAAAAGAAAATGTTGTTTTGACTTGATATAGACAAGTCTAAGACTAGAAAGACTAGTCTTAAAATAGCATGAAATAAATAAATTGTAAAGCATGAAATTAAAGAAATAACAAGTAAGCTAATATGCTCTAAAGATTATATATAAATATATTTGGTTAGATATCAATAAGAAGTTAGCATAATAGTAACAATAATAACAAATAATAATATTAATAACATGTATAAAAACATAATAACAAGATAATAAAATAGGAATTTCATATATAAGAACAAAACATGAACATGTTGTTGCTTTTACTACTCATGTGAGTTTCAAAACAACACTATAGTCAAGTTAAGTTAAGTTACATGATATGGATAAACTAAATGGTAGGAAAAGTTTACCTAAAGTGTTTATGTGGTATGAAGATGATAGATGAATGGGGTAGATAGTTTATGTATAAAAAAGGATTTTTGTGAATAATTGGTTTAAGAGAGTTTTGGTAGAGAGAAATTTTGGAGAGAGGATTTGTGAAGAGATTTTGGGAGAGTTTTTGTAGTAAAATGAGTTGTGTGAAAGAATGAAGGAGGAATGGGGACATGGGGTATTTATAGAATTTTGGAGTGAAAATTATATGTAATTAAATTAATTGAAAAAGAAAATAATTGGAGAGTGAAGAGAGAGAGGGGTGGACGGCAATGAAGGGTGAGGAGAGAGAAAAATGTTTAAAAATTAATTTTTGAAGAAAAGTGTAAGAGAAGTTTAGTAATATGTGGTGTAGAATTTTTATGAGAAACTCTAAGAATAGGTAATAAAAAAAAGTATAGATAAATGAATAGTAATAAATAGTAGAAAAGTACTATGAATAGTAGAGTAGACAAATAAAATACAGATAATAATAAAAATCACGTATAAATGCGATATCTGTAATTTTTAGCTATCGAGAAATTCTAAAATTGATATTTTTGGATTCCTTATATTTTCACGAGTCTATTGGTATTAACGAAATATTTTTTTCTTCCGGTGTACTAGGTCAAGATTTTTGAAAATTGATCATGTTCGGATCCGAATAACACTATAAATTTGTGAATATGATATTTTTACGCTTCCCTATTTAATTACGAACTATTATCAACAATTATTTCCATTTGTTGTTTAGGGTTTAAGAGCACGGGATTGTCGGATCTTAAACACTAGGGTTAGTTGTAAACTTTATTGACTTTTAGGATTCTGGTTTGACTTCCGGCTTGTTGATTTTATTCGTATTATTATAAAATTTTGGGGTTTTATCCGTATTATATTTTTAATTCAACATCAATGGTTTATTTTATTTTATTTGTGATTCTTTAATATTTTTCAGTTCTCGGGATCGTTTAATCGAGTCTAAGGTTATAGGTTGACTCAGTTTGACTTTTGGTGAAAATTGAAAATTTTTATTCTAAAATTCACCGAATGATTTAAGGTCTTAATATTTCGTTGTTGAGTGTTATTTGGATATGTCTTCTTGATTTACGTGTTAAGAATCGAATTGATGATTTGATTGGCGTATAGATGTTGAATCAACCGATAGTTGGATTTTCTATTTTGTTTTTAGGATTCTCTTTTTCTCAAGATTAACAATTCTCGTGTTTGACCTTATTTAGAATTTGGTTTTAACTTGGGTCGATTTTTAAGGTTTCGGTTTTTAGTTTCTAATATCTATGATCATTTTCTAAAAATTATGAATTTTTTTAGGGGTTTACAGTATCTAATGTAGACAAGTTTTATGGATGAAACAAAATTTACTAGATAATGGATTAAAGTATGAAGATGTTCCAATTCGTTGTAATAACACAAGTGCTATAAAATTTAACAAAAAATCCGATCCAACACTCAAGGACCAAGCATATCGAAATTAAACATCATTTTATTAGAGATCGTGTTCTGGATAGAGATATTAGTTTGGAATTTGTTAATATAAACAATCAAACTGCTGATAGTTTTACAAAACCTTCAGTGAGGATCATTTTTGCACTTTATATAGAGAATTAGGTATGATCAAGAATGATGAGTACTAAATATCGTAGAGTCGAGTTGATATAGAACTTGATATTGTTATAAAAGAAGCTATTAGATGTTCATATATGTTTTGTGATAGTTGTGCAATGTCCTGACGGTTTGAAATCTATAATTAATCTTTTTTTTTAACACATCCTAAAGCTAAATTTGTGCTAAAACCTGGTTTTAAATACTAAACGTGGTTATTCACCATTTTTTTTATGTACCAAAATATTTGAACTGCTCAGTAATGATTTTTTGACTTATTTGAACATGCTTTATAGACTTCTTTGGAAATTTGTGCACTCAGGAGAAATCTTTCTACAATTTTTCTGATAGCAACTTGCACAAATGTGTGATATGAGGATTTTTTTTTTAACTTGTAAGTTGCTAGTGCATCTCTCCTTATCTAAAATGTCCTGAGTTTGTCTTTTTATTTTCGATGAGTCCAAAAGGGGTGAGAAATATTGAATGCACAATTAACATACATAAAAAGGGGGAGAAAAATAGTGTTTTTATGAATCCAAAGGGGGAGAAAAATCTATTAAATGCATGTTACGGTATATATTGTGTCTGTTTGACCATTAACCGCAGCTTGCATTTATCTAGAATTAAGCATCAAGTTTTTTTTTTTTTAGTCAAGTTTGAGAATATTTTTTTGAGACCTGGATGCTTATTTGAGGAGAAGTATACTTAATTGAAAGAGAGTTAATGGTGCATGATTGTCCTCACAAAAAAAGGAGAGATTGTTGAACTTGTATGTTCAATATGAATTTTGATGAGATAATTGGTTGCACAATTAACCACTTAATTGTGTTAAACTACACTTTATTAGTCAAACAATTTAGATAAAAAACATGCTAGAATATAGATACGTGTTTTGTGTATGTATTGTTCTCTAGAGATTATGTAGGAATTAGTAGGTACAAATTCTTTAAGCACAGCCTTAGTCGTGCGTCTCATCAAGGACTTTACTAGTTCACTCATTAGGGCGTGACAAGCTTAAATTTCAGGCTCGACAAGTTCAAAAAAGCACAGCTATCATGCCCCTAAAGGGGGCTTAGAATAATTAATCTAAAGTTATCATATCAAGTATATATCCAAGATATGAGAATTGTTTCGCAAGTGAGAGATTTGCAAAAATCTACTTTATAATTGCTATACAAGTTTGAATTGTATAAAAACATTTTGATAGCTAAGACAACATAGATTCCCACAGTCCACTAAAACTGTGGAGAATTGGTATTCCATATCAAATAGTAAAATAAAATAGATCATATACATTATACAAAACTTTAAACTATTATACAACTAATCTAATTTTAAACTTATCTTATACATTGCAAAATCTCTAACATAAACACTAAACATATAAATTACATTATAAATCCATCTTCTTACCTTCAAGACTTTACTGAAGGTAAACTCTTCCTTCACACAATCTTAACCTATTCCTAACTTGAGTTATTTCTGTACAAAAACTATAGGGGTGTGAGCTAAACCATAGCTTAGTGAATAACAGGACCAAACGACACATCAAACAAATGTCAATCAAGCATTTTTAACAGACATGTGCAATGTAATACCCAACCATATGATATGCATAGTTTAGATAACTAGAATCTAAACCAATAGAGATTTACACCTTCTCTTAGGGTTTGAAGGAACCAGTACTTGTAATTCACACCCACGAGAGACTAAGAACTAAGAAAGGAGAAGTTCTTTCCAACTCATTATTATTTATATATACATTAGTAACATAACCTCAACTTCACTTTAGAAAGAATTAAGCAAGGAGGATTTCCTTTCAAACATGTTTATTATTTATATACATAAGTAATATAACCTCAACTTTACCTTAGAACTCACAAACTCCACCAAGTATTAGCCCTTTCATACAATACCACAGGCGATGTCCTTCGGTGCCTGCTTAGCTCCTCTGGAATTGATAGAACAGTGGAAACTTTGCATAGAACTAGAAATATTTAATCTAGAAAAACTAATAGTAACTAGAAAACCGAAACGCTAATACATAGTATGGTTACCAAAAAGAAATGCATTGTATGCAATCGTGCCATGCATGATTATTTAATTAGGTGACTGTATAGTATTAAGACCGTTTATTAAAGTGACCATTCAATTAATAAATACTGATTATCAGCACCAACTCAATTATTACAAACATTGTGTGATCACATTTATTTTAATAATTTAACAATTAAAGCAATCACCAAACAGCAAACGAGTACCTGATCCCCACACATAATTAGTTATAATTATATTAATATATGTGCAACTACATTACAAGTATAAGAAAAGTGATAAGGTCAATGTTGCCCACCTGGCATCCAAGTTAAGTCATAGCAAACTTTTAAGAAATCCAAAGATTAATCTGCTTCTCCTATGAAAAGAATAATCACTCATATAGGTATCTTAATAAGTTATTAACTTATATGAAAAACTCATTTTAGCAGATATATATTTGAAACAACACATTCCCGTTATTATTTAAAGGTTAATAAATTACAATTATATCTAAGCTATTTATAAGTTACTAAGTTTATTTTAACTTAATTTAGTCAAATTGATTAAACTTATCCAATCTAATTCATTTTAGCTTATTAAAATTCATTAGGTTAAGTTGAGCTTAGATTTATTAACTCTTTCATTTTATACTTAAAATCCACATGAATTATAATTAGGTGTTAAGGTAACATTTAGTATAAACATAATTTAACTTAGTTAAGTTGTATAGAATTAATCATTTACTCTAATTACTAAGTCTTATTCATTTGTTCTACTAAAACATTGTTATATGCCCTATAAGACCTTAATTAGTGTGGGCCATTTTAGTTCATTAATTCTATTAAGTCAAGTTAGTCTTAGATTGATTAAATAAATTCATTTTATATCTACATGTTCTAAATTTGTGCTATAAATTCCTTAGTCTATTAATCTTTAAAAGATCATAAAATAGTATGCATAACTACATACATTTAACTAGGAAAACCATTGTTCAATTTGCTTTAGATATATGGAGGTATGAAACAATTACATATGTTACCTTGATTCTTTTTGAATTTCTTAAAACTTAAAACATAAAAATTATAGAGCTTTTTTTAAACTTTCCATAACATCTTGAATCACCTTAATCTAAGTTTGAATGAAAAATTTGTGATCAAAATACGAATACTGTCACGATAGGAAAATGTGATCTGAGGAGATCATATCCCTCTTTACAGCCGTGATTTAGGCCACATCAATAAACATTCCTGCTTAAAGGAGATCATGGACTTCATCACTTCCATGATGCATAGGGGATCAAAGTTTACATCTTTTCTTTGTCTTTTTACCTTCCTTGAACAACTTGTTCACCACATACTTCAACAAAATCACCCTAAAAGTAGCACATATACCCATAAACATAACTTACAACATTTAAATGCATGTTAATATATCTTGTTTTATCAAATCATTTCATCAACTTTCTAACTCCACACATGCACAAACAACCTAGATTTTAGCTTTTAAGCTCATCTAAGTTTTGGGGCTAAAATTTGAGGAGAAAAGAAAATGAAGAGAAGAAGAAGAAGAGGAGGAGGAACCAAAGAAGGAAAGAGAAGAAGAAAAATGTGGCAACTTAAGTGAAAAGAAAAGGAATTAAAGGGTAAAGTTTAAAGATATTTTTGGATAGGAGTTTTAAGTTTAAACCTTTCAAATGATTTTCTCGAGTATTGAAAGTAATCATAAATTAATTTCAAAATTTATAACATAGCAAATAATAGCTTAAAATGATAAATCTAGCTTACGAGTTTAATATGTAGAATAATGATGTTTAGTTGGAGTTTGGGCTTAAGAATTGATATTTTTAAATAAGTAATTGAATTAAAAAAATCATAGAAATTTAGGAAATGGAAGTTAAACTAAGGGTCAAAGGTCTATAAATTTACAAAACACTTAAATTACATGTAAGAAAGTTTTGGGAATAAATTAAAATAAATTATTAGAAAGAATTTTAATGCTTTGGTTCATTGAAAAATGATTTAGTTTAAAATGGTTAAATAGAGTCTTTTGAAAATCTAAATAGTTGAGCTTTAGAAATTTTTGTTCATTTGATAATTGAAAGAAAATGAGTTCTAATTAAAAATTGGTGGAGATGATGATGAAATTTGATTTGTTGGAAAATATAATTAAAGTAATTAGACAATTTGAAAGAAATAGAATTCAAAATTGATGGTTAGAAAAAATTAAGAAATTTAATTTATGAAATAAGTAATCAAAGCAAACAGATAAATGGAAATGAATGTTTGAAATCTCGATTTTGATTAAATCTATTTATTAATTTAATTATGTCAAATTATCTAATTTCATCCTTTAATTTATTTTACTTGACTTAATTGACTATCTAAGTTCAATTTCTAAATTAAGTTTTAATTCAAATTTTGTTATTAGTTTTTTATTTCTAAAGAAATCTTGATTCATTTATCCTATATTCATATTTATTAAGTTTATCTGTTATAGGTATTATGATTACATTGTTTTGTTTTTTAATTACATTTATTTGATATTTCTTGTTATTTTCATTTTCATGAAATACATTGAAATTCATTATTGTTTAGGTTTAATATCACTTCGTTATAATTATCTATTTACTCATCATTTATTTCTTTAATTTCATACTTTAAGATTTTAGATGTTTATTTAGCTTTACACAACTGATATTCTATGCAATATAGCATATATAAAATAATAATAATAATTAGTAATTTCAACCTTCATTACTCGATTTTTGAAGAAAACTTAGACACAGTAACGACCATAACCGATTGACAACTTCACTAGACTTGACTCAATTTGTCTCTTGACTTGAGATGACACATGATAACATAGCACTGACTCATTCATCAAGACAAACCCAATAAATGAAGCTTGTACACTCGCTTTTCTATTCTTATCTAAATATATATAATAGTGTGCATATAAAATATACAGTTTTCATATTCTTTTAATCATTAAGGATATCATGTCTTATAATTTTTATTAGCATGATAACCTTGACAAGGTTGTAATGAAGATGTCTTATTTTTGCTTTTCACACACACACACATGCACATATATTGAATTTTACCATTTTATAGTTAGAAGGTATTAAAGAAAAGTTATAAAAAATCGTATCTTGAAACTTTCTTTATAATAATTCATATTTTTAAATGATAATTAATTTGTTCATATTTTAATATTCTTAAATTGCGAAAAATCAGGAATGATTCTTGCCACTTTTCTTAAAACCTTTTTTCAAAAATCTTACATTATTTACTTGGTGTTCATCATATTTAAATTGTATAATTCATGGCGGTTACAACAACCTTGGTCAAGGGTGAAATCCAAAGCGCAACAAGTTTAAGGTGTGACAAGTTTGAATCTTAGGCTCAAAAAATCCAAATAAATACATACTTGATCGAGAGTCAAATTTAAGGTGCGACAAGTCTGAGGTGCAATGGTTTTAAAATATGAGTCCATGTGGCATGAAAGAGCTGTTAGGCGTATTTAATACTTGACAATTTTAAAACGTTATCTCTAACAAACATTTAAACTTTCAAAATGTATAAATAACTTTATCCTTAGGAGATTCAGAAGTATGATGAACTGAAAAAGTGATTAAGAGTTTTTATTTCCGATCAAACAAATCATAAAAAGTCTGCCATCGTCTTTGTACTCTTGTTCATAAATTTACAAAATTTGCAAAGTGAGAGAAAATCAATTCAGTGCTTTGATCTTATATTTGTTGTCTATAGGAGAGCATCTTAAGAGAGAAGAAAATATTTTATTTCCTAAGTGTGATAAATAGGTGTATTGCTCTATTTGAGTTTGTGTGATTGAGATCAATAAAGTGTGTGAAGTCTTTTAATTGGGGATGATTATGGGATCATGGAGAGTAGGAAATGGGCTGAACTTCACGTTAAATTTGGGCTTATATCTTCTTTCCTTATCTCTTTCATATTATTTTCAGTACTCTATTATTGTCATATTCATTGTTATTAAAGTTTTACTTAATCTATTGCGCAAAAATTTATTGTTTGAGCTTTTTAGGGCAAATACTCAATTAACCCCTCTCTTGAGTATTTTCCAATCCGTTTTCAAATATTGATACCGCAAACGAACTTTGTAAAATGTTGATACCTCATTCGATACACTTTGCTAAATATTGATACCTCAAATAAACTTACCCGAAAATATCTATACTTTTTGGTGTAATTTACCCTTATATAATTAAAAGGGCTTGTGTTTTAACCCCTTCTTCATTGGTTGAATGGGACCAACAAACCTTATGAACCTCTGTTATCACGCCTCGAGGGGTACCCTAAACATGACTTCCTACCGTACATAATATTAAAGCTTAGGAATAATTACTCGAGTCACACAAAGGGTTCCATATCATGCACATGCATATATCACAACTAAGGGAATGCATTGGACTAGTGCAATTTATATTGATAACAAGTAAGTACAATGCAAGAAAAATATTTATCATTAATCATAAATACAGTCGATTATAGTTCTTAAGGGCATACCCCCGCTAATGACTTCAAGCCTACATAAATTCATTTCCCAATAGTTTTCAAAATATTAACATAACATATATTATTTATAAAAGAATTTCAATAAAGTAAATTCCTTCTATGCTTCTACTTCTACTTCTTCTATAAGAGCTCAATACTCCACCAATGATTTCCCTAATGTCTTGTCATTGAATAAAGTCTCAAGCATACATGTTTCAACAAAATCTATGGGGGTGTAAGCTTATAACGTGCTTAATGAGATATTCCCTTTATTCATACAGTATTTCAAACAAGCTTATTAATTTTCACGCATATGATATGTAGTAATTGCATGATACAAACAATTATGTATGGTTGTCCGGAAAGCATAGAACGGATTTATACTCTTCATATTGAGAGTTAGAGAATGGTATTTGAAGGTCTACACGATCTTCTACTGTTAGTCCTTGAGCCCCTTTCTCAAAGTGATCAATCGGCGCGACTCATCCTTAGGGTGTATCCCTGGTACACCTTAATTCCTTAAGAATGAGCATGGTTGTGGACTCTGTTGACTTCGGACCCTGCTGATTCTTTGCGTAGGAGTAGCAGCCTTTAACATGTGACTTGACGGATGCAATGCGTCTCCATTTAATTTATCAAAGCCAAGTATAATTATCTTATACTTAAATGTGATCAAGCAAGCATCATACACACATAACCAACGCATAATATTGATGATGTACTTAAACAATCATTTTTTTGGTTTCGATATGCATCCATTATCACACATATAACCCCACACATATTCATTTTATCTCTTACTTATAAATCTAGTACAACTATCTACAAGTACAAGTAAGGTAACGAAATCATGAGGGAAAACTCATTCATCCATATCACAATCTGCTCAGCTGTAATAATCCTCAGGAAGGGGAGTCTCGCATTCCTCATTATCTAAACGAAAAAAAATACACCAGGAATAAGTATTTCATAGAAGTTCTATTTAAATTTTCTAATTCTATCTTGTTATTTTTGCCAAAATTCGGGTTAAGAGAAATTTCAACTTAAAACGGCCATAATTTGCTCATTTTAACTTGAAATTTTGCGTATTAATAGTCATTTTCTACCTACTTGAAAAGATCTATCTATTTCTAAGGTTGTTCTTAACATTTAAAGCTGTTTAGGTTTCAAAATAGGTTGATACATATCTGACTTGAAAAGTTCCAGCCCTTAATTTTCAATTTTTCCTAAGTTTTACTTCACTTAGATACTTTATAAAAAACATATAAATATCTCTAACTTTGAAAATTATTTAATATTGACAATATCTCATATTATATACAAGACCCTAGTGATGTTGTTCCAAAATAAAACTTTGTAAAATAGTTTTTTGTAGAAAGTAGTAATATTAAGTTTTATGAAAAATCATATTCTTGACTTGTGATAAAATTTGCTATTTGTAAACATGTGACTTAACAAAATCGTAGTTCAATATATATATATATATATATTTCAAAATCTCAAAGGTTTTATATTTGTTCAAAGATCCTTATTTAACAATTTATCTTACAAAACATGGTTTTACATATTTGCGACATAAAACTTCAAGTGTATTTCCTTTTTTAAATTTTCCTAAGTTTAATTCTTAAACAAAATTTTAATTCTTAGATTTTGTAATAAGAAATTTAATTAAAGAAAATCATGGTTTTATATTTATTTAGAGTTCATCAATATTTTATTTTCATATTAAACTTCTCTTAACTAAATATTTTCCAAAACATGAATCTTTATGCGGTTATGAAGAAAAATCATTCTAAATTTTATTATCACTAGAATGTTTTAAATTTTAGCATGAGGGAAATTAAATGAATGGTTTGTTCTAAATTTTATTCCCATAAGAATTCTTTTTCTATTAATAACACATTTGGGTATTCAAGGGTTGTTGGAAGAAAACTAAAATTTGAGTTTATTACAAATGGACGTCTAATTATTATAACTATTATTTTTATATTCCCTTAACTTTTTAAAATTTATTAGTGAGTTGCTTTTAGGTTTGTCTTGGAAAATTTTGTTTTGTTTCTTAGAATTTAACAAAATATTGGCATAAGCCATATAAATAAGTTTTAAGAATGTTTTGCATCACAAATAATTATCAATATTAGAAATTTATGATATATTTATTCTAATGTTTTTGAAAGAGTGTAGTTAAACCATTATCCTAAGTCTTAGTAAAAATCCTTCCTAAGTGTTTAAAACTATTGCATTTGATGATTTAAATTCATTTTTATGAATAAAAAAAGAGTTATCTTGTAATTCTTATTTTAAAACTTTACTAAGATAACAACATCACTTTATGTCCATGCATGAATATGAACTTAATAATCATGTTATGAGAATATTATAACTAATGTAGAAAATAAAAGAATAGGAAATCAAATAAGTAAATACAATAACAAAAATAAGGAAGTCTTAGCTTATTATCAAGACTTCCCAGAACTTAGAAATGGACAAGTTCCATAAAGAAATAAGAAAAGTATAATAGAGAAAATTATGGAAGTCTTAGATTAATTTTAAGACTTCCTATGACTTAGAGATAGACAAGTCCCACAAAAAAATAAGAAAAGCAAGAAAATAACTTTGGGAGTCTTAGGCTTCATCAAGGCTTCCTGGGACTTCAATTATGGACAAGTCCCCAATATGAAATAAGAAAAGCAAGGAAATAATTTTGGGAGTCTTAGATTTATTTTCAAGGCTTCCCGGGACTTAGATTATGGACAAATCTCATTTATTTGACTTGATTAAGGATAAATTTGAGACTTAGATTAGGGAAAAGTCTCAAAATATATAATAAGAGCATAAAATAAACAAATTACAAGAGATCAAATAAGTGCAATGAATAAATGTTACATTAGTGAGCAATAGGCTTTAAAGAATATAAATATTATATATACATATTAGAATATAAAGAGTTAGGTTAGCAACAAATAAGAAGAATGGACATATATGATCATGGATATAACATTGTGACATGAATAACATGTGTCTTACATTTCCATTCCATAGCATATGCATTGTAACGTCCTAATCTAAAGGCGTTATTAGTCCGCCACGTATCATTACCAAAGATTGACACGCAAAGGCTATATTTTCTAATCCACCAATATATGTAACTCAAATATCACCAATAACTCTCAAATAAAGGATACTAGAAATAAAATGTCCTCAATTCATCTAAATCTTAAAACTAAACAGTTTAACTTTAAATAAATAACATAATCTTCAATATAATAATTAACTAATCATAAAAATATTGTTTTTCTTTCCTGTAATTGCTAGATCCAAGATCATTAATACCAACTATCAGCAGAAGGATCAAATCCACTATTGCTTTCCCCATGGTCTATGATTACATCGTATCCCGTCAAATCATAGATAATAGAATCCTCACCTGTACCTATGGGAAAAATAAGGATTAAGTGAAAAACGCTCAGTACATCACACCACAAACAAATACGTATGAACATGCCAACATACATCACATACATTCCTAAAACTAATGCAACAACCACAAGTTATTATCTTTAATTTAGCCAAGTAACTAACACAGTTTAGAATCATTTGCAACTAGTCCTAAACCGGAAGTAAGTCATGACCCCGATGAAAACCATGGTATAAAATAGTATATATATATAGTTGTGTTCCACAATTAAGCTAGTAATGATTCCTAATTTACCAGAACCATCTCCAAGTGTAACTCCACTTGGGACAACGACACACAAGGATTATCAGGTTACCAGCATTAGTATCACCCTCCACCATGGTTTCTCTCTACCATGAGTTCTATACTAAGCGCATCCAAGCACAAGTAACACTTGATTCAATTAAAGTCCAATATAATTAAGTCAGCTTAACGACTAATCCTATAAGCACAGACAATCAAACATGGTAAGATCGTACCTGGATTCGCTTTTCATAACTTCAATATCACTAATCTTTTACCACATATATAAATCCTAATTCACCAAAACCTGAATACAACATACATCAATTCAAAATCCAATTTCATATTCATGTTTAAACCCTAACCCTAAGATCTACAATCTCAAAACATAAGATTTTCCATATTAGATCTACACACCTGTCTTCTAAGATCACCAAACAACGAGACCCTAGAAGGTCAATTTCTCCAAATTCCTCAAAAAACCTAAAATCTTCAATAAGAAATTGCACAGTTATCAGATAAGATTCCATCTCTTAACATAACAAAGATTGAAAGGATTCGATATTTACCTAGAATCTGGGATCTCACACCTTCCGAACTATAGAACCAAGATCTTCAAATCAACACCAATGATATAAAGAAATCCTAAGTCACAAGAATACCTGTTTACCATTGTTTATGCATTCAATAATCATCCACAACAACATATATGATTTAATTTTCCTAAAAACTTAATATTTATGAGTTATAGTTCCAGATTGATTCTTACCTTCCTTCAATTGATTGTAGAATTGAAAATCCCCATTTTCCACACTTAGGGTTTCCTTAAACTTCTACCAATGATCAACCTCCTTCGTCAACAACAATGGAAATTTAAGAAAGAATCACTCTAAAACGAACTAAAGGAATATGAGAGATCGCTTACTCAATTCCTTGAAGAAATCCACCTCGGAGAGTGTCTGTTAGCGTTTCTAAAAGTTTAGAAGAGGTTATGAGAGATAGGACAGAAGATAGGACGTATTTATAGTGTTATAACTCGAAGGGATATAGGCTGGACGAAGGGAAAACAAAGCTGGTGGCTTAGAACTATCAGGTCTCAAAACAACATCTAAGGCCGCTACTTAGGCCAATGGCCTTCTTGGTACACTGGTGGCTTATCCTTGTATGCCGCCGACCTAAAGGCTGGCATACGACCAATTTCCTCAATCTACACAATTGTTCTCCAAAACTCCAAGTAGGTGTTTAGGCCATCGTCTATTGTATTTTAGCTGGTAGCTTAGAATTATATGCCGGCAGCCTATATGCCGGCTTACTCCAAACTCATCTAATCATTTGCGTGCATCTTCCTCGAGTCCAAATTCATATAGGGTTTCGACTAAGGAATATTGTGTCAAATTCGTAGGTTAATGATCTATTTATAGAGGTATATTGCTTAGGAAAAATGCTAGGATTATGTCCAATTTAAGTAGCCTTGTGCCAAAATCCATTCTTAATCAAGTCTTTGCCATGTGAACACAATACAATTATATTTAAACTTTGACCATAAAACCTTCTTATTTAATATCCTTTGACACTTTGACTCTTCTTAATAATTCTTTTATATACTTTAGGGTTGACCATAAAACTCCCTTATTTTATATCAAATGATACACATACTTTTCTTTATAATTTATTTATCTTTATATTACATGCATCATCGGGATTTCATATGAAAAATAATTAAAGACATAAATATTCATACCACTTGCATAAACAATATGTATGAGGAGGATGTTTAGTGTTTTTACCTAAAATAAGAGATGGGATTTGTGTATGGATGAAAGAGGGAAGGAAAGTGTTTGAGAGAAGTTTTAGAGAGAAAAGTTGTGGAGAAGGATAAGTAGAGTTTTGTTATGGTGAAAGAAAAGTGTGTAATAAGTGAATGGGGAAGGGGTATTTATAGAGGGAAAAATGAGGGAGTAGAAATGTAAAAATAAATGAAAAAGAGAAGAAAATAGGAGGAAAAAATTGGCGGGAGGGGGCGGTGAGTGGGCAATAGTTGCAACTAATTAGAAGAGAGGGAAAAAATTAATTTAAGGAGGAAAAATGCAATGAAGTATAAGGGAAGTTAAGTAAAAAGTGTAGTAACTTTTTATGGGAATAGAAAATTGTAATAGATATAAGAGATATATGTAAGAATAGGTGTAAAAAAAAAGTAGAGATGGGTGAATAGTAGTAAATATTAATAAATAGTAAACAAGATAAATAAATTATCAGTGGTAATAAAAATACGCATAAATAAGCTATATCTGATTTTTTAGAAGCCGAAAAATTTTGTAACTAATATTTTTATGAAACAATAAATTATTAGATGATATTGGAAAGATGATTTGTATTTTTTTAGCATTAATTGTTATCCCGTTTTGTTATCTCGGTATGTGTGCTAAAGGTTGGGTACCGAAACAACCTTTTAGCTGAATTTTGACCTGAAAAATTTATATATGATATCTTATGAATATCTTATTATATTTCTAGTATAAATTTTTTGTTGGAATATTTTTATTATTTTGCGTGCTGGGGCCCTGTTTTCAGAAATTGATCCCATTTGGGTTCGAATCAGATGGATTTTTGTCAAATATGATCTTTTTAGGTTATAAGAAATCATTTCAGACTGTAATATAAAGTTATCTCATTTTTAATATTTTAGGGTTTCAAGCGCAAGATTGCCAGATCTAGTCTTATTATGACTTGTTGTTGACCTAGTTGACTTTTAGGGTTACAGTCTCAATTCCAGCTTTAAGATTTACTTGTAAAATTTTAAAATCTAAGGGTTTTTTTCATACTTATATTTTCGGTTCAAAATTTAAGTTTTACTTTATTTTTATGCGTTGTTTAATATTTTACAGTTCTCGGGATTGTTTAATTAAGTATAGGGTTATGTGTTGACTCAAGTTGACTTTTGGTATTAATTTAATTTTTTTTCTAAAATTCACCGAAGGGTTTAAAGTTTTGAAATTTTGTCATTGAATATTACTTAGGTACACTGTCTCGATTTTTTTGTTAGAGGTCAGATAAGTGAATTGTTTAGCGTATGGATTTTGAATCGAACGATTATTGAATTTTTTCCATTTTTTTTAAGGATCTCGTTTTCTTAAGGTTAAGAAATTTCATATTTGATCTTGTTTAGAATTTCTAGAGTTTAGTTTTAACTTGGGTTGGTTTTAGGATTTCAATTTTAGTTTTTAGCTCTAGAATTATTTTTTAAGAGTTCTGAAAATTTTAGGAGTTTAGATGTATAACCTCATCAAATTGTTAAAAGTTCACCAATTTTTCAAAGATTAAAAGTCGACACATTAGTAATTTGATTTAGGCAAATTACATCGGATGGTCACGACGTTTTCGAGCAAGTTCATTTGAAGTTGCGATGTTTCAAATTGTTTATTTAAGGCCACAATGTTTAGAAAAGTGGATCAATTGAGAAAACTAATGACAGGTGTGACAACGTAGCGAACTTTTTGAGTTTTAATTAAAATTTTCTTCTATTAACACGTATCAATGATGATTTCAACCGACTCATTTGTGATCTCAAATGAACCACTCAAACGTTGTGACCTCAAATGAACTTACTCCTAATTGTTGTGATATTCTGATTTAATTTACTTAATTTTATTTGTTTTTGTTAAGTGGCTCTAAAATTTTAAATTCTTCTAAAAGTTCATAAAATCATCTAATGTTCTTTAACGTTACTTTATTTCTTATACATTACTCATAGATTTGTTAGTTCACACAAAACTCTATATAATCACTTTGTTAATGTACTCAACATTTTTATGTTTTATTTTCTTGTAAAATCAAATGTAACTTTGCAGTTACCTTTTACTTTGCTAAAGGTCTTCAACTTTGTAAAACAACACATGCTTCTCAAATGAACTTCAAGGGTGATCAAAGGATATCTTGCACCATTGCTTGAAAGTATTTTATATTATATTAAAGGGTAAACGTCAAATTTGATACTTGAACTTTATACAAGATCTAAACTTTGAAGTAGTTAATTTAATACCTAATTGAACCTTTTGCGATTATTTTTACTCTATCTTTAATGTTATTTACTCCTTATGCTATTGAATTTTTACTATTTCTCTTGACACTTTTTTAGCACTGATAGACTGTTTTTTAATGTCAGGAATAGAACAAACAATTTCAGCGGAGTAGTAAAAATAACGACGAAAAATTTAATCGGGTATTAGATTGACTATTTCAAAATTTACGAAATTTGACATATTCTCCATCTTAAATGTTTATATGTTGTTTTACATGTCTTGCATTTCTTTAGAGTGTAATACATGTTTATCAATTCTATAAAAGAAAATTACCTAAATACAAATAACATAATTTTATTTACCAAAATACCAATAGAAAATTTATCTAAGACACGTTATTTTGGTTTTAATGGAAAAAAACCACATCTTTAACATGTAATTTTGAAAAATTTAGTACATTGCCTACAACTACAAATGGAAAGTAAATTCTCATGTTTAATATGCCATTCACTATAAATAAAAAGTTTTATTATTTTCGCAAAAATCACAAAAATCGTATGTAAAACATACAATATTTACAATGAAATTACCTCGCAAAAAGATATAATTTTGCATCAGTATTTAGATTATTATTTTTTATATAATTGGTATTTTTGTAAATAATTGATCAATAAATTAATAATTTTCTCCATTCTTTAACTTTGTTAATTCAATTTATCATCATAAAACAACTCTAATATTTGTAATCCTATTAACAAGGAGGTTATTTTTCTTTAGTTTCATTATTTTTATTAAACTTTGTAAATGTAATTTTGTTTTTTAATTGCACCAATTTATTTATTTAATTTTTATTATCTCTGTAATGATTGTTAATTCATTGTAAGTTTGTTATTTATACTAACTCTGTAAAACCACAAGAAATATGTGATTTTGCTCAAACTTTTGTAGTATTTACTCTTCTTACCAATTCTCTATTTATTTTATTAATTTATTTATTCATATATCACGTAAATTTTCTCAATATAGATTAATATTCTCGAAGTTGCTTAAATTTTTTTAAATACTTTGCATAATCATAAAAATCCTTGTATATTTTGTAAAACTATGTATTTTCCTAATTTTCATTCAAGGTTCTTAACATAAAACTATAATTAAGGCTGTAAATAAGTTGAGACAGCTCGCAAATTACTAGAGTTTGACTCAGTAAAAGCTTGAGTTCGAACTACTTGAGTAGCTACCAAGTTCGAGTTCGAGTTCGAGTTCGAGCTTTAAAATACTCAGCTCGAAGAGCTCGTGAATTTAATTGAGTTTAATTGATTATTAAATTGAGTCGATTCAAGCTCGAGTTTATCAAGTATTAAATACTCTTTATAATTAAATCAATATTTAAAAAAATAATCGAGCTTAATTGAGTTGAGTTCGAGTTTACTGAATATTAAATCGAATCGAGCTTGAGCTTAAAAATCAAGGTTTGATCGAGTTTGAGTTTGAGTTTGAGTTTGAGTTTTCCATTTGAGCTAAGTTCGAGTTTGGTACTGTATGGACTCGACTCGACTCGACTTGTTTACAATCTCAACTATAATAGTGCTCATTAGAGATGTAAATGGTTGAGTTGTTATAGGGTACCTGACTCGCCAACTCGCTAAAAACGTTATAGAGTTTCAAGTCATATGACTCATATATATTACCCGATGGGAAAACCTAACCTGACATAAAATATATAATAAAATTTCAAAAAATTAATAATAATATGTACATACATAATTGATTATAAATTTCATAATTTCATTTTCATAGTAAATGAAATTTATATCTAATTTTAAAAAATTTCTTATATAGATTATAATATATGTGATATAATTTATGTTTTATTGTTGGAATTATATCATTGCAATAAAAGTAAAAAAAATGATAAACTTCCGATTAGGGAGGGCTGGGATTCGGGTTTGCAAAAATCCTATAGGGGCTGGTTTTCATAATGGTGAGAAAGGTTTTTCTTAGGTTTTGGGTGGCACTATAATCAATCGGGTTGGGTTTAAATTTTATATGACTCGTCTCAAACCTGGTCCAGTTGCATCCATGGTGCAGATATGTTCGCAAAAGGAACTGTGTGTGGCTCTATTGAGTCCTAAGCTTTGTTAAACCCTTAAAACGAGGAACTTCCGGACATGGGGTATTAGAATATTCCATCGAAAGCCCAAAGACCATGTAAAACCCGACCCACACTAAAACCCGTGACTCAGGAACAGTAAGGGCCTTTCGGTAAGTTGATCCAAATTAGGGTTTCCATTTTCCTGGAACATGATATATAAACTCCAAAACACGGTGTTTCATTCTTGTTACTGCACCGCTCGATTTAGGGTTACCGATTGCGGCAGCAGCAGGTACTCTTTACTCTCTGATATAAGCCGAACTTATTGTAAATTGATCAATAAACTTGTAAAAATTTCTTTTCAAGTCCTGTCAATATCTTACCAAAGGTTCTGCTTGCACTGGTAGTGTTTTAATTTTGTTTTTTGGGTTAAAAAATTGAGATCTTTAGTAATTTGGGATGCATAAACCTTATTGATTCGAGTTGCATTGGGGATGGTACTGTTGAGATGTCTTTGTGTAATATGATAGATTTAGGATTGCTTATGAGGGTTTGTATGCTGTTGGTTTGACTTGTGATGGGAACGTTTGAGTGTTTTTGATTTGTTACTTAGTTTATTCATAAACTGAACCTGGCTACCGCTGAAACTTGTTCTTTGTTTAATCCATTGTCTATTTTGAGTTAGGGTTTGTTCTAGGATTCAGTTTTTTGTGTCTAAAGGAGAGGGCTTGGTCATATTGGCGTTATTTATTTACTTTTTAAGTCGATATGAAAAAGGGATCTTTTTCTTCTTCTTCCATTTTTTTCCCCGATTGAATTTCTTTGGATCTTTAAGAAAAGTAATTCAAATTAATATTTTGTTTTGTTGTATTGTAGTAATATATTGTTAGGATATTGAATTACAGTGAACAATTTAATTTATTACTATTGGGCTTCTTCTTCTTGTAATGTATTGTTTACTGTTGTTGCATCAGCAGCGTTTGAACTGAACTTTTAGCAGATCATGATTCTTCTGGCCTTTCAGTTTTCTCTTGTTTGTTTCCTGAACTATGGATATTTTTTCTGATCATGTTTTTTTTTTTCTTGGTGCTTTCTGTTGCATTCATCTGTCTGATTTTTGCTTATTTGTAGGTAAGCGATGGTTAAGCATAACAATGTTATCCCAAATGGGCACTTTAGAAAGCACTGGCAGAACTATGTGAAGACCTGGTTTAACCAGCCTGCCAGGAAACAAAGGAGACGCATTGGTAAGGATTATGTCATGTTCAATCGTGTTTTGGTAAAACTTTTTTGTGTGTCGATGTCTTTTGTCTTGATGTTGTGATAAATCCTGCAGCAAGGCAAAAGAAGGCAGTCAAGATTTTCCCTCGTCCTACTGCTGGACCTCTAAGACCCATTGTTCATGGACAAACCTTGAAGTACAACATGAAAGTTAGAGCTGGTAGAGGATTCACTCTTGAAGAGCTCAAGGTGAGATGCCTGTTCTATTCTATCTATATTTTCTTTGTTATCTGCATGCTAACAGATTGGTATATTTTGTTGAATTTAAGGTTTAAGTGTTGCTTTAGTAATGGATAGGGAGACACTGATTGCTTTTGCACACAGTTTGACCTTGAAAGTTCTTTTATTTGAAAAGGAAATGGCAAACAGTGTGTTTTATCTGGAAACTTGTTTATTTTTTTTGACTCCTTCCCCTTGTATCCGAAGTCTTCTGAGCTATACGATGAAATTTGATTTATCCGGTATTGTGACTCTCTCAGGCTGCTGGCATCCCTAAGAAACTGGCTCCAACAATTGGAATTTCTGTTGACCATCGTCGTAAGAACCGTTCTCTGGAGTCTCTCCAAGCCAATGTCCAGAGGCTGAAGACATACAAGGCCAAGTTGGTTGTGTTCCCAAGACGTGCTCGTAAATTCAAGGTAAGTTTAAATAGATTAGTAGGCAGTGACTTGATTCCTGTCTTACCAGAAAATTTTTAGAATTCTGGGGTAGTTCTTATGGTTGTGGTTACAAAGGTATCTTTTAACAATAATTGATATTATGCAGGCTGGTGATTCTACTGCTGAGGAACTTGCAACTGCCACTCAAGTGAAGGGAGAGTTCATGCCTATCGTAAGAGAGAAGCCGACCATTGAACTTGTTAAAGTGACAAACGATATGAAGTCCTTTAATGCCTATGCTAAGCTTCGTTTGGAACGCATGAACGAACGCCATATTGGTGCTAGGATGAAGAAAGCTGCAGAGGCTGAGAAGGAAGACAAGAAGTAATGACATGCATAAGTGATAGTTTGTTACCCTGGATGATTGTGTTTGTTTTTTCATTGTGGGGACGATTTGATCCATCTTCTTAGGTACCTCAATTTATATGCGTTGTTTAGCTTATCTTCTGTAGACCAATTGTGCAATTTTGGCTATACATTGGTTATATAAGCTACATGGAGGATTTAATTATAGGCTTGCGGAACATGGTTCATAGATATTAGTTGCAATCCAAAAGTTGTGGGCAATATTTTTAAGTTTCTTTTTTCGGCCGAGTAGTGTTAAGTTTCTTAGTTTTAGTTTTTTTTTTTCCATCTATAGAAGCATGAATCCTGAGGGAAATACGAAGACAAGAATTGCGGAAAGATGATGTTATCGAATCCTTATTTATTCTTTCATGTGTAAATACATTTTTAACTCGATTTCTATCCTGCTACACAATCATGACATTCGAGAAGAGTTTATCACATTCAAAATTACGAATGTGTAATCAGATCGTCCTGAACTCCTAGTGATTGGCTTGTGGAGGACCAAATCTGTGCTTTCTAGGAATTTCTGACTTCTCTTTCCTGTTTTACCTATGTTGAAGTAATGCAAACTGCCTTTTCTCATGACTGATGAAGAATATAAATATTATAGACAAGGCACGTACAGGTACAAACATGATAGCCGTACGCAACTGTTATACCGAATACACAAATCATACCTCTAGACATGTCCTTGGCGTGACCTACGATCTGAACTGCGGTGTCTGAAAGTAGAGGACCTAGAACCACCTCTTAGGATCTGAGGATCTGCTGGGTCGTGGGTTGGTCCATCATTGGTTTGGACCATTCTAAAAAGAAATTTAAAATAAAAAAATCCACATTCCTCGTATATTGCATTAATTATAATTTTTGATAAAAAAATATTTCAACATTTAAGATAAAAAAAAACTTTTGAAAAAATCAATTACACTCTATAGTTCATATTACATAGTAATACGGTTAGCGCATTATAGATGTGAGGGAGATATTATATCTTACTTTATGTACATACATGTAATCAGAGGAGGGGACAGCATTGTAAAATATAATTTATTTGACATTTTTTGTTACTCCGGAGCTCCTTATGTATCCGAATTACAGAATCAAAACTTTGTAATTCATGTAATTTTTTTATAAAATATTTAGTGTGTTCATTAATTTTAATTGTTAAAATGTGATGTCGACTTTAAATGATTTGTAATTTTTTAGCAATTTTATAAAAATGCTTTTGGTCCACATAACTTTGAAAAATTCTATATTTACCTATGTATTTCGAAAAACACCATTTTTGATTTTCTAATTTTTTTAAAAATAATTTGTTCTAGTATGCATGTTATATTTGCATTTGAAAAAAATTGCAAGAACTACTCGCCTTGGGTTATGTCGGGAGTGCCTACCGTAGTGCTTTCTTCGATGAGTTGTAGTCGTTGAAGTACTCATCTTCCTTGCTCACTAGGACGATCTCCTACACTCGTCTTTCTGCCTTACTCCTGTCATCAACGCAAACTACTGCCTCAAGCGTTACTGGAGTCAAACTTGCCTTGTGGTTATTCAATATATCACCTGCACAAATAATACCTACTCCATCGCAACTATAGAGGTTGGAGCCGCAAGCACTTATCTAGCCATGCAAGATAGAATTTGGAAATTTTTTTTTGTGACATTTCCACCATTCCAAAATGCCAGTCTCTCATGTTATGCCCCGAAGGGTACTTTACACATGGCAGTTTGTCGTTCACAATGTTAAAGCATAGGAATGACTTCCTCAGTCACACAAATGCTTTCATATCATGCACAAGGTGTACAACACATCGGAGGGATCACATCAAAGTAGTGCAATTTACTTTGATAACAATTAAGTAACAAGGTAAGAGAAATACTTAACATGAAATATAAATATGGTCGATTACAATTCTTATGGGCATTATCTGTGAGGACCCGCTATCACCCTTAAATTTGAAATAGGCGATAACAGTTCCCCAACCACATATAACCTATAAGATTATATGTAAGGTTGCCTGAAGGAATTGTTTGAGAAATTGTTTATCTAATTCCATATAGATAATATACAATAGGAAACATAGATTTTTTTTTCTTTTAAAACCTTAAACAAAACTATACTATTACACTACCAACATATTTTACAAAGGAAGCAGCAACTTAATTCCTACATAGCTAAGTACATATATATATATACATATTACATCCAAAGGCTTTTTACAAGCCTTAACAAAATCTTCAAAACACAACCCAACTAACACTATAATTACATCATCAACAAAAAGAATCACATCTAATCTATTACAAGTCATAGGGTTCCATTGAGTCCAGGGTTAGCTCTAATCCTCCAAACCATCAAGAAAATCTTCAAAGTCGGTTCCGTACCCTATATTCGTATAGAATTCATTGGAGTCATCACCTGAAATGGATAACTTATGAGCCAAAGGCCTAGTACATAAGTAACGAATACAAATGCAAAGTGGGTCACACATTCTTAGACTAATGTATTATGCAACAATCAATGATTTATTGTTAAGTCTTTAGTTAGTAAAACAACACGGGAGTATTCAAACTCTGGACAACAAGGATTTAGTATTACGTCTGCCTCCCTGAGTGGTCCCTACTGTTCATACAGACTAGGCAGCCCCACCTTCCGGCGTAGCCCGTAATACTAGGGGATCCTGAGTAACGTATCACGACGCTCAGGGGGTTGATATGAGCAGCTCGGATACTCACATCTCCTAAATAATTTTATCCATTAACAAGAAAGTACCCTGCCCCCAATCTGAGCGGGGTACAGCTCTCCGAACCAGATTCAACGGCAAACAAGGACAAGCAACACTCATCAATTAATAAAGTTTTCTTCATTTAAAGTAGTTTAGTTGAGATGCCTACCCTAACAAAGAAATAAGCAAGTTATTGCGTACCTGATATAGCTCGGGAATTAATGGGGTTAGTTGGGTGAGGATCTATCACTGTTTAAAACAATATTAAATTTCACACTTAGCTTAAGCACTAATTAACTAGTTGAAAATATAATTAATCAAAGAAATTCAAATAAATTAATACAAAATCATAATAAAGCATTTAAAGATCCTATTATATCCTAGAACGCTTAACAAATACTTAATTGATCATATATCAAACTTCGAAAAATTTTGAAGAAAGTTTTTAAAATTCAAAAGCGCAGGGGATATGCCGGCATTCAAAGTCGGCGGCGTTGAACCAGTGTTCAACACTCTGAAAATCAACACTGCCAACACTGGCAGCGTTCAAAGGTACACCGGCTGCCTTTATTCTATGCCGGCGGCTTTGCGCCGGTGTAGAATGTAAATCCAAATTTCCAAAATTTGCCGAGAGGTATATATCGACAACGTATCCATGTACGCTGGCAGCTTTTGACTCTACGTCGGCAGCTTTTGACTATACGTCGGCAGCTTTTGACTTTACATCGGCGGCTTTGGAATCCCAGTAGCCGGCGTACAATTTAAAAAATGAACGCTGGCTAACTTTTCTAGTGAAAGCTGGCGGCGTTCGAACGGCTTTAAGAAATTTGATTTTGTTCGCTTCCAACGCCGCCTATAAGCTGGCGGCGTAGAAGCCCCAGATGCCGGCGTACGACAAAATTTTAGCCTATACGAAAATGTTTTTGATTTCCCCTATTTTATTACCACTTTGTTCACTTTCAAAAATTCCCCAAACTTAATCCAAACTTTCCAAAGCTTGTTATATGATCCAAACACTATCCTAACAATATGAATTATACTTCTAATCATCAAAACACTAATCACACTTCAATCTACTCCTCAACTTCTCAATTCTTCATATCACTTCCACAACATTCATTCTCACATATCAAAACTCATATAAGATATAAACTACCACTCCTTTAGCCACATAATCTTGTTTAAACCACCATCAAAGCACCAATTCAATCCCACATCAATTAGGACATAAAATCCATTTCTATCTAACCTTTACAAACAAACACAATATAGAAAATAAATAAAAGATAAAGCTTGCATTCAACTTACATGACTAAATCCTTGGCTTGGAATGTTGTTTAAATCCAAAAGCTTATAGTTAATCTTGACTTAGGGTTTAAGATTTTGGAGTTGGAAAAAGGAAGAAAGAAAGAAAGAAAAGAAAGAAAATTCGTATGGGGAAAATGGGGCTGCAAAAAGAGTCCAAAACTTGTCCAATTGAAGTCAATTCTCATCCAAAATTTGCCATTAGGGGTATATTTGTTCTAGGATTAATTTGGGTAAATTTCAAATGCATTTGAGTTGTATTTAGGCTTAAAAAGTGGACTTAAAGTTTACCAAATTTCTGTCATTAATCTAAACATTTCAAAAATAAATTTACTAAATTCTAAACATAACACATGCATAATAATTTGCAAAAGACACATTTATTCATTACACTATGCACACATTTATACATATCAAACAATAATATTAATTTCATAATACTATACACATACAAAATAACACATGTCTAACACATTCACTAATTATATTATCCAAGCATACATATATATCATTTCAATAACACACACACACACACATATATATAAATTAAGAAATTTCATGGCTATTTCATTATCCCTGCTAATGTCTTCAAGTCTATACAAATACACTTTCTATTAATCTCCAAAATATTAACATAAAATATATTGTTCATAAAGAAATTTCAAGAAAGTAAATTCCTTCTATGCCTCTACTTCTTCCACAAAAGCTTAATGATCGACCAATGTTTTTCCTTAATGTCCCGTCCTTGATTCGAGTCTTGAGTATACCTGCTTTAACAAAATCTATGGAAGTATAAGCTTACAACGTGCTTAGTAATATATTTTCTCGTTATTTACATTGATAATCATAGATAAACAAGTTGATTAGTCAAGCATATGCCATGCTTATGCAATAATCACATGAAGAACATATATATATATATATATATAATTATCCGGAATCTATACACAGAATGGATTTACGCCCTCCATATTAAGGGTTAGAGAATCATTGATGAAGATCCTCTTGATCTTCTACTGCTAGTCGCATGCACTCACCCAAAGCATTCGGCTGGTACGGCTCTATACCTAGAGTCACATTCTCCTAGCGATGTGGATTACCTAGGAAGGAGCATGAACCATGTCCTAGTATGCTAGTGGCCCATCTAACTTTACACATAAGAGTGTCATCCTTTTGAAATGTGACTCGACGGATGCCATGCATGATTGTTTTCTTGTTAACGCCATTTCGTATTATGATTCATTAAGGGTGATCAATCAATTTAAACATACAACAATCAAGTATATAAATGAATGAACATAGTTAAACAAACATTCTAGCATTGAAATATGCTTAATATCTACTTAATCAAATATGTAAGAAACATATGCTTAACCTTTGATAGTCCCCCAATACATACTCATTTTTATCTTTTTAATCATGTTAGTGCGACTACTTACAAGCACAAACAAAGTAATGAATTTAGAAGGAAAAACTTATTTGTCCACATTGCAATCTTCTTAGTCGTAATAATTCTCAGGAAGGAGAGTCTCGTATTCATCATCACCTAGACAAAAGAAATACCCGGAATAAGTATTTTATAGAAGTTCTAAGTAAATTTTCTAATTTTATCTTGTTATTTTCGTCAAAATTCGGATGAAGGGAAATTCCAACTTAAAATGATCATAAGTTGCTCATTTTAGCTTGGAATTTTGCATATTAGATGTCGTTTTCTATCTACTTATAAATATCTATCTATTTCTAAGGTTATTTTTTATATTTAAAGCTATTTAGGTTTCAAAATGGATCGATACAGCTTTGACTTGAAGGTTCCAACCGTCAAATTGCAATTTTTCCTAAGTTTTTCTTCACTTGGACACTTTATAACAAACCTATAAATATTTATATTTTTGAAAATAATTTAATATTAACAATAACTCATATTATATGCATGATCCTAGAGATGTTGTCTTAAAAATAAAATTTATAAACAATCTTTATGAAAGATAGAGTTGTGTGAAAGGTTATTCTTGAACTTGTGATTAAATTTGCTATTTTGTATACATGTGGCTTAACAACAAAAATCATAGTTCAATATATATATTTTGGACCTCAAAGGTTTTATATTTGTTCAAAGATTCTTATTTAATAATTTATTTTATAAATCATGGTTTTATCTATTTGTGACATAAAACTCCAAGTGTATTTCCTTTTAAAATTTTCCTAAGTTTGATTCTTAAAAAAAGTTTTAATTCTTAGATTTTGCAGATAAGAAACTTAATTAAAGAAAATCATGACTTTATATTAATTTAGAGCTCATGAATATTTTATTTTCCTACTAAACTTCTTTTAACTAAATATTTTCCAAAACATGAATCTTTTTGTGGTTATGAAGAAAAATCAATCTAAGTTTTATTGCCTGTAAAATGTTTTAAGTTTAACATGAGAGAAATTAAATGAATGGCTTGTTCTAAATTTTTATTCTCATAATAACTCTTTCTCTATTAATAATTTTCCAACATGGTTATTTAAGGGATTGTTGGAAGAAAGCTAAAAATTTTGAGTTGTTACAAATGAGTGTCTTCTTATTATAATTATTGCTTTTGTATTTTCTTAATTTCATAAATTTTTACATTCTTAAAAACTAAGTAAGTTTTTAACTAGTGGGTTGATTTTAAACTTAACTTGGAAAATAGTTTTGTTTTTAGTGTTCATCAAAGTATTGGTATAAACCATCTAAATAAGTTTTTAAGAAAATTTTGTATAGCAAAGAATTATCAATATTAAAATTTAACAATAAATAATTATAATATTTTGAAAATGATGTAGTTGAACTATTATCCTAAGTTTTAGTATATGTTCTTATAAGTGTTAAAAAAAATTATGTTTCTTATGAGTTTAATCCTATTTTTAAGTGAAAGAAAATAATTCCTTTTAATTCTTTGAAAACTCTATCAAGACAATAACATTATGATCATGCATAAATATGAACTTCTAGTTATGTAAGAAAAACAACTCATATGAAAATAAAAGACATAGAGAATTAAATAAGCATATCTATAGGAACAAAATTTTTTGGAAGCCTTAGCTTCTATCAAGGCTTCTCGGAACTTAGACATGGATAAGTTCCATAAAAAGAAAAGAAAAGTACGAGAAAACTTAAGAAAGAGAAAAAGAAGAAAATTATGGAAGTTTTAGATTTGTATTCAAGTCTTCCTGAGACTTAGATATAGACAAGTCCTATAAAGAAAAGCAAAAAAATAATAAGAAAAATCATGAGAATCTTAGATTTGTGTCAAGATTCCCCAGACTTAGATTATGGACAAGTCCTTAAAGAAAAGAAATAAAAAGTTTTGGCTTGATGATAACAAGTCTAAGACTAGAATGATTAGTCTTAATTATTTAGCATGAAATAAATAAATGTGGAAGTAAATAAAAGCATAAATAAAAGTTAGATTAGTGAGCATTAAACTCTAAGAATATTTATATATATATATATGCGTACTTATACTTAATAATACACATGACTTAGGTTAGGAGCAAAAATAAAGCAAGAACATAACAAAATTTATAAATAAACATAGTGTTGAACAAGACATGAACAAGTTGTTATTTTCATGATTTCTTCCATAGCTTAAATGTAATATAAAGATAAATAAATTATAAAAAAGGGCAAGTGTGTCATTTGATATAAAATAAGAGGGTTTTATGATCAACCTTAAAGTATATAAAAGGATTATTAAGAAGGGTCAAAGTGTCAAAGGATATTAAATAAGAAAGTTTTATGATCTATCCTAAGATACATGTGTCACGGCCCGAGGGGTACCATAAACGTAGCAGTCCACCGTACACAATACTAAAGCCTTAGAATGTGGTGTCAGAGTATTTGTAATTGTATAATAGATGATGTAATTCTCCGAATACAGAGACCAATACTTAACTCACTATATATCTGTCTATTCTTTTGATGAGTCATTTCCTTTTGTAATTGAGGAGATGCTCATTCGGTTACATTTGGAGTGTATTTCCACATGACTTAGACAGCTGTATTTTTAATAACAACTTCTAACAAAATAATAACAACCTATAATAGAATATTCTAATATGGATCCTGCTCTAATTGTCTAACAATATTTATTTTAAGGTCAGCCCATGCTAGTCAAGCCAGCCCATGTCCATTTTGTCCATTACCCGAACTGCTGCCATCCGACCCGCTGCCTAACCCCTTGTCCCTTCTC
The DNA here is from genome assembly GCA_024138025.1 of Combretum micranthum. NCBI lineage: Eukaryota > Viridiplantae > Streptophyta > Magnoliopsida > Myrtales > Combretaceae > Combretum > Combretum micranthum. Next base: position 1,142,217 of record JAMXBD010000074.1, on the reverse strand, counting down.
GGATCGTCTTTTTCCTCTTTCATACCCAGGACAAGTTCAAACTCATCTTCCTTCCCTTCCCTGTCCGTGGAGCTCGAAAACCTTACCATGGATTTTACCCCCACATCAGCTCTCCCTTCTTCAAGAACCCTTGTCCACAAGGGTTCATTTTTGAACCGTAGTGTAAGATCTGAAACAAACTCCCAAGTAGCTTCGATGTAGGGTTTTTCTTTCCACTTGACTAACACCATGGTGTCACATGTAGGTCCTCGCTTCACCAATTTTCGTTTGAGGATGGCTTCGGGTTCCTAGATTTCTCCATCACACAGATTTGGTAGATCTTTGGTTACTGTATGCTATCCAGGGATGAATCTTCGTAACTGGGATACGTGGAACGTGGATGAACTGTCGCCTCAGCTGGAAACTCTAATCGGTAAGCTACCTCACTGATCTTGTCGATTATCTTGTAGGGGCCATAGAACTTAGGGCTCAATTTATGATCTGCATGCTTCCGTTTAAGGCTGTGTTGCCGGTGGGGTTGTAGCTTTACTAGTACCCATTCCCCAATCTGAAAGACCCTATCAGATCTCTTTCTGTCAGCCATCACCTTCATTCTATCTTGAGCTCTCTTAAGATGGAATTGCAAGGTTTTTAGGGTTGACTCCTGTTCAGTCAGTACCCTGTCCACCACTTCATTCCTCGAATCTCCTGGAACACAGGGTAGGTGCAACGGTGGTGCGTACCCATATAGTGCTTCAAATGGGGTGATTTTAGCTCTTGAATGGTAGTTGGTGTTATACCACCACTCTGCCAGAGCTAAATATTCCACCCATTTCCTTGGTTCATCACTGGTCATACATCTGAGGTAGGTTTCCAAACATCGGTTTACCACTTCGGTCTGACCATCAGATTGTGGATGGTAGGCAGAAGTGAGTCTCAATTCAACCCCTTGCAGATTAAAAAACTCCTTCCAGAAGTGGCTGATAAAAATTGGATCTCTCTCACTTACTATTGAATTAGGAAGCCCATGTAACTTAAACATATTGTCTAAGTACAGCTTAGCTATCTGAGGGGCAATGTAAGGATGGGTTAAGCTGATAAAATGGGCGTATTTACTCAGACGATCAACAATGACCATGATCACGTTCTTCCCATGTGATTTAGGAAGTCCTTCTATGAAATCCATGGATAGGTCAGTTTAGTAACCCTCTGGAATAGGTAAGGGCTGCAGTAGACCTGGCTGTGCCACATTCTCATATTTGTGGCGTTGGCAGACCCCACACTCCCTCACAAACTATCTCACATCCTTTTGCATGCCTTTCCAGTAGTAATTAGCATGTAATCTTTTAAAGGTAGCCTAGGCACCCGAGTGTCCTCCCATTTCCCCATCATGGTAGAGTGAAATTATTTTGTTTTTAAGTTCCACTCTAGGACTAACCACAATTTTTGCTTTTCGCCTTAACAACCTATCTTTCATTGAGAACCCTTTGATTGGTTCTTCTTTCTTCAGTTCCTGGATGATGGATACATAAGGTGAATGTGTGGCTACACTATTTTGAATTTCTTCCAGCAACTCTATGGACAGGTCTAAGGTATAAACCATGGCCTTTAATCCTGCCCTTCCTGCACGAGAGAGTGCATCAGCAGCTATATTCGTGTTACCACTCTTATATTGGATCTCATAATCCAAACCTAGTAGCTTAGTTAACCATTTTTGTTGGCTACTAGTGGTTAATCGTTGATCCAATAAATATTTAAGACTTTGGTGATCAGTTTTATTAATAAAATGGTGTCCCATCAAATAATGTCTCCATTTCTCCACTGCTTGCACCACAGCCATCATTTCTTTTTCATATATGGATAGACCCTTCTGTTTCACCCCGAAGGCCTTGCTAAAATAAGCAATGGGGTGTTGATCTTGCATTAAAATTGCCCCAATACCCTCATCACAAGCATCTGCCTCAATGGTAAATGTTTTTGAAAATTCAGGTAATTTCAACACAGGGGCCCTAGTTAAGGCCTTTTTCACTAGTTCAAAAGATCTTTCAGCCTCAGGAGTCCATTCAAAGCTGTTCTTCTTGAGCAACTGGGTGAGGGGTTTAGTTAAGACACCATACCCTTGTATGAACCTCCTATAATACCCTGTAAGTCCTAAAAAACCCCTTAATTGTTTCACATTTACTGGTCCCTTCCATTCTTGAACTGCTGCAATCTTCTTGGGATCTGTAGTTACACCATGGAGAGATATAACATGTCCCAAGTATTCAATGTGAGATACGCCAAAGACACACTTGCTACGTTTCAAAAATAGAGTTTCCTTTCTTAGAATCTCCAAAACCACCCTTAGGTGCATGATATGCTCATCTAGACTCTTGCTGTATACTAAAATATCATAAAAAAACATTAGTACAAATTTCCTCAAATGTTCATGAAATAAATCATTCATTAACCCTTGAAAAGTAGAAGGAGCGTTGGTTAGGCCAAAAGGCATAACCCGAAATTCATAATGACCAGCATGAGTCTTAAAGGCAGTCTTATACACATCCCTAGGGTCCATTAGTATTTGATGGTACCCTGACCTTAAATCCAATTTGCTAAAGTAGCAACTTCCAAATAATTCATCAAATAAATCATCAATCAAGGGTATGGGGTACCTGTCTTTAATGGTCAATTTGTTGAGCTCGCGATAATCCATACAGATTCTCTAAGAATTGTCCATTTTCTTCACTAGAACTACTGGTGAAGAGAAAGAGCTATGATTAGGCCTGATAGCTCCTTGTTCTAACATCTCCTTAACCATGGTCTCCAATACATTCTTTTGAATCGTGGAGTGTCGATAGGGTCTTAAGTTGACTGGTTGGGCTCCTTCAATCAATGGAATTCTATGCTCGTGGCCCCTTGAAGGTGGTAAGGAATGAGGTTGTTCAAAGAGGTGATGGAACTCCTCCAATAATTCCAATATGCTGGGTGGAACGGGTTCACTGTGTTGTTCCTTTGAGTCCACCTTCTGTGTGGACACCATCCAACATTGTAATCCAAGTGGAAGTTTGCCCTTAGTGAGGAGCGTGTCCAGTTTTTCTCCATCAATTACCTTCAAAGGATCCTTCGTGCCTTGTAATTTACAATGTCTCCCCATATAGCTAAACTCCATAGTTAACTCAGAGAAGTTCCACACTATGCTTCCCAACTGTCGTAGCCATGGCATGCCTAACACTATATCTTCCCCATCTAATGGCAATACATGGATTTCTAACTCGAATGTGTATCCTTGCATAATCAACCTCAGTTGTGGAATGAATCCCTTAGTGAACATAGGGGTTCCATCAACCAACGCAATTCTTACTGCTTTAGTATCATCAACTGTACACCCTAAACCTTTAGCTGCTCTTTCATCCAAAAAATTTAAGGAACTTCCAGAATCCACAAATACTCTTAACTTCCTCTTATTGTGGTAAGCTAACAATCTCATCATGTTGAGATCATGATTTTGATTGATAGAGCTTTGTGTCAGCTTGGATAGTTCCTTTTCCAAAGCTGGTATGTCTTCATAATTCTCTTCCAACATCTCCTCCTCTTCATCCACTAATAATATCCTTAGTGGTCTATTCTTACATCGATGCCCAGGACCAAAAGCTTCATCGCACTAGAAGCATTGTCGCTTCCTTCTCTTTTCCTCCAATTCCTCTGGTGTCAACCTTCTTGGCTTGCGTGTATTGTTTGATTGAGTGGCTACTGTCAATGGGGTTGGATTGGTCTGTGTATTTGGAAAGTGTTTGGGTCTGTTTGCGGTTTGGTTGGTAGGGGTATTTTTTGGATAAGTGAGTGGTTTGATTAATGTGGATTGGCTATGTGTGGCTGTGGTGTTGCTGGAATAAGGAGGTCTGGTGGCTTTTTGTTGGGTTCGGGTAACTTCCAGGGTGTTTTCCTGAAGTTTTGCTAATGTATAGGCATGTTGAAGGTTTTGGGGTTGGAACATCCTCACAGGACATTGTATCTCAGGTTTAAGACCACTCAAGAAACAGCTTACCTTGTGGCCCTCAGTTAGATGTACGAGGGTAGTTAAATACTCAAAATCCACCCAATACTCCTCCAAGGTTCCTCTCTGTGTCAATTCCTTCAAGGATGCCATAGGATCTTCAAATATCCCTGTACCAAACCTCTCCTGCAAACCCACAACCAACTCTTCCCATGTTATTGGGTTTGAGTATTTCCAGTTCTGCACAAAAGCATGGTACCAATGCAGAGCTAATCCTTCAAAATGCGTTGCTGCTACCTTAACTCTATATGTTCTAGGAGTATCATCCAGTTCAAAGAAATGCTCAGCCTTAATTAACCAAGATTTGAGGTCATCACCTGTGAATGTAGGGAACACCAAATGAGTAGCTCTGGTGGACAGCTAATATGAACTTCCATCAGGTACAAGTGAATTGGCCATTCTTGTATCGGGCCTATTTTGATCCGATCCTGTCGTGGGTGTAACATTGTTATTATTTGCTTCACCGCTACACTATCCAGGACTGACCCCCTCTTGAATTTTCTTCTGCAAGTCCACGAGTGCAGATCCAAAACTGTCCAAGGTGGTTTGTTGCTGCTTGAACAAATCCAGGACTGTTTGCGTCAATTAATTATTTTTATTTTATGAATTTATAAATATAACATCACAAGAAAGTACAAACATAATAGGAAACTAATTTGGATTCCTTAGTCCATTTAGATGTAAAAATAAATTATAAATGACATAAATAGAATAATTATATTTTAATAAGTTGTTTTACTTAATAAAAGTTTAGTAGATTGATTATAGGACATACTATAGAATTTATCATTTTAAATGACCTAATTACCATTTAGTAAACTTGACTAGTTAATTATATTCAACTTGATTAGATAAAATTAATATAGATTTATTAACTAATATTAGCTTAGTAAATTCTTCAGAAACCAATAATTTATACTTAGCTATTAATTGATGAATACCTATATGATCATATTAACTTGAAATTGGCTTCGATTAATATGTTAGGTTAAAAATTAAATGACAAGGAGTATGTAATTTCTAAAATATGATAGACCACAAATAATAAGAGGAGTACGTCGTTTCAAATGTATATTTGCTAGAAAACTAAGTGGTTAATACATGTTTGATATAAGCTGATAATTGATTTAAATGCTTATATGAATTAATCTTTGAAGCAGATATTTGTTAAGAGTCTACATTCTGCTTTATCTTCTGGTCTATCTTCTGATTGTTCAGAGCATAGATTTTATACCAGGCACGTAGTAGCTTGTGTGTTGCTTGCTAGGATAGGCATCATAAATCAATTAATATTTAAAGATGGCCTTAATAATTGCTTGTTGCTTGTGCGTTGCCGTTTTTGAGACCTAGCCTAAGGGGCAGCAACCTTGCTAGGCGGTGCCAGTACGGTAGTTAGGCGCTTAGGCCACCATGGGCATGGTGATACGGTGGGTAGCTGATGGGGGGAATGGTAGCGAGATTATATCTATGTGGATCGGAGAGAAGTAATGTAGTATGGTTCACGTTTATGGGACCGGTTGAGCTACACCATATTATGGACTGTGATGGGTAAGACGCGTAACGGCTGTGACCCTTAGATGAGACTATTACTTGTAGTGGTAGGAGATATAGGTTTTCGGGCTGCCTATATCAACCCCCTGAGCAGTTGCTACTACTCAGGACCCCCAAGTTCCCAGTGTGTTGCCGGAGTGTGAGTGCTCCACTGTTGTTTGTCGCACTTTAATTTAAAGATATAAACTATTGGTTATTGCATTGCATATAGAATAGGCGTGTGTGCTCATCTCGTGTGCTTGTGTTGCTGTGATGCTGGGCTTCGGCTCATTCCTTCTTTTTTCAGGTGATGATGTAGATGCTTGTGATTATCGGGTATGGGACGACTCTAAAGGAGCTTGTTAACGAGTTAAGTGCCTAAGAACGTTGAACTGTTTATAGAAAAATTATTGATCATTTTTTCAAACTTATAAATTGATGAGGGCATATCTATGAGCCCATGGATGTATCTTGAGATACCAAACACTGTGTACTTTGAGATACCTGATGGTATGATATTTATTTATAAATGTTTGTCCACTCATAAAAACAGCCTATTTGAAAATCGTTTTGAGAAATTTACTTTATTATATGTAATTGTCTACTCAAGAAAGTAGCCTATTTAGAAATCGTTTTAAAGAAATGTATTTCTTTTCTGCTGCAACTTTAGTTGTTTTCAAAATCCAATTCAACGATTTCAGAATCTAAAATTTGTATAGCAACGATCACGATAAACTGTAGATTAGGTCAGCCTTAACGTATAATGCGTAAGTGTTATACGTGGCGGCTGGCATGCCTTAAACCACATTCGGGGCGTGACATCGCATTTATACGCATATTTTCTTACTACCTGTACTTTATTGGTCATATCTACTTTACATTACACTATTTATTACTATTCTACACTATTTATTTTAACACCTACTCTTACACTTTATGCACCTATTATCTTTACTTTTTACCTTTTCCATAACTTTACATCAGATCTACTCTACTTATTATTACATTTAATTAACAAAACTATAAAAAATATCATCACTCCCCCTCTCTCTTCTATATGGCCGGCGCACCCCCTCCCCTTGGCATCTCTCTCCCAAAATTTTTTAATTTTTCTTTATTTAAATCACACAAAAGTCACTTCTCATTTTCCTATAAATACCCCCCGCCTCTTTCACTTCATTCACACATTTACTACCTATAAATTCACTACCAAATCTCTCTAAAATTCTCCCCTCTCAAAACTCTCTCCAAATACACTCTCAAAGCTCTCCCAAAATACTCTCAAAAAATTCTCTTTAGGTAAAATTTTCTTTATATGTTTCTTTCTACCATGTCATGTAACTTTTTATGACCATGGTGTGAGTTTCCTAAAACTTAATGTTATGGAAGCTACACTATGGTCATGTATTGTTCTTATTCATGAAGAACTATTTATGTATATGTTGTTATTTTATTTTGCTCATATTATTATTGCTATTATATTTAACTAAATATAATTATGTATCTATATATATAATATATATATATTCTTTAGAGCATATAAGCTCACTTGCAGTTTGTTTATTTTTATGCAAAGCAATTTATTTATTTTCTTTCTTGCAATTTATTTATTTCATGTTGTTTCAAGACTAGTCTCTAGTCTTAGACTTGTCCTCATCAAGTCAAAATTTTTTTCTCTTTTATTTTTCTTTTCTTTTTGGGACTAGTCTATTTTTTAGTCCTAAGAGTCTTGAGAAAGCTAAGACTCCCAATACTTGACTTTATTACTCTATTTTTCCTTGTTATTATTCTCAAGATCATGCACATAAAGATTGTTGTCTAAACCTTAAAGCTTCAATTATACTTTTTGCAAAAAGGAGATTTTATCACCTAAGAATGATTTTATTTATTATATAATAAAAGTGAATATATTCTTTTCAAAACTTAAAGAAAAACTCACTATAATTTTAAAGCTACTTTTGTTTTGAAAAGTCTTTCTTGAATCATTTCTATATTAAATTATTTTCTAAAAGAAGATGACTTTTGATACTAAAATGTTTTTCCATAAAAACATAATATAAAGAAACCCCATAAAAAGAAAATGAGAGTTTCAAACCAAGATATTTTTTTTGTTTGTAATGGTTAAAGAAAAATTGTATAAGAAGCTAATTGGAAAAGTGACACTAATATTGAAAATTTGTAAAAGGAAAATAGAGGAATTTATTTTTCATTAAAAAGTCATTCAGGAAAATAGTGAGATAAACATAAAAGCATTCTTTGAAAACAAAAGAATCAAAATATTCATTTTAAAAAATTTACAAAATAGATTTCTTGTAAATTCCAGTTTTTCTAAACTTTTAACTAACATTGTTTTACTAAAGAATTTTGATTGGACAACAAACACTTGAGTACGAATGAAATATGAGCTATATGTCTATAAAAAGGAATTTCTTAACTATATAGATATCTAAGTATTTATCAAAGAAAATTTTTGGATGATCTGATGTTGAAACAAATGCTTTTAGGATGGGAAAATTCGTGGTGAATCTGATCGCCACTGTTTCGAAGCTTAAATGATCAAGTTTGATGAAAATAGTTTTAGAAATGGATAGATCTTTTCAAATAGGTAGAAATCGGTATATTATATACGCACTTCTGAGTTAAAATGACCAAGTTATAACCATTTTAAATTGGAATTATCTTCTATACGTTCTTATGACATAGTTTTGTCAAATTTTAAGAAGATTACCAAGAAATACTCTTGATTAGGTGATCCCGAGGAGGAATACTCATATCCGGAGGATTATTTCGACTAAGTGGATTGTTTGTTTGACTCATCCATTTGGAAGATTTATCTCCATGGCAACATGAGTTTATTTCCTTAATACAATACTTGATTGTGCTTGTAGTTTAGTTGCACTAGAATTAAGGAAAGACAAATTGTTATGTATGTAAAAATTGTTGAAAGAATTCTAAGAATGTTGAGATGGGGATTGATTGTAAGTAATTGTTTGTTTTAGTATAGAACTTGATATGTATGAATTTCTATGATCACCTTAAAGTTGATAATAATGATATTATGATATCTTAAATAAATTGATTCATGCATACCACAAAGTGAGTCACATTGCATGGGGTTATTATCTTTGGGTGAAAAAGATAGTAGCACGGTCGAAAGCAATACTTGGCAGCTATGATAGAAAGCGATTGCTTGGTGACATGGAATCAAACCAATGCTTGGCGGTAATCCGAAGGCATGGCTCAACCCGAGTAGACTTAATATGCTTGGCAGTAATGATCGAAAGCATAACTCAACTAAAACTACTCGTTTTTGAGATTACACATCACCAAACCCGAATGGAGGGCGTAAATCCTTTTAACATATAGGTCCCAGAAAACTATATACCTTGTTTGCTCACGTGTATGTTGCATTCCACTTGATTGCTTAAATAACCTGTTTAAATTTTCTACACAAGAATTTGCTTATGGAAATAATTCTTACTAAGCCTATTAGCTTATACCCTTATAGATATCTTTTGCAGTTTAACTATTTGTGGTTGAGGCCACATGGACCCTGCAGCTAGATATTTTCCTCTTTTTGGTTAAGGAATTTTTAGATGAAGTTTAGCATTAGTTTGGATGTAGACTTCATAGAAAATTCTTGTAATAGATTATAGTTATTTTGGCAGGGGAATGCCCCTAAGACTTGTAAGACAATTATATGAATGAATTAATATCATGAATTTCTTTTTCTTGATTTGTTATTGTATCTTCTTAAGCTTCATATTTCAAAGTATGGTCCTCTAAATTTGTGAGAGCACGCCTTACACTTAATATCGAAACTTTTGAGAATGACTAAGGTTGTCATACTTAAGCTTTAATATTGAGTGTGGCGGACTGTTATATTTAGGGTACCTTTTCAGGTGTGATAGGGTTTTCATAGTAGAGAAGTTTTTGAATGTTATTTCCTCTTTGTGAGCACTCTTGAGAGAGTTTTAAACACCTATTGGTGGATTGATTATTGAGATCTAAATTTCCCCTTTAATCTTTTGTTCTTATCAATTCTTATTATCATATAGAATTGTGGTGAACATTGTTAATTGGATCTTCCAATTCCTTTTAACGTTGTTGTTGCTTTATAGATTATGGATCCTATCAATCTATAATCCAATCACAAAAATCAATTTGATTTTGTTGTTCGTGGATTTCTATCAATCGACATTCTCATCCATATCTAATTTTTTTTGCAATTTCATACCACTCAAAAAAATACCTAAAAAGATAAAGATTAAATTTTTATTCGAGAACCGTTGAGGAGATCGTGTCATGTTTTATTTAATATTTTGCAGTTATCGGGATTGCTTAATTGAGTTTAGGGTTATGTTTTGACTCGAGTTGACTTTTAGTTTTTAATCTAATTTTTTTTATTATGAAATTCACCGAAGGGTCTAATATTTTATAATTTTGGATATACCATCTTGATTTATGTGTTAAGGATTATATAGATGAATTGTTTAGCATATGGATTTTGAATCGAACGATTATTGGATTTTTCATTTTGTTTTTGAAGGTTCTCTTTTTCTTAAAGTTATAAAATTCATATTTGATCTTGTTTAGAGTTTCTAGAATTTGGTTTCAACTTAGGGTCGGTTTTAGGGTTTTGGTTTCAATTTTTAGCTATAGAATTTGTTTTCTAAGACTTTTGAAAAATTCATGGGTTTACACCTCACATTGGTGTTATCACCGAACTCAAAATTCCATGTGAAGGTATCTATCAATTTCGGTACATTTTGCACTGTGCTTCCACCTTTATACTTTTTTTCATGCATGTGAATGTGTCAGCACACACAAATCTCCTGGTGCAATGTCATCCATGATTGGTGGTTTGGATGAAGGTGTTGATTCATTAATCGATCCCTATCCTTCATATGTATCACTGAATTGTTTGTATAATAATTAAAATAGATTTTGTCTCGTGTACAACGAACGTATGATTAACAGATTACATATCTGCATCTTCCAACAATACATCAATTTGCTTGTAATACTCCTCAAGGAGTCCACCAAGCCCTTCGACTTTGCGACGTGGGTCTAATACCCATGCAATAACATATATCATTGGGATGTGACAGTCCATTTTATTGAAACTTAGCTAAAGTGCCTACAATATTAAGTGCTTCTAGCAAAAATAGGTGAACAATCGGGGAATACACTCGAGAAAATGTCTTTGTACAATAAGAAAAAACTTTTAACAAAGAAAGCAAAATAGAACATGTAACCTAATCGTTAGGATGCAAGGGCATGTTTGGCATGTGTACAAGTGCAAATTGGCATAAAAATTCTTTGTATTCGATCTTACTCATAAGAAGTTGGTAAGTTGAGTTCCATCTGTGCACCACATCTTTTCAAAATTTTATAGGCCTCACTCCTTGCCGTCACGCCCCAATTGGTACTTTAAACGTGATAGCCCACCGTACACAACATTAAAACGTGAGAATAACTATTTTAGTCTCTCGAAAGCTTTCATATTGGTACAAGACGTATGTTTACAACGAAGGAAGGTCGGTGCAGTTTTGCATTTTAAAGTGAAACATTCAAGAGAATGCTATTATAATTTATAAAAATATAAAGTTTTACAACTTTTACGGGGTATCCCCCTGATGAAGCTTAAAATAACATAGTCTTGCTTAACAATAACTATAAGTGGAACATTTTAAAGGAAATATAATCTAAAGTCTTCAAATAGAATTTCCCTAAAAGCTTCCCAAAAGGATAACCCCTACCCGAACGGTTAGGGTAGTCTCTGTAAGCCCCGGAAAATTTCAGTAAATAATTTCAAGATGAACTTCGAAAATAAACCCTAAAAATCACTCCAAATTAAAACTGAATTTCTGCAAGTCCTAAATCACAAACGAATTCAGAAACTTCTTAATCTTGAGAAAATGAAAATCTTTAAACAATAAAATAAAAACTCAGTGGTCTTCAAATTCAAAACCATGACGTACGAAAAATTCCATATTTAACTCCGACTTATAAAAACGGGTAATATAAAGTTCAAAAACAAATTATTAAAAAGAAAATAACGATTGATTTTCGAAAATATAACTCAATTCAAGAATTTCGAAAACATTAAGAGATATTAAATACTTACAAAATAAAATTTAAAATAAATTTCTCAAATTAAATATGTTGTATAAACATAAATATCAGTTTCCAAATTGGCAAAGGTTAAACCGAAAATCACCCGGAAACCCTAACCGGAATACAATAGTGTAAGTCGAATCTAGCGCCCCTAACCCTAGAGGCCGAGATGTAGTTTAAATATGTAGAATAGCTCATAGTAATATGAGTTTGTTTAAAAATATCAGATTGGTAAATTTTTGACCTATTTCGAACCCGTTCGGATACAGACTTCGAAAAGCGTGTCCCGGGGCTCGAGATATCAAAAATATACCAATAGTACCGTTAGACTCGTAATTTCATAAGATTTAAATATATCAGTTATATAATTTTTCGGGTTATAAAAGTTACAGTTATAACCTTTTTATCGTATTTCCATTATTACCGGTAATTGATTAGTCTTTTGCACTATTCATTTTTATTTCATTACAAAATTTTATTATTCTTATAAAGCTTATATTTTTAGATAAATATTTTATATGTTATAGAAAATTTTGTTTTTCTAAAATTTAGTTCGTTTCGGGTCTTTACGGGATCAGATTCTGTTTAAGACCCGATACTAAAAATAAAATAAATTAATTTAATAATTGAAAAATATTTTAAAAATATTTTTATTTTCATAAAATAATTTTTTAGAATTTTTCGGGTTATAAAAATATTATTTAGCCCATATTCGCGTATTTTGATCATACCGGTAACATATTTGTTAAAATACTAAAATAATTCAAATAATTATTTAATTTTAATTATGAAAAATCTGCTACAAATATTTGGAATAAATTTTCTAATTTTATTTTATTTTAATTTATTTTATTAATAAAGTACTTTTACAACCCATACCTTCAAGTACACCTTACACATATCACTTCTTTTCACTTCAATCTTTCTACACATTATCCACAATTGATGGCAGATTTTTGACCCTATTTATGGCTGCCATTGTCCTTTATCCACTCATATTTTGACTAAATTAATTATTTTCACTCCTTCTTAAGAAAGTTACATTACACATTTATTACACAATTCAAATTCAAGTCAAATTCTCAATTTCTCTCTCTCTCCTCCCCATTTCCACAGTGCAGCCCCCCCTTGGCTGCCTTGTTTTTTTTTTTTTCTCTTCATTCATTAATTAAAACACTCATTTCTCTCTCTCCTTCATTTACTCACTTTTCCCTCTTTTATTCTTAGCTTTTCTCTCTCTTTTTCCTCTCTTTTCTTCTTCATTTTGTTCTTGTTTCTCCATAACAAGCTGCCCCCATTCCATTCTTAGCTTCCACACTATTTCTTGAAGATTTTAAGCAAATCTTCTTCTCAAAGCTCCATAGGTGATATAGGTAAAGTGTAATGAAGGTTTCATGCATCAAATGACCTTCCATAAGCTTAAAAGCTTAGGATGATGATGCCAAAAATGAAACTTTCTCTTCTCCACTTTTATTATCTTGTATTAATTATTTTCTTGTTTAAAGTTATTATATTTTGTAGATCTAACTTTTTGTAGCTTTGATTTTTGTTTATGCCATAGATCTTGTTATTTAAGTTTTATTTTTGTTATTCTTATGATTTATGCATAGATCTTCATTCACATGTGTTCATGCATTAAAACTAGTTTAGAAAACTAGATCTAGAGTTTTGAGTTCATAAATGCATTAGATCTTTGTTTATGTTCATGAACAACTTGCTATAGATGATGATGGTAGGAAAGTTGTAGGAAACTCAAGATCTATTTTATTTTCAACAAAAACAATTTTGAAAATTCGGATGAAAATGGAACCATATTTAGAAAAGTGGTTTTTCAACTTCAAAATTGTATTTTTCATTTAAAATGAAGGGCTTAGGGTATAGATACATAAATGAGATTTTGATAGTAAGTTTAGATCTATGAGTTTAAGTTTGTTTCATGGTTTCATTAGTTTATGTTCATATTAAGTGTAGATCTTAGTTTGAACTCAACAAAATTGTGAAATTCGTATTTTGGCAAGACCATTTAAAAACCACTTTCCAAGTGTCAAAATGTAATTTTTACTTAAGAAAATGAAGGCTTAATATATGTATATCATCAAGACTTCTTTTTACAAGAATCAATGTGATTTTCAAAAGTTATTTTCAAAATAAAAATTTATTTTCGGATTTTGGCCAAGGCCTATTTTAAAAACATGTTTTCCAACTCAAAAATGAAGTTTTTATTTAAGAAATGAAAGGCTCATAAGATATGATATGTAAGGAATGGATTTTCATGAGCTTAGATAGATTTTATCAAAAGATATGACCAAAAATAAATTTTAAATTCGGATCCCAACCAAGACCAATTTTTAAAACCCATTTATCAACTCCAAAACTCATGTTTTATGTGAAAAATGAAGTATAGGTAATAGGTATCATTAAGCAATGATTTTTACAAGTTAAAATGAGTTTAGGCATGAGTAATGTGTAAAACAAGTAATGGAATTAAAATGGAAAAATTTGAGTTAGTGATCAAATTGTCAAATTCGTAATTTGAGATGATGCATATGTAATCACTTAGTATTTGAGCTCAAATTGCAAGTTTTATGTGTTAAATGAAGTCCTTAGACAATAGATATAGTAAAGCTTAAATTTTAATGCATTAAACAAGTTTTTCCCAAAGAATCATTCAAAAAGTGGATTTTCTAAAATTCGGATTTTTGAGTAAATCATATTGGAAAACATATTTGCAAAGTGTAAAATGCAAATTTTTGTGTAAGAATGAAGTCCTTAGTGGTTATGTATGATTGAGCCCTAATTTTCTAAATATCAAATGATTTTTACTTAAAGGAATCACTCAAAAACCAATTTTTACCAAATTCGGATTTTGGAATCAACCCCACTTGAAAACATGTTTACAAGTGTAAAATGGAAATTTTTATGTAGAAATGAAGGTCATAAGTAAGTATATATAATGAAGACTCAATTTTGACAAAAATAATTATATTTTCTTAAGTAACAAATCCAAAACAAATGGAAATGATAAAAGTTAGAAAACTAGATTTTTCATAAGTAATTATTATATGGTCTTGCAAAATAAAAAGTTATAAAATTTCTTTTAGCAAAAATCATCAAGATCATGCATACATTAAGCTCATCTCATGTCATTCATGTTAGGAAATCACTCATATTGCATGTATAGCTAATTTATATAGTAGGAACATTACAAACATTTACAAAACTATTTTTCGAAATTGAAATTGTTGCTGCCCTAATCTGATCCGAACTTTTCGAAGCTTCAAAGTTTTCAAAACTTGAAAATAATATTAGAATTAGATAGATCTTTCGAAGTAGATAGAAATCGATATATAATTTGCGAGATTCCGAGTTAAAATGACCAAGTTATGGCCGTTTTAAGTTGGAATTCCCGCTTAGGACGAATTACGAATTTGATAGTTCGTATAAGATCGTTTAGATTAGTTTGAGTTGAAATACTTATTAGAGTATTTCTTCCTTTTTAGGAGATCCCAAGATCGTCGATTCCCTGCCACCGAATTATTATTACTAGAAGACCGGTGATCCAATGGCCGAATGAGTTTTCTCTTTGTTTTGTTACCTTAATTGTGCTTGTAGTTAGTTGCATTAGAATTATAGGAACAAGATAAAAATTGATATGAAAGGGGATGGGATATATGATGAGGCTGTGATGAATGTATGCCAAAGAATACTAACGCATATCGAAACCACGATTTGATTGGAATACTGCACTGTTCATATTATTTTTGTTATGCATATGATATTGGTTGGTCACTCTAAATAATGTATAAATATTTTGACCTAAGCAAAAAGTAAATTGATCATGCATCGCATCGGACATATTGCATTTGGTAGCGTGCTACTCCTACGCAGGTCGATCGATATGGTCCGAGGACTCGTTTGGATAATGAGACCCGGGATCAGAGGTTATTCATAGGAAACTAAGGCGCATCGGGGATGCATTCCATGTGTGAGCCTAGCCGAAGCGAGTGCTATGAGCCGATGGCTTAGGGACTAGCAGCAGTCGTGTAGACTTCAATGTCATCCCTAACCCAAGATACGGAGGGCATAAATCCGTTCTGTGTGTGGGTTCCGGATACCTATGCATAACTGTTTGCTCACGTGTTTGTTCATGCATAGCATATGAGTGATTATAACTTGTTTGTTATGGTATGGAATTAAGGAAATTCTCACTAAGCTAGTGTAGCTTATACCCCAATAGTTGTTTAAACGAACAGGTTATCTCAAGAATGCAAAGTGGGGATCGAGATGGTTGTAGCCAAGAATGGCTTCGGGATTCCGGCAAGAAATGAGAATGTTAAAGTTATCAGCTAATTTTATGAATTGTCTTGTAATAGTTTATGTAGGTAAGTCTGTGGATGAATGTAATTGAAGTTGAATGATTTGTATTTTGAAGTATAGTGGTTTGTATCGAAAGTATAGTGGATTTTATTTCCTTTACATTGTTACTCAATTGTATCAACATAAAATATATCATTTCGATGTGTCTCCTTTATGTGTTAGACGCCTTGTACATAGTATGGAAGCCTTCGCGTGACTGAGGTGGTCATTCTTAGGCTTTAATATTATGTACGGCAGACTGCCACGTTTAGGGTACCCTTCAGGGCGTGACGGTCTCAGGTGCAAAAACAATAATCCTGCAACATAAAAAATCTATCAGGGAATAAGCATAACGAGCTTAGCAAGATAATCCTTATGCAAATGTAGTCATAATAAAACAATCAAACAAGTCCATTTAGCAATCATCTGAAATGCAACAACTATATGATCAAACAATACATATGACTATTCGGTTTCGTATGTAGAATGGATTTATCCCCTCCATTCTAGGTGGGGAAATACTTTAAATGGGTCACAATCGACTTCCTTAACATTTGCGCTCAACTTGGGGTTCTAATCAACCCTATTACTAGTCTTCAGGCTTTTCTTACTCAAAGCGATCGATTCGACTCAGCTACACCATGAGGTTATATTCCTCTAACGTCCTAATTCCTTAAGATGTAACTCGACAACTTACCTTTCCGGTCCCATGCTAAGGAGTAGTAGCAAAATGCAAAGATGATATTCTAAGTGATATGCATGAGCTATTTAGTTTTAAGGAATTTCCGATTCGACATTAATTCATTTAAGGCGATCAATTAACATTTACACATAACATTATACATAGAGGGAATTTATATTAATCAACCAATCTAGCTTCGATATACTTATCATTTATTGATCACACATAATGAATCATATACATAGTCACCATGATAACCCGCATGCATATCAATTTTTATCTTTTCCTACTATTTAGTACTCTATTCTATAAGCACATGCACGAATACAAAAAACGTAAAGGAAAACTCACTCAACCATGACATTTTCGATCAGTCGACGTAATCCTCGGAAAAGAGAAGGTCTTAGTCCTCATCACCTAGATAAAAGAAATACTCGAAATGAGTATTTCATCTATGATCTACTTAAACCATCTAATTCTATTTTATCATTTTCGTCAAAATTCAGATGACAAGAAATTACAACTTAAAATGACCATAACTTGCTCATTTTAACTTGGAATTTTGCATATTATATGTCGTTTTCCATAATTATTACGAAAATTCCAGCCCTTAAAATATATTTTTTCAAGTTTTTCATTAACCAAAAATCTCATAGCAAATACATAGAATTTATATAGTTGAAAAATCATTTTTATACATATATAAACTCATATTACATGCATGATTTGAGTGTTGTTGTCCAATCTATGGTTTTTCATAAAACAATCTCCTTTTTAAAGATTGGAGTCTACAAGTTCCCTTTGTAATTTGTTGAAATAAAGACTAAGATTTTTAGTTTATTTCATATGAGTACTTTTTATATCTTAACTACCATTAGTACTTTCATAGACTTTATAAAAAAAAAAAAAAGCTTTTATATTTTTGAAAACTTGTTACTTTAGGTTGCTTAATGATATTATTTTTCTAGGTGTTTTTCTTAACTAGTGAGTTAATTTTAATTTTACTTAGAAATTTGTTTAGTTAGAGTGTTGGTATGAGTTCTTTTAGATAATTTTTTAAGAAAAACTTGTATAACAAGAAATTATCAACATTAAGATTTAAATATAATTTTTCTTAAAAAAAATTATAAGAACTTTATAACTATGTTTTTGGAAAAAGTTTTACATAACATTAACTCTTTAAAGTCTATGATGAACTTATTTAAATTTTGGAAGAGTACGTTGTTGAATTACATTCCTAAGTTTCAAAATGAAAACTTTAAGTGCTAAAGATTATTTTTGTAGTTTTAAATTTTTAATAAAAGAAAAGAACTCTTTTTATTTAGACAACAACATAGTGCTTAATGATTATGCATGATCATGTTCATATGACTATATTACATAATAAAAGAATAATAAGTTATATGGAAAATAAGAGATGTAGAAAATTAGATAAGTAAAAGAATCATGTAAATAAAGTCAAGTATTGAAAGTCTTAACTTTCATCAAGGCTTCCGGACTAGAGATAGACTAGTCCCGAAAAAAAAAAGCAAGCAAATAAAACAAGAAAATTATGGGAGTCTTAGATTAGTATCAAGGCTCCTCGAATTTAGATTTTAGGCAAGTCCCATAAAAGAAGAGAAAAGAAAAGGAAAAAAAAATTGTTTTGACTTGATAGGGACTTGTCAAAGACTAGAAGGACTAGTCTTAGTAAAATTGCATGAAATAAATAAATAAATTGCAAGAATATAAGAACATGATAAATAAAAGGTTAGGTTAGTGAGCTTATAGGCTCTAAGAATATATACATAAATATACTTAGTAATATATATGAAAGTTAGATTATGAACAATAAATAAAAATAACATAACAACAACAATAAGATTATTTAAACATTGTTAAATAAAATATGAACATATTATTACTTCTATAAATACCCATAGGTTTAGAAAACACAAACTATGGTCATGTTATATTAACATGAACATAAGGAATATATTCATAAGAAAAGTTTACCAAAGGTAGAGAGATGAGTGGTGGAAGAAATAAAAAGTTGATGTTGTTAGAAGATAGTGATGGTGTGAGAGTATAAGAAGTTGGGAATGAATTTTTGAAGAGAAAATTTAAGGAGAGAATTTGGTAGAGTTTTGTTAAGGTAAGAAATTATGAGAAAAGAATGAAGGAGGGAAGGGGTATTTATAGAGTTTTGGAGTGAAAATTTGATATAATAAAATAAAATGAAAAAGAAAAAAAATTAGATGCATGTGTGTGAAGGAGGCGTTGGCCATGAGGAAGAAAGGGGGAGAAAATTGATTGAATTTATTGTTTTGTAATGGAAAAATAATTAAAAAGTAAGATGTGATATGTGTATGGTTTTATGGGAAAAGTAAATATAAGAAATAGGTGTGTAAGAGTAGATAGTAAGAAAAAGCAGAAATAGTGAAATAGTCATGAATAGTAGTAAATAGTAAACGAATAGTAGACTAAACAATTAAAATACTTGTAATAAATAAAAATATGAGTAAATAGGCTATATATTATATTTCTAGTTTTGGAAAAATTCTAAAACTGATATTTAAAAATCCTTATATTATTATGAGTCTAATGGCGTTATCGGAGTATTTTTACTATTTTACTTCTCGGGACCCCAATTTTTAGAAATTGATCTCGTTCAGGTTCGAAACGAATTAAATTTTGGCATATCTAATCTTTTTAAGCTTTCTTATACAATTTCGAAATTATCTCATTTTTATTGTTTTTAGATTTCGCGCGTGAGATTGATGGATCTAGATCCACTAGACTTAATATAGAACTAGGTTGACTTTAAGATTCCGGTTTGACTTCTGATTCTTATGGTTTACTTATAATTACCGCAAAATTCAGGGGTTTACACTTGCTGGAGACAAAAATTTCTCTATGTTCTATCTATTGATGGATGATTAGTTATGTAATCAATGCTCAATTTAATAGGTGAATATCTTAACTTTAGTGAGTCCATTCCACTTTTTACCCACAAGTTAAGATTGTGACATGCACACCGAATATGGAAAAAGTAACACCTAATGTGGGCTAGCAAAGGTTTTGGAAGTCACACATATTTGCAGTATTTGCAGATGCAATATTAAAGTCGATAGAAAATATTTTCTTTGTTAAGAAATAGTATGAAATAACTTGGCTTATTATAGAATTTATGTTTTGTGCAGTGTGTGCGCTATCCATTTTTCTTAATGCAATGAGAAGTTTATTAAGTATCTAGTTATCATCCAGTGATAGATGATACCCATATATGAATTTTCACTCCACTTGTTTGTCTAAATGTCTGAACAAATAGAAACACATGTATCAAGATTACTGAAAATACCTCTTAGTTCCATCTTACCATCTCTGTAAAGCTGTATGACGTGTCAATACATCGTTGTTCAACCATATGAGCGTACTTGTGGATTAAGTGTGTCTTCCACTAAATGTCTCAAGTTTGGATGTTCATCGGACCTCATACCGAGATGCATGCCTCTAATCATATTTGTAAGAGCATCCTTGTACTTTTTGGTGCTAAATCGAAATGACTTTGCATCCTTTTTAGAGCCATTGCTACTTCTCGAGAGTTGTTGTTGGCCTGGTTCAATGCCAAACTCGCTGGGATGTTTGTTTCATAGGTGTTTAGTGAAGCTGTCATATCCTTCACCAATTTTCCCTGCGTAACTTGCCGTATAGTAGTTGTGGTAGCCTCGGATTTTACCAAGAGGACCTTCGATTTTCTTTAAATGTACTATAAAGATAGATGATTTTAGTGGATGTGGTGGCTTACTTGAATTTGGTTGAGGGATTGGTGCATCCGGCTCCTTGCCGCCGACCTCTAGTTTCTCCTCCATTGTCCCTCTCATTAAACTCTCCATATCATCTTGTTCTTGTGTCTCCTTAATAATGGGATGATATATTAGAGTTCTTTGCTCAAAGCTAGGTGGGACAACAGGATATCCCTCTTGCTGCACTTCGTTCGTACTAAGATTATCATTGAAGTCGAAGAATTGAGATCTTTATCTGTGATATGGTGTTGCCATTCGGAATCTGATGTCGAGGTTGAGGCCGGGGCCTTTCCTTTGTCCTTACTTTTTCTTTAGAAGCTATGTTAGAAGAATGATGCCATATCGTGCAATGAGGATTTAAAAAAAAAAAAACAAGTATGGAGTTGCAATAAAAATTATGAAACATAGACCACAATAAACTTTTTACAAATATTTGAAACGAATGGCACAAGAAATACAATAAGAAGGACACCTAAGAATATTAAACACAAGATGCAATGAATTTTTTTGCTTGTTTTCATTATGTTAATGCAAAAGTTTTTTTCATGTTTACATATTTGCAAAAAATTTATGAGGTTACATCGTTTTAATACAAGCTTCTTGCATTCACCTCGTCCACGCACAGAAGAATAAATTTCAAAATTTGAAAACTTTAGCATCTGCGAATCTTGCTGCATTGCTCCTGTCCATTTCCTACATTCTGCACCTCAGTTCTGAAAATAAACTCTGGCATTCACATGCCAATACAGACCAACATCAACTCTATATTAGACATAGCATTGTAGGCTTGCCATGCATGTACGTTACCATTATTTTTGCTTCTATTGTTTTCCATTTGTCTTAGGCCAATGTGATGTTTGCACCAATATTTCATCTTTGAAGCCCTATTCATTGTTGACCAAAAGTTAAGATTCTCTTCTAAGGTTAAATGGCTGGTGCAGGTTTTATTGTTTTTTTTAATTGAAGTGGAATTGTAGGTACCCATAGGTTCTGGTGGGTCCATGGAATCGAATCGGATAGGGCCCGCCAATCGAGCAGGTCTAAGACCTGGCAAGGCCCCGAATCGGTAGGGTAGGTCCAATGAAGGACCCACTGTAGCAAGTTCCAGTTGGGTCCCGGTTTGTACTCGACTCAGGGGCATGTCTACACACATTAATATAATTAACGATAAATTGTAAAGTTAAGGGCTTCCTTTCTTTTGATCCCTCTTGCAGACATATTCAAACGGTGTTGCTTCCTTTATTTGTGAGCGTGAGTTTACATCATATGTAACATTTCTTTCCCCCCCGAGAACATGCATGACCTTATGTGCAAATGTGGGGTAGTGTTGGGAAAGCATGTTAGCATCTTCCCATGAAGCATTGATTGGGGAATAACTATCCCAATGAAGTATCACTTCTAGACATGTCTTAGCCTTTTGAGCATCAAGGATAGCTTCTGGATTTGGAACAACTTCTTGCTGCACTATAGGATCTAATGGAGGGTTATTGACATCTTCAATTTTCTTTAAAGTAGAAAATGGAAAATGGGATCTCATGTGCAAATGTGGGGTAGTGTTGGAAAAATATGTTAGCATCTTCTCATGAAGCATCGACTGGGGAATAGCCACCCTAATGATGTAGCACTTCTATATATGTCTTAGCCTTTTGACTGTTAAGGATAACTTTTGGATTTGGAACAAAGACTTCTTATTGCACTGTAGGAACCAACGGAATGTTGTTAACGTCTTTAAATTTCTCTAAAGTAGAAAATGGAAAACAGGATGGACTTTTATTTGTAGAGGAAGGGTAAGTCGATATGCAATGGATCTAATTTTTTATTGAATTTGAAATGAACCTGTCACACCTCGAAGGGTACCTTAAACATGGCAGTCCACCGTACATAATATTAAAGCATAGGAATGACCGCCTTAATCACGCGAAGGCTTTCATACTATGCACAAGGCGTCTAACATATAAAGGAGACACATCGAAGTGATACATTTTATATTAATACAACTTGAGTAACAATGTAAAGGAAATACAATTCACTATACTTCAATTACAATTCATCCATAGATTTCACTACACAAACTATTATAAGACAATTCACAAAACTTAGCTAATATCTTCAAGTATTCATACTTCCTGCTGGAATCCCGAAGTCATATTCGACTCCAACCATCTCGGTCCCTAGATAGCATTCTCTCGTCAACCTGTTTATACAAACATCTATTGGGGTATAAGCTACACTAGCTTAGTGAGAGTTCCCTTAATTTCGTACCATAAGAAGCAAGTTATAGATCATCCATATGCTATGCATAAACAAACACATGAACAGACAATTATGTATGGGTATCCGGAAGTCGTACACAGAACGGATTTACGCCCTCCGTATCTAAGGTTAGGGATGGTATTGAAAATCTACATGACCTGCTGCTAGTCCCCAAGCCCCCTAGGCTTATAGCAATCGACTCGGTTAGGCTCATACATGGGATGCATCCCTGGTGCGCTTTAGTTCCCTATGAATGAACTCTGATACTAGGTGTTATTCTCTAAACGTGACCTCGGACCATACCGATCGAATTGGATAGGAGTAGCATGCTACCAAATGCAACCTAACAGATGCGATGCATGACCAATTTATTTTTGCTTAGGTCAAATTATTCATACATTCTTTAGAGTGACCAACCAATATCATACACATAAATAGAAATAATATGAATATTGCAGTTATCCAATCGATTCATGGTTTCGATATGCTTTAGTATTCTTTGGCATACATACATCAAAGTCTCATCATCTATCCCATCCCCATTCATATTGGTTTTTATCTTGTTCCTATAATTCTAATGCAATTAGCTACAAGCACAAACAAGGCAATAAAATAAGAGGAAAAATCACATGTCCATTGGACTCCGATCTTTTAATCGTAATAGTCGGGTGGCAACGCATCCTCGAAAGCAAAGACACCTAAGGAAAGAAATACCCAAATGAGTATTTTAACTCAAAACTAATCCACTCTATCTCATACAAACTATCAAATTCGTAATTCTCGTCCTACATGGGAATTCCAACTTAAAACGGCCATATCTTGGTCATTTTAACTCGAAATTTAGCAAATTATATACCGATTTCTAAGTACTTCGAAAGATCTATCTAATTCTAATATCATATTTAAGTTTTGAAAACTTTGAAGCTTCGAAAAGATCTGGTCAGTTCATATCAGTAGCGAAAACCACTTTAGAAAATTGATTTTTGTGAAAGTTCATGAAGTTTCACTATCCAAAGCAAGTATACATGCAATATGAACAAGTTATTATCATAAATGATATGTCATATATATATATATATATATATATGTATACATGTTCTTGATGATATTGAATAAAAGAAATTGTTCGAAAACATTTTCCTTATAAGATTTTATGAAAAATCAACTTAGAAAGGCTAGTCTTATATTCTTGACAATTCTCACTTGTTTTGAGAAAAATTCCTTGATAAAATTTATTTATTCTTGTTAAAATTAAGCCTTCATTATGTATATTCCTTAAGGCCTTTGTTTTTTAATAAAAATTCTCATTTTACACTTTGAAAACATATTTTTAAATATGGTTCATCCCAAAATCCGAATTTTGTAAAAATTGTTTTTATGGTGATTCCTTTAAGTAAACTCATTTGATACTTAGAAAATTAAGGCTCAACCATACCTAGCCACTAAGGACTTCATTTTTTTTAATAAAACTTCTATTTTGAGTTTGGGAAGTAAGTGTTTTTATGCCATTACTCCATTATTACGAATTTTTTAAAATGACAAACAACTCAAATTTTCTTACTTTATTTCTACTCCTTGTTCTACATGTTTTTTGTAGCAAATTCCATCTCAACTTATAAAAATATTTACTTGATCATATCTATGACCTATACTCTTCATTTTTCATATAAAACACAAGTTTTGGAGTTGATAAAAGGGTTTTTAAGGCATGGTCTTGAAACCATCCGAATTTCACAAGATTAGGATAAAACTCAAATTTTATATTTTGTAATCTCTTCCTATTTTGAGAATCTCTATTAGTAGATTTACCATTTACTTATCAAAAACATCTTCTATTGATACCTATTCCATAAGCTTTTCATTTTTTAAACAAATCCTTAATTTTGGTGTTGAAAAATGGGTTTCCAAAATTGGTCTTGGTTGAGATCCGAATTTACAAAATTTGTTTTTGGACACATCTTTTGATAAAATCCATCTAAACTTATGAAAATTCATCCCTTACATATTTTATCTTAAGAGCCTTCCATATCTTGAATAAAAACTTCATTTTTGAGTTGGAAAACATGTTTTTAAGTTATGCCTTTGTCTAGATCCTAAAATAGAATTTTGTTTTGAAAAATAATCTTTGAAAAATCACCTTTGAACCATATAAAATGAAGTCTTGATGGTATACACCCACTAAGCCTTTATTATTTCAAGTAAAACTTCCATTTTGACACTTGGAAAGTGGTTTTTAAATATGGGTCTTGCTTAGATACGAATTTCACCATTTTTGTTTGAGTTTAAAACTAAGATCTACACTTACTATGAACATAAATATAAAAGAAATCCATGGTGGTAAACTATAAACTCATAGATCTAAACATAAACATAATCAAAGTTACATAAAAGTTAGATCTACAAAATATAACCATTGCTAGCAAGAAAATAATAATATTACAAGAGAATAATCATGAGTCAGATGAGTGTTTCATTTTATCATCATCATCTTTAGCTTTTAAGCTTATGGAAGGTTCTTTGATGCATGAAACTCTCACTATACTCAACGTACATCATCTATGGAAGCTTGTAATAAGAGTTTTACCTAAGGATCTTCAAGAAATATATGTGGGAGCTTACTTAAAGAATAGGGGCAGCAAGCTTCTCTTGTAAGAACAAGAGAAAATGAAGAGAGAAAGAGAGGAAAATGTAAGAAATGGTAAAGGGTTGAAGGTGTGAATGAGAGAAAGTGTATAAAGAAAGATAGAATGAGTTTAAAGACACTTAAATGAAGTAAAAAAAAAAAAAAAGAAATGGGCAGCAATTACTTCCTCATGGCTGGCGTGATTTTAGAAGAGAGAGGGTGGGAGTTTAGTTGGTTTTTAACTTGAAATTGTAATGTGTAATTGATGTGTATGTGTTGCTTCTTAAAAAAGAATTGAAATAGATTTATTTTAATCAATTTTTGGAGTATTTAAAAGGACAAAGGCAGCAAAAAGAGGTCAAAAATTTGCCATGAAGTGATGAGTGAAGTGTAGAAAGATTGAAGTGAAAAAGAAATAATGTGTGAAAGGTGTACTAAAGGTATAAGTTTGTAAGAGTACTTTCTTAATAAATAAAATAAAAATAAGAAAAAAATAGAAAATGCAATCCAATCTTTTGTAGCAGAATTTTCATAATTAAAATAATATAATTAATTTATTTATTTTAGTGAATTATCAAATAACTTACCGGTATGATCAAAATATGCGAATATGAGCTATAATTGATATTTTTATAATCCGAAAAATTATAAAAAGTTATTTTATGAAAATAAAAATATTTTAAAAATATTTTATAATTATTAAATTAATTTTTTTATTATTAGTATTGGATCTTAAACATAAACTGATCCCGTAAAAATCCGAAACGAACTAAATTTTAGAAAAACGGAATTTTCTATGATATATAAAATATTTATCTAAAAATATAATGGTTTACAAGAATAGCAAAATTGTGTAATGAATAGTAGTGGATAGTGCAAAAGACTAGTTAATTACCGGTAGTAAAGAAATACGAATATAATTGCAAAATTAGATATTTCTAGTTATCGAAAAATTATAAAATTGATATTTTTGAAATCCTTATGAGAATATGAGTCTAACGGTACTAATGATATATTTTTGATATCTCGAGCCTCGGGACACGCTTTTCAAAGTCTGTATCTGAACGGGTTCTAAATAGGTAAAAAATTTACCAATATGAAATTTTTAAGCGACATTATATTACTACGAGATACTTTACACACTTAAACTACACATCGGCCTCTAGGGCTAAGAGCGAGAGATTGCCGAACTTAAACTACTGTATTCCACTTAGGGTTTGCGAGTGATTTTTCTGTTTAGATCTTTGCCAATTTGGAAACTGAGGGTTTATGTTTATACGACACATTTAGTTTGAGAAATTTATTTCAAATTTTATTTTTGTAAGTATTTAATATCTCTTAACGTTTTCGAAATTCTAGAATTGGGTTTTATTTTCGAAGGTTAATCGTTATTTACTTTTTAATAATTTATTTTTGGATTCTATATTACTCGACTTTACAAGTCAGAGTTAAGTATAGAATTTGTCATATGTAGTGGTTTTGAATTTATAGACTGTTGAGTTCGTATTTTATTTTTAAGGATTCTTATTTTCTCAAGATTAAGAAATTTTTAAATTCGTTCGTGATTTAGGACTAGTTGAAGTTCGGTTTTAATTTGGATTCATTTTTAAAGTTTATCTTCAATGTTTATTTTAGAATTATTTACTGAAATTTCGCGGGGCTTACAGGACCATAAAATCGAGGAGCTAACTTTTGATTTTGATGAGTAGCCACAATAATTTGTCGATAGGGTTGCAATTTTAGAAGAAACCAATCACCTTTAGCAAAGGATACATTGTGATTTTTTTTTTTAATCATATTGCACTTTGATTTGCTGCTGAGCATTAACAATCCTATCCCTTAATTATGCACAAAGGTTGTCTCTTTGAATTAATTCCACTTCAATAGCCTCAAGTTTGGTCTCACCAAAATAATAGGAACATAGTCTTGGAGGGTCTCTTCCATAGATTACCTCAAAAGGAGTAGCTTTCAAAGTTGTTTGATAACTAGTGTTACAATAAAGTTTAGCCCATGAATTCCAATCCACCCATTGATAGTGGTTGTGCCCAAGGTCAATCATTGTATATTGTTGTCATAAGTGATTTTCATAATAATGATGTCATTGTATCCTTAGACCTAAAATCACTATGGATTCCAACATGAGGAATACTATGATTTGACTCAATTAAATGTTATCTTTAACCGAATAATTATAAATGTTAAGATTGAGCATAGTGTGAATCATATAGATAGAGATAAATGATTAAGATGAGATTTGTCCCTCTCATTATAAGAGAGATATCTCTGATCCCCTTGATAGGTGAGACTGAGAAATGTATGGCCATGCTCAAATGACAAATTAATAGTATGATCAATGTCATTCGTTTTATCAGTCCACTTGGACATCAAAAAATGATAAGCTTCAACAATATAAGGGTGACATTTTCAATGCTTTATGTTCAAGTTAGATATAATGTGACAAAAGGATTGTGATATAAGTTATGGATTAGATAAAGTTGGATTGTTAATCTTCATTTAATTTGGGTAAGCATAATGTCTTACTAGAGGCCACTTGTATTTCGTGGGCTAAAAAGGTGTTTTGAGTCTACTGCCAATATTAAGCGAACCTACAGAGTCGTACACATGGAATGAATCAAATGGGTCATAGGTTTAATTTAAAATTAAGCCTAGCAAGAATTTCTTAATTATTTATTAATCTTAAATAGTTAAGAATAATAAATAATAATCTTCTTTATTTGGAAGAGAAAAAATTCTCAAAGAAGTAGTTTCCAAATGAAAGTAACCTCTCAAGGAAGTAGCTTCTTATGGATGGTTTCCAAAAGGAAGTAACCTCTTGAAGAAGCTACCTACTTCGAATATATAGGTGATCTCTCATTAAGTTGATACACTAACTTTTCATGACACCCGAAATTGGAGAGAGCACAAGATTGTGTGAGGAAATTCTTATGATAATCTAGAATGGTTCTAGAGAGTGCTATCAAACCAATACCCATTTTTTTCATTTTAATACTAGTAGAGGGTGTTCACGATTTTGTAACTCCGGTAGATCCACCTCACTAACATTTTGAAAAGTGCTTGAGGCAAAATCATCACTCATCTTCGATTTATCCGAACCACATGGATCCAATTGGGAATTTAGGATTTTATCAAAATATGTATATATATTTCTCTTGCAAACCGTGATTTAGATCCCCAAATTCTCAAAACCCACTTCTTTGGATTATTATTTATGAAACACCTCAAATACATTTCAATCTTCCTATTAACCTTTATTTGACCATTTCTTTGTGGATGATAAGTAGAAGAAAACATTTGTTTGGTGCCATTAAGATTAAATGATTCCTTCCAAAATGCATGGGTAAATGTTGTGTCCCTATCACTAACTATGGATTTAGGCATTTTATGCAACTTGAAAATGTTGTTGAAAAATAATTGAGCTACTGTTAATGCTGTATATGGATAGCCTATTGGAATGAAATGAGTGTACTTGGAAAAGCGATCAACAACCATAAATAATGAAGTTTTCCCATGTGATAAAGGTAAACCCTCAATAAAGTCCATGGAGATGCTTGGCCATACTTGCGTAGAAATGGTGAGAATAAAGTCCATTTGGTAATAAGTTTTGGACTTTATTTTGTTGACTGATGCCACAAGGTTGAACAAATTTCTTGATTTGCTGTTTCATCCCCTTCCAATAAAAATCTTTAGTGACATAGAAACGAGTTTTCTTATACCCTTCATGAGTTGATGCATGAACAAACTAAAAAATTTTATGAAAAAGTTTTGAATTTGAATATAAATAAACACGACCTTGATAGAGAATGAGACCATGCTTAACTAACCACTTAAACCCCAATTCACGTTGTTGTACCCTTTGCATTAGCTATTGCAATATATTAGATTGTTGTACTTCTTGTTGAATCAACTTAAATAAATGCAATTGAGGTGTGGAAAGAGCACATAATTCTCCCATTTCATCATGCAATCTAGATAATGCATCCGGAGCACGGTTTTCTTTCCTTATCTTATACTTAATAACAAAGTCAAAGCCTAAAAATTTAGCTACCCAGTGCTATTGGGCTGTTGTTGAAAATCACTATTTTAATAAAAATCTTAAACTATAATGGTCGGTTCGAACAATGCATTTTCTACCCTAAAGATAGGCTGTCCAATGACGGATAACATTCACCAATCCAACCAATTTTTGATCATAGGCAACCAAATTATGATGGCGCTATGTAAATGATCTACTAAAGAAAGGAATATGGTGAAGTCTTTAGAAAAATTGGTGAAGTCAACACGGTGCGTTTGTCGTGGTTTCCTTCAATTTCTCAAAGATGTTTTTTGCCATTTTAGTCTAAACAAAACAATTTTTATGTAGCATTTTGGCCAGTGTGTAAATCCCCAAAATTTTTGGATTCGAATTATAATTTAAACCCTAGTTGGAAGTCAACCGGATTTTTTAGAGTCAACAAAACCCTAGTTTACCGTAACCGCTTAAATCCGGCATTGCCGTTTTCTCAAGCCCTAGAAAACAAAGTGGGAAAAGTTAGCTATAATAGTTCGTAATAGCTATAGGTTACATAAAAATATCAGATTGGAGGAATTCGAGTGTTCTTAGAACCCTATCGGACACAATTCTCGAAAAACGTGTCTGGGAGCTCGGAATAGGAAAAATATTCCGAATATACTGTTAGACTCGTAAAAATATGAGATTTCCAAAAATATCAATTTCGTAATTTTTCGGTAGCTAAAAATATCAGATATCGCTTGTATACGCGTATTTTCTTACTACCGGTATTTAATTATCATGTCTACTTTTACA
Source organism: Combretum micranthum (assembly GCA_024138025.1). Taxonomy (NCBI): domain Eukaryota; kingdom Viridiplantae; phylum Streptophyta; class Magnoliopsida; order Myrtales; family Combretaceae; genus Combretum; species Combretum micranthum. Next base: position 1,112,028 of record JAMXBD010000074.1, on the reverse strand, counting down.
TTACACTATTTTCTACTATTCTACACTATTCACCTATCTCTACTTTTCCTTACAACCTACTCTTATAAACCATACACCTATTTCTTACACGTTTTCATTTCCAATACAACTTCACATCTTTCATTTCTTACTTTTAATTAACAAAATAACCAAAAAAAAAAAAATAAAATTTTCCCTCTTCTATGCATAAAAGTAGCGTCGCCCCCCCACCCACCCCCCCCATTATGCCTCAATTTGTTTTATTTTTCACTTATTTAATTAACACAAATTATCTTCCACATTTTCCTATAAATACCCCCCCATACCTTCACTTCTTTCACACCGCTTCTTTACTAAAGTTACTCTCTCAAAATCTCTCAAGAATTCTCTCCAAGAAGTCTTCTTCTTCTTCTTCTTAGGTAATATGCCTTCAAGAAATTCCTATGTTCATCTACTTAGTATGAACTTAGTGTGTGTTTTCTAAAACTATTAAGGTTAAGAAAGCAACAGTAGGTTCATACTTTGTTTTTGTTCAAAATCTCCAACTCCTTTGTGTTCTTTTATGTTCATTACTATCTAAGTATCTATATAGCTATTTATATTATTTAGAGCATATAAGCTCAATGTTTTGCAATTTATTTACCTTTCATGCAATTTATTTACTTCATTGCAATTTATTTATTTCAAAGTTGTTTTTAAGACTAGTTATTCTAGTCTTAGACTTGTCCTCATCAAGTCAAAACAATTCCTTTTCTTTTCTTTTCGGGACTAGTCTTTTCTTAGTCCCGGGATACCTTGATGAAACTAAGGTCCCAATACTTGATTTACTTTCTTATTTGCTTAATCTTTCAAGTTATTATGTTCCTTTATATTTCTATAATTTATGATTCATATTTATGCATGAACATAATGTTTTTGTCTCAATAAAAATAAATGGGGAAGTGTTATCATAAACCAAAGGTTCTTATTAAATAAAAATAGGAAATAGATTTTCTAAAAACTCATGAACATGCTTGGAAATGGTTTTTCTTACATAGATAAAAGGTTTTATGAAAACTTATCTTTCATCAAGAAATAAAAATTCTTTTGGAATCATTACAAGAAACAAAAATGTCATTTTATTACTTTTTGAATCCAATTTTAGAAAATAAAACCACACTTTAGGAAATTAAAGTAATTACAAGAGATTAAATTTAGAAAAAGAATATTCATCTCTAATAACTCAAGATCTTTCAAAAATAAAATGAATATGTCAATAGAATCTCAAAGTTCCAGGTCTTTTAAAACCTTACTTTTTATAAGTTGAGACAACTTCATTTACTTCATCCATTTGTTATGAGTCATTACATATATGTATACATCTTTCAAAAAGTTTACAAAATACTTGAAATATTTATCTTTTCATTTGAGCTTTGCTTACAAGAAGGAAAACAAGTTTTTGCAAATTCGTGGCAAATCTGGTCGCTGTCTTTTCGGAACCCAAACGACCTAGTTTTACGAAAATAAGCTTAGAAATGCGTAGATCTTTTCGAGTAGGTAGAAAACGATATATTATACGCGAAATTCCGAGTTATAATAAGCAAGTTATGGCCATTTTAAGTTGGAATTTCCCCTTATACGATTTTATCGCGATTTTAAGAAAAGATTAGAATCTTCAAGAATAGAAGTTCATGAAATACTCATCTTAGGTATTCTTCTTTCTTTTAGATAATCTTGTGGAGGATTGTTCGTATCCCGAAGATTACTACGATTAAATAGAAATCCCGAACGACTCATCCATCTCAAGAAAGGTGTCATCATGGCTGAGTGAGTTTATTCCCCGTTATTTTTCATACTCTTGATTGTGCTTGTAAAATTAGTTGCACTAGAATTTAGGCAAAAATCAAATGGAAATTGTATGAGAATATGTTGAAAGAATGTTAAGTATATTGAAACTTGATTTGTTTGTAATAAAGTTGTTGTACATTACTATCTTGAAGTGTTTGAAATTGATTGCTCACTTGAAAGAAGATAAATATAACTACTAAACTCTAAATAAGAAATTATGCATGCACTTCATATGTTGAGTCACATTGCATTCACTACTATACAATTGGTGGGACAAGTGTATAATAATAGTGGTAGACATAACAGGTATATCATGTAAGTGAAGAGTAGGAGCCAGTAAGAACTACTTAGATTGGTGGCTAGTAGGAGCCTGTAATAACTACAAGTTTTTGATGACGTATAGAAGCCGGTAAGATCTATAAAAGTGTTTTAAAAAGTTGCGGCTGTAATTGGCCTGAATACCCAATCCCGAATGAAGGGCGTAATTCATTCAACATATGATTCTCGGAAAGTCATATGTCGTGTATGCTCACGTGGTTGTTGCATTCCATATGTTTGAATAATAAACTTGGTTGATAATTTTTCTTTGAGTATGAATTTTGGGATTTACACACTAAGCCCCATAAGCTTACATCCCTATAGGTATTTGTATTCTCAGGGACACCTATTTTTGTGCCCGAGGCCTCCCCGTACCCGTGTAAGTTTTATATATCGAAGCTTTTGGAGGAAATCTGCTCGAAGACTTAGATTAGAATTCCTTTGAAATCTTTAATGTAGTATTTTGGATGTTGTAAAGAGTATCACGATCCTTGGGATTAGCGGGGGTATGCCCCTAAGAAATCATGTAATAGACCTTTAGTTATTAATGATATAATTATGTTTTATTTCTGGATTCTTGTATGTTTATTTTTACTTGCTTAAACTATGCTTCCCAAAAGCGTCTCCTATTATCGTGCTAGACGCCTTACATATAATACTAAGGCTTTCGCATGACTAAGGTAGTCATTCATAAGCCTTGATATTATATGTGGCGGCTGCCACGTTTAGGGTACCCTTCGAGGCGTGACACAGTGGCTCTTCAATCTTGCCATGACCTTTAATAAAATGACAATAATACCTCGTTAAGCCTAGGAATCCTTGTAATGCTGTCATGGGTTTTGGCCAATTGACCATGGTTTCTATCTTTAAGGGATCAATTGCTACTCCCAACTCAGAAATAAAATGTCCCAAATAGGACACTTGCAAACTAAGCAAATGAACACTTCGAATTTTTAAGGAATAAATAGTTTTTCCACAATGAAGTAAAAACCTTCCTTAATTGTTGCATATGCTCGACCATGTTCTACTATATATAAAAATATCATCAAAGAAGACTAGAACGAATTTTCTTACCACCCTCTTAAAAACTTCATTCATCAGTGCTTGACAATTTGATGTTGCATTTGTCAACCCAAAGGGCATCACAAGAAATTCGAAATGCCTATGATGTGTTTGAAAAGCCATCTTCTTAATGTCTCCTTCATACATTCTCACTTGATGATAGCTAGAAGCTAAATCCAATTTTGAAAAATATTTTGCTCCATGTAACTCTTCTAACAAGTCTTCAATAACTAGAGTAGGAAATTTGTCATTGATAGTTTTATCATCCAAAGCCCTATAATCCACACAAAAGTGTCAATTTTGTCTGTTTTCTAAACTAACATCATTAAGGACAAATATAGAGATTGATTGGATCTAATAATGCCCTTATGAAGCATCTCTTCATACTATTTCTCTATTTCATCTTTCTGCTGATAGGGATATCGATATGGTCGAGCAACTACTGGAGCTATTCTTGAAAAAAAGTTGAATCTAATGGTCACAAGCACAGTATGGTAGTTACCTCGATGGTGGTTGAAAAATATCATCATACTCTAATAATAACAATCTGAGGTCTTGTTATCTTTCTTCCTCTTCTGATATTGCTACAATTCTAGAAGGCATTTGTGATTTTGATGCACCATCAGACAATATTTCTTGTACATTCATAGTAAACTTCATTTTCATAGCTTTGAAATCCCAGTCTATATGACCCAACAATTTCAACTAAGACACTCCTAGTACCACATCCACTCCACATAAAGGTAAAATAAATAAATCAACCAGAACGGATTGGTTTACTAGCAACAAGGTGATGTTCCTATATAGTCCTCCACTAGACGAACTTTCTCCATTAACTACCGTAAGACGCATATGCCCATTTTTGTCAATTTGTAGCCCTAAATTGTCAACTACAGCTTTGTCAATAAAACTATGGGTTTTGCCTGAGTCGATTAACACGGTAACATCTTGTCCTCAAATATTCCCTTGTAACTTTTCATGTTATGATTTGCCTACACCTACAGTTGCTTAAAGAGAAACATCACCTTCCTTCATAATATCGTGTTCTTGCAGTGAATTGTCTCCCTCATCTAATTCGACCATATCTTCTACACACATCAACCAAAATAACCTTTTAGATTTTTATCCAATAGCAAATGGCTCATCACAGTTAAAACGCAAACCTCTTTTGCGTCTATCCACTAATTCCTCCTTGCTCAATTTTCTTACATAAGGATTTCTTGCTACTGAAGTTTTTGCATTTCCTTTCTTGAGATAAGATGCGATCTCTTCCTTTATTGCTAAGCATTTCCTTTCCAATGCCTATTCTAAATTAACTGCCTGAGTCAAATCTAGTGGCTTTAGGAATGTGAAACCTCTACTATATATTTATCTTCAATCCACTACAGCAAAGGGACACTCGTTCTCTGGTGATAAAGAAGTGACTTATGTCGCAATTTGTGTAAATTACCTTCGGTACAAATCAATTGACTTTGTCTATTTTAATTTTGTGAGTTCTCCTAAAGGATTGCTTCTCATGGCTAGACCAAATTGGCCATGACAAAACTCTCTAAATTTTAACCAAGAAATATCAAGGCGACTTTTAGTACTTTCACGAACCGAGTTTGCGCTTCTTTTAAATGGTAGTTGACAACTCCATTTGTTGTTCCAACGGTGTTTTTTGGAGTTTAAAAATGTTGGCATTTATTTATTCACTAAATAGGATTAGAATTCTCATCATACTTAGGAAAGGAATAACCCTCCTAATGTCTTGTGTCACATCTTACTTGTCTTTTTCACCCATAGATGAATTCTGGATTTCATCATCCTTTTCTTTCCTTTTTCTACCTGCAATTTCCTTAGATAGATTTGAAATTTGATTTGACATTGTATCAATCTTTAGTCAATTAGATTTGTAGAGTTCCATGAAACCTTATAACCATCATTGTAACTACTCAATTCTTTCTTCCATTTGAATGAGCTCCAATACCAATTTGTTATCAAATCATCATAAACTCCTGGTGACTAGCCTATTGAGGATGAAATCTATGCTCCCTAGGAATTTTTCACTTTTCTTCCCTCTCTTACCTATGTTGAAGTAATTTATGGCTCATTGAAGAGAACCTTGGGTCTCAAATTTAAAACAAGTTTGAAATAATGTAGACTAACTTTTTTCATCGTTGATGAAGAATATAAATTTTACAAGCAACACAATTACAATTACAAGCATCAAGTTAACAATAATCCTATCCATCTATTCCCTTGACAAGTGTCCATGTAATTAACTGCCTAAGTTACACATCTGGACGTATTCCTGTTAGACACATGAATACATACATCAAACAATAATATCATAATACAACACACACACATGATACATCACACACACAACCATTACACCAATACACAAACCATACATCAATGTAATTAACGACACAACATAAAGTCAAGGGCTTCTTTTGTTACGCTCTGAGGGTACTCTAGCAGTAGTATACATGTCATACATATATACTATTGCTAGTTTACCACTTGAGAATGACATATTTTCAAACAAATAGGATCTTTCAGTTGCATCGATAAGAAATGACAAATATATGTAAGTAATAAATTAGTAAGTACTTATCATCACAAGTCTCGAGTGACTTAATATTACAGGCCATATTCTTATTCTATAAGTCTCCAAAAACATAAACTGATATTAAAAATAATAACTAAATTATAACTAGGAAATAAAAGTAAAAATAACTTATTCTGAATATCCCATAATCTCCTAGCTTTTAATTCTTACTAGAGTCATGCTCTTGAAAGTAACAAGCTAGGGTTAGAGTATTAACCCGAAAGGTCCTTAGGGGTGTGAGCGAAACCATAGGCTCAATGAATAATAAGACATATTACACATCAAGCAAGTTTATTAGCGAATCATATGTAATGCAACAGTCAAGCATATGCACAGATACAAGTTAGATGATCTATAATCCAAACAAGAAAAAGATTTACACCATCTTTTTAGAGTTGAAGAATATTTAATTAATGACCCACCTACCCAAAAGAGACTAAGTACATAGGAAAATCAACAATTTCTCGTTTTAGGATTATCACTTTAATTTTAGAATATTTTAACTAACCATTTCTTGCATCATAACTTAAAATCTCCTTAAGTAGTAGTAGTTTCAAAGCGATACCACAAGCGGTGTCCTTCGTTGTTACTTATTTCCTATGGAATCGATAGAGCAAAGATAATCTTGAAAGAACTAAAATTTTAGAAAAACTAAGTGTCACGCCCCGAAGGGTACCCTAAATGATGAGAATCAATCTAGCCTGGTTCCAAAGCTGAATACCCAAACTAGACTAAAAGACTAAAGCTTGTTAATTCAATGGAAACATGAAAACAAATGGAACTAGAGGATCAAAACTATCCCAACGCTGGCAGCTTAAACAAACGACTTACATATATGAAGCTCACAAGATCACAAGCATAGAGAGGAACGTGGATGCCTCGGATGAGCCAATACGCCGACTCAAGACCAGCGGTGTTTACCACCAATGTCGATGGCTTGGAACCCTAGGCCGGCGGCATACCTGGCTGGCTTATCTCCATAAATTAGGCTTTAATAAGTCTTTATTATTATTTTAAATTATTAGTCTTTAATTTCATATTTATTAGTCTTTAATGTCATTAGATTCCTTTCATATTAAGATAATTAGATATAGAAAGTTATTGTCATAGTTATTAATCTTTATTATCATATTTAGTAATTAGTCCTTTTGTCATTAATTAGGTCTTTTGGGGAACTATTATAAATACCACTTTTTGTATTGAAACTGGGAAGTTTTTGGTCATTTGATATTATATTCTTGAGAGTTTTTCTCTTGTTTACTCTTATCAATCTATTGCTTAGATTGTGGCGAGTTTATGATCTTATCAATATTTCAAATTGTGGTGATCAAACCGATCTTATCAATCTCTTACAGATTGTGGCGATCAAACCATTCATCTTTCTTGTGAGTCATATCAAGAGAGATCGAGTGTAGTTCGGGCTGGTTGTGGTGAGTCATATCCGTAGCGAGCGCCGTCCATATCATTTAATTTTCTTTGCATCCTAAACATAAAGACCCTTAAAAAGATCATCTTCATCGTATTTGATTATTTGATTGAGAGATCTGCTGCATACCTAATTCGAGATAACTGTGCCTTGTGTTTTAGGCACATCATCTTTTGGTATTAGAGCTCTGGTTTCAACTGCGGGACGATCGGCAAGCGAAAAGTTTCAATCTTTACAATCAGTTTATTTTTTTATCCAGGAGGATATATGTTTCCTCAAGATTTGAGGACAAATCTTCAACAGGCCAGAGGGAATGATGGGAATCAATCTAGCTTGGTTCCAAAGCTGAATACCCGAACTAGACTAAAAGACTAAAGCTTGTTTATTCAATGGAAACATGAAACAAATGGAGCTACAGGTTCAAAACCATCCCAACGCTGGCAGCTTAAACAAACGACTTACATATATGAAGCTCACAAGATCACAGGCGTAGAGAGAAGCGTGGATGCCTCGGATGAGCCTCTACGCCGGCTCAAGACTGGCGGTGTTTACCATCAACGCCGACAGCTTGAAACCCTAGGCCGGCGGCGTACCTGGCCGGCTTATCTCCATAAATTAGGCTTTAATGAGTCTTTATTATTATTTTAAATTATTAGTCTTTAATTTCATATTTATTAGTCTTTAATGTCATTAGACTCCTTTCATATTAAGATAATTAGATATAGAAAGTTATTGTCATAGTTATTAATCTTTATTATCATATTTAGTAATTACTAATGAGTCCTTTTGTCATTAATTAGGTCTTTTGGGGAACTATTATAAGTACCCTTTTTTGTATTGAGACTGGGAAGCTTTTGGTCATTTGATATTATATTATTGAGAGTTCTTCTCTTGTTTACTCTTATCAATCTATTGCTTACATTATAGCGAGTTTATGATCTTATCAATCTTTTAGATTGTGGCGAGTTTATGATCTTATCAATCTTTTAGATTGTGGCGATCAAACCGATCTTATCAATATCTTACAGATTGTGGCGATCAAACCATTCATCTTTCTTGTGAGTCATATCAAGAGAGATCGAGTGTAGTTCGGGCTGGTTGCGATGAGTCATATCCGTAGCAAGCGCCATCCATATCATTTAATTTTCTTTGCATCCTAAACATAAAAACCCTTAAAAAGATCATCTTTATCGTATTTGATTATTTGATTGAGAGATCTGTTGCGTACCTAATTCGAGATAATTGTGCCTTGTGTTTTAGGCACATCACTAAACGTGGCAGTCCGCCGCACATAATATTAAATCTAATGAATGACAACCTTAATCACGTAGGAGCTTCGATATCACATGCAAGGCATGCTTCCAAGACAGTAGGAGACTCATAGGGGTATTATGTTTAAGCAGATAATAAAAGCATGCAAGAACTTATATAGATAAACATGTAATATTCATTAGAATAAAAGTCTCTTACAACTTCTTAGGGGCATTCCCCCATTCTAATAGTCTTGTTCAACTAAACCATCATCAAAATATACATAAATATAACATAAGTCTACTATAGAGATTTTTCTTATAAGTCTACATCTAAAACTAAATACATATAAACTTCTCCCAAAAACTCCTAGTAGCTTTGGCTCATACCTGACAAAATAGGCTCCTTGGTGCCAACCACAAGTAATCATACTGTAACAAAAAGCTATAGGGATATAAGCAAAACTAGCTTTGTGAGATAACTCCCATCTACAAAACATTTCCATAAAACAAACAAGTATTTAGACAATCATATGAGAATGCATCAATCACATGAGCAAACAAAATACACACGATTAACCGAAAACCATGTGTAGCATGGATTTTACGCCCTCCATATCAGGGGTTGGGTGGTTGCTAGCCCATATGACCATCAACAATTGCAGACTTACCGGCTCCTACTTGCCCTGTAGACTTTCCGGCTCCTACTTGCCCATGTAGACTTTTCGGCTCCTACTAGCCACCACTACAACTCTTCGTTTCCCCACACGAAGAATAGTAGTGAAAATAAATGTGACTCACAAATATGATATGCATGAATCGTTTTCAATATAGGGTTTTTCCATTATTGTCGAGTTCAAGTTAAATGTGATCAAAACAATATTCATCATATCATTACAAGAAAACAGAAATTATTCATCAATTCCTCTTTCGATATTCTTAGCTTTTATTCAATCAATCATGAATCCAAATCACACAACATTTGTTCATTTATCTTTTTCCTTATTTTCTAGTGCTACTACTTACAAGCACAAATAAGGAAATGTAACTAGTAAGGGATTAACTCACTCTATGACGATCGCTCCTAGTGGAAGTAATCTTTCGGGAAGATGATATCGGTTCCTTCTTCACCTAAACAAGATGAAATACCCAAAATGAGTCTTTCATAGAATTTCTACTTTTGAATATTCTAAATCTATCTTGAATTCGCGGTAAAATTTGATTGAAGGAAACTCCAACTTAAAATGGCCATAACTTGCTCATTTTAACTCAGAATTTCGCATATTATATGTCGTTTTCTACCTATTCAAAAAGACCTATTCATTTCTAAGGTTACTTTTGCTATAAAAGGTCATTTGGGTCTCAGATTAGAAGGGTACAAATTTAATACGAAAATTCCATCCTTGAAAAACAAGAAGTTCTATTTTTTCCTTTACTAAGACTTGTTTAAGTAAAACTCAAATATGTATATTTTTGAAAAGAATTCCTTATGTATATAAATATACTCATAATTTATGCATGAAGCTATAGGTGTTGTCTTGTTTAATTTATTTCCTTAAAACAACCTTTTCTAGTGTTTTGGAAATTTGGATTTGTTAGATTTTTGCTTTATTTGGGTGAAGTAACTTATAAAATTTTTGGATTATCAAAATATAATATACTATATTTTGATTCTTTAGTTTATCAAAAGTGAGTTGAAAATATAGTTTGGTCTTTTGAAGTTATCTTACTAAATTTATTTCTAGGATAGAGTTTCCAAAAAGTTTTCTTAGTAGCACTTGATGAGTTTATTCTTTGAAAATTCCTTTTCCTTGTAAATTGATTTTCTTGAAAACTTATTTTGCTTTTGGTTTAGAAAGTTGATAAAAATACTACCAAGTTATTATCGATATATCAAGACTTTATTTGAAAAGAAGATATCTTTAGACTTTAAGGAAACTTCATTTTAATAGTTTGAAATTTCATGATGAGTTTTACATAAACTTTTAAAAGAGATTTCTTTGAAAATATTTTTCTAAGTCTTTGGAAAAACTTTGATCAAGTTTTATTCTTTCATAAAAAATATTCATTTTCTTTTATTGGACAACAACTTATTAGCCATGCATGAATATGATTATGTAGTTTATAAAAGCTAAAAAATATCATAGTATAAGACAATAAAGAACATAAGAAATAAATAAACACAATAATAATTGACAATTGTCAATAATTGACAATTGTCAAGTATTAGAAGCCTTAGCTTTTTCAAGGCTTCCCGGGACTAAGAATATACTAGTCCCAAAAGAAAAAGGAAATTATTTTGACTTGATGAGGACAAGTCTAAGACTAGAAAGACTAGTCTTAAAATAACTTGAAAGTAAGCAAATTGCAAGATACATAAATAAATTGCAAAGGAAGTAAATAAATTACAATAACAAGGAGCTTATATGCTCTAATAGATATATAACTATATAGATATATTTAGTTAGATATATATGAAAGCAACATAAAGGAAAATACATTCATGAACAAAAACAAAGTATGAACATATTGTTGCTTTCTTAACCTCCATGATTTTTAGAAAACACACACTATGCTCATACCAAGTAAATGAACATATGAAAAGCTAAAACTATTACCTATAGAAGAAGTAGAAACTAGAGAAAACTTAAGAGTTCTTGGAGAGATTTTGAGAGAGTAATTTTAGTGTATGAAAGGTGTGAAGGAAATAGAAGGAAGATGTGGTATTTATAGAAAAAAGTGGAGGGTAATTTGTGTTAATTAAATAAATGAAAAATAAAACAAATTGAGAGTTGTAGAGGGGAGGGCTGGCGCAAATGGAGAGTGTGAGAGAGAGAGAAATTTTTTTTTTGTATTTTTATTAATGAAAAGTAAGATATGAAAAATGTGAAGTTGTATTGGAAATGAAAATTATAAGAAAATAGAGGTATGGTTGTAAGAGTAGGTTGTAAGAAAAAGTAGAGATAGATAAATAGTATAGAATAGTAATAAATAGTGTAATGTAAAGTAGAGATGACAATTAAAGTACTGGTAGTAAGAAAATACGTGTATAATTACGATATTTGATATTTTTAGCTACCGAAAAAATTATAAAACTGACATTTTTGAAAATCTTAGATTCTTACGAGTCTAACGATATATTCAAAATATTTTTGCTATTTCGAGCCTCGGGACATGCTTTTCGAAAACTGTATCCGACCGGGCTCAAAACGAATCGCGGTTTAACTAAATTGATATTTTTAAGCATTCTCATATTATGACGAACTATTCTACATACTAATCTCTCACTTACTTACTTAGGGTTACGAACACGGGATTACCGGCCGGTGTAGGTACTATTCATCTTCTTCCTCATTTTTCTTTTATTCGTAACTTATTTTTCTTATTTTATATATGTATTATACTTGTGTTTCAGCTATTTTTAAGTGTTTTTCCAAACTTCACTACTAATTTTCGTGACATATCATTTCATATATCTTCTTATAATCATCATACTATATAGTTTCTAGCTACTACATATATCATAATATAGAAATAGGGTTTTAGGGTTGGATATTACCTTGTGTGAGCTGATATGAAGGTGTTAAATCTTTCCTCAAAGTTTGAAACGAACCTAGATTGATAAAAACATTGTTTAAACTAATGTTTAACACTTGAACTAACTTAAAAACGAATTTCTACTTACCTTCCTTTGTTGATTTCCCAAGCTTATATATGGTTGTGTTTGGGTATACTTTGTGTATGTTTTTGTTTGTGTTTGAGCTGTTGTTGTTGTGCTTTTAAGAGTTTTGTTTTGTAGTTCATTAAGAGGGTTTTATATAGGCAAATGGAGGCAGTTGTCTTGGGGAAATATTTTGGCTAAAATGAGGAGAAGTCTTCTACCAAATCCTCTTGTTTTTGTGCATGAATTGCTGCATTTAATGAGTTTCAAAGCTAGACAACTTTGATTTGGTTTATCATTTCTTTTCTTTGACTTTATTTATTCCAGTTGACTGCTTTGTCTTGAAGAATTCGACTGGAAAAAATCAAGAAGATCCCAACCATGTATTTTGTACAAATTGCACCATCTATGTACATTATCTATCATAATAATATTTAATTAATTATATAACCTAGTTTTAAGATAGTTTATTAAGTTAAACGGGTACAAACATATCGGTTATTTAGGAGTTTTGTCTTCAAAATTTTGTTTAATGCTTCTATAAATTTTCTAGATTATTATTGAGTTCGAACTTAAGTTTAGAGTTTATGTGATTAATTATTTTTAGGTTTTTATCTCATCCGATTAGGGTTTTCCAAGCTCAATAGGCTAATTTTTCATTTCGGTCTCTAAGAGGTTTATAATTCACTAACTAGAACAATGGTGTATTCATAATATTTATTTGGAGTCTATATTATTAGTGATGGATATGTTTTTGCTCTTATTGTGTATTCATAACCCCAACGGTTCATCCTTGAATTTTCGTTTTCTAACTATAAGCTTTATTGATTATTTACTTTCTAATGTACTTGAAATGTCTTCTCAATTATTTCTATATTTTGAGTTTTTGATACCAGCTATAAAATCGTGTCTTTGGTATCTATTACTATCTATAGAGCTTTGTTTTAGGATTTAAAGATATATATATATATATATATAGGTTTAATCTAAAGTCCTTGTTGCATCCTACATTAATTTTCTATTTTTCTATATTTGTAATTCTATTCATTTTTACTGGTATAAAAAATCTCGGGGTTTACATTCTCCCCCCTTTAAATAAGCTTTGTCCCTAAAGCTTGCATGCATACCTAAATTTAAAAAAGAATAAGGATAGCTTTTCTTGATCTCGTCCTCTAGTTCCCATGTCATTCTTCAGTTCGGGGATCCAATAGCACTTTGACATAACAGATCTCTTTATTTTTGATAGTTTAAACTTTTCTGTCCAATACTCGAATAGGGTATTTCTCATATAATAGGTTTTCCTTTAGATTTATCAGTTCCAACTCAACCACTTCATTTGGATTTGGTATATATTTTCTTAGTATCGACACATGAAAAACATTATGTATACCAGATAAGTTGGGTGCCAATGCCAGGTGATATGCTAGATCTCCAACTTGTTCCAAGATCTCAAATGGTCCAACATATCTGGGACTTAATTTTCCTTTTGTTTGTCCACTATGAAGGCTTTTGATCGGACTTATCTTCAAATAAACATGATCTCCTTCAATAAATTTTACTTCTCTCCTTTTCAAGTCTGCCCATATCTTTTGCCTATCTTGAGCTTCTTTCATCTTCCGTTTGATCATAGCGACCTTGTCAATAGTCTCCTGTACCATTTTAGGTCCAACTATTACTTTTTCCAAGTTATCCCAGAATAATGGTGATTGACACTTTCTACCATATAGTGCTTCATATGGTGGTATTCGAATACTTGAGTGATAACTGTTGTTGCATGCGAATTCTGCCAATGGCAAGTGTTGATATCAATTTCCTTTGAATTCTAGGATACATGATCTATCACACCCCAAAGGGTACCCTAAACGTAATAGTCTGCCATACTTAATATTAAAGCTTAAATATGGCAACCTTAGTCATTCCCATAAACGTCAATAGGCGTGCTCTCACAATATTAGAGGACCATACTTTGAAATATGAAGCTTAAGAAGATATAATAAGAAATTAAGAAATGGAAATCATAATATTCATTCATTCATAATAATTGTCTTATAAGCCTTAGGGGCATTCCCCCGTCATAATATGCTAGAGTCTATTACAAGAAATTTTCCTACGAAGTTTACATCTAAGATAATGCTAAACTTCATCTAAAATTCCTTAATAAAAAAGGGAGATACCTGACTGCAAGGCTCTCATGGCTTCAACCACAAATAGCTAAACTGCTAAAGATATCTATAGGGGTATAAGCTAATTGACTTAGTGAGAATTATTTCCATAAGTAACTACTTGAGTAGCAAAATTCAAACAAGTTATTTAAGCATTCAAGTGAAATACAACATACACGTGAGCAAGCAAGGCATATATTTCCGGGAACTATATGTTGAATGGATTTACGACCTTCATTCAAGGTTTGGTGATAATAAGTAATCTCAAAACGAGTCATCTTAGTTAAGTTATGCTTTCGATCATTATCGCTAAGCATATTAAGTCTACTCGTATTGAGTCATGCTTTCGGATTACCGCTAAGCATTGTTTTAAATTCCTTGTTGCCAAGCATTGCTTTCGATCATTGCCGCTAAGCATTGCTTTCGACCGTGTTACTATCCTTTCACCCAAAGATAATAACCTCATGCATTGTGACTCACTACGTAGTATGCATGAATCAATTTATTTAAGATATCATAACATCATTTTTATCAATTTTAAGGTGGTCATAGAATACTATGACAAGCAATTCTTTATAATCAATTTCTGGCTCGATATTCTTAGTGTTCTTTCATACAACTTTACATACATAGCATTTTGTCTTTGCTTAATTCTAAGGCATCTATACTACAAGCACAATCAAGTACACAAGTTAAGCAAATAAACTCACGTTGCCATGCCGATACTTCTTCTAAATGGAAAAGTCGATCGAATAATCCACTAGTCAAAATAGTCCTCAGGATATGGATACTCTTCCTTGGGATCACCTAGTCAAGAAGAATACCTATAATGAGTATTTCTTGATAACTCTCTTGAAATTTGATAAACATATGTTACAAGAAAGTCAAAATTCGTATAGAAGACAATTCTAATTTAAAATGATCATAACTTGGTCATTTTAACTCGAAATTGCGCATATAATGTACCGTTTTCTACCAATTCAAAAAGATCTATCCATTTCTAAAACTATTTTCATCAAACTAGGTCATTTGAGCTCCAGAATAGTAGCAATAAGATTCACCAAGAAATTTCCCACCCTAAAAGCATTTGTTTCAATCATCAAACCATCCAAAAATTGATTTGATAAATACTTAATTATCTATATAGTTAAGAAATTTCTTTTGATAGATGTATAGCTCATATTTCATTCATGTTCAAGGATTGGTTGTCCAAATAAAAATCTTTTAGTAAAAGCAATGTTAGTTAGAAGTTTAGAAAAATCATAATTTACAAGGAATCCTTTTGTGGATCCTTTAAAAATGAAGCTTTTAATTCTTTTATTTTCAAAGAGTATTTTATGTTTACCTCACTATTTCCTTTGATGACTTTTCTTCAAAAATAAATTTATCTATTTTTCCTTTTTGAAACTTCTAATACTAATGTCACTCTTCCTATTAGTTTTCTATGTATTTCCTTTGACTGTTATTTTGATCTTTTTAAATCTTAGTTTGAAAACTTACATTTTCTTTTTATGGGGTTTCCTTTATATTATGTTTTTAAGGAAAATATTTTTGTAACAAAGAATCATCTTTCTAAATTTTAGAAAATCCTTTCAAAATAATAGTATTTCCAAAATTATAATAAGTTCTTTCCTAAAGAAATGGATTCCTTTTGTTAATTTTAAAATTTTAAAATTTCTTTTAGAACTCTCCTTTGGTGACAAAAACCTCTTTTGTAAAGTGTATTGTTTAAACTTTGGCAATCTAGACAACAACCTTTATTTTGCATGAGTATGAGAATAATAACAAGCAAAATTATAACAAAATAATAAGCAAAATAATATAAGTCAAGTATTGAGAGCTTTAGCTTTGAATCAAGGTTCTCAGACTAAGAAATGAACTAGTCCCGAAAAGAAAAGAAAATTGTTTTCACTTAATGAGGACAAGTCTAACACTAGAAAGACTAGTCTTAAGATAGCATGAAAGTAAATAAATTGTACTACATGAAAATAAATAAATAACAAGTGAGCTTATATGCTCTAAAGAATTTATATAGATACATAAATATATTTAATTAGATATAGTTAAAAAGTTAGCATAATAACAACAATAATATATGCAAAACATAATAACAATATAAAAATATAAAAATGGATTTTCATGAACAAGAACAATACATGAATATATTATAGCTTCCACAACAACAAGTATAGGAAACTCACACCATGGTCATGTAAAGTTACATGGTATGGTAGTAAATAAGAAACGAAGTTTTATCTAAAGAAAAGTTGGATATAGTATTAATGGGTTTTGTGTGTGGAAAAGAAGAAAGTTTGGGAGTATTTTGGGAGAGTTTTGGAGAAAGTATTTGAAGAGAGTTTTGAGAGGAGAATTTTGGTGAGTTTTGGTAGTGAATTTATGGGTAGATGAAGTGCGAAAGAAATAAAAGAGGAGGGGGGGTATTTATAGGAAAATAAGGAGTGAAATTTGTGTGATTTAATTAAAGAAAATTAAAAAAAAAAGAAAGAGGGAGAAGTAGGGGGTGTCAGCCATGAGTGAGATAGAGAGGGAGAGATTTATTTTTTTGTAATTTTGTGTATTAAAAGTAATAATATGTAAGATAGATATGATATAAAATTATGAGAAAGGTAAAAAGTAAGAAAAATAGGTATGTAGAGTGTAAGAGTAGGTGGTAGAAATAGTAGAGATAGATGAATAGTATAGAATAGTAATGAATAATATAATGTAAAGTAGATGTGACTAATAAGGTACCAGTAGTAAGAAAATACACGTATAAATGCGATATCTGATATTTTTAGTTACCGAAAAATTATAAAATTGATATTTTTGAAAATCTTATATTTTTATGAGTTTAACGATACGTCTGAAATATTTTTACTATTCCGAGCATCGGGACATGTTTTTCGAAAACCATATTCATTCGAGCTCAAAATGAATTGCGGTTTGACTAATCTGATATTTTTAAGCTCTCTTATATTATTATGAACTATTCTACACACTAATCTCTTACTTACTCTCTTAGGGTTACGAACACGGGATTGTCGGACTTAAATTGTTACGTTTAACTTGGGTTTTGTTGACTTTAAGGTTTCCGATTGACCTTATAAATAATTAGGGTTTGAGCTTAACCGATCGTAAAACTTTAGGGGTTTACATGATCTCAACATATCCTCTAATGTCCGAATGGTCCTTTCTATTTGTCCATCAGTTTAAGGATGATATGCTGTACTGAATATTAATTGTGTTCCTAAGGTTTTTTGCAGTCCTTGCCAAAATCTAGAAACAAATCGTGGATCTCGACCTGACACTATACCAGAAGGTACACCATGTAGTCCGACAATTTCTTTTAAGTATATTCGTGCTAATTTTTCCAATGGATATGTCATGTTAATTGACAAAAAATGAGCTGATTTAGTAAGTCTATCTATAATGACCCAAATAGCATCATATCATGCATTTGTCTTAGGTAATGAACATACAAAATCCATGGAAATTTGATCTCATTTCCATTCTAGAATTGGCAATGATTTCAACAATCCACTAGGTTTTTGGTGTTAAACTTTTACCCTTTGACATACATCACACTTAACAACAAATTTAGCAACATCCTTTTTCATTCCATATTTTTCAACTCTTGATATGTCTTTGTTTCTTCTGGATGTATAGAATATCCAGAATAATGTGCCTTATGCATTAATTTCTTCCTCAAGCTTGTGTGATGTGGCACACATAATCTTTTGTTCATTCTCAATACTTCTTCATTATCCATTTGAAAATCCTTATATTTACCCTGTGATATTCCTTGCTTAATCTCTTGAAATTGAGTATCTTCCTTCTGAGCTTCCTTTATCTGTTGCAATAAAGTAGGTTCTAAGACCAAATTTTTAGCTTTAGCTTCTGAACCTTGCATTAAAAATTCCAAATTTAATCTTTCAAGTTGGTAGAGACTTTCATGACGAAAGTTTCATTCTAGGATCTCTTCACCTATAACCGCCGAGTCTTATCATTCCTATCGTCGATGAGTACATGATTTTATCGGTGCATCCGGTCACAGCATTTTTTTGTACTTTTTTAATTTTCGATTATAAATCAACTAACGTGGTAACAGTTTTTTTTTTTTTTCCATAAAAAAATAATATGGCAATTCCGTGCTTAGTAATAATTCAATAGTAGAACATATGCTTTCTAAAGATATATTTATTTAAATAAAAAATTAATAAATAAAAATGTTATTATAGCTCTATTTTATTAATAAGAGATAGTTTTTTTATTGAGTGAAATAATCAATAGCTTGTATTTTGTTTTAATAGTAAAAATATTTTAGAGTATTATATTATGAGCTGCTGAAAAGTAATCGACCATCTTAATTTTTTTTTAAGTGAATAGTAGCTGGTAACATTTTGAAATAATGGAAATAATAATAAATAAATAAAAAGATTGCGTTTAGAATTTAAAGTGCCCAAACGAGAAGTTTTCTATTAACATATAAAAATATGTGGTCCAACTAACAAGTAGTATTTGCTGTCCAGCTTATCGATTTGTCCATCATACGTGTCATGTGTGCGAAGCTTACCTGCAGGGATAGACATTAGAACTTTAACCGGATCCACGTTTCGTGTCGTAAATGAAATGCTACTTTCCATTTTCCTATATAATAAGGCAGGCTGATGCATCTTTAGCGATGGAAGTATTTTATTTCGTGGGGGGAATATAAGTCTTGAAGAGTGATGTATTAGACGCAAAACAGTCAACATTTTATTTATTTATTTATTTTGTCTTTATATCAGTAAAAGAGGAGAAACTTTTCCTATAACTTTTCCGTCTTAATGCATCAACTACATCATTCACTTTTCCGAGGTGATAGCTGATGGTTAAATCATAAAATTTAATCAATTCCAACCATCTACATTGTCTTATGTTCAACTTTTTTTGCGTAAATATATACTTCAAACTCTTATGATTTGTATGTATATTGCATTTTTGTCCATACATATAATGATGCCAAATCCTGAGTGCAAAGACAATAGTACTAATTTCAAATCATGAGTAAGGTAATTCATTTGATGTGGTTTTAGCTATCTTGAAGCATATGCTATTACTCTCTCATTTTGCATCAATACACATCCTAAACCATTCCTGGATACATTACTGCATACAACATATGGTCCTTATCATTTGACAAGACTAATACTGGTGTTGATATTAGTCTCTTTTTCAATTCTTGGAAACTTTTTTCTCGTTGATCATTCCATTCAAATTTCTCATTATTCTTCGTTAATTGCGTGAGTGGTTGTGTAATCTTTGAGAAGTCCTTTACAAATTTCCGGTAATATCCTGCTAATCCCAAGAAACTTCTTACTTATGTAATTATTTCTTGTCTTTTCCATTCCACAATAGCTTTAACCTTTGTAGGATCTACAGATACTCCTTCACCAGAAACAATGTGTCCAAGAAATGATATGCTTTTAAGCCAAATTTCACATTTAGATAATTTGGCATAAAGCTTATTATCTCTCAGTATCTACAACACACTCCTCAAGTGTTCCTCATGTTGCTCTTCAGTAGATGAATATACGAAGATATCATCTATAATTATAATCACACAAATATCTAGCGAGGGTCTGAAAATTCAATTCATTAAGTCTATAAAAACTACAGGTGCATTTGTTAATCCAAATGGCATAACCAAAAACTCATAATGACCATATCTAGTTTGGAATGCAGTTTTTGGTACATCTTCGACCTTTATTCAGATTTGATGATATCTCAACTTTAAATCAATATGAGAGAATACCTTTGCTCCTCGTAATGGATCGAAGAGATCATCAATTCTTGGTAAAGGATATTTGTTCTTATTAGTAACTCTGTTTAATTCCTTGTATCCAATACAGAGTCTCATTGAACCATCTTTCTACTTAACAAATAACACCGATGCTCCCCAAGGTGAAACACCAGGTCTAACAAATTCTTTATCCATCAATTTTTGCAGTTGCACCTTTAATTCTTTCAACTCCACAGGTACCATTCGATAGGAAGCTTTTGATACTGGTTTAATTATAGGTATCAAGTCAATGGAGAATTCCACCTCTCTATGTGGGGGTAATCTAGGTAATTCATCTAAAAATATATCCAGATATTTACATACTATTCTGATGGTATGAATATCTAGTTCTTTTGATTCACCCACTATAGCTCCATGAATACATTTGTTTATCTCCATATCCTCTTCATTTTCAACCTCAATTGTTGTTATCATGCTTCTGACTTCTTTAAGTATCTCTTCCTATTAACAAAAGATATCATTTTCAAACGGCAGTCAACTTTTGATTTTACAGCAGTGAACCAATTCATAAAAAAAAAAAAAAATCATATTTCTACATATCTACCAAGATCAGATCAGCAAATGATTTTGATCTCCAATCTTTAATGGACATCTTCTTATCATATCTCGTGTTATCACCAGGTCTCCTGTTGGTGTAATAACTCCTCTTACTCATGGTCTTAATTGGTAGCTCAACTTGTCTTGATAATTTAGCATTTATGAAAGAATGCGTTGCTCCCGTGTCTAACAAGGCATATTCAGTTTGATCTTTCACTTGGATTGTTCCTATTTATCATTTATTAACTACATGTTATTTCTAACTCATAAGGGTATTTAACATGCATCTATCTAAGGGTGGGCATGGACCGGTTAACCAGTCCATGACTCCATTTTTTGAACCTAACCATTAGAATTGGTTTTTTTAAATGTCAAACCTAAACTGGTCCATTGTTAATGGTTAACCATCTTAACGGTTAACCATTTTTCTCGGTTAATATTTTCGGTTTTTGGTTTTTAACCATTTAGCATAATTATTAACTAAAAGTTGTGGTTAACCATATAGCATAATTGTTAACTAGAAGTTGTGTTTAATCATATCTCTAGCTGGTCTATAAAAAACTAAATTATTTTATTTCTTAAAGCTACATACTATTAAAACCTTCTCTTAATTATAATGGATAAAGTCATGTTAGTTCATGCACAAAAGAAGAGCAATACGAATAGCAACATGAAAATAATAGTCATATTTATTGTTTCAAAGCCTCTTAAACTCATCCTTAAAAAAATCAAATGCTCATATTTTTTGTTACTTCTTTTCCATCACAACATCAACAACTTTTAAAAGAACATAGATAAATAAATAAAAACTTTGTTCATATAGATAGAACTATAATATCATAAAACACAAGTAGTGGAAGTAATTTAGACTCTTACCAATGCTTAATAATATTACATTAGGGTTTCAACTCTTTAGCCTTTTCTATTTAAAAAAAAAATATTTAATATAATGTTATATATTTATAGATATAGGTTAACCATTAACTATCAGTTTTTCATGGTAACAAACCGAAATCGAAACCAAAATCGAAAAAAATTAAAATCATGAACCTAAACCAAAACCGATGGACTGGTTAACCATATTTTTTGGATTGGTTTTCCAGTTTTGGTTCGGTTTCTCGGTTTGATCGGTGTTTTTGCCCACCCCTACATCTATCGTTTTTGTGCTTTATACTATAGCTTTAAATAAGCACATATGTAACTACATACCTGATGAGACTATGGTCATCGAGTTCAACTTCCCTGCATATATTTTCTCCATCATTCTCCTCCATCTCCATTTCATCTATTGGAGTTCCATACATAGCAAAGACTCTAGCTGCTGTAGTAGCTGTGGTAACTCTAATTGTTCCTTTGGTCTGTGATGAACCATTTGTAGTGATAACTCTTTGTGGACAATTGGCTGATATATGATCAACTTTGTTACAAACAAAACAAGTTGCACTCTTTCTTTTTGGACATGTATTTGCCATGTGTCCACTTTCACCACAGTAGTAACACTTGTGTTGTAATTGTGTGTATTCTCTTGGATAATGAGAGCTTTTACACTTCCAGTATGTAACATTGTTCTTTCCTGCAGTCCCTCCTTTGTTCATATCAGAGGGTTTCAAAAACTTAATCTTCTTCGGCACAATATTTGCCATGAAACTATCATATGTTCTTTTTCCAAAGGTCTAACCGCTTTTTTGATACCTCTCAATGTCATATTTCTTTGCACGTTCAATGATTTGGGCTTTTTCTATCATAGCCGTGAAATCAGCAATCTCAAACTCAGCAAGTCTCCTCTGGAAATTGGGTTCTAACCCAACTATGAAAGTCCACCTCTTTAGCTCATCGCTGTCTCGATAAACATCTAGAGCAAACTACAATGGTCTATTGAACTCATGCTCATATTCATCAATGGTTTTACTGCCTTGTGTCAGGTTCATTAGGTCTGTTCTATACTTTGCCTTTAGACTGCTCAAGAAATAATCCTTCAAAAATTTCCGTCCAAATACTTCCCAGGTGATAGGTTGTGGTAACCCTCTTTACTTGGAATCCCACCATATCTTTTCTCTTAGCCTTAGCAAACAAGAACCATATGGTACCCTCAGAGCTTCTGATACCTGGAATACATCCAGAAATTACTCAATCTGAGCTAGCCAGTCCTCAGCTTCTTCTAGTTTTCCTAGTAATCCTTCAAAATACCTATTACATTTTATGATTTTAGGTAACAAGTTCCTTTGGGGATGTAATGGTGGTGGTGGTAGTAATTCTAGTCCATGTTGACGCGGTCCTTGCACCTCAGCAGCAGATTCAACTTGATCATTATGATCTACTGGTCCATTTGCTCGAAATTGGATTGGTGCATCATGCCCTATGTTCCTCCTGGAAGGTGCTATAGGCCTTGTTGATGCCTTAGCTGATGGGGCTACATGTGGTCCTTGCACATTTTGCAAAGCTTGCACAATTAATGCATTTTGTTGCTAGAGTGTTTGCAAAATGTCCTCTAATCGATTTTGGGATGGTGCAGGCACATTTTCTGGTGAATTTTTAGATATCCTTGCATTTCTACTCTTACCTCTTCCACTTGGCATTCTATTTGTAAATCCCCGAAATTTTTGGATTCGAATTATAGTTTAAACCCTAATCAGAAGTCAACCGAAACCCTAAAGGTCAACAAAGGCTAATATAAACCCTAGATTCTAAATCCGGCATTATCGTTTTCTTTAGCCCTAGAAAACGAAGTTGGAATAATTAGCTACAGTAGTTCGTAATAGCTATAGGTTTTATAAAAATATCAGTTTTACGAAATTCAAGTGTCCTTAGAACCCTATCGGACACAGTTCTCGAAAAACGTGTTCCGGAGCACGGAATAGGAAAAATATTTCGAATATACTATTAGACTCGTAAAAATATAAGATTTCCAAAAATATCAATTTCGTAATTTTTCGGTAGCTAAAAATATCAGATATCGCATTTATACGCGTATTTTCTTACTACCGGTATTTAATTATCATGTTTACTTTTACATTACACTATTTTCTACTATTCTACACTATTCATCTATCTCTACTTTTTCTTATAACCTATTCTTACAACCCATACACCTATTTCTTACACATTTTCATTTCCAATATAATTTCACATCTTACATTTCTTATTTTTAATTAAAAAAATAACAAAAAAATAAAATTTTCCTCCCCCATTACATCAAAGTAGCGCCGGACCCCTTCTTTTTCTTTTCCATTTATTTGTTTTTCATTTATTTAATTAACACAATTTATCTCCCACATTTTCCTATAAATACCCCCTCATACCTTCACTTCTTTCACACCACTTCTTTACTAAAGTTACTCTCTCAAAATCTCTCAAGAATTCTCTCCAAGAAGTCTCTTACAAGAAGTTCCTCTCTTCTTTTTTCTTTTAGGTAATATGCCTTCAAGAAATTTCTAATGTTCATTTACTTAGTATGAACTTAGTGTATGTTTTCTAAAACCATGAAGGTTAAGAAAGCAACAATAGGTTCATACTTTGTTTTTGTCTATAATCTTAACTCCTTTATGTTCTTTTATGTTCATTACTATCTAATATATCTATATGGCTATCTATAATATTTAGAGCATATAAGCTCATTGTCTTGCAATTTATTTACCTTTCATGCAATTTATTTAATTTCAAGTTGTTTTAAGACTAGTCATTCTAATCTTAGACTTGTCATCATCAAGTCAAAACAATTCCTTTTCTTTTCTTTTCGGGACTTATCTTTTCTTAGTCCCAGGGTACCTTGATGAAGCTAAGGTTCCAATACTTGATTTACTTTCTTATTTAATCTTTCAAGTTATTATGTTCCTTTATATAGTTTATGATTCATATTCATGCCTGAACATAATGTTTTTGTCTCAACAAAAAATAAATGAGGAAGTGTTTTCTTAAACTAAAGGTTCTTTTTAAATAAATATGGAAAATGGATTTCTTAAAAACTCATGAACATGCTTGGAAATGATTTTTCTTAAATAAACAAAAGGTTTTATGAAAACTTATCTTTCATCAAGAATTATAAATTCTTTTGGAATCATTACAAGAAACAAAAATATCATTTATTACTTTTAAAAGGTTGTTGAAATTTAAGTTTAGAAAATAAAAACTACTCCTTAGAAATTTAAAAGTAATTACAAGAGATTAAATTTAGAAAAAGGAATATCCATAACTCAAGATCTTTTCAAAAGTAAAATGAATATTCCAACGAAATCTCAAGTTTAAAGTCTTCTAAAAACTTTACTTTTTCATAAATTGAGACAACTCCATTTACTTCATACATTTGTTATGAGTCATTACATATATGTATATACCTTTCAAAAAGTTTACAAAATACTTGAAGTATTCATCTTTTCAAATGAGCTTTATTTACTAGAAGGAAAATAAGTTTTTGCAAATTCGTGGAGAATCTGGTCGCTGCCTTTTCGGGACCCAAACGACTTAGTTTTATGAAAATAAGCTTAGAAATGCGTAGATCTTTTCGAGTAGGTAGAAAACGATATATTATTTGCGAAATTCCGAGTTAAAATGAGTAAGTTATGGCCATTTTAAGTTGGAATTTCCTCTTATACGATTTTACCGCGATTTTAAGAAAAGTTTAGAATCTTCAAGAAGAGAAACTTCATGAAATACTCATTTTGGGTATTCTTCTTGATTAGATAATCTCGAGAAGGATTATTCATATCCCAAAGATTACTACGATTAGTGGAAATCTCGAACGACTCATCCATTTCAAGAAAAGTGTCATAATGGCTGAGTGAGTTTATTCCCCGTTATTTTTTATACTCTTGATTGTGCTTGTAAAAATTAGTTGCACTAGAATTTAGGCAAAAAAAATCAAATGGAAGTTGTATGATAATATGTTGAAAGAATATTAAGTATATCGAAACTTGATTTGTTTGTAATAAAGTTGTTTGTACATTACTATCTTGAAGTGTTTGAAATTGGTTGCTCACTTGAAAGAAGATAAATATAACTACTAGACTCTAATTAAGAAATTATGCATGCACTTCATATGTTAAGTCACATTGCATTCACTACTATACAATTGGTGGGACAAGTGTATAATAGTGGTGGTAGACATAATCGGTATATCATGTAAGTGGTGAGTAGGAGCCAGTAAGAACTACTTAAATTGGTGGCTAGTAGGAGCCTGTAATAACTACAAGTTTTTGATGGCGTCTAAGAGCCGGTAAGATCTATAAAAGTGTTTAAAAAAGTTGTGGCTGTAATTGGCCTGAATACCCAACCCTGAATAAAGGGCGTAATTCATTCAACATATGATTCCTAGAAAGTCATATGTCTTGTATGCTCACGTGGTTGTTGCATTTCATATGTTTGAATAATAAACTTGGTTGATAATTTACTTCGAGTATGAATTTTGGGATTTACTCACTAAGCCCATAAGCTTACACCCCTATAGGTATTTGTATTCTCAGGAACACCTATTTTTGTGCCCGAGGCCTCCTCATATCCGTGTAAGTTTTGTATATTGAAGCTTTTGGAGGAAATCTGCTCGAAGACTTAGATTAGAATTCCTTTGAAATCTTTAATGTAGTATTTTGGATGTTGTAAAGATTACCACGATCCTTGGGATTAGCGGGGGTATGCCCCTAAGAAATCATGTAATAGACCTTTGGTTATTAATGATATAATATGTTTTATTTTTGGGTTCTTGAATGTTCATTTTTACTTGCTTAAACTATGCTTCCCAAAAGCGTCTCCTATTACCGTGCTAGACGCCTTACATGTAATACTAAGGCTTTTGCATGACTAAGGTAGTCATTCTTAAGCCTTGATATTATATGTGGCGGGCTGCCACGTTTAGGGTACCCTTCGAGGCGTGACACTATTAGCATCAAACATGTTAATTGAGTTAAATCTTATTTGATCATAATTTATCTCTACTCAAAGCAATTTATAAGCATCCATATATATATATTCACATATATTTATACATCCAAAAACATACGTAAGTTTCCAACTTTCCATAGTTAGTGCTATATGTACATAACAAAATCGGTACTAACTCTATTCCTATCATCTACTGCTAGTATCATCAAAAGTGGCATATCACAGTCCATTATGTACACATCATCGTAAGTCTATTACTCAAAATAGTACAGTCATCATAACATAAACACTAGATCTAACTCTAAGGGTTGGGTATAGATGTCCCTTGCCCTTTTCCTTAGGACCTAGCTAGGGATACTCATCCTCATCATCGGAATCACTGTCACTATTGCCTATCCTCATAGCTTTATCCTTTGGTGGTGCAAGAGTCAAATCTGTATCTCTCATCTGGATACCTTTGGAGGCAGTCCTCTGCTCATCTCTGGAGCTAGATAGGGGCTTATCCTCTACAATCCACCCTCCATGTGGAGTTCCAATCCACTTTCCATAGTTATAATTTGAAATATATCTTTCTGCTTGTAATCTCTTTCTTTTTCCTTCTTTTTCATCTAATAAAGTTGTTGTCACACTTCTTTTGTGGACTGTAGTCTGGATTGTCTCCTATATTCTTCTAACATGTAGATGAGAAGGTTGCTCAAACTCACCGTCCACCTTACGAATGATGGGTGGTCTATTCATCAAAACATCTCGGGGGAAAATTGTACCTGATAACATGTGCTAGCATCTAGTCACATCATAAGTTGTATTTTCCCTAACTTGAATATGATCATACCTAACATCATTAGCATACTTTCCTCTCCAATTGACACTCATACCCTGAAGCCAGGTGGATTTGGCCTCACTGATCTGGAGGACACTATAAATGCAATATTATCAATCTCTATTCCTTCTCCCCTTTGAATCACCAATCTCTCTAATCTGTTAATTATCTCTATTCCTGTTCGAGGATTGGGAAAAGCTCTTTCCAACAAAAATAACCATTCTTTGAATAATGGAAGCAGACATCTCTTCCAAGTGCTGAGGTTACCTTTTAATGTCTTGGTGATCTCGCCTCTATTAGGACTCTCAATCTGTGCCTTAATCAGTTAGAATCTCTTCCTCTTGCATGCTAAATATCTCCCATCTAATATGACAAGTGGCCAGATTAGTCTGCACACAATAAAATTTGCATGATTACTAATAATCATACATATTTCATTCTATTTGTGCATATAATATTACCCATAACTACCTAACTAATGGTGAAGGGTTCTGATTGGATGTACACTTATACTACATTTACCAATTTATATTCTTACACATATTTATCTTTCTTGTACTAGCAACCATGCTTTGATACCAACTTATTACTATCACACCCTGAGGGTATCCTGGTAGTAGTATACATGTCACACATATATACTATTACCAATTTACCACTAGAGAATGCATATATTCAAATAAACAACATCTTTTAGTTGCATTGATAAGAAATGACAAACATATGTAAGTCATACATTAGTAAAGTACTTATCATCACTTATCATCACAAGTCTTGAGTGACTTAATATTACAGACCATATTTGTGTTCTATATGTCTCCAAAAACATAAAATGATATTAAAAACACTAACTAAATTATAACTAAAAAATTAACGTAAAAATAACTTATCTTGAATATCCCATAATCTCCTCGCTTTTAATTCTTACCGGAGTCATGCTCCTGGAAGTAACAAGCTAGGGTCGGAGTGTTAACCTGAAAGGTCTTTAGGAGTATGAGCAAAACCATAGGCTCAATGAATAACGAGACATATTACACATTAAGCACGTTTATTAGCAAATCATATGTAATGCAACAATCAAGCATATGCACAAATACAATCTTGGATGATCTAGAATCCAAACATGAGATTCATACCCTCTTTTTAGGGTTGAAGAACATTTACTTAATGATCCATCTGCCCAGGAGAGACTAAGTACATAGGAAAATCAATGATTTCTTGTTTTAGGATTATCACTTTAATGCTAGGATATTTTAACTAACCATTTCATGTATCATACCTTGGAAACTCCCTAAGTATTAGTAATTTGAAAGTGATACCATGAACATAGTCTTTCGTTGCCACTGAGTTTTCGTGGAACCAACAGAATAAAGATAATCTTAGAAGAGCTAACATTTTAAAAACTAAGCATTAATAGAGAATCGAAATACTAATATGTAGCAAGCTGTCACCCGTTTAGTATATGCAATAATGCAGTTTCATGTAATGCATGATAGTCCTTAATTATAAAGCCAATAATTTTTAGTCTGGCTTATGGTGATCATATATCATGTAACATGCTTTTCTCAAATCATCAAACAATTTGTATTATCACTTTTATTATATTGGTTTATCAACCAAATGGACAACTCACAACACACACTCAATAGCTTTCCATAACAATATATTATTATCTTTACATTAAATATGCAACTATTTATAAACGCAAACAATGTAATATATCTGAGTTACTTACCTGCTCATGATGACTAATCGTAATAGTCTTCAAGGAAATCCACTAATTGATCGGTATCACCTATTGAATAAATAGATAATTACTAATAAGATGTATATACATACATCTATATAAATAAATCCTATTAGTCGCCTAAGTATCCTATATTGATATTTGATTTAATATTTATTTTCATATTGCTTGTCTTGATCTTTGTTTGATATTTATAATTTTTTATCGAGTAGTTATAGAGTTTGTATTTAGTAAATCAATATTTTATCATTACTATTATTATTATTTTTATATCGTTCCTTCGTTTGACCCATTATGGTAACTCTATCATTTATTTTCATCGTGTTTCTATTGATATTTCTTCATATTATTATCTTGTTATTTTTAGAAGTCACATTATTCATAAATTTAACTTATTATGATCTTTCATTCTTATATACTTACCTATATAAAATAGTTATTGGGCAATTATCATAATCTAATCTCTCATTTAATGTAATAAAAGAGTTTTCTATTGGTAACTGTTACTAAAGTCTAATATTGGAGGATTCTTAAGATCATTAACCTTAAAATACTTTTATTTATTTATTAAATCTATTATGTTTCTCTCCTCTTCTCATATATATATATATATATATATATGTATAATCTGTTACAAGACATATTTCGTTCCAGGGAAAAATTACACATACGTTAGCATCCAACGCTGCTGGCATTGAGCTCTAATTTACTGGCATTCATGTAAATTTTACATGTTCTCAGTTCCAACGTACGGCGGCTTTAAAGCCCACTAGTGTTATAATGTATGCTACCTAAGTAGAAATCTACGCTGCCAACGTTCGTTCATTTTACGTAAAAAAAATTTTACGTAACTTTTGTTCCGGTGCACACCGTCTTGAATGCCGTCGGTGTTGGGTATGTACACGATCGGTGTAAGGCCAGTGTAGGTACTATTCATCTTCTTCCTTGTTTTTCTTTCATTCATAACTTATTTTTCTTATTTTATTTATGTATTACACTTGTGTTTCAGCAATTTCTAAGTATTTTTCTGGACTTCACTACTATTTGTCGTGACACATCATTTCATATATCTTCTTATAATCATCATAGTATATAGTTTCTAGCTACTACATATATCATAATATAGAAATAGGGTTTTAAGGTTGGATATTACCTTGTGTGAGCTGATATGAATGTGTTAAATCTTTCTTCAAAGCTTGAAACGAACCTAGATTGATAAAAACATTGTTCAAACTAATGTTTAACATTTGAACTAACTTAAAAATGAATTTTTACTTACCTTCCTTTGTTGATTTCCCAAGCTTATAATGTGTTCTTATTAAAGCTTATTAATGGTTATGTTTGTGTGTACTTTGTGTGTCATACCCCAGGGAGTATTCTAAACGTGGTAGTCCATCATACACAATATTAAAGCCAATGAATGACTTCTTTAGTCACACAAAGACTTTCATAGTGTACACAAGACGCACAACACATCAGAGAGAATGCATCGGAGTAGTGCAATTTGCTTTGATAACAACTGAGTAACAAAGAAAGAGAAATATTTAATATTAACATAAATAAAGTCAATTACAATTCTTAGGGGCATTCCCTTGCTAATGTCTTCAAGATTAACAAATACACTTGTCACACCCCGAGGGGTATCATAAACGTGGTAGTCCGACGAACACGATACTAAAGCCTAAGAATGACTACATCAGTCATGTAAAAGCTTCCATATCATGTACAAGGCGTACATCGCAACCAAGGGAACACATCGGATTAGCGCAATTTACATTGATAATAAATAAGTGACAAGGCAAAGAGAATACTTATCATAAAACATAAACATGGTAAATTACAATTCTTAGGAGTATATCCCTCTATTGTCTTCAAATCAAAATAAATATACATCTTAAAATTTCCAAAACACTAACATAGCATACATTACATATAGGGAACCTTATAAAATAATTTCATGTTATGTTCCTAACGCCTTCGTAAAAGTTAATATCCTTCCATGACTTTCTTAATGTCATGATCTTCGATTTAAGCCACGGGTATACTTGTTTCAACAAAATCTATGAAGGTATAAGCTTACAACTAGCTTAGTGAGGTATTCCTTTTCATTCGCACCATGGTTTCAAACAAGTTCATTTAAATTTTCACGCATATGATATATATATATAATGCAACAATCACGTGATTATAAATATATATAGTTATCCGAAAACCATATATAGAACGGATTTATCCCTCTGTATCGAAGGTTAGGGAATTGGTGATGAAGATCGTCAATCTTCTACCGCCAGTCCTCAGGTCCCCACTCAAAGCGTTCGGTTGGCTCAGCTCCGAACCTAGAGTCGTAGTCCCCGAGTGATTAGGATTCTCTAGGAAGGAACATGGCCCGTGACCCACCACGATAACAGCTAATCCAACTGTACGCGTAGGAGTAGCAGTCTTTCGAAAAAGATGTGACTTGATGGATGCTATGCGTGAGCGTTTTATTTTTCTTAAGCTAAACCTTATTAAGGTTTATTAGGGGGCGATCAATCAATTTGGCAAGCAATAAGTAATCACATAAGTAAGAAAACAAGACACTTAAACAGACAATTTGAAGTTACGATATTCTTAATTCTCATTTCACACATAAGTATAGAATCACATATATATACATATCCCCGAATTCACCATACATATCCATTTTTATCTTGTTTTAGTATACTAATACCACTACTTTACAAGCACAAGCAAGGTAACGAAATTAAGAGGAATAACTCACTTGACCATTTTGCAATCTTCTTAGTTGAAGAAATCCTCAGGAAGGGTAATCTTGTATCCTTCGTCACCTAGACAAAAGGAATACCCGGGATGAGTATTTCATAGAAATTCTACTTGAACTTTCTAATTCTATTTCACTATGTTCGTCAAAATCGTATGTAAAGAAATTCCAATTTAAAATGGCCATAACTTGCTCATTTTAACTCGGAATTTCGCATATAATATACCGTTTTCTACCTATTCGAAAAGATCTATCCATTTATAAGGTTATTTTTATCATATAAGGTCGTATGGATTCCGAAAACATAGGGTACAGATTTAAAACGAATATTTCTAGATTTTGCTAAACAATTTTCTAACTCAACTTTATTAAAAAATTCTTTGAATATATATATATATATATATATGATTAATAAATCCCTTTAGTATATAGATAAGCTCACTTTATATGCAAAAATTCTAATGGTAGTGTCTCAACAATTTATTTTATAAAGCAATTCATTTTGAAGTGTTAAAACTTAACTTGACAAATTTTCTTTTCAAGTATTTTAAAGAAACTTTATATTTTCCTAGGTTATTATAAATGAGTATATTTTTTTTTATTTTCCTCATTCCTTTTTCCAAAAGAAGTCAATTTTCCTTTAACTTTGGTCTTTTATAATTTCTACTTCTAGTGATAAAAGATCAAAGTTATCAAATGTCTATTAAGTTGTTAATAACCTATTTATAAATTTGCATTTAGAATGGTTTTAGAAAATGAGTCTTTTCTTCTTATATTTCTTGTTTAAAATATAAGTTCTTATTTTCTAAAACTTGGTCTTTTACTTCCTCTACAAATTTTATTTGAAAAGAATCCTCTTTATTGATAAAATCATTTATTTTTGACCTTATCATACTTATATTCTTTTGAAAACAAGTTCCTTCTATAAAAACTTGAAAATCATTATTTTCCTAAGTGGGTTTATAACTTTATGAGTTGATTTTTATCTTAACTTTGAAAACTAGTTTGTTTCTTGGTTTTGTTATGGAGTTGAAAAGAGTTTAATCTTAAGTTTTTTGTGAAAACTTTGAATACTAACAAATTATTTTATTAAAACTTAGGTTACCATAATATACAAAGAAAGTGTTTATTTTTTATTTTTCCTTGGTAAAGCTATCTTTGTTATATGAGAAAACTTCGAGAAAACTTGTTTTACTTCCATTTCTATGTTATTGATAATAACTCCATAATTTAATGACAAGTCACTTAATAGAAAATTTAGTTTTAAGTTCCTTTAATAAAGTAAAATTCTACTTTTAAATTTAGTTGTGACAATATCATTATGTAGATACAAGTATTATGAGCATGTAAAATAATAAGGATATGAGAAAGTACTAGAAATAAATAATAATAAGCAAGATAATAAAAAATCTCAAGTATTAAGATCCTTAGCTTCATTAAGGTATCCCGATTAAGTATTGAGAGCCTTAGCTTCATCAAGGCATCCCGAGACTAAGAATAGACTAGTCCAAAAAATAATAAAGAAAAAAAAAGAAAGAAAAGGTTGTTTTGATTTAATTTGGACAAGTCTAAGACTAGAAAGATTAGTCTTAAAATAACATGAAATAAATAAATTGCAAAGCATGAAATTAAATAAATAACAAGTGAGCTTATATGTTCTAAAGATTATATATAAATATATAAATATATTTAGTTAGATATGAATAAGAAATTCGCATAATAACAACAATAAAATCAACATATATATGAACATAATAACAACATAATATATTTTGAACTTCATGTACAAGAACAAAACATGCACATGTTGTTGCTTTTACTACTTATATGAGTTTCAAAACAACATCATAGTCATGTTAAGTTACATGACATGGATAAACTAAATGATTGGAAGAAATTTTACCTAAATTGTTTAGGTGGTATGAAGATGGCAATGAATGTATGGTTATATGGTTATTGAGAAATGGTAGTTAGATTGTGTATAGAGAGAAATTTTTGTGAGTATTTGGTGAAAGAGAGTTTTGGTAGAGGAAAATTTTGTGGAGAGTGTTTGTGTAGTGAATTTGAGAGAGTTTTGGTAGTAGAATGAGTTGTGTGAAAGAATGAAGGAGGAAAATGATATTTATAGAATTTTAGAGTGAAAATTAGATGTAATTAAATAAATTGAAAAAGAAAATAATTGGAGAGTGAAGAGACAGAGAAGTGGACGAAAAAGGGGGAGGGAGAGAGAGAAAATTGATTAAAAATTAATTTTAGAAGAAAAGTGTGAGAGAAGTTTAGTAATATGTGGTGTTGAATTTTTATGGGAAAAGAAAATTATAAGAAATAGGTATATAGGTATAAGAATAGGTAGTAGAAAAGTAGAGATAGAGAAATAGTAATGAATAGTAGAAAAATACTATGAATAGTAAACTAGACAAATAAAATACCGGTATTAATAAAAATACTCGTATAAATGCGATATCTATAATTTTTAACTACCGAAAAATTCTAAAACTGATATTTTTGGATTCCTTATATTTTTACGAGTCTATTGGTATTAACGGAATATTTTTTCCATTTGGTGTACTAGAGCACAGTTTTCGAAAATTGATCCCGTTCGAATCCGAAGGACATTAGAAATTCGCGAATCTGATATTTTTAAGCTTCCCTATATTATTACAAACTATTATCAACAATTACTTCCATTTCATTATTTAGGGTTTAAGAGCGCGGGATTGCCAGATCTTAAATACCAGGGTTTGTTGTATGCTTTGTTGACTTTTAGGGTTCTTGTTTGACGTCTGGTTTTGTTGAGTTATTCGTAAGATCATAAAATTTTGGGGGTTTGTCCGTATTATATTTTTAGTTCAATGTCTATGGTTTATTTCATTTTATTTGTGATTATTTAATAGTTTTCAGTTCTTTAGATCATTTAACCGAGTCTAGGGTTATGGGTTGACTCAGTTTGACTTTTGATGAAAATTGAAAATTTGATTCTAAAATCTATTAAAGGATTTAAGATCTTAGTATTTCGTTATCGAGCGTTATTTAGATATATCGTCTTGATTTGCGTGTTAGGAATCGGATAGATGATTTGATTTTGGTGTACGGATGTTAATTCAACCGTTAGGTAGATTTTCTATTTTGTTTTGAGGGTTCTCTTTTTCTCAAGATTAAGAATTCTCGTGTTTGACCTTATTTAGAATTTGCTTTTAACTTGGGTTGATTCTCGGGGTTTCGATTTTGGTGTTAGACTTCTAGGATTATTTTCTAAGAATTATGAAAATTTCAGGGGTTTACAACACTTTCTAGTAATCTCTAAAATATTAACATATGATATATAACTCAGAAAGAAGTTTTATGAAAGCAAATACATCCTATGTTTCTGCTCCTTCCACAAGAGTTCAATGATTCACTAATGATTTTCTTAATATTCTGATCCTTGAACACAACTGCAAACATACTTGTTTCAACAAAAGCCCTATGAGGGTGTAACTTACAACAAGCTTGGTGAGATATTCCCTTTTATTCGCACCGTGGTTTCAAATAAGTTTATTAATTTTTGCGCATATGCTATGCAACAATCATATGATTACATAAATATATATGATTATCCAAAAACCATATATAGAATGGATTTACCTCTCCGTATCGAGGGTTATGGATTGGTAGTTGAAGATCTTCGCGAACTTCTGCTGCTAGTCCTCGAGCTCACCTTACCCTCAGCAATCGATCGACGTGGCTCATCCCTGGAATGTATCCTCAGTACACCTTAGTTTCCTAAGAATGAGCATGGCTGCGGGCTATCTTAGCCTCGGATCTTCTGATTCTTCACGTAGGAGTAGTAGCTTTTGACATGGACAAGACATATGCAATGCATGTCTATTTAATTTATATCGAAGTTGAAAATAATTATGGTATACTTAAAGGTGATCAAGCAAGCATCATACACACATATCAACTTGTAATATTAATGATATACTTAAACAATCATTTGTTGGTTTTGATATGCTTAACATCCATTGTCATGCATACATAAAAGCATATATGTATAAACCCATACCCTATACATGTTCATTTTATCTTGTACCTATAGATCTAGTTTAACTATCTACAAGCACAAGCAAGGTAACAAAATTAGGAGGAAAAACGCATTTATCCATATCGTAATCTTTTTAGTCGTAGTAATCCTCAAGAAGGGGAGTCTCGTATTCCTCGTCGCCCTGACAAAAGAAACATCCAGAATAAGTATTTTATAGAAGTTCTACTTAAACTTTCTAATTCTATTTTGTTATTTTCGTCAAGATTTGGATTGTGTGAAATCCCAATTTAAAATGGACATAACTTAGTCATTTCAACTCGGAATTCCGCATATAAGATGTGTCACGTCCCAACGGGTACCCTAAACGTGACAGTCCGCCACACTCAATATTAAAGCTTAAGTATGACAACCTTAGTCATTTCCAAAAGCTTTTATATTAAGTGTAAGGCTTACTTTCACAATTTTAGAGGACCATATATGGAATAATGAAGCTTAAGGATATAAAAACATATTAAGAAAGAGGATTCACAATGAATATTTCTCATAGCAAAGACTGTGCATACTTAGGAATAATTCCCTAAATTACTAAGCTATTATATAAATATTTGCATGCTAATACTATGATGTACTTTATCCAGAGTTCTAATATTCAAAAGGGATTACCTGCCCACATGGTCCACGTGGCCTTAGCTATAAGTACGAAAACTGCAAAAGGTAGCTATCGGGGTATAAGCTAACAGGCTTAGTGAGAACTATTTCCATAAATAACTTCTTGTAACGAGATTCAAACAAGTTGGTTAATCACACATATGTAATGCATCAAACACGTGGGCAAACAATCATATAGCTTTCCGGGAACTATATGTTGAATGGATTTACGCCCTCCATTCGGGGTTTGGATACTCAAAACAAGTAGTTTTATAATAGAAAATTTAAGCTTGCGAGCACACATCGCCAAGCATTCAATAAAAACTTTTATACTTGCGAGCACTCATCGCCAAGTATTCCGAACCTACTTGATTTGACCTTGCTTTCGGATCAACCGCCAAGCATATTCCATTAAGCCGCCAAGCAATCGCTTTCGGATCTTCCGCCAAGTGTTGCTTTCGACATGAGCCTACTATCCTTCTCACCCAAGGATAATAACCCAACCATGTAATTGACTCACTTCGTGTATGCATGAGTTCATTAATTTATAAAGTCATAACATAATTAATTTCAACTTTAGGGTGATCAAGGAATTTCACACAAATCAATATTATACTAAAACAATCACTTAGAACCATTCGGGCTTCGATATTCTTAAAATTCTTTCAAGGAATTATCTTACATGCATATCGGTTTATCTTTTCCTAACTCTAGTGCAACTAATTTACAAGCATAACAAGTGTAGCATTTAATGGAAATAAACTCACGATGCCATTGTCGTCTATTCCTCTAAGCGGATGAGTCGATCACACACTCCACTTAATCGTAATAGTCCTTGGGGTAAAGGAATCCTTCCTCGGGGTTACCTAACCAAAGAAAATACCCATAATGAGTTTTTCTTGAAGATTTTCTTGAATTTTGACAAAACAATGTCAAAGAACGTCAAAGTTCGTATAGAAGAATGTTCCAACTTAAAACGGCCATAACTTGGTCATTTTAACTCGGAATCGCGCATATAATATACCGATTTCTATCTACTCGAAAAGATCTACCCATTTCTAAAATTATTTCCCACAAACGAAGCCATATAGGTTCCGAAAAAGTGGTGATAAAATTCACCACGGATTTTCCAAGTAAAACAACTTTGTTTCAAGAAATCAAAATTTGTTTGATAAATACTTAGTTATCTATATAGTTGAAAAATTCTCTTTTTATAACTATATAACTCATATTTAAGCATGCTCAAGTGTCTTATTGTCCAAATTATTTTTCTTAAGTAAAACAATGTTGGTTTGAAGTTTTTCGGAAATTTGTTTTTGTGAATTTCTTTGAAATGAATACCTTGTTTCCTTTATTTTCTAAAAACGTTTTATGTTGGTTTCATTTATCTTTTTCTAAGTAACTTTTGGAAGTAAAATTTTTCTACTTTCTAAGTTACATTAATACTATATTTGAAGTTTTTCTAGGAAATATGCTTTTCCTCATTTTTCTTGTATAAATTCCTTTGTTTACTTGTTTTGCAAAAATCTTTACTTGGATATTTCCCATTCTTTTTCTTATTTTCAAAAATAATCATCCATGCATGAAAATTTGTTTTCTTCATAAAAACAAGGTGGAACAATTAAGGACTTTTTGTAGAAAAACAACTTTCTATAATTCTATTATTTTCCTCTTGCAACTTGAAAAGAAATAACTTTATTATTTTCAACCCACAAATTTTTCTTTGCCTATTTGTTTTAAAATTTTCCTTAGTTATCTATCTTATGTTCCTTCTTTATGAAAAGAACCATTTTTGTTAACAAAATATTTTCTTTTAAAAAACAAGGTAGAATAACAAGAATATAAGTAGCTTTTTAAGTAAAATAGTTTCTAGCTTTATAGTGAATTCTTTTTATAGCTTGAAAATGAATGAGTTTATTTTTTGTTATCTTATATTTTTATGTTTCACAAAAACTTATTCCTAAGTGACAAAAGCCTTCCTTTATTTTTAATTATCTTTAGAAAATAAAACTTTTGGACAACAATCTAAATGAACAAGATTATGAGAATAATAATAAACAAAATAACATAAAGCATAAATAATAAAATCAAGTATTGGAGTCTTAGCTTTTTCAAGGCTCCCGGGACTAAGAAATAAACTAGTCCCATAAAGAAATAAATTGAAAGAAGAAAAGCTTGTTTTGACTTGATGAGGACAAGTCTAAGACTAGAGACTAGTCTTAATAACAACTTGGAATAAATAAATAAATTGCAATGGAAAAGTAAATAAATTGCTTTGCATGAAATAAATAAATTACAAGTGAGCTTATATGCTCTAAAGAATATGTATAGATATATAAACAATAATAAATCAACATGAACACAAATGGATTGGCATGAACAAGAACAATACATGAACATAATGTAGTTTCCCACAAACTTGTAGTATTTGGAAACTCACACTATGGTCATGTGAAGTTACATGACATGAAGAAGAGGAAAGAATTATAGAGGGGTTACCTAAAGAAGATTTTGATGTGGTTATGTGGTTATTGGTTTTTGTTGTTGGTGGAAGTTGTTGTGGAATTATTTTGAGAGAGTTTTGGGATAGTAATTTGAGAGAGCTTTGAGAGGAAAATTGAGAGAGTTTTGGTATGAATTTGTGGGTAGTGAATGTGTGAAAGAAGTGAAAGAGGAGGGGGGTATTTATAGGAAAATGGGGAGTGATTTTTGTGTGATTAAAATAAATGCAAAATTAAAACAAATGGAGAGGGAAGAGAGAGAAGGGGCCGGCCACCTTTGAGAGGAGAGAGGGAGTGATTTTATTTTTTGTATTTTGTTAAATAAAAGATGTAATAAGTAAGGTAGATGTGATATAAAGTTATGAGAAAGGTAAAAAGTAAAGATTATAGGTTATGTAGAGTGTAAGAGTAGGTGTAAGAAAAAGTAGAGATAAAAGAATAGTGTAGAATAGTAATGAATAGTGTAATGTAAAGTAGATATGACAATTAAAGTACCGGTAGTAAGAAAATACGCGTATAATAGCTATATCTGTTATTTTTACTTACCGAAAAATTACGAAACTGATATTTTTGGAAAACTTATATTTTTACGAGTCTAACGGTATATTCGGAATATTTTTACTATTCCGGACTTCCGGACACGTTTTTCGAGAACTGTGCCCGATCGGATTCAAGGGACACCCGAATTTCGCGAAACTGAAACTTTTATAAAACCTATGGTTATTACGAGCTATTTGAGCTAATTATCCCAACTTCGTTTTTCCGGGCCAAAGAAAACGGCAATGCCGGATTTAGGTTGATACGGTAAACTAGGGTTTTGTTGTCCTTTAGGGTTTCGTTTGACTTCCGGTTAGGGTTTTGTGCTAAACTGATTCCGAAAATTTAGGGGTTTACAAGATGTCGTTTTTTACCTACTAAAAATGATATATCTATTTCTAAGGTTATTTTGAATATTTGAGGTCATTCAGGTTTGAAAATGGGTTAGTACAGCTCTAGCACGAAATTTCACGCCTCTATTTGTAATTTTTTCTCAATTTTATTTCATCCAAAAATTCCATAGCATACACATAAATATATATATAGTTTAAAAATCATTTTTAATACAGACATAGGCTCATATTATATGCATGATTCTAGTGATGTTGTCTTAAAAATAAAATTTGTAAACAATTTTTGTGAAAGATAGAGTTTAGTGAAAAGTCACTCCTTGACATTTGATTAAATTTGCTAGCTTATAGACATGTGACTCAATCAACAAGGAAATCATGATTCACTATATTTTGAAATCTCAAAGATCTCGTATTTAAGAAAAATTTCTATTTAATAATTTATTTTATAAGACACGGTTTTACTCGTTGGTGGTATAAAACTCTAAATATATTTCCTTATAGAAATTTTCTTAAGTTGATTCATAATTGAAACCCTAAATTCTTAGATTTTGTAAATATGAAACTCAATTATAGAAGAATCATGGTTTTATATTTATTTTGAGCTTTTAAATATTTCATCCTTACATTAAACTTCTTTTAGCTAATTATTTTCCAAAACATGAAACTTTATGTGGTTGTGAGGGAAATCATTCTAAGTTGTACATGGGAACATTTTAAGTCTTATGAGAAAAATCAAAGGAATAGCTTGTTTTAAATTCTTATTCCCATAATAACTCTTTTCTAAATCCATAATTTTTCAATACATGGACCTTTGTTGGAAAAATCCTTAGTTTGTTACAAGTGAGTGTTTAATTATTATAACTATTATTTGTTTCCTTAATTTCATAAAAGAAAATGGATTTTTACTTCATAAACTGAGCTCCTTAAGTTGTATACCGATTTATTTCTAAGTGGGTTTTTAACTAGTGAGTTGATTTTAAACTTGACTTAGAAAAGTTATTTGGTTCATAGTGTTTTTTAAAGTGTTGGTGATAATCTTATAAATAAGTTTTTAAGAAAAATTTACGTAACAAAGAATTATCAACCTTAAGGTTTAAATGATAATTTTATTTTGATAGTTTAAAAAGAGAGCAAAGAAATACTTAACTAAATTTGGAAAAAGTAATGCATAATAACAACACTAAAATCTATGATGAACTTGTCTAAAATGTTTTTGAAAAAGCATTTTGTTGGAACAAAATTCTAAATTTAATAGAACATTTCCTAAGTGATAAAATTACATTTTTATAGTGAGCTTAATTTATTTTCTTTATCAAAGAACTTCTCTTATTTTTGTTAAGATAACAACAACATGATTATACATGAACATGAGTTTATAATTAAGTATCATGATAAAAATAATTAATATGAAAGATGAAATATATAAGAATGAAATAAGCACATAATAAATATCAAGCATCGAAAAGTCTTAGCTTGTATCAAGGCTTCCTGGAGTTAGACATGGGAAAGTCTAAAAAGAAAAATAGGAAAATTATTTTGACTTAATGAGGACAACTTTAAGACTAGAAAGACTAGTCTTAGTATAATAGTATGAAATAAATAAATAAATTGCAAGAAAGAAATAAATAAATTAGTTTCGATCCATATACACCATTAGACTTACTGTCACGCTCTGAGGGGTACCCTAAACATGACAGTCTGCCGTACACAATATCAAAGCCTAGGAATGACTACCTCAGTTTTGCAAAGGCTTCCATATCATGTATAAGGCGTACATCACAACCAAGGGAACGCATCGAAGTAACACAATTTATATTGATAATAAATAAGTAACAAGGCAAAGAGAATACTTATCATAAAACATAAACATATTAAATTACAATTCTTAGGGGCATGTCCCTCTATTGTCTTCAAATAAATATACATCTTAGAATCTCTAAAATACTAACATAGAATTCATTACATATAAAGATCCTTACAAAATTACTTCATCTTATGTTTCCATTTCCTTCATAGAAGCTTAACATCCTTCCATGACTTCCTTAATGTCATGATCCTCAATTTAAGCCACGGTTATACCTGTTTCAACAAAATCTATAAGGATATAAGCTACAACTAGCTTAGTGAGATATTCCTTTTCATTGCACCATGTTTTCAAACAAGTTCACTTAAATTTTCACACATATGTTATGTGTACAATGCGACAATCACGTGATTACGCAAATATATATATAGTTATCCAGAAGCCATATATAGAACGGATTTACCCATCTGTATCAAAGGTTAGGGAATTGGTGATAAAGATCATCGATCTTCTATTGCTAGTCCCAAGGTCCCACCCAAAGCGTTCGGTTGGCTCGGCTCCGAACCTAGAGTAGCATTCCTCGGGCGATTTGGATTCTCTAGGAAGGAACATGGCTCGTGTCACAGCACGATAACAACCAATCCAACTTTACGCATAGGAGTAGCAGCCTTCCGAAAGAAATGTGGCTTGATGGATGCTATGCATGAGCGTTTTATTTTTTTCTTAAGCCAAACCTTATTAAGGTTTATTAAGGGGCGATCAATTAATTTAGCAAATAATAAGCAGTCATACAAGTAGGTAAACAGAAATACTTAAATAGGCAGTTTGAAGTTGCGCTATTCTTAATTTTCATTTCACGTATAAACATAGAATCACATATATATACATAACCCCAAATTCCCCAAATATATATCAATTTTTATCTTTTCTTAGTATACTAGTGCTACTACTTTACAAGCATAAGCAAGGTAACAAAATTAAGAGATCACTCGTCCATTTTGCGATCTTCTTAGTCGTAGTAATTATCGGGTAGGGCATTCTCGTATCCTTTGTCACCTAGACAAAAGAAATACTCGGGATGAGTATTTCGTAGAAATTCTACTTAAAATTTCTAATTCTATTTCACTATATTCGTCAAATTCCTATAGAATGAAATTCCAATTTAAAGCCATAACTTGCTCATTTTAACTCGGAATTTAGCATATAATATACCGTTTTCTACCTATTTGAAAAGATCTATCCATTTCTAAGGTTGTATTTATCAAATAAGGTCATTTGGCTTCCGAAAACATTAGCTACAGAT
Organism: Combretum micranthum; assembly: GCA_024138025.1. Classification (NCBI taxonomy): domain Eukaryota; kingdom Viridiplantae; phylum Streptophyta; class Magnoliopsida; order Myrtales; family Combretaceae; genus Combretum; species Combretum micranthum. The sequence goes on along the minus strand of JAMXBD010000074.1, from coordinate 1,068,999 downwards.
TTAAAATGAAAATTTCTAGATTTTGCAAAACCATTTCCTAACTCAACTTCATTCAAAAATCCTTTAGTAAAAAAAAAAAAAATATATAATATATATATTTGATAAATCCTTTGAGTATATAGATAAGCTCACTTTATATGCAAAATTTCTAATGGTAGTGTCTCAACAATTTATGTCATGCCCCGAGGGGTACCCTAAACGTGGCAGTCCGTCGTACACAATACTAAAGCCTAGGAATGACTACTTTAGTCACGTGAAGGCTTCCATATTATGCACAAGGCGTACATCACAATCAAGGGGACGCATCGGAGTAGCGCAATTTACATTGATAATAAATAAGTAACAAGGCAAAGAGAATACTTAATGTAAAACGTAAGTATATCACAATTCAAATCTTAAGGCATATTCTTCTATTATCTTCAAATAAATATACGTCATTAATCATATAGGTTATCACATATAAAGAACCTTACAAAATTTCTTCATCGTATGATTCCCTATCATTAATCATCCGTCCATGACTTCCCTAATGTCATGATCCTCAAATTTAATCCAAGAATATACCTGTTTCAACAAAATCTATAGGGGTATAAGCTACAACTAGCTTAGTGAGATATTCCTTTTCATTCGCACCACAATTTCAAACAAGTTTATTTATTTAATCACACATATGCTATGCATACAATGCAACAATCACATGTTTACGCGAATATATATAGTCATCCGGAAACCATATATAGAACGGATTTACCCCTCCGTATCAAAGGTTAGGGAATCGGAGTTGAAGGTCCTCGACCTTCTACTGTTAGTCCCCAGGTCCTCACCCACAGCGTTCGGTTGGCTCGGCTCCGAACCTAGAGCCGCTTTCCCCGAGCGATTTGGATTCTCTAGGAAGGAACATGGCCTATGGCACCGCACGATCACAGCCAATCCAACTCTACGCGTAGGAGTAGCAGCCTTCTGAAATAGATGTGACTCGATGGATGCTATGCGTGAACGTTTTATTGTTCTTAGATCAAACCTTATTAAGGTTTATTAGGGGCGATCAATCAATTTAGCAACAATAAACAATCATACAAGTAAGTAAACAAAATTATTTAAACAAGCAGATCGAAGTTGAGATATTCTTAAGTCTCATTTCACGCATAAACATAGAATCATATGTATAATCTCGAAATCCCCAAATATATTCGTTTTTATCTTTTCTTAGTATACTAATGCTACTACATTACAAGCACAAGTAAGGTAACGAAATTAGAAGGAATAACTCACTCGTCCATTTCGCTATCTTCTTAGTCGTAGAAATCCTCGGGTAGGGTATTCTCGTGTCCTTCTTCACCTAGACAAAAGAAATACCCGGGATAAGTCTTTCATGAAATTCCTATCCTTGGAGATTCCAACTTTTCTTAAAATCGCGGTAAAATCGTATAAGAAGAAATTCCATCTTAAAATGGCCATAACTTGCTCATTTGAACTCGAAATTTCGCATATGATATACCGTTTTCTACCTATTCGAAAAGTTCTATCCATTTCTAAACTTATCTCAGTCATAAAAGGTCAGTTGGGTTCCGAAAACGTCAGGTACAGATTTAAAGCGAATATTACCAAAGTTTTGCAAATCCGTTTTCTAACTCAACTTTATTTAAGGAAAACTCTTTTGTAACAATATATGTGTGTAAATATATAGTTGATAAACACTTTGAATATATAGGCAAGCTCACTTTACATGCAAAAATCCTAATGGTAGTGTCTCAACAATTTATTTCATAAAACAATTTATTTAAACCTTAGTTTTGAAAACTTCCTTTCAAGTATTTAAAAAAACTTTATATTTTTCTTAGGTTGTTATAAATGAGTATAATCTTATTTTATTTTCTTCATTCCTTTTTCCAAAATAAGCAAATTCTCCTTTAACCCTAGTCTTTCATAAATTTCATTTCTAGTGATAAAAGATTAATTTATTTGTCGAAAACCCTTTTCATAATTTGTTTATTTAATATGGTCTCAGAAAATGAGTCTTGTTTTCTTATATTCCTTTCTAAAATATAAGCTTTTACTTTCCAAAACTCGTTCTTTCATCTCTTTTGAAAAGAATCATCTTTTATTGATAAGGTCCATTATTGTTTAATCTATTTATATTCTTTTGAAAATGAGTTCCTTCTTTTTAGAAATTTGAAAATCATTATTTTTCCTAAGTGGGTTCATCACCTTATGAATTTATCTTAACTTTGAAAAGTAGTTTGTTTTCTTAGTTTTATTTCGAAGCTTTTAAAAGAGTTTAAATCTTGAGCTTTTTGTAAAGACTTTTAATATTATATTACTAAAAGCTTATGTTAACATAATATACAAAGAAAATATTTATTTCTTATGATTCATTGAAAATCTATCTTTGTTATTTATGAAAATGTTGAGAAAACTCCATTTCTATGTTGTTGATAATAACTTCATGATTTTGTGATAAAGCATATGATTGAAAACTTAGCTTTGAGTTCATTAAGTAAAGCAAAATTCTATTTCTAGATTTAGTTGAGACATTAGCATTATGTAAATGCAAGTATCATGAGCATATAAAGAAATAAGAACATAAGGAAATACTAGAAATAAATAGTAAGCAAGAAAAATAAAATATCAAGCATTGGGAACCTTAGCTTCATCAAGGAATCCCGATCAAGTATTGGAGCCTTAGCTTTATCAAGGCATCCCGGGACTAAGAATGGACTAGTCCCGAAAGATTAAAGAAAATAAATAAAAGATTGTTTTGACTTGATATGGACAAGTCTAAGACTAGAAAGACTAGTCTTAATAAAATAAATAAATTGCATAACTTGAATATAAATAAATAACCAAATGAGCTTATATGCTCTAAATAAATATATATACATAGTATACATAATATTATATAATAATAATAACAATAATAATAACAACATAATAAAATAGAAAGCTTATGTACAAGAACAAAACATGAACATGTTGTTGCTTTTACTACTCATATGAGTTTCAAAACAATACCATAGTCATGTTAAGTTACATGACATGGATGAAGAAAAGATGGAAGAAATATTTACCTAAAGTATGTAAGAGGTATGAAGGTGGTAGATGAAATGGGTATTATGTGAGTAGTAATATGTGGTAGATAGTTTATGTATGAGGGATGATTTTTGTGAGGAATTGGTTTGAGAGAGTTTTGGTAGAGAGAATTCTTGAAGAGAGAATTTGTGGAGAGATTTTGAGAGAGTTTTGGGTAGTGAATGAATTGTGTGAAAGAATGAAAGAGGAAGGGGGCATTTATAGAATTTTTGGAGTGAATTTTGGATGTAATAAAATAATTTGAAAAAGAAAAATAATTAAATGCATGGGAGGGAGATAGGCGCCGGTTTTGGGCATGTGAGGAGAGAGAAATTTATTTGTTTTATTTGTTTGTGTAATAAAGAAGTAATGTGTAAAGTTTGATGTGATTAAAGTTGTATTGGAAATGAAAAAAGTAAGAAAATAGATATGTAGGTGTAGGAAATAGGTGTAAGAAAAAGTAGAGATAGGTGAATAGTAATGAATAGTAGAAAAGTACTATGAATAGTAGACTAGACAATTAAAGTACCAGTAGTAATAAAAATAGCGTAATAATGCGATATCTGTAATTTTTAGCTACCGAAAATTCTAAAATTGATATTTTTGGAATCCTTGTATTTTTACGAGTCTATTGGTGTAAACGGAATATTTTTAATATTCCGAGCTCCGGGACACGCTTTTCGAGAACCGATCCCGTTTGGGTCCGAAGGTCACTCAAAATTCGCGAATCTGATATTTTCATGTTACCCTACGTTATTACGAACTATTCTAGACCATTAACTTAATTTCGTTTTCTAGGGTTTGAAAACGCGGGATTGCCGGATCTTAAACACTAGGGTTCGTTGTAGGCTTGTTGACTTTTAGAGTTCCATTTTGATTTCCGATTTTTATTGAGATATTCGTAATATCGTATAATTTTCGAGTTTTGATCATTTTTAAAAAAAAAAAAAATTTAGCTCAAAATTTATGTTTTGTTTTATTTTATTTTATTTGTGATTATTTAATAGTTTTTAGTTCTCGGAATCGTTCAACCGAGTCTAGGGTTATGAGTTGACTCAGTTTGACCTTTGGTAAAAATTTGAAATTTGTGATTTCTGAAATTTATCGAAAGGTTTAAGATTTTGCTGTTGATCGTTATCTGGATATATTGTCTTGATTTGCGTGTTAGGAAACGGTTAGGTGATTTAATTGATGTACGGACGTTGATTAAATCGGTATTTAGACTTTATATTTCGTTTCAAGGGTTCTTGTTTTCTCAAGATTGAGAAAACTCGTTTTTGTTCTCATTTGGAATTAAGTTTTAACTTGGTTCGAGTTTTAGGGTTTTGTTTCCGGTGTTTGACTCGGTCTAGAATTGAGTTTTAATCTCAAGTTGATTTTTCGGGTTTTTGATATTTAGACTTCTAGAATTATTTTTAAGGATTATGAAAATTTTTAGGGGTTTACAATTTATTTCATGAAATAATTCTTTTTAAAAGTGTTGAAACGTAATTTGATAAATTTCCTTTCAAGTATTTTGAAGAAACTTTATATTTTCATAAGTTATTATAAATGAGTATATTCTTATTTTATTTTGTTCATTCATTTTTCCAAAACAAGTAGATTTTCCTTTAACCTTAGTCTTTCATAAATTTTACTTCTAGTGATAAAAGATCAAAGTTATTAAAAGTGTATTAAGTTGTTGAAAATCTTTTTATATCTTTAGGATGGTTTTAGAAAATGAGTCTTGTCTTCTTATATTTATTATCTAAAATATAAGTTTTTGTTTTCTAAAACTTGTTCTTTTATTTCCTTTAAATAGAATCCTCTTTATTGGTAAAATCTTTTGTTTCTATTCTTATTTTATTTATATTTTTTTGAAAATAAGTTTCTTCTTTAGGAACTTGAAAATCATTATTTTCCTAAGTGGGTTCATAACTTTACGAGTTGATTTGTATCTTAACTTTGAAACTAGTTTGTTTCTTGGTTTTGTCATGGAGTTTAAAAGAGTTTAATCTTTAAGGTTTTTGCAAGATCTTTGAAAACTAACAAATTATTTTACTAAAACTTTGGCTCCCATAATATACAATGAAAGTATTTATTTCTTATGTTTCCTTGGTAAAACTATCTTTGTTATAAAGAAAACTTTGAGAAAACTTATATTACTCTATTTCTATGTTGTTTGATAATAACTCCATTATTTTGTGACAAGTCACATAATAGAAAATCTAGTTTGAAGTTCCTTTAGTAAAATTCTACTTTTAAATTAGTTGAGACAATATCATTATGTAGATGCAAGTATTATGAGTATGTAAAATAATAAGAACATAAGAAAATACTAGAAACAAATAATAATAAGTAAGATAATATAATATCAAGTATTGGAAACTTTAGCTTCATCAAGGTATCCCGGTCAAGTATTGGGAGCCTTAGCTTCATCAAGGCATCCCGGGACTAAGAATGGACTAGTCCCAAAAGAATAAAGAAAATAAATAAAAGGTTGTTTTGACTTGATATGGACAAGTCTAAGACTGAAAGACTAGTCTTAAGGAAATAGCATGAAATAAATAAATTGCAAAGCATGAAATTAAATAAATAACGAATGAGCTTATATGCTCTAAAGATTATATATAAATACATAGATATATTTAGTTAGATATGAATAAGAAACAATAACAACATAATAAAATAGGAAGTTCATGTGCAAGAACAAAACATGAACATGTTATTGCTTTTACGACTCATATGAGTTTCAAAACAACATCATAGTCATGTTAAGTTACATGACATGGGTAAATAAATGGTTGGGAGAAGTTTACCTAAAGTATTTATGTGGTATGAAGATGGTAGATGAAAGGGGTATTATATGAGTAGTGATATGTGGTAGAAAGTTTGTGTATAAGAAATGACTTTGTGAAGAATTGGTTTAAGAGAGTTTGGTAGAGGGAACTCTTGAAGAGAGGATTTGTGGAGAGATTTTGAGAGAGTTTTGTAAGTGAAATGAATTGTGTGAAAAAATGAAGGAGGAAGGGGTATTTAAAGAATTTTGGAGTGAAAATTAGATGTAATTAAATTAATTGAAAAAGAAAATAAATGGGAAGGGAGGAGAGAGAGTGGTGGACGGCAATGGGGAGAAGGAGAGAGAAAATTTGATTAAAAATTAATTTTAGAAGAAAAGTGTAAGAGAAGTTTGATAATATGTGGTGTAGAATTTTTATGGAAAAAAATTGTAAGAAATAGGTATATAGGTGTAAGAATAGGTAGTAAGAAAAAGTAGAGATAGAGGAATAGTAATGAATACTACAAAAGTACTATAAATAGTAAACTAGACAATTAAAGTACCGGTAGTAATAAAAATACGCGTAATAATGCGATATCTGTAATTTTTAGCTACCGAAAAATTCTAAAACTGATATTTTTGAAAACCTTATATTTTTATGAGTCTATTGGTATTAATGGAATATTTTTGCCATCCGGTGTACCAGGGCACTGTAAGATAACTGATCTTGTTTAGATCCAAAGGACACTAGAAATTTGCGAATATGATATTTTTAAGCTTTCCTATATTATTACGAACTATTATCAACAATTATTTTCATTTCGTTGTTTAGGGTTTAAGAGCGTGGGATTGCCGGATCTTAAACACTAGGGTTTGTTATAAGCTTTGTTGACTTTTAGGGTTCCGGTTTGACTTCTGGTTTTGTTGAGTTATTCGTAAGATCATGTAATTTTGGAGTTTTGACCATTCTATATTTTTAGCTTGATATCTATGGTTTATCTTATTTTATTTGTAGTTATTTAATAGTCTTTAGTTCTCGAAATTGTTTAACCGAGTCTAGGGTTATGAGTTGACTCAGTTTGACTTTTGGTGAAAATTGAAATTTCCAATTCTAAAATTCACCGAAGGATTTAAGATCTTAGCATTTCGTTGTCGAGCGTTATTTGGATATTTGTCTTGATTTGCGTGTTTAGGAATCGAATAGGTGATTTGATTGATGTACGGATGTTGATTCAACCGATAATTGGATTTTCTATTTTGTTTTTTAGGGTTCTTTTTTTCTCAAATTAAGAAATCTCGTTTTCGATTTTATTTAGAATTGATATTTCAGGGTTTTGATTCCGATGTTTGACTTTTAGGATTATTTTTTAAGAATTACGAAATTTTCAAGGGTTTACACTTGCTGCCCAAACTTTCTATAAATGAAGACTATCATAGTAGGATAGAGAAATCTAAGCAAATATAATAGTTACACCAAAAGGCCCAAGACCACATGCAAAGTCGAGTTGACAAAATCAAATAAAGAAAGATAGGGAAGGTGATGACTTGTTTTCAACCTAGAGATTTGGCGTGGATTTATCTTAAGAAATATAGGTTTCTTGGGAAAAGAGGGCATAAATTAACTCTTCGCACTAATGGTCCTTTCAGAGTAGAAGAGAATATGAACGATAATGCACTTAAAGTTGACTCACTAGATGATTTTGGTGGGGTCTAAGCTACTTTTAATGTGGAGGATTTGTCATCTTATGTGCCTAATGAGTTTGATTCAGATTTGAGGGCAAATCTTTAGGAGGGCAAATCTCTAGGAACCTAAGGATGATGATAGGAATCATGATTCAGTTCGTCCTATTATTCAAGCTAGAGTTAACAATTCACAAAACTTGGTATAACAGATATTATCAAAGGATCCATTAGAAGATGGACATTATTATTTTTATAGCTATTTGATTAAGTTTGCAGGAGAATGTAGCTCATTTTGCACTAGAACGTAAGAAAGAGTTTGGAACTTTGTAGCACACTTATGGAATGCATATGCTCAGGGATGTAATGACGAACACACTCGAGAATACGCCCATGCCTAAAGGTGTGGTGGATTCCATGGAAAGACGAGGGAAATTTTTTTACGGCTACGCTGATGTCCACGATCATGCTTAAGGTCATGGCTACCCAAATTTCGCATAAGAGAATATCAAAATGGGGCACGCTTTAGCCCATGCCTAACCGTAGTTGTGCCTTTAGCAAAGAACTTGCCTTGTCGATGCCTTTAGCCACACCTTTAGCTTGGACCTTACCTGCTTGTTACGTGATTTTATCGATTGGTCAAAACAACTAGTTCGATCTTTTTCTTACTGTGACATGTCCTAAAAATGGATTGTTCATATCCTTACTTAAAAACTCATAAACAAAAAATGATACTATTGTGAGAGGCTTATTGAGAGAATTCTTGTGATCGATTAATATACAAAATCTAATTCATATCACATTCTATAAAGAGTCTTTGATATAGGAGCAATACAAGTCACCACATCCATACAAAATTCAATCTCCTTATTTAGAGGTAACCTTAGTAGGTCATTTGGGAAAACATCTTAGTATTTACATACCATAGGTACTCTAGACACATCCAAAACACACTCTTTTCCCACATTCAAAGCAAATATCGACATTGCATAATAGCCCCATAACTCATAAGTAGTAGGGGTAAGGGGTCTCTGTACCTCCATTACATAAGTAAAAATAACTATATTAGGCAACTCAAATCTCGTTGTCAACTTATGACAATCGATAGTAACACGATACTCTATTAACCAATCAACCCTTGAAATAACATTAAAATCTACAATTTCAATAACTATCAAATGTGATAGCAAATTATACCCCTCAACTATTACGTCTACAGTTCTGTATATTTGTTTCAACATTTGTCCACTTCTCAATGGGGCACTAACAAACAAACTCTAATCCAAAGGATCAAGACAAGAACCATACACATGCATAAAAGCCTCATACATATAAGAATGGGTAGCTCCCATGCTAAACAACACATATGCTTCATGCATAAAAATTGGAAGCGTACCTACCATAATATCTACATCATAGCCATCACAATGTTGGAGCAAATACACATGAGTTAGTGCCTTCTATTTCTATCCATTAATAGAATGGCATCCCAATTGAACTGCTTAAGAACTCTGCTTGCTAAGCTCCTTACAATTAACAAACCTATGTTCCCTTCTCTTGCATCTGAAACTTAAAATCGGATGAAGCTTTTACTTGGTGCATGATAAGTAATATTTACTCTACTCAAATAAAGGGAATTTGTGCTTAATGAACTTGGTTATTTTACAGAATTCCTATAAATTTTTTCTATTATTGTTTAAATTGTTGTTTTTAGCTCCATTAAGCCTACAAGAAAGAATCAAAGTGATGTGGTTGAAGATTGGAGCAAAAAGAGCAAAAGCAAGTAATAAAGGCATAAATAGCGCTCTCGGTTAGTACTAGCTATCCTCAGTGAGCAAAGCCACGAACAGCAAAGAAAAAGAAGACAAAGTCAACCATGCCAACACTCTTGCCCTCAATCACATCCATGACTCTACCCCTAATATGATCTCTAATGTGCATGAGAAAAATTTGATAAATTTTGTTATAATGAATCTACCACTTTAGCAATAAAATTTTCATTTTATTCCATGTTTGATGCAAATAAATATGCATGTAAAGTAGTGTAAAAGGTACGTATCATAGAATATACAAAGTAATTGTGTAGAATAGTACTAACAGAATAGAAGAGTAGTAAGAAAATCTTAGTGAGAGAAACTCAACTCACACTAGGGTTCAGGCTCTTTTTGGTGAATTCAAGTGCTAATTCAAGTTTATTTGCATGATTCTTAGCGTCAATAGGTGATATCTATCACCATTCTCGATTGTTTCACATGAATTCATGCTTTAATATGCTAAAATCCATGGAGAAATAATTGTTTAAACCTAGGTTTTGTGAATCCAAGACTTGATTCCTGCGATTTCAAATGTTTATTAATTGAATATTGCTGAGTACATTAATTAATAACTTAAACTTAATTTTCGTGGGTTTATGTGTGTGCACCATGTAAATTCATGTCAGATTTCAACTAAATAGATTGAAAAATCATTCTTTTGAATAGATCTAAGCTATTAATGAGGTTGCTCATAACTTCTAGAGATAGAGTGGTGAAATCTTCTATCACTTGTTTAAGAAGCTAGAAGTGATCAAAGGATTCTTGTACTTAATACAAATTTAGATTGCTAACGATTGGTGAAGAGGTTCCAATTTTTTTATCTAGATTTAGAAGTTAATGGCACTCGAGGGAGGCACTAACATACTGTAGAGGGTCATTTTCGATAATTAGGCTTAATTTAATGCCACAGGCCAGTCTTTCTGGGCTAGTGATAGGGCAGGGAAGACAAAGTCCAATGAGGGATATTGTAAGGAGATTTGGCTTGATAGGCTCAAAATAGGTATCATCGGACTGATCCATCCCACTTTCGACCTAATTCGATTTTCTTATGTGCAAAAAGTAGACTAAAAATATATATATTCCTGTGGTTAATTTAGGCTTTTATTTGACTAGAATATGTCTTAAGCCCTTTTATATTGAAAAAAAGATATTTTAAATAAATAATGGGCTTCTATTATAAAATAAAAGCCCTTAGACTCTCTGCAAGCCCAGCTCATTACTAAAGGAAAAAAAGGCTTCAATCTCAGCTATCGGATTGTCGAAGTCTAAGGTAAATCTATTTAAGTTTTATAAAAGATATGGTTGAGTTAAAATCTTAAGTTCAATGCTAAAAATTCTATCTTTATGGAGTATTTAGTTTTGATTTATAAAAGAAATGAGTTCCTTTTTTTTTTTTCTTGAAGAAATTTTGGGCATTGATACTTTAAAACTTATGATCAACTTGTCTAAGCTTTTGAAAAGAATTTATTAAAAACAACACTTAGATTTCTTGTTGAAAAATCTTTTGTTGAGAAATCTAGTTCACTTTTCCTTGTTTAATAAAGAACCCATTTTTATTTTTATTTAAGACAACATCATTCTAATCATGTATGAATATGATTATGTAGCAATGTAAAAGTAAGAATAATAAATAATAAGATAGAAAGAAATACTCATAAGCAAAATAACGTATTAATATCGTCAAGCAATGGGAACTGTAGCTTCATCAATGTATCCCGATCATGTATTGGGAGCCTTAGCTTCATCAAGAAAACCCGGGACTAAGAATAGACTAGTCCCAAAAGAAAAGAAAAGAAAAGAAAAAAATCGTTTTGAATTGATATGGACAAGTCTGTAATCCGCCTAATTTTACATAACCTAATTTTAACAAATACTAAAAATGTAATATAGAATTATATAGAATATTTGGAATAAGTAGTAAAAATCACTCTAAATTTTCTCGATTTAAAAATGTTAAGGTGTGAATGAAATTGATTATAATTAGAAAAATTAGAATCGTTACCAATAAAAATTTTTTGAAATACAAACTGTAACTTCTATGATCTCAAATAATTTATAAAACGATGATAAACCAATTGATGATATAAATTCCTGAATCATTTTTCCTTAAGTTCAATACTTAGGAAATAAGTTTTATGCTTGTTAAATAATGAAATAATAATATTCAAACCATTTTTTTTAGTAGCCCTAGATAAAAATATGTTGTTAACAAATTAGTATAAATAACTCCTATACAGTAAAACATGATATTTAGTAAAATGATCAATAGTCCAACAAGAAATCATAATTTTAAATTACAATAAAAGACTATTAACTTTTAGAACCTACAAGTTATAAAATTATAGATTAAAGATAAATCACTAAAATTATAAAAGATACGATAAGATCAAAAATAGATTGATATCTAAGAATATAGATCTTAAATAAATATTTAAATTACACTAATAATCTAATTAAAATACTTAGGGATTTTAGAAATTAAAATTCTAAGTTGCCAATGTAACCTTCAATAATTTTCATAACTAGAAAATGAACAAATTAGCAAATGTGAAACTAATATCAAATATATGATTCAACAAAAATCTTAGAATAGATCTATGAGTTGTAATAAACTCATTCCTAGTTTGAAAAACCCGAATAAAAATTTCTTTGACCTTAATAGATACCAAAAATGAGATTTCGTATCTTAAACTGATAATCAAGATATAAATAGAAGTAGCTCTAAATTTCAAAATTGATAAGATATAGTCTATTAATAGAGCTTATTGGTACAAAACCATAATCCAAAGATGAATTACTAGGATTATAAATACATAATAGATACTAATGCCGATCAATAATTACTAATTTAAATTTAAAAAAAAATTTCAAAACTCGCTGTTATACTTGTAATGGAATTCTAAATTCATTGAGACTTAGTTCCTAATTCGATTTATTGAACTTCAAAAATTTAATCGCATAAGTGAAAATACTAAAAATAATTAATTGTGTAAACTCGAAACTGAAAATTTGTACGTATAAACAATTTAGAGTTTTGTAGTAACTTAAGAAAATTCTATTTTGATAAAACTCTTATTTAACCATTATAAACATACTTTATAAACTAATATTTGTTAAGATATTATGAACTAATATTTGATAAAACATTGTAGTAAATTAATAAACAAAAAAAAATGAAAACCAAACAAACTCAACAAGTTACAAAAATCCTTCACGGTGGAATAGAGGCAGATCACGTACAAATAGGGAAAATTCCAACTACTGTAAATATGGAATTCACGTCCAATATTGATCAAATTGAGCTCCTTAATTCCATTTGAAATGACCTTTAATCCAATCAAAACACTCCACATAAGATCAACATTCAATGCCATGAAATTTCAACTCAATACAAGTTGTATACCAGTTGCAATTGGAGCTTTAACTACCGTGGAAATTGCAACACTGGAAACAGAGGAAGTCCATGCATAATTTTTTTCATGGGAACAAGGGAATTGCGACTACTTCATGTCCAATTTTGATCCAAATTTGAGCCTCCTATTCAACTTGAAAATGACACACAACCCAATCTATACACTCTACATGTGATCAACATTTAATGCTAATAATTTCAACTCAAATATGCAACCAAAACAGCTCCAATTGGCCTAGAGAATTCACGAACAGCAGCCGCAATAGGAGGAAATTCAAACAAAAGCCTACAGCATTTACGTCTAACTTGCCCAATTTAAACACACAATTTCAACTTGAAAATAACATCCAAACTAACCACAAAACACCAGCTAGGATCTTCATTAAATAAAGAAGAAATCCAGCTTAAATCAAAGTCAAACCCAGCCCCAAAACCTTGTCCAAATCCATGTTGAAGAAGCTGCAGCAGGTGGAAAAATAGAAATAAAAATTATATCAAAATTCCAATTTCAACCATAGATTTTACCTTGATTTTTTATCCCTTTTTTTTTTTCAAGTTGAGCCCCTAATTTACACACATAAATGACCTTAATTAACTAGCAAAAAAATATAATTAATGCCCCTTGAAATCAGCCACAAATTTTATATAAATTCATCCAAAAATCGTCCTCAAATTCGCACCATAATTCCACTCGAGGAACAACAATAGAAACTTATATTTTTCAAGCTCAAAACACCCTCTTTAGCCTCATAACTTTAGCCTAACCTTAGTACATATATAAAGCCTTAAGTTTGACACAAAATTTGCTCATAATCCCTACAAAAACAATTTGAAATCCTAGCTACAAAAGGAGATACGAATCAACCACTTCATTTACCAATTCCTCCACTTAGAAAATTTTCAGGAGCTTTAAAACAAAACATAACCCTTTTCTTACTTCCCATGTCCTATCCAAGTATTAAACACATCCAAAAACATCCATTTCCTCTTTCAAACAACATCAAAAACCAAGTTAAATAGCCCTTGATATGCCATAAATCCAAGTTGGAATCTAAGCTCAACAAGATACGAAAATAAAATAAATATATATGCTAGTTAGCTAGGTTAATTTTCCTTAGTTACTCATCTTCTTACCTTCCTCTTTAGATCATTATTCTCATCAAGAAGGAGGAACTAAACCTCATCTATCATCCAATCAAGGTAAGGATCATATTAAGTTCAAATACTCATTATGTTGATCTATAGGAATTTGTCTTATAAATTTATCAAAATTAATTTAACCATGATATAAATACATCAACTTGAAGATTTTTAAGTGTAGAAATTCGAATCCTAGAAAGGAAAAACCAAAACCATACCTAAACTACAACAAACTAAGTTGAACTTTACATAACTCCTGTAAATCATCAGAAAGATTGAATAAACTGTATTGATGTGTTTGTTATAAGCTAAAAAAGACCCCACAAATGGAAAGAACACGAAAAATCCTATGAAATCGACTATTTATTTGTTAAAAATGGATAAGAAACGAATTAGATATTGCAAAAACAAAAATTGGATCATTGTTGCCAGATTTGTATGAACGGAGCTGACTGTTCTTGCATTTTTCGCCCCCTTAATGACCTTTTTTAATAAAAAAAACTCTATCAATGGAATGTAGTCGGAAAATACTATGAAAACGACAATTTATTTGTCAAAAATATACTAGAAATGAGTTAGATATCACAAAAACAAAATTAAGATATAACTGTCATGATTCACCCGAAAATTGCAGATTTGATTTGTGAATTTAAAAATATTACATGCTTCTTTTCTTGAAAATAACACCACTACTAGAAAGTACTTGAAGAGTACTATCAAATTGACTATTTATACAGCGAAATCAGATTTAAAACGAATAAGAAATCGCAAACTAGAAAATCATTCAGTTTTCATTCTTAATAAACCAATATTAATGTTACTGTTATTCCTATTAATATGATTATGATTATTACTATTATTATTACTACTGATTGTAGTATTCAGTATTATTGATATTTTCATCAAGAATCATTAAGATTATTAATACTGTTATTTTTACGTTAAAGACACTATATTTATATTATCAACAATTCTATTATTATTTTTGTCACTAATATTACTATTTACTAATAGTATGAAAATATGTTGTTGTTATTATACCTTTACTTATTACTGATATTAACATTTCAAAACTAATATTACTGATAATATCATATCATTAAACTTAGCTTGTTTTGCAATAAAAATAAAATTGAAGTATAATAGAAATTTGATATATCTAAACTCCATAAACATACGATTTTATTAAAATAATTTTTGAAAGGTGTAGATACTAGAACATACCCTTAAATAAATAAAAATATCAATTTGAGAGACAGATAAGGTTGACAGGCAAAGAATTCATAAATGAAAATCTTCTATTAAAAGTAGTAAGACTTAAGAAAAAGATAAACCCCATAAATAAAAATATAGATAGCAACTAAAATCAAGGAAAGCAAAATGAAAATAAATGACAGATAAATATTCTTCACTATAAGAGTTAAAATCTTAAAAAGCTTTATACAAATAATAAAAACCATATCAAATACCAATACAAATAATTAAGCACCTATAAGGATTTAATTAAATTATTACACGACGTAATAATTAATATAATAGGCTTAGTATAATATCCAACGATTGGGATCAACGCCTTTAATTCTAGGAAGACTTCTCTTACAGAAACAGTCCAATAATGAATCTCTGTTATCTCCTTTCATAAGAAAATAGATCAATTCCCAGACTTTCGGTAGCTCATACAACAATTTAGCGAGGACCATAGGTGAGTTACTTGACTTTATCACATTGTTTATGCTTGAAGTATAGCTGCATTTGGAATAATATATATTCAATTGATATGCATGTGGGATTTGGGATAATGCATGATGCGTGGTGTATGATTGAATGACAAATTATCATAATATAAGTGATAATTCAATTATATGATAAATATTGTATGAAGCATGTTGATGATTGTCTGTAAATAATGTAATCGCCTTAAACTTGATTAACAACTACTGGTACTATAAATGAAACGGACATGTATCGCATGATTTGCATAAACTGCATTTGAAGATGTGGCAGCCTACTACGTGTTAGTACTTCGATTCTCTGGTAATGCTTGGTTTTTTCTAGGCGAGAGGCTATTAGTTCTACGCAAGATTACCTTTTTTCCATCGGTTCTATGGGAACTAACTAGTAATGAAGGACGCCGCTCATGGTATCACTATGAAATGACTAACACTCAGTGGAGTTTCTAAGGCTTAAAACAGGAATTGACTGCCTAAAGTATGAGAGATAACTACAATGAGGATCATGCCTTTCCTGTATACGTAGTCTCTTCTGAGTATGTGGGCCATAGTATCGTGTTCCTTCAACCCCAATGAGAGGGTGTAAATCTCCATCCTGCTTTCGATTCTAGATTATCCAAGCTTGTAATGTGCATATGATTGATTGTTGCATTGCATATAATTGATAATTATACTTTTTTGTTATTGGTTGATGTGTGGTTTGGTCAGGTTATCTCACTGAGCACGTGGTTCGCTCACCCCCCCAACAGTTTTTGTGCAGGATTAATACTAGCTGGGATTGGGCTAGGAATGGGTGAAGAGAGCTTCTCCAACGAACTCTATTGAAGATGAAGATATAGGATATGGTAAATTTAGAATGTAAATTAGATAAATTTTGAATTTTGAAAGTTATAGTTTGAAACCCACTTTCACCATTTGGTAGGGAATACCGATTCTTTGCGATCTTGGAAGAAAATGGAAAATCGGATTCCATAGTTGAAATCCAGTAATATAATATATCATTTATATGATAAACACTGATAAATAAATAGAGTCTTGTATGCTCTAACTTACAAGACGGCTCTCATGTTACGGGTGCACATGTGATATGATAGCTTTAGATTAATCCTACTAGGCCTCTTTTTGATGCGTGACAAAGTCTAAGACTAGAAAGATTAGTCTTAATAATAGCATAAATTGAATAAATAAATTGCAAAGCATGAAAATAGATAAATAACAAGTGAGCTTATATGCTCTAAAGAAATATATATACATAATATACATAATACTATATAGCTATTAGATTGGAGCAAAAATAATAATAACAATAACACAATGTAAAATATGAACATGAACAAAAATAAAACATGAACATATTGTTGCTTTTTTAACTCTCATGAGTCTAAGAAACATACACTAAGCTCATGCTAAGTTGTATGAACATGATAAAGAGATATAGGTAGGATTTTACCTAAGGTTAAATAGAGGATTTGAAAAAAGATGAATGGGTAGTGTGTTTGTTATTTTTCTTGAAGAGTAGTAAATGATAGAGAGTATTTTGAGAGGGAATTGTTGGAGAGAGGTTTTGAGAGAGAATTTTGATAGATTTTCGTTATGTAAAATGAATGTGTGAAAGAATGAAGGAGGGAGGGGGTATTTATAGAATTTTGGAGTAGAAATTAGATGTAATAAAATAAATTAAAAAAAAATAATATTGAGAAAAGAGAGAGGGAGGCCAGCGGCATCATGCGGAAAAGAGGGGGATTTTGATTAAATTTTGTGTTTTTGTAAAGAAAAGTAATAATGTGTAAGGTTTGATGTGAATAAAGTTGTATTGGAAATATAAAAGTGTAAGAGATAGGTGTATAGACAGTAAGAAATAGGCGTAAGAAAAAGTAGAGATAGTGAAATAGTAATGAATAGTAGGAATAGTGCTATAAATAGTAAACTAGACAAATAAAATACCGGTAGTAATAAAAATACGCATAAACGAGTTATATATGATATTTTTAGTTACTAAAAAATTATGAAACTGATATTTCTGAAATCCTTACATTTTTACGAGTCTAATGGTATTGTCAGAATATTTTGACTATTCGATGCACCAAGGCACGGTTTTTGAAAACTGATCCCGTTCGGATACGAAAGATAATAGAAAATTGCGAATCTGATATTTTTATACTTCCCTATATTATTACGAACTCTTATAAGTCATTAACTCAATTTCGTTTTCTAGGGTTTGAGAGCGCGAGTTTGCCAGAGTTGAAATTGTTAGATTGTCTTAATCTTTGTTGACTTTTGAAACTCCGGTTTGACTAGGGTTAGGATTTAATCCAACTTTACCTTAGAAATTGAGGGGTTTACATTAGAGATTGGATAGATGGATTGTCTCATGCTCGGATTTTTGAATCGAACAATTATTGAATTTTCTATTTTTGTTTTTGAAGATTCTCTTATGAAATCCCGTGATCGAAATTGTTTAAGGTTCGGTTTCAACTTGAGTCAGTCTTTAGGGTTTCGATTCAGTATTCTAAAACTATTCTCGAAAAATTCGGGGGTTTACACCGTGAGCCCCCCTCCCTCAAACTCACACACACACACACACAAAATTTTTCCTTCAAGTTTTCTTATTCCAAACACTTAATAGGTAATAGATCTAGACCCTACCACAAATAAAACATGTAATGGCAAGATCACACATGTGTGATTCCACCAAAAATCCCAATAAGCTTTATGCAAGGGAGGTGGAAACACTTGAGCATGATATTCTTGCCATCACAATATTGTGGATCTTTTCATTTAAGTTGTTTGCAATAATTTGCTATATTATTGCCATATATTGTTCATATTGATATTTTTGTGTATATATCCTACTACCAACATCATCTTCATAATGTCCATCTTGCATTTGCATCCATAACTTGCATGACATCATAGGATCTATTTGTATTGAGTATATAAAAAACATAAATATTTGTTTTATATACATAAAGGACTTGTAGTATGATAGTATTAATGGGGATATTGCCAAAAACTCAAGATCTATTTTTGTTTTCACCAAAAACAAATTTTTGAATTCGGACCTTGAAAAATACCCGTTTTGAAAACCTATTCTCCAACTCCAACGTAAGGATTTTACATAAAATATGAAGGGCTTATGGAATAGGTATCATAAATGAATGATTTTGATAATTTAAACCTAGTTTTACTAAGAGATATTTTCAAAATAAGAAAAGGTTACAAAGGTTAAGTTAGAACTTGTTTCAACTCCAACAAGAACTAAAATTCATAACTAGGATGAGTTGCTAAGTAAACACCTATTTTTCAACCCCAAAATAAGAGTTTTAATAAAGAAATGGAAGCCTTAAGGAGTAGGTTTGATTATGACTTAATTTTAGAAAGCTTAAATGAGTTTTATCCAAGAAATAACCTCAAAACAATTTAACAAAAATTCGGATTTAGATATGACCCATATTTGAACACGTATTTTCAAATTCCAAAATGAGGATTTTAATGGTGAAATGAAAGCCTTTGGGGATAGGTATATTAAGGGCTTAATTATAACAAAAACAAATGGATTTTTACCAAAGAATATTTCTAAAACAAAGCAAAGGCTTCAACATAAATCAAACTCTATTTTCATCACCAACAATTTTTGTAAAATTTGTAATTAGGCAAGACCCCTACTTAAACATCTATTTTCCAACTCCTAAATGAAGAAATTTATTAAAATAATGAAAGTATTAGACATATAGGTCATCAAGGCTTTATTTTAGTAAAAATAAAGATGATTTTTCAAGAAACAAAACTAGTTTTTCCAAATCGAGTGTTCTTGAAATTTTTGCAAAGTAAAAGTTTCTAAAAATTCTTTTTAAATAAATATCATCAAGAATGTATGTATAGATCGCTCATAACATGTCATTCATGATAATAACTTGTTGATGTTGCATTCACAAAACAATTTCGAAAATATGATTTTTAGCAACTGATCCGATCTTTTCAAGACCCAAATATTTTCAAAACTTAGGAATAACATTAGAATTAGATAAATCTTTTGAAGTAGATAGAAATCGACTGCTTTGCGAAATTCCGAGTTAAAATGACCAAGTTATGGCTGTTTTAATTTGGAATTTCCCTTAATTACGAAAATTACAAACTTAAAAGTTTTTGTTTAATAAGTTGGAATTAGTTATGGTTTGAAATAGTCATTTGGGTATTTCTTTTGTTTAGGTGACTTCGAATCGGAGCACTCCTTACCTCCGGATTATTACGAATAGAGACCGGTGTCCATGTGTCACGCCCCGAGGGGTACCCTAAATGTGGCAGTCCGCCGTACACAATACTAAAGCCTAGGAATGACTGCCTTAGTCATGCAAAGGCTTCCATATTATGTACAAGGCGTACATCACAACCAAGGGGACGCATCGGAGTAGCGCAATTCACATTGATAATAAATAAGTAACAAGGCAAAGAGAATACTTAACATAAGCATATCACATTTCAATTCTTAAGGGCATGTTCTTCTATTATCTTCAAATAAATATACGTCTCTAATCATATAGGTTAGCACATATAAAGAACCTTACAAATTTCTTCATCGTATGATTCCATATCCTTAATCATCCATCTATGACTTCCTTAATGTCATGATTCTCAAATTCAATCCAGGAATATACCTGTTTCAACAAAATCTATAGGGGTATAAGCTACAACTAGCTTAGTGAGATATTCCTTTTCATTCGCACCATATTTTCAAACAAGTTTATTTATTTAATCACACATATGCTAAGCATACAATGCAACAATCACATGATTACGCGAATATATATAGTCATCCGGAAACCATATATAGAACGGATTTACCCCTCCGTATCAAAGGTTAGGGAATCGGGGTTGAAGGTCCTCGACCTTCTACTGCTAGTCCCCAGGTCCTCACCCACAGCATTCGGTTGGCTCGGCTCCGAACCTAGAGTCGCTTTCCCCGAGCGATTTGGATTCTCTAGGAAGGAACATGGCCCGTGGCACCACACGATCACAGCCAATCCAACTCTACGCGTAGGAGTAGCAGCCTTCCGAAATAGATGTGACTCGATGGATGCTATGCGTGAACGTTTTATTGTTCTTAGGTCAAACCTTATTAAGGTTTATTAGGGGCGATCAATCAATTTAGCAACAATAAACAATCATACAAGTAAGTAAACAAAATTATTTAAACAAGCAGATCAAAGTTGCAATATTCTTAATTCTCACTTCACGCATAAACATAGAATCATATATATACGCATAATCCCGAAATCCCCAAATATATTCATTTTTATCTTTTCTTAGTATACTAATGCTACTACATTACAAGCATAAGCAAAGTAACGAAATTAGAAGGAATAACTCACTCCTCCATTTCGCTATCTTCTTAGTCGTAGAAATCCTCGGGTAGGGTATTCTCGTGTCCTTCTTCACCTAGACAAAAGAAATACCCGGGATAAGTCTTTCATGAAATTCCTATCCTTGGAGATTCCAACTTTTCTTAAAATCGCGGTAAAATCGTATAAGAAGAAATTCCAACTTAAAATGGCCATAACTTGCTCATTTGAGCTCGGAATTTCGCATATGATATACCGTTTTCTACCTATTCGAAAAGTTCTATCCATTTCTAAACTTATCTCAATCTTAAAAGGTCAGTTGGGTTCCGAAAACGTCAGGTACAGATTTAAAGTGAATATTACCAAACTTTTGCAAATCCGTTTTCTAACTCAACTTTATTTAGGGAAAACTCTTTTGTAACAATATACATATACATGAACATATATATTTGATAAATACTTTGGATATATAGGTAAGCTTACTTTATATGCAAAATTTCTAATGGTAGTGTCTTCAACAATTTATTTCATAAAACAATTCTTTTTAAAGTGTTAAAACTTATTTTGATAAATTCCTTTTCAAGTATTTGGAAGAAACTTTATATTTTTATTATAAATGAGTACATCCTTGTTTTATTTCCTTCATTCATTTTTCCAAAACAAGCAAATTTTCCTTTAACCCTAGTCTTTCATAAATTTCATTTCTAGTGATAAAAGATTAATTTATCAAAACTATACTAAGTTTGTCGAAAACCTTTTCATAATTTGTTTATTTAAGATGGCCTTAGAAAATGAGTCTTGTTTTCTTATATTCCTTTCTAGAATATAAGCTTTTACTTTTTAAAACTTGTTCTTTCATCTCTTTTGAAAAGAGTCATCTTTTATTGATAAAATCCATTATTGTCTAATCTATTTATATTCTTTTGGAAATGAGTTCCTTCTTTTTAGAAATTTGAAAATCATTATTTTTCCTAAGTGGGTTTATCACCTTATGAATTTATCTTCACTTTGAAAACTAGTTTGTTTTCTTAGTTTTATTTCGAAGTTTAAAAGAGTTTAAATCTTGGGCTTTTTGTAAATACTTTGAATATTAATAAATTATATTACTAAAAGCTTAGGTTAACATAATATACAAAGAAAATATTTATTTCTTATGATTCCTTGGAAATCTATCTTTGTTATTTATGAAAACGTTGAGAAAACTCCATTTCTATGTTGTTGATAATAACTCCATGATTTTGTGATAAATCATATGATTGAAAACTTAGCTTTGAGTTCATCTAGTAAAACAAAATTCTATTTTTAGATTAGTTGAGACATTAACATTATGTAAATGCAAGTATCATGTGCATATAAAATAATAATAAGAACATAAGAAAATACTAAAAATAGTTAATGAGCAAGAAAATAAAATATCAAGTATTGGGAACCTTAGCTTCATCAAGGTATCCCGGTCAAGTATTGGAGCCTTAACTTTATCAAGGCGTCCCGGGACTAAGAATGGACTAATCCCGAAAGATTAAAGAAAATAATAAAAGATTGTTTTGACTTGATATGGACAAGTCTAAGACTAGAAAGACTAGTCTTAATGTCAACATAAAATAAATAAATTGCATAACTTGAAAATAAATAAATAACAAATGAGCTTATATGCTCTAAATAAATATATATACATAATATACATAATACTATATACATAAGCAAATAATCACAATAATAATAATAACATAAATAAAATAGGAAGCTTATGTACAAGAACAAAACATGAACATGTTGTTGCTTTTACTACTCATATGAGTTTCAAAACAACACCATAGTCATGTTAAGTTACATGACATGGATGAATAATAGATGGAAGAAATATTTACCTAAGGTATGTAAGAGGTATGAAGATGGTAGTGAATGTATGGTTATGTGGTTATGGAGAGATGGGAGTTGTATTACATAAAGAGAGTTTTGGTAGGAGGGATTTTCTTCTTACAAGAAGAGAGTTCTTGTGAGAGTATGGAGAGAGTGTTTACTTGAGAAAGGTGTGAAGAAATGAGAAGAGGAGAGGTGGTATTTATAGAGTTTTGTGAAGGAATTAAGAGTGAATTGAATAAAAGAAAAATAAAATAAAATAGATGTGAAGGAGGGAGGGTGAGCGCCGGTTTTGGGCATGGGGAAGGCCAATTGTACAATTTTGATTTATTTTTGTGTAATAAAGAAGTAATGTGTAAGGTTGATGTGATTAAAGTTGTGTTGGAAATATAAAAAGTAAGAAAATAGGTATGTAGATGTAAGAAGTAGGTGTAAGAAAAAGTAGAGATAGTGAAATAGTAATGAATAGTAGAAAAGTACTATGAATAGTAGACTAGATAATTAAAGTACCGGTAGTAACAAAAATACGCGTAATAATGCGATATCTGTAATTTTTAGCTACCGAAAAATTCTAAAACTGATATTTTTGGAATCCTTGTATTTTTACGAGTCTATTGGTATAAACGGAATATTTTTAATATTCCGAGCTCTGGGACACGCTTTTCGAGAACCGATCCTGTTTGGGTCTGAAGGTCACTCGAAATTCGCGAATCTGATATTTCTATGTTACCCTACGTTATTACGAACTATTCTAGGCCATTAACTTAATTTCGCTTTCTAGGGTTTGAAAACGCGGGATTGCCGGATCTTAAACACTAGGGTTCGTTATAGGCTTGTTGACTTTTAGGGTTCCGTTTTGATTTCTGATTTTTGTCGAGATATTCGTAATATCGTATAATTTTCGAGTTTTGATCATTTTAAAATTTTAGTTCGAAATTTATGTTTTATTTTATTTTATTTTATTTGTGATTATTTAATAGTTTTTAGTTCTCGGAATCGTTTAACCGAGTCTAGGGTTATGAGTTGACTCAGTTTGACTTTTGGTGATAATTTGAAATTTGTGATTTCTGAAATTTATCGAAGATTTTAAGATTTTATTGTTGATCGTTATTTGGATATATTGTCTTGATTTGCGTGTTAGAAAACGGTTAGGTGATTTAATTGATGTACGGACGTTGATTAAACCGGTAGTTAGACTTTATATTTTGTTTCAAGGGTTCTTGTTTTCTCAAGATTGAGAAAACTCGTTTTTGTTCTCATTTGGAATTAAGTTTTAACTTAGTTCGAGTTTTAGGGTTTCGTTTCCGGTGTTTGACTCGGTCTAAAATTTGGTTTTTATCTTGAGTCAATTTTTGGGATTGAATTTTGATACTTAAACTTTTATAATTATTTTTTAGGATTATTAAATATTCGAGGGTTTACACCATGGCTGTATGAGTCATACTTCCTATTTACACTTCTTTATTGTGCTTGTAACTCGTAGTTGCATTAGAATGATAGACAAAGATAAAAATTTTGAAATGCATGATGAGTAATTATGTAAACCCTTGAAATTTCAGTTAATTTTTATTAATTAATCTTATAATTAAAAGTCCACCGGAAACCTTAAAGATTAACAAAGACTAGTACAAATCCTAGAATTTAGATCCGGCATTCCTGTATTCTTTAGTCCTAGAAAATGAAGTTGAAATAATTAGTGATAATAGTTCGTAATAATATAAGGAAACATAAAAATATTAGATTCACGAATCTTCAGTGTCCTTCGGACTAAAACGAGATTAGCTCTAAAAAAGCATGTCCCAGGGCTCGGAATAGTAAAAATATTTCGATAACACCGTTAGAACAGAAATAATACAAAGATTGCAAAAATATCAGTTTCGTAATTTTTCAGTAACCAAAAATAACAGATATCGTAATTATACGCGTATTTTTTTACTACGGGTATTTTATTAGTCATATCTATTTTACATTACACTACTCATTGCTATTCTATACTATTCATTTATCTGTACTTTTTCTACCACCTACTCTTACACTCTATACACCTATTATCTTTACTTTTTTATTTTTTCCATAACTTTATATCACATCCACCTTATATATTATTACTCTTATTACACAAAATACAAAAAAATTACATCTCTCCCTCTCTCCTCCCTCATGGCTGGCACCCCTCCCCTCTCAATTTTACTCACATATTTTTCTTTTTCAATTAATTTTAATTACACAAGTTCACTCCTTATTTTTCTATAAATACCCCCCATCCTCTTTCATTTCTTTTACACTTCAGTGATCCACAAATTCACTATCAAAACTCTCCAAAATTTTCATCTCAAAAACTCTCTCCAAACACTCTCCCAAAATACTCTCAAACCCCCTTCTACATAGACAAAACCCATTCACATATATTACTCTAAAGTCCTCTTTAGGTAAAATCTTCTTTCCATATTTCTTTCTACCATGTCATGTAACTTTATATGACCATGGTGTGAGTTTCCTAAACTTGTTGTTATGGAAGCTACACTATGTTCATGTATTGTTCTTGTTCATGAAAATCTATTTCTCTAATTTTTATGTTGTTATTATGTTTTGCACATATTGTTGTTGATATTATGTAACCTTCTTATATATATTTAACTAAATATATTTATGTAATTATATATAATCTTTAAAGTATATAAGCTCACTTGTTATTTATTTAATTTCATGCTTTACAATTTATTTATTTCATGCTATTTTAAGACTAGTATTTATAGTCTTAGACTTGTCATTATCAAATCAAAACAACCTTTTCTTTCTTTTCTTTATTCTTTTTGGGACTAGTCTATTCTTAGTCCCGGGATACCTTGATGAACCAAAGGTTTCCAATACCTGATATTTCTATTAACTTGCTTATTATATTACTTATTATGTCTTTCTTATGTTTTTATATTTTCATGATTTCATGATTTCATAATTTCATATTCATGATCATGCATGAATATATTGATTTTTGTCTCAATAAGATAAAGAAGGAAAGGTTTTCTTAAATAAAAAGATAGAAGTTCTTTTCCAAAATAAATTTTGTCATGTAAGAAATGATTTTTCATAAATACTTAGGAATTTATCTTAGCAAATCTTTTCCAAAATTCTAAAGGAGTTTATCATAAGTTTTTAGTAACCAAAAAACATAAAAATTTTTAGACAATACATTAAGTAGATATATCATACATACACTATACAAAACCATAAAATGGAAAAGTTTTCTTTAAAAATTAAAATTTCAAATTCTTGTTTAATGAAAGTTTTACTAAACTTCATTAAAAAAGTTTCACCAATACTCTAGGATATGAAGGAATAGACTAGTTTGACAAAACACCAAGAAAGTTTCTTTCATAAAGATAAAATGATCTTAAGGAATAAAATTAGTAAAAAAATTAGGAAATCATCTTAAGTAAATGAGATAAACTTTAGGAAAGGTCAAGAAAGTGTAAAGTTTGATAGATTTCAACTACTCTCAAATAGTATTTAGAAACTACCCTTTCAATCTCTAAAAATTAAGCTATAAGAAACTTAGAAAAAACAAAAATCATCCTTTTGAAATATGAAAGACTAAGGAAATAGAATTAAAAAAAGGGAAAAAACTCACTTAAAATAATTTAAAAAATTTTCCAATAAGCTAAGTGGAAATTTTCAAAGTGTTCCAAATTTCTAGAAAACATTGCTTTTACAAAAATCATGATTGAGACAACTTCATTAAATTCATGCCTATGATATGAGTCTATATATATATATATATATATATATGTATTCTAAAGGTTTTTCCAAATAAAATATTTTGCTACAAGTACTTTTATATAAGGAAAAGTTTGCAAAATTAAGTTTTGAAAACTAGAATTTTTGTGGTGAATTTGTACCCTATAGTTTTGGGATCTAAATGACTTTTTATGATAAGAATAACCTTGGAAATGGATAGATCTTTCCGAGTAGGTAGAAAACAGTATATTATATGCAAAATTCCGAGTTAAAATAAGTAAGTTATGGCCATTTTAAGTTGGAATTTTTACTTATACGAATTTTACCGCAACTAGAAAATAGAGTTAGAAGTTTTGACTAGAAATTCCATGGAATACTCATTTTGGGTATTTCTTTTGTTTAGGAACCGAGGAGGAGGACGTATACTACCTCGATGACTACTTCGACTGAGGGAGTATCATCATGGTCGAGTGAGCCTACTTCCCTTATTTTTCATACTTATGTTTGTGCTTGTAAATTTAGTTGCACTAGACTTAAGGAAAGATAAAATTGAAAATGTATGTATCGATAACATGTTGAAAAAATATTAAGTATATCGAGGCATGAAATGCTTGTAATAAATTGTATGTTTATTAGCACATTGAAATGTTTGAAACTGGTTGATCACTTGTAAGAAATTGAAATATAATGGCTAAGCTCTAAATAAAAGTTTATACATGCAATCTATATGTTGAGTCACATTGCATTTGCTATTATACAATTGGTGGGATAAGTGTATGATAGTGGTGGTAGGCATAACCGGTATATTATGTATGTGGCGAGTAGGAGCCGGTAAAAACTATATAAATTGATGGCTAGTAGG
The DNA here is from genome assembly GCA_024138025.1 of Combretum micranthum. Taxonomy (NCBI): domain Eukaryota; kingdom Viridiplantae; phylum Streptophyta; class Magnoliopsida; order Myrtales; family Combretaceae; genus Combretum; species Combretum micranthum. Next base: position 1,041,600 of record JAMXBD010000074.1, on the reverse strand, counting down.
AGCCAGTAATAACTACATGTTTTTTTTATGGTGGATAGGAGCTGGTAAGATCTATAAAAATGGTTTTTAAAAGAAGTAATGGCAGTGATGGGCCGGAATACCTAACCCCGAATGAAGGGCCTAATTCATTCAACATATCATTTCCGAAAAATCATATGTCTTGTATGCTCACGTGCTTGTTGCATCCCATTTACTTGTCTAATAAACTTGATTGTCATTTTGTTTCAAGTATGATTAATGGGATTATACTCACTAAGCTCGTAAGCTTACGTCCCTATAGATATTTGTATTCATAGGAATAACTGTTTTTGTACTCGAAGTCTCCTCTTATCCGCGTAAGTTTTCTTTTGGGAGCTTTTAAAGGAAATCTACTTGAAGGGTTAGACCAGAATTCCTTTAAAATCTTTTGATGTAGTATTTAAATTATTGTTAAGACTATTAGTTATTTTGATCCTTGGAGTTTTAGTAGGGGTATGCCCCTAAGAATCATGTAATGGACCTTTAATTATTATTATTATGATCTATTTTATTTCTAGATTCATGTATGTTCATTATTACTTGCTCAGACCACACTTCCCAAAAACGTTTCCTATTACCGTGTTAGACGCCTTATATGTAATACCGAGATTTTCGCATGACTAGCGTAGTCATTCTTAAGTCTTGATATTATATGTGGTGGACTGCTACATTTAGGGTACCCTTCGGGGCATGACAAATTATGGGATTATGTATGCTATCTTGGTGTGTTGAGAAAAATGTGCTAAGTATATCGAAACTAGGTGACTTAACTGATGTATGTCCATATGCCATGATTATGAGTGTTTGTAAATTGATTGGTCACCTATGAAATTAAATTAATGACAATTTGGAATAATAAGTAATACGGACATAATCACTTCACGATGGGGAGGGTGCATTTAATCATGATTAGTTCTCCGTAATCCATAAACGGTATGAATGAAATGGGTTGCCCTTGAGCCATAAAACATGTACAGTTAATGGGTTGCCCGTTAGCCATAAAACGGAACAGTAATTCAAGGTAGTATCGCAAGATTTGTTAATTTGCTAATCCCGAATAAAGGGTATAAATCCATTTAAAATATGATTTCCAGTTGATCATATGTCTTGTATGCCCATGTGGTTGTTGCATTTCATCTGGATGATTAAATCAACTTGATTGTATGTAATTTTGGGATATGTATATTATGGAAGTATTTATTCACTGAGCTAGCGTAGCTTATACCCCTACAGCTTCTTTTTGTTGCAGTTTCCATTTCTATGGTTGCGTCCCAGGACTTGGCCAACTCAAATAACGTGAGAATAGAAGTTTCCCCTAGAAGTTTATGTTTAGCTTTTGTATAGACTTACATAGGAAACCTTAAATACTCGAGTTGATGTCAAAAACTTTCACCTGGACTGATTATTATTTTGCGGGGGAATGCCCCTTAGTATTTTGTAATTGATCCTTATTATCTATGGTTTATATTTGTACGCTTATTCTATCAAGTTAAACTATTTATCTCAAATTGTGCAAATATTCTATTATCGTAAGGGAACTCCTTGCATCTAATATAAGACTTTTGAATAACTGTGGTAGTGATTCCTAAGTCTCGTTTAGTATGCGGCAGACTGTTACGTTCAGAGTACCCTTTGGGGCATAACAATTCCGGCACAAAAACTGTTAGGGTGTGAGCAAAAGCACGATTCAGTGAGATAACATGATTAGACCACACATCAAGTAATAACAAGCAAATATAATTAGCAAGCATGTGTAATGCAACAATTGGCCATATGCACAAGTACAAGCTTGGATGACCGGAATCCAAACAGGATAGAGATTTAAGCCTTCTCATTTGGGTTGGAAGGAAACCATGATGAGTGATTTACCGTACCCAGAAGAATCAGAGTACCAATGAAAAATGGGTACCGTATACTCTCACAAATCAATTTTAAACATTTTACTTATATCCTTGGAACAAAGAAACTCTACTAAGTATTAGCCCTTTCATGTCAATACCACGTGCAACGCTCTTTCGATGCTAGTTTCGTTCTCATGGAACCAAACAGAACAAATGTAACCTTGTGTAGACATAGGAAAATTTCGCCTAGAAAAACCAAGCACTACTAGAAAACTAAAATGCTAATACGTAGCAAGGTCACCACTCCTTAATGCATCAAATGTAAATCGTGCGAAGCGATCATACAATTCACATATTAGTTCTTACATGCTTCATACAATGATTATCATTCAAGGAAATTATCGCATTTGATATTATATTCTTGGCAATCAAGTAGACATCAAACAAAATACAATATCCCCGAACCCTACTTACATATCAATTTTAATATATTATTACATATGCAAATATATTACAAACACGAACAATGTGATAAGGACAAAGTTACTTACCTGTCATCCTCGCTTAATTATCTTAATAATCTACTAGAAAGTCTCATAACTAATTTGTTTCTCTTGTGAAATGAGATAATAGATACACATTGATATATATACAGTTATGTAATATATTCTATTGGTGCTTGAGTATCCAAAATTCAAGTTTTATTGTTTTTACTACCATTGTCTCATTTTTATTCCGAATTTAGCTTATGAATAATCATTTTAAAGCATGTAAATTCTTCTATTTCCTAATAGTACTGTAAAGTTTGTATAAATGGGCTTTTCTCATGAAAGGCATCCTAAATGATTCCAAATATCATTCTTATTGAGTAATCTTCAATTAAGCTTATAATGTTCATTTTAAGTCTAATTTTTGCATGTGAAAAGGCGTTGAAAAGCTTGTTTCACGTATTATACAATAGTCAATTTAATTTATTTAATTTGTAAGTTTTACTTATCTTATTCTATGAATACCGATAGGTATAATAGGGTATTCTTAAACCTTATTTTGCTTCATGACCTTATTATTAAGCTTTTATTGTTTATATGGGTCTTTTGGTGTAACAATCCTAAGATAGTCAATATTTATTATTTAATATTTATTTTCATTTTGTTTCTTTTTATTCTATTTTATGTTTACTTCTATATTTAGGGTGATCACATTATCCTAAGCTTCTAATTTCAAATTCATTCAGGTTCTATATTCTTTGTGCCTATTTTGATACTTGTCGAGCCTGAAAATTTCCCTTTCTTTTAATTGTATCCACATTAAGCCCGACCCACTCAACACGGATACTCGACACAATAAAGGAAAGTGTTGAAAAATTCTTTGAAAATGTTTAACTTTAAAACTTTGGAGCCGCCACAAACATAAGTTAGAAAAAATATAAAATTAGAGCCAACTAGGTGGGCTAACCCTCATTTAAGCTATACTGCTCCACGAGCTTTTTCTAAAAATCATTTTTTAGAAAAAAATATATTTAGACAAAAGGTTCAAGATCGGGCTATCTTATTACACCTAAAATGGATAACACTTATGAACTTTTAAAATTTAATGGGGGCCTCAATTAAAATATATCATTTACTATTTACACAAATATATATTCGCATATAAAAAACACAAAATTGAAGATTACCTGAATATATAAAGTTCTAAAAACCTGAAAAGTTTAGAGTTAGTAAAAATCAATAAATTCTTGAAAAGATACAAAATAAACTAAGTTAATAAAAAATGTAGGAGGACAAAAAAATTATTTAAAATATATATATAAAAAAACTTATCAGCGTGTTAATGATATAATAAAAATGTAAAAATTTGTAATAATTAGAAAAAAATATTTTTTTATATTTTATAAGGTTGCCCCACAAGTGCCTACGTATCGGCTATGTTGGAATCAAACCATCACAGTTCATTTTTATTTTATTTTATAAAACTTTAGTTTGTGGATAATTTTCATTCTAAAAATTACCAGGTTTATATTTGTTTTTTCACCATATTAATTTTTATTAATAAAAATTCCTAGGATTCCTAAATTTTATAGGTCCAATTTAAAAAAAAAAACTAATGCAGAGATCCTAATTTTCAAAAAACCAAGTTAATGATTTTTATTTTACAAAAACATTCTATGTGACAAAATTATTTTCATGCTATGCAATTTTTAATATGTCTATTCCATGGAAAAATAAAACTTTATCAGAAGAATGAAATCCGTGAAAAGATATGATACTAATGCAACTTTAACACAAGTATAACAACCCAAAAGACTTTATAATTTCCACACCTCAAATTCACGATAATACATCATTAAATTCTAGATGAGCACAAATATGGTTATCATTGACAATGGGTATAATCTATAATTTAAACATTTAAGTAGCCTTTCAATGAAAATATCCATTACATGTCTAGCACATTAATCACTACGACAGATAAATAATGACACATGATACATGGATCTTATCGGTAACTGCTGGAACTCCTTAAATCCTTATCAAAATAAATCAATGCTGCAGGAGGAGCTCAGGAACTGATCATGCAACTGTGAGTCACGGCCAAGATTTGGTGGAATCAATATCTGTTTGTGCAAATTCGAGTCGCGAGCAGCTCCAACAATGGTCTGAGATTTGGTGGGTTTGATGTTTCGTGCAGGCAGTAGCGGTAGTCTTGGGATTTTACGAAGCATGGACTGATGCGTCGAATTGGGTAGCGGACAATAGAGATGGAAGCCATGCATTCGTTGGTTTTCAAGCATGAGCAGTTGAGAAGGAAGTGTAGATGGTTTTAGGGATAGAAGGAATTTAGAGAGAGATTCGGATATTTTTAGAGAAGAAGATGGGTCTGTTCTAAGAAAAATTTTCAAATCTAAAGTTCGTTCCCCCCTTAGAAGAAGATGATTATGTCCTCTTTTATATGTGTGTTCTAAATCCTCATCCCATCCTAGTAGAGATTATTATGATCCCAGATTAAACTCATCTTTAATGAGATTCGGATTCATCTCGATGGATATGAGTTTCGACTCTTATCCTTGAAAGATTAATCTTTAGTTTTTCCACTCCTTTTGATGTAAATCTTGTAGACAATTATAAATCTTTGGTTATATAATGATAAGATTAACATCAAAACTAGAGGATTTGGTAAAGACTTGGTCTAGGTTGGAGTTTATCCCAAATTTTTTTCTTTTTTTTGGCTTACCACCTGCTTTTTTCTGTTTGGTTGTCTGAAGAAGAAGAAGGCCATGTGCGTGGCACACGACTTTTTAAGTAGCCAAAAAAATAAATAAATAAGATAAAAAAAATGAAAAATGCCTAATCATCTTTTGTTAATTTCTATTTTTTAATTTCATTTTTTTTATTTTTTGTATTTTCTTTATGTTTTTGGGATTTTCTTAGTTTTTAAAAAAAAAAATTGTATGTGATTATGTAAACCTGACAAAAGGAAAAACAAGGGATGGGATGGCAAAAATAGGGTGTCTACAGCTACCCCTCTTTGTGGTGAAGTTTGAATCAAACTTTACTACAAAGACTAAAAAAGACCACCATTTTTGCTGTTGATTCAACCTAAAGATGAAGTGATAAACTATATGTTGAGTTTAGGCTTGACTTAAAATATTAGGCTTTATATTAAATTATAGATCTAATGCTAAGTTACCTATCGAACTTAGACTATTTGTCGAATCTAGGCTTTGTTAAAATGCTAGACTATCGTTGAATCTAGGCTTTGTGGATTGCTAGATTACCTATCGAATCTAGCCTTTATAGAGTGCTAGACTATATGTCGAATCCAAGCTTTATGGATTGCTAAATTACTTGTTGAACCTAGGCTCTATAAGATGCTAGACTATCTGTCGAATCTAAGCTTTATGAGCTGATTGCTAATAAGACTTGCCAACAAACTATCAGGTATGGGCTTACGAAAAGGAATTGATTTGCCACCCAACTATTGAGTGTAGACTTAGGAAAAAGAAACATATTTGCCAGCAAACTATCGGGTGTAGACTTGTAACGTCTGTCTACCATCTGTCGGGTATGGACTTATAAGGTTTGGCTACTATCTGCCGAGTATGGGCTTTGAACATTTTTATTAGTATAGCGTTGCTCCTAAAGATAATTGATACTACAATGGGTAACTTCAATCTCTCAGGATAGTTGCCACTCCTAAAATGGTTGACTAGGGTAATTGAAAATTTAGATAACTTGTGTTCCTAATGACTACTCCTAATTGATTTTTCATTTTAACCATATGATGATTTTCAAAGTATGGTTGGTGAGGATGACCAAAGATCGTGGATTTTCTACTCGAGGACGACCAAGTTTCCTAAAATTTAGGATGACTAAAGGTTCTTAAATTAAGAATAAGATAGCCTAAGTTCTTATCTTATCTATAGGATGACCACAATTCTTGGATTAAGGATGAGATAACCTGATTTCCTACCATGTTGGATAACTAAGGTTCCTAGACTGAACAAGATAACCAAAGTTCCTAACATTTAGGATAGCTAAGGTTCCTGGACTGAATAAGATAACCAAAGTTCTTAATATCTCCAGCATAATAGGGCTCCTAGATTGGGAATAAGATAACCTAAGCTCCTAAGATGTAGGATAACTGAGGTTCCTGGACCGAATAAGATAACTGAAGTTCCTATTATATTTTTAGGATAACTAAGGCTCTTTCCTAAAGGGACATTTAAAGCTCCTATCTTTTATAGGATAACTAAAAACATTGGATAACAGGGGCTCCTAAGTCTATTGAAGGATGGCCAAAGTTCTCATTTGAAAAATGTTTTTAAAATTTTGATCCTTTTAAAAGATTCTGGAAAAAAATGACTTTTTCACTTTTGTTGATGTGAGAAGGAAATTCTTACCGGCTCTAAACATAATAGATAAATGATACACTTAATTCTTTGCCATAAGCCATTCATTCTTTGTCATTGGTTTATGTTGGTTGTCAGGATAAAAGTTTCCACACAAGCGCACCTCTCTCTTCTTTTTTTTTTTTTTCTTTTTTGAAATTCATTCGATGCTAAAATGATTCCATTCTTATGCCTCGGAGCATATTCTCCTTGTTCTTTTCCTTGTGTCCATCCAACTAGGAAAAGATATCTCATTTTTAGGATTGTTTAGTCTAAGAGGACTTCCTTACGCTCTCATAGGCTTATTTTCACACCTGACTACAATTCCAAAATTTTGGTCAATCTTGTAGATAATACACTTTGGTTGATCTTATAGGACTTTCTTTGGAATGTAATGTCAGGCTTTTGGTTAGGGGTTCAACAAAAGGGATATAGTGTAACAAACAATTGTTAAAAGGAATTCATTTATATTGCATCTTGGGTTTACAAATCAAGAATCTGAGGAAAAACATACAATAGGCTTGCCCCAGTTTCATGAGTAATCATTACATAAGATAGAAAATTTTCTCTAATCAAAAGAGCCTCTTGAGGGGAGGTAATGTGGGTGGGACCAATAATGAATTTTGGTTCTTAGGCCTCTCTTTGGATTGAATTCACCATGTTTGGGCATGATTCACCTCTCTTGTTTGAATATTAACTTGTTTCAGCTTGCTTTACTTATTTATTTTTCATCCAATTATTTCTCTTTTGTGTTCCTCTCTCAACATTCTTTTTCCTTTTTCCTTTTCACTTTTTTTTTTTTTTTTTTTGCGAGCTCTTAACATTGTGAAGTGATAGCTCTCTATAGGCTATAATATAAAGCTTATGTCATATGAGGACTCTTCTTCATCTCAAAGTTAATAAACTATCTACAGTAATGATTACTCATAAATTTATGTGACTGAGACAATCATCAAGTAGTTTTATCCATCTCTCCAAATTTGATTACCCATACCTCCTGATTGCCCCAGTGTGGAGTGGTTCTTGATAGGGTTCGATTTTAGAAAAACTTCTTTTAAAAGGCTCAAATGGGCTAGCAAGGGATAACCATGTGTTTAGGGTAAATGAAATAAATGCCTATCATCACTTCAACCTATGTATTGCATACAAGATAGACCTCTTTTAAGGAACTAGTCATGCCCTCACAATGAGTGTCTCCCAACTCTCAAGTGTGTATAGGGTCAATGTTTAGAACATAGTTTGCCTATTTTCATTCCAAACAATCTAAATAATGAGATGTATTTTCTTATTAAAAAATATATAATGCATTTTATGTAGGTTTGTCCCTATGTCGCTTGACAAGACACTGATAACATGTAATATGCCGATTGCTTGTCATCAAACACCATTTATTAATTTTGGATCATTCCTTCATACATTCAATAGTTGTTGATTCTAGACATCTCAGACAAAGAATGGCTTTACTCTTGTAAAGTAGGTCAGATCGTTCAAAGGTAATATTGCACAACCTTGCAAGATTTCCAACCCAATGGCAAAAGTTATTTTTGAAAAATATCTCATCATTTTTACTTTGAAAAATCCTCTTTTTTTTTTTTTGAAAAATGTGTTATTACTTAAAGTTAGGAAAATTCATATTACAAAATTTGTTAGCACTTTCTAAAATTTAGCAAAGGTATCATATGTGTCACTTATGACTATTATTACAAAGATTACAACTACTATGACTATTTTACAAAGATGACATTTGATATTACAAACATGGTAACCTAATATGTTAAGTGATGACAAATTGAAAATAACCTAAGGGTAATGAACATTGGAATGACAATTTACTTATGAGTGATGAAGGAAAAAGTTGATAACCTAACAGGCTAATAAATTCTATTTACATAGATAATGAAGTATAAAAGCCTATAGTATAAGGATAATGGATAAATTATAAAATAGAACCCTAAGAACTTAGTCTGCTAATTTTACTTTAATTTAATCTATCTTTTTTTTTTTACTTATTTTTTTTTTATTTATTCTTTACTATTAGCCTAAGAAGGGAAAAGTAAGAATTAAAAACAAAGTTTACCTTGGTCCATCTTTATTAAAAATGTGAAGAATCATGTGCTTGAAGTTGTGAGTTTATTAAAATTCTTATGATATAGGCTAGGTTACAATTAAATTAGATAACCACTGGACTTACCATTTCATTTTTTTCGAGTTTGAGATGAATTACAAGGGAGAAAAATTATCTGGAGAACAAAAATTTTATACAAAATTCTTCTTTTATATATGAAGATTATTTATAAGTGTTTAGTACATAAGTTTTATTTTATAAAGGTACATTCACACAATTTATAACTATAGTATATGCATCTTGTTTTATAACTATACATGAAAAATGTCTTAAAAAATTTTAATAAGATTACAACTTTGGTTCAAGCTTTTTATTGAAAGGCCCATTTGAAAAAGTCTTTTATTATCATTTTTCATTTTTAACTCTTTTTTAATGCAAAAATTTCAAAGAAAAAAGGGATTTAGGAAGAAGACTAGTTTTGAAAAAAAAAAAAAAAGAATTTTGTGAGCGAGCCATAATTTTTTTAGGAAAAAAATTGTATCTACAAAATCGCCATTTTATTAAAAGTCCCAATGACTGAAAAAAACATCAGGTTAAAACTCGTTATTGAAATGAGAGATTATATACAATAAAGTAAAACTATATAAATAAAGTCTACAAACAATTTTCATTTTATGAGGGGGTAGATTAATTTTATTTTACAATGATGCTTAATCTTTACTTACAAGTATGCTTTGAAACATTTATAAGATTATGATATATGAATTTCATTTTACAAAGGTCCATGATTTTATTTCACTAGTATCCTAAGAGACATAAATACCGAATTATATGTGAACTTTATTTTATAAAAGTATAACAGAAATATCTCACGTTATTATAGTATGTATCATGTTTTTAAAAAATTAATAAAGTAGGCCCCAATACTACATTGCCCCCAATGGGCAAAATACTATTCTAGATAAATGATATAATAGTCATACATGATAAATATAAATTGTCACACTTAAACTTTATAATTGTATAAGGGCAAAATAATATAAATTTTTTTTTCAAATGTATATAAATTTACAAAGTTATGATGTGTGTAAAAAAAAATAATAAGAATGAAAAGGAAAAACTGGACTGGGCTTAAGCCAATTTTAGAATAGCTTTAAGTGAGAATATTTATATTTATATATTATTATCACATTAAAAAAAACTAGTTTGAGTCGAACAAATTCATTGGCCTAAAATAATTAATGTGTATGCAGAATGAGTTATATAGGTCCTCACATAATGTGGCTTCAACACCTATAACAGGCAAGCTTTCGACCACACTTAAAGTGTGAGTGGGTAATCCTTCAACCCTAGGCAACGAAACCATAACACCTGAAGTCTACACTTGGGGCCTCACCTAAGGTATCTTAAGTGGTCTGGGTTTGACCACCCCAAACATATATATCCACGCTTGGCCCATTAGGTTCCATCCATCACATAAAACATAATAACATGCTAAAAAAAATACAACAATATATAAAAACACAACAACTATTATTTATATATATACATATATCATATATATTTTTACCATTTTTCATTATTTATTATCTTATTTTACTACATTATTATTTATTTTTATTTAGAGAAAGAAGGCCCATCAACTTCTAAAAGCTAGTTAGTGGGTAGCCCAAGTCCCTGGTAGAGTCGCCAAATTTTTGTCGAGCCTGAAAATTTCCTTTTCATTTAATTGGATCCACATTAAGCCCGACCCACTCAACACGAATCCTCGACACAATTAAGGAAAGTGTTGAAAAATTCTTTGAAAATGTTTAATTTTAAAACTCTGGAGACGCCATCAACATAAGTTAGAAAAAATATAAAATTAGGGCCAGCTAGGCGGGCCAACCCTAATTTAAGCTATACTGGTCCACGAGCTTTTTCTAAAAATCATTTTTTAGAAAAAAAATATTTAAACAAGAGATTCAAGGATCGGGCTATCCTATTACACCTAAAAAGGATACCACTTACGAACTTTTAAATTTTAATAGGCCTCAATTAAAATATATCATTTACTTTTTACAAAAATATATATATTCACATATAAAAAACTCAAAATTGAAGATTACTTGAATATGTAAAGTTCTAAAAACCCGAAAAGTTTAGAGTTAGTAAAAATCAATAAATTCTTGAAAAGACACAAAATAAACTAAGTTAGTAAAAAATGTAGGACATAAAATATTAGTTAATATATATATATATAAACTTATCAGCATGTTAATGATATAATAAAAATGTAAAAATTTGCAATAATGAGAAAAAAATAATTTTTATATTTTATAAGGTTACTCCGCAGGTGCTTACGTATCCGCTATACTGGAATCAAATCATCGTAGTTCGTTTTTTATATTTTATAAAACTTTAGTTTGTAGATAATTTTTACACAAAAATTACCAGGTTTACATTTTTTTTTACCATATTAATTTTTATTAACAAAAATTCCTAAGATTCCTAAATTTTATAGGTCTAATTTAAACAAAAACTAATGCAGAGATCCTAATTTTCAAAAAACCAAGTTAACGATTTTTATTTTACGAAAACATTCTATGTGACAAATTATTTTCATGTTATGCAATTTTTAATATGTCTATTCCATGGAAAAATAAAACTTTATCAGAAGAATGAAATCCGTGAAAAGATATGATACTAATGCAACTTTAACACAAGTATAACAACCCAAAATACTTTATAAAATTTAAATTCACGATAATACATCATTAAATTCTAGATGAGCACAAATATGGTTATCATTGACAACAGGTATAATCTGTAATTAAAACATGTAAGTAGCCGTTTAATGAAAATATCCATTACATGTCTAGCACATTAATCACTATGACAGATAAAAAATGACACGCAATACATGCATCTTATCGGTAAGTACTAGAACTCCTTAAATCCTTATCAAAATAAATCAACGCAGCAGAAGGAGTATAAACCCCCAAATTTTTCAAGAATGGTTTTGGAATATCAAATCGAAACCCTAAAGTCTGACCCAAGTTGAAATCGAACTTTAAAACAAATTCGATCACGAGATTTCATAAGAGAATCTTCAAAATACAAAAAAAAAAATTGAAAATTCAATAATCGTTCGATTCAAAACCCAAACATGAGGAGATCCATCTATCCGATCCCTAAGGTAAACCCCTCAATTTTTAGGGTAAAGTTGGATTAAATCCTAACCCTAGTCAAACTGGAGATTCAAAAGTCAACAAAGATTAAGACAATCTAACAGTTTCAACTCCAGTAAACCCGTGCTCTCAAACATTAGAAAACAAAATTGAGTTAATGGCTTATAATAGTTCGTAATAATATGGGAAAATATAAAAATATCAGATTCGTCGATTTCGAGTTTTCTTCGGACTCAAACGGGATCAGTTCTCGAAAAGTGTGTCATAGAGCTTGGAATAATAAAAATATTTTGATAATGCCAAAAGACTCGTTATTATACAAGGATTTCAAAAATATCAGTTTTAGAATTTTTCGATAACTAAAAATATCAAATATAGCTTGTTTACATATATTTTTATTTCTACCGGTATTTTATTTGTCTAGTCTACTATTCATAGTACTCTTCTTACTATTTATTACTATTTCACTATCTCTACTTTTTCTTCCATCTATTTCTTACTACTTATATACCTATTTTCTTTTTTTTTACATTTCCAATACATCTTATATCAAATCATATCTTACATATTAATTATTTTCTTACAAAATATAAACCAAATCAACTCACTCTCTCTCCTTTCCTCCTATGGCCGGCACAATTTCTCTCTCTCTTCCTCTCATTTATTTTTCTTTTTCAATTATTTTATTACATCTAATATTCACTCCAAAAATCCTATAAATACCTCGTTCCTCCTTCATTCTTCACACATCTATTTTATATAACAAAACTCTACCAAAATTTTCTCTCAAAATCTCTCTCCAAACACTCTTTACGATTTACTACTCCTCAAGAAAAATAACAAACACACTACCCATGCATCTCTTTAATCCTCCATTAAACCTTACGTAAAATCTTACCTATATCTCTTTATCATGTTCATATAACTTAGCATGAGCTTAGTGTATGTTTCTTAGACTCATGAGAGTTAAAGAAGCAAGAATATGTTCATATTTTATTTTTGTTCATGTTCATATTTTACATTATGTTATTATGTTGTTGTTATTGTTGTTATTTTTGCTCTAATCTAACTTCTATATAGTATTATGTATATTATGTATATATATTTTTTTAGAGTATATAAGCTCACTTGTTATTTATTTATTTTCATGCTTTGCAAATTATTTATTTCATGCAAGTTATTAAGACTAGTCTTTCTAGTCTTAGACTTGTCCATATCAAGTCAAAACGATTTTCTTTTCTTTTCTTTTCTTTTCTTTTAGGAGTAGTTTATTCTTAGTCCCGGGTTACTTTGATGAAGCTAAGGCTTCCATTTCATGATTGGGATACCTTGATGAAGCTAAGGTTCCCAATGCTTCACCGTATTATTATTATGTTTATTTGCTTATGAGTATTTCCTTCTATTTTATTATGTATTATTCTTACTTTTTTATTACTACATAATCATATTCATGCATGGTTAGAATGTTTTTGTATTAAATAAAAATAAAAATAGATTCTTTCTTAAATAAGGAAAAGTAAACTAGACAAAGGAATTTTCAACTAAATATCTAAGTTTTGTTTTTAATAAATTATTTTTAAAAGCTTAGACAAGATAATCATAAGTTTTAAAGTATTAGTGTCCAAGATTTCTTCAAATGAAAGGAACTCATTTCTTTTATAAATTAAAACTAAATACTCCATAAAGATAGAATTTTTAACATTGAACTTAAGATTTTGATTCAATCATATCTTTTATAAAACTTAAATAGTTTTACTATAGACTTTAAAAATCATATACTAAGAAAGTTTCTTCAAAACTTAATTTTTATATTGTTATTCTCTTTTCAAAATCAAAATGAAATTTCGCTAAGTTCTAATATTAATAATTCTTTATTAAGAAAGCTTTTCTTATAAACCTATCTAAAAAGAATTATTCCACCACTTGACAAATATTCAAAATAAAACAAGTTTTTCAAATCATGGTAAAATCAACTCACTATTTTAGAAACAAACTTAGAAAAATAAAATTTATCAAGAAAGTAAAGTTTTAAAGGTACGCTTATTTTTTAAAAGAAGAAAAAGAATATGAAGATGAGAAGAAAACATACATTCAACACAACTCCAAATATTTGACCATACCAAAACTTGAGGAATATTTTGAAAAGCTTATTTTTCAATCACTAGAAATAAAGTTGGTAAATAACTTAAAGAATCAAATTTTTGGAAATTAATTTTCTTTTAAAAAGATAGGAAATAGGATTTTAATAGGAAGATACTCACTCATAACAACCCAAGTATATTTTAGTTTTCCTTTTAATAATTCAAAAAGGAGAAATTTTCAAAATTTTATCTTTTGAAACTCTTAAAAACAAATTGTTTGTATCAATATTGAGACAACACTACAAAAATCATGCATACAATATGAATGTTTATATATATGTTCAAAGGATTTTTCAACTATACAAATATCCATATATTTTGCTTAAAGAGTTTTGAGTAAAAAGAAGTTTGGAAAAATCATATTTTGTGAACTATTAAACCGTAACTATTTTGTACCGTAGTATTTTGCAACCCAAATGGCTTTTTATGACAAAAATAACCTTAGAAATGGTTAGATCTTTTTGAATAAGTAGAAAATGGTATATTATATGCGTAATTCCGAGTTAAAATGACCAAGTTATGGCCATTTTAAGTTGGAATTACCCTATATACGAATTTTAACGATCTTGTAACATAATTTTTGATAAGTACCATAGAATCAACAAGAAATACTCATTATGGGTATTCTTCCTGATTAGGTGATCCCGAGAATGAGTGTTCATACTCGAAGGATTACTTTGATTAGTGGATTTACCAATCGACTCATCCATAAGAAAGAAGTGTCCTCATGGTCGAGTGAGTTTATTTCCTATATTTTACGTACTTGGTTGTGCTTGTAGCTAAAGGCACTAGAAGTAGGAAAGATGAAAATGAATTATGTATGATAATATTGTTTGAAAGAATGCTAAGCATACCAAAACATGAATCGTTATTAATTAACTTGTGTTTTACTATTATTATATTGGAGTGTGTGCAAATTTTGTGATCACCTTTAAATTACTCTAATCATATATTATGAGTTGTATTAATTGATTCATGCATATCACGTAGTTAGTTTCATCTCATGAGCTACTGTACTCGATGGGACAAGAGTATAGTAGTTGGGTTTGCAGGAGCCATAAATCTGCAAAATTGGCAATTAGGAGCCTGAAAGAACTATTTCAAGATGGGCAAGTAGATGCCTGAAATAAACTACATAAGTTGGATTTTAAAGATGGGCTTTAAACAACCTGAAATACCTAACCTTGAATGGAGGGGTAAATCCATTCAAACATATGATTTCTGGTAGATCATATGTATTGTTTGTTCATTTGCTTGATGCATTCATATGCTTGTTTAATAACTTGTTTGAAATTATTGATATGAGTACGTTGATTCAGGAATATTCTCACTAAGCTAGTTATGCTTATGCTCCGATGGACTTTTATTGTAACAGGACCAATACTTTTATGCCCGAGGACTTCATATACTCAAGCAGGATTATGTTTTGGGAACCTTCTGGCAATCCTTTGAAGATCTTAGGCTAAATATCCTTTAATATCTTTTGGTGTTGGTATTGTTTCCTTGTGTGAAAGACTAAGCTGATGTTATGATTGTTTAGAGATTTATAGGGGACAGCCTCTAAGATGATGTAAGGATTATATTCTTATAATGTTGAAATCAGATGGTTATTTAAATTTCTTGTTTGTTGTATTTACTATCCTGATCTACGCATCCCACCGGTGTCTCCTATTGTTGTGATAGACGCCTTACATATGGTGTTGAAGCTTTCGCATGACTTCGAGAAGTCATTCTTAAGTTTTAATACTGTATGTGGCAGACTGCCATGTTTAGGGTACCTTCTGGGGCGTGACAAGGAGCTCGGGAATTGATCGTGCAAATGTGAGTCATGGCCAAGATTTGGTAGAATCAAGTATCTATTTGTACAAATTCGAGTCGCGAGCAACTCTAACAATGGTCTGAGATTTGGTAGGTTTGATGTTTCGTGCAGGCAGCGACGATAATCTTGGGCTTTTACGAAACGTAGATTGATGCATCGAATTAGGCAATGGACAACAAAGATGGAAACCACACATTCGTTGGTTTTCAAGCGTGAATGGTTAAGGGGGAAGTGTAGATGGTTTTAGGGATAGAAGGAATTTAAAGAGAGATTTAGATTTTTTTAGAGAATAAGGTGGGTCTATTCTCAGAAAATTTTTCAAATTTGAAGTTCGTTCTCCCCCTAGAAGAAGATGATTATGTCCTCTTTTACATGTGTGTTCTAAATCCTCATCCCATCCTAGCAGAGATTACCATGATCTCATATTAAACTCATCTTTAATGAGATTCGGATTCATCTCGATGGATATGAGTTTCGATTCTTATCCTTGAAAGATTAATCTTTAGTTTTTCCACTCCTTTTGATGTAAATCTTGTAGACAATTATAAATCTTTGGTTATATAATGATAAGATTGACATCAAAACTAAAGGATTTGGTAAAGACTTGGTCTAGATTGGAGTTTATCCCAATTTTCTTTCTTTCTTTTTTTTTTTTTTTTGGCTTACTACCTACTTTTTTCTGTTTAGTTGTCTAAAGAAGAAGAAGGTCATGTGCGTGGCACATGACTTTTTAAGTAGCCCAAAAAAAAATAAATAAGAAAAAAAATAAATGAAAAATGCTTAATCATCTTTCGTTAATTTTTATCTTTTTTATTTCATTTTTTATTTTTTGTATTTTTTTATATATTTTTTAATTTTTTTATGTTTTTGGGATTTTCTTGGTTTTTTCAAAAAAAATTTTATGCAATTATGTAAACTTGACAAAAGGAAAAATAAGGGATGGATGGCAAAAATGGGGTGTCTACAATAGTGTAATTTCAAATATTATTTACTTTGTTTGTCAACTTTATCTCCATATGTAGGTCGAAATTTCTATCACTTATAGGATCAAGTTTTCAAATTTAATCTCTCACTCATTTTTATAATATGTTTATGAGTTCATATAGGTTCCATTGTATATTTTAAACATGGTTTACTATTGTAAACATATGCATGACCAAAATTATAGGGTTTGCTTCCTAGGGTTGTTGTAGCTTGTTTAAGTCTTTTATTTTCATTTTTTATTGATATTTCTACATCATAAAGTATCTAGATTACATAGTTATTCATTGTAGCACATTGAGGAGTTATAGGGATAAAAATCTACTATAGGTATGCTAAGGTTTACATTAGTTAGAATTCACTTCATGGATCATGTTATATGTGTATTTTACTGAGTATAAACTATGCTTCGTTATGGAACTTGCATGAATTGTCTTATTGTCACGCCTCTGAGGGTACCATAAACGTGGCAGTCCACCGCATATAATATTAAAGCTAATGAATGACGACCTTAGTCATGCAGGAGCTTCGATATCACATGCAAGATGTGCTTCCAAGATAATAGGAGATTCATAAAGGTATTACGTTTAAATAGATAGTAAAACCAAGTATGAACTTAAATAGATAAACATAAGATCTTCATTCGATAGCAAGTTCATACATCATCTTAAGGGCATTCCCCCGCCTTAAAGTCTTTGTTCAACTATGCTAATAACAAAATAAACATAACTACCACGTAAATCTACTATAGAGATTTTTCCTAGAAGTCTATGTTCAAAACTAAAAATACATAAACTTCTTCCAAAAACTCATAGTAGCATAAGCTCATACCTGGCACATGGGGCTCCTCGGGGCCAACCATAGATAATCATACTGTAATAGAAAACTATAAGGGTATAAGCAAATCTAGCTTAGTGAGATAATTCCTAACTATATAACATTTCCATATGACAACCAAGTTATTTAATTCAAGCATGTGTAATGCACCAATCACATGAACAAACAAATACACAAGATTAACCGGAAATCAAGTGCAGTATGGATTTAACGCCCTCCATGACAAGGGTTGGGTGGTTACTGGCCCATACGACCATCAATATTTGCAGATTTGCCGGCTCCTGCTTGCCCTGTAGACTTCCTAGCTCCAACTGGCCCATGTAGACTTACCGGCTCCTACCAGCCACCACTACCACTTCCTCGTTTCCCCACACGAAGAATAGTAGTGAAATAAATATGACTCACAAGTATGACATGCATGAATAAATTTCAATTAAGCATTTAACCATATAAGTTGAATTCATGTTAAAGGTGATCAATCATAACTTCATCATATCAATACAAGAATCACACTTTTACTTAACATATCATTCTTCGATGTACTTTATTTTCATTCAACCATTATTTCATAACAATTGTTCATTTATCTTTTCCTAAATTTCTAGTGCCACTAATTACAAGCAAAACAAGGAAATGTAACTTAGGAAAAGAATTAACTCACTCCATAATCGGTAGGTCTAATCGAAATAGTCCTCTGGATAGACGATCTCAGGTCCCTCGTCACCTAAACAAGATGAAATACCCAAAATGAGTCTTTCATAAAACTTCTACTCTTGAAGATCTTAAACTTCTCTTAAAATCGCAGTAAAATCGTATAAGGGGAAATTTCAACTTAAAATGGCCATAACTTGCTCATTTTAACTCGGAATTTCGCGTATAATATATCGTTTTCTACCTAATCGAAAAGATCTACACATTTCTAAGCTTATTTTCATCAAACTATGTCGTTTGTGTTCCGGAAAAGCAGCGACCAGATTTGCCACGAATTTGCAAAAACTTGTTTTCCTTCTTGTACATAAAGCTCATTTGAAGAGATGAATATTTCAAGTAATTTATAAAATTTTTGAAAGGTATATACATATATGTAATGACTCATAACAAATGGATGAAGTAAATAAAGTTGTCTCAACTTATGAAAAGTAAGGTTTTAAAAGGCTTAGATTTGTTGGGATATTCATTTTGTTTTTGAAAAGATCTTGAGTTGTTTTGAGATGAATATTTCTTTTTCTAAATTTAATCTCTTGTGATTACTTTAAATTCCTAAGGAGTGGTTTTATTTTCTAAACTTAGATTCCAATAACTTTTAAGAGTAATAAAATGATATTTTTGTTTCTTGTAATGATTCCAAAAGAATTTCTAATACTTGATGAAAAGTAAGTTTTTATAAAAATTTTTGTTTATTTAAGAAAAATCATTTTTAAGCATGTTCATGAGTTTTAAGAAATCTATTTTATACATTTATTTAAAAAGAACCTTTAGTTTAAGAAAACACTTCCTCATTTATTTATATATTTATTTATTTTTTTTTGTTGAGACAAAAACATATGTTCATGCATGAATATGAATCATAAACTATAGAAATATAAAGGAACATAGTAACTTGAAAGATTAAGCAAATAAGAAAGTAAATTAAGTATTGGGACCTTAGCTTCATCAAGGTACCCCGGGACTAAGAAAAGACTGGTCCCGAAAAGAAAAGAAAAGAAATTGTTTTGACTTGATGAGGACAAGTCTAAGACTAGAAAGACTAGTCTTAAGAACAACTTGAAATTAAATAAATTGCAATGAAGTAAATAAAGTGCAAGAAAAGTAAATAAATTGCAAGACAATGAGCTTATATGCTCTAAATAATATATATAGCTATATAGATATATTAGATAGTTATGAATATAAAAGAAACATAAAAGTACATAAAGGAATTGTGATTATGAACAAAAACAAAGTATGAACCTATTGTTGCTTTATTAACCTTCATGGTTTTAGAAAACACACACTAAGTTTATACTAAGTAGATGAACATAAAGAAAGCTTGGAGAAATTTTTTTACCTAGAAGAAGCTAAACTAGGAAGAACTTCTTGAGAGGGATTTCTTGTAGAATTTTGGGAGAGATTTTGGTATAGTAACTTTAGTGTAGAAGTGGTGTGAAAGAAGTGAAGGTATGAGGGGGTATTTATAGGAATATGTAGGAGATAAATTGTGTTAATTAAATAAATGAAAAACAAAACAATATAGATGGAAAAGAGGGAAGTGTCGGCACCATTCTTGCATGGGGGAGAGGGAAAAATTTATTTTTTTGTTATTTTGTTAAGTAAAAGTAAGAAATGAAATATGTGAAATTGTATTGGAAATGAAAATGTATAAGAAATAGGTATATGGGTTGTAAGAGTAGGTTGTAAGGAAAAGTAGAGATAGGTGAATAGTGTAGAATAGTAGAAAATAGTGTAATGTAAAAGTAGACATAACAATTAAATGCCGGTAGTAAGAAAATACGCGTATAAATGTGATATCTGATATTTTTAGCTACCGAAAAATTACGAAATTTATATTTTTGAAAATCTTATATTTTTACTAGTCTAACCGTATATTCGGAATATTTTTCCTATTCCGAGCTCCTGGACACGTTTTTCAAGAGTCGTATTCGGTCGGGTTCAAAGGACACTCGAATTTTGCAAAACTGATATTGTTATAAAACCTATAGCTATTACGAACTATTATAGCTAATTATTCCAACTTCGTTTTCTAGGGCTAAAGAAAACGGGAATGCCGGAGTTAAGCGGTTACGGTAAACTAGGGTTTTGGTTGACTTAAGAATCCGGTTGACTTCTGATTAGGGTTTAGGCCTTTAATTCGATTACAAAACTTCGGGGGTTTACACTTATTCCTCATGTTAGACGAATCATAGGGTGTAGAGATCTAAGTGTCTTGATTAATTTTTCATGATATTCGTTACTATATGTGTTGTCTAGTTAGAGTAAAACATGAGTCAAGCAATGATACATGAATTTAGTTTTGATTTTCCAAACTCCTAGGATGATCGAACACATAAGGCCTCATAAAGAACCAATCCTTCAATTTTTCCTAGTTTTCTATCCATAAATGTAATATAGACTTAGAAATAGTGTAGATGGTACCTTGTTTAGATTGAGATGGAACGACAAGCTCTCCCCCCTTAAGAGAACCAAGACCTAGGTTTAGAGGCAAAGGAATAAGTTCTAAATGTTCTAAGATTAAACTAACTTAGAAAGAGACTTTTCTTACCTCATACTTTGATTCTTGAATCTTGAATTTATTTTAGCAAGGTAGAGTCCTTGTCTAACGGTTTATTGTTGGAATATGGGAGGATAGAGTGAGGTTTTGTTTTGCTTTGTCTTAAGGATGTGGGTTTTCGATTTACAAAGTAGGGAAAAAGTGATTTTTTTTTTTTTTGTATAATTTGTTTTAAGAGAAAGTGGGGATTACAGTTGAAAGAGATGGAGAAAGTGATGTTGTTTTCTCTTGAATTTGATTTGTTTATGTAGAAAGAGAGAGGTAGTGGACGGTTTTAAGCTTTAGGAATGAAGGCTTTGTTTGTTTGCTATTTATAAACTTTAATTGCCAAGTTGTAAATGAGATATGTTGACATTGATGGGTGTGTGAAAGTGGGCAAAAATTTTAGCTAGTTGAAGTGGAAGAATTGGTTTTTAATTGTTATTCTTAAATGTCATTTAATAACAAGCTTGAGTGGGGATCATATACACGGCTTGAGCTTTGCTTTGGAGTATGATTCTTGTGGTCAACGAGCTGTTGTTTAGGTGTCAATATGGTTGATTTTTATTGTAGATAAGTTTTACTCACTTGGTTAACTAGTCTAAGTCTAGAATTCTCTAAGGAATTCACGATTTTCAAGAGAGGAAATTAGTTGTGTTTGTTTGTTGAATTCTATGTCTAATTCCTAATGATGTTTTGATGCAAGAGAGGGGATTAGAGCCAAATTTCTTAAGCAAATTTGAGTTATCACTTTCATTTAATGAAGAGGCTAAATGGAAGCCCATGATTTGCTAGAGCTCCTTATCAATTTGACTTCCTTAAGACAACTTGACCCACTTGAGAATTGCAAGTAGCGGTGAAGCTATTCAAGAGAGGATGACTGGTGCTTAAGCTTCCAAAATGAATTGATATTACATGTTTAATTTAATAGAATACCTAAAAGACTAAATATCTAGGTTACCTCGTAAAATACTAAGTTATACGCATATAATTAAATTAGTTATCCCACTAAAATAACCTTTAAACTATGTCTAAGAATTCTACATTTTTCTCAAATAATTATTGAGTTGAAATTTTGAATTTAAAAATTATGTGATTGAATATTTTTAGGTTTTTCTTTTACGAGTTTAGGATTTTCGGGGTTCATAGATGAAATTAGGATATTATACTTAATAAACTTAGAAAATTCTAAATTTCATGACAACGTATTCAAAATTTTTATTTAACTTTAGATTTTTAGTTTTTCACTTGTTTTTGGTTATATCGCGTATATTTTATCCCTACCAATTTATCTTAAAATTTCTTTTTATCAATCATTAAACTCTAAAAACTAATCGTCTCTTATTTCTCTTGATTTTTTTAAAATTTAGTGTTTTTATTTAGTAAGTTATGATCCTTTTAGATGTAATCTTGTCCTTAATTTCTTTTACTAGTCAGGAAATTTATTTATCCCATTGCAGATTATACTAGAGAATATTCTACAAGTGATTTAGTACATACTATCTAAATATCCTTTTTTTATCGTCTACTTGTGGATTTTAATTTCTAATTCACGATGAAAAATTTTAGGGAATTACATGCCATAATTGTGAGGGTTTTATGTGATTGGTTGAATTTTTGTGTTGTCTTGTGCATATGTGTGGAAACTTAAGGTTTTGGCATGAAGAAAGAGAGAGAATTGTGGTTCCATGCAAGTGTGAATTCATTATTAAATGAAGAGGTTTATATGTGTATGAAAGCATTAAATGTATAAGTTTATGAGTATGTGAAAGTATTTAAGCTTTTGTTCTTGATGCATTGAGGGATTACATTTTAGATGGAGAGAGAAGAAGAGAGTTGAGTTGGCATTTTCTCCTTTTCATCCCTTTTTAGAAGAAATGTCATTTTCAATGGTCAAAACTTTGACTTTATGGTTCTTTTGGATGGTCTTACAAGCAAGATGTGCCTTCTCTCATTCTCGTTCTTGTCTTGGATGGTTTAAGCCCAATAGAAGTGTGAAAAGCACACTTTGATATTATTTAAATGACTAAAAGCAAACATCAAGCCATACCGTAATATATTAAGTAATACGTATATTAACATATTAGTTAGTTTGAGAAAACATCTTTTAAAATTCATCCAAGACCTCTATATTAATCTTAGATTATTATTGAGTTGAAATTTTGAATTTAAAGTTCACACAATTGGATATTTTTAGAGTTTTATTTTATGTGATCAGGGTTTCCGAGCCCAGCAGGCTAAATTAAGGTTTTAGTCTCTATAGATCTAGAATTCTCTAATTAGCATTATGATGTAATCCAAATTTTTATTTGATATCTATATTTATAATTATATATATTTGTTTTTCATTCCTATAACGTATTTATAACCCTAGCGGTTCATCTTTAAGTTAGCATTTTATCGCCAATAGGTCCAATAGGTTGTATAAATGAATCTACTCCTAATGTACTTGAAATCTTGGGCTGCTTATGATTACATATTAAGTTTTCGACTCAAGTCACAAAAATATTATCTTTGGTATCTTTAAACATATAGGAAATTTTTATTCAGGATTTTAAGTTATAGACAAGCTCATGAATATTCGAAGTTTCTAACTAGGGTTTTTTGTGTCACGCCCCAATGGGTACCCTAAACGTGACAGTCCGCCACACTCAATATTAAAGCTTCAGTATGACAACCTTAGCCATTCCCAAAAGCTTTTATATTAAGTGTAAGGCGTACTTTCACAACTTTAGAGGACCATATATGGAATTATGAAGCTTAAGGAGATATAGAAACATATTAAGAAAAGAGGATTCACAATAATTATTCATTCATGGCAAAGACTTTACAAACTTAGGGACAACTCCCTAAATTACTAATCTATTATATAAATATTTGCATGCTAATACTATGCTACACTATACCCAAGTTTCTAATGTTCAAGAGAGATTACCTGCCCGCATGGTCCACGTGGCCTTAACCATAAGTACGGGAACTGCAAAAGATATCTATTGGGGTATAAGCTAATAGGCTTAGTGAGAACTATTTCCATAAATAACTTCTTGTAACAAGATTCAAACAAGTTGATTTAATCAAACAAATGTAATGCACAAGCACGTGGGCAAACAAGCATATAGTTTTCCGGGAACTATATGTTGAATGGATTTACGCCCTCCATTCGGGGTTTGGTGATACGTAACCTCAATTCAAGTAGTAGATTTAATTAAAAAGTTTTCTTGCTCACGAGCACACATCGTCGAGCATTCCGAATCTACTTGATTGACCTTGCTTTCGGATCTACCGCCAAGCATATTCCATTAAGCCGCCAAGCAATCGCTTTCGGATCTCCCGCCAAGTGTTGCTTTCGACATGAGCTTACTATCCTTCTCACCCAAGGATAATAACCCAACCATGCAATGTGACTCACTTCGTGGTATGCATGAGTTCATTAATTTATAAAGTCATAACATAATTATTTTCAACTTTATGGCGATCAAGGAATTTCACACAAATCAATATTAAACTAAAACAATCACTTAGAACAATTCTGGCTTCGATATTCTTAGGATTCTTTCAAGGAATTATTTTACATGCATATCGGTTTATCTTTTCCTAACTCTAGTGCAACTAATTTACAAGCACAACAAGTGTAGCATTTAATGGAAATAAACTCACGATGCCATTGTCGTCTATTCCTCTAAGCGGATGAGTCGTTCACACACTCCACTTAATCGTAATAATCTCGGGGTAAAGGAATCCTTTCTCGGGGTCACCTAGCCAAAGAAAATACCCACAATGAGTTTTTCTTGATGATTTTCTTGAATTTTGACAAAACAATGTCAAAGAACGTCAAAGTTCGTATGAAAGAACGTTCCAACTTAAAATGGCCATAACTTGGTCATTTTAACTCGGAATCGCGCATATAATATACCGATTTCTACCTACTCGAAAAGATCTACCCATTTCCAAATTATATCCAACAAACAAGGCCATATAGGCTCTGAAAAAGTAGTGACAAAATTCACCACGGATTTCCAAGTAAAAACAACTTTGGTTCAAGAATCAAAATTTTTTTGATAAATACTTAGTTATCTATATAGTTGAAAAATTCTCTTTTTATAACTATATAACTCATATTTAAGCATGCTCAAGTGTCTTGTTGTCCAATTATTTTTCTTAGGTAAAACAATGTCGGGTTGAAGCTTTTCGGAAATTGTTTTTGTAAATTTCTTTGAAATGAATACCTTGTTTTCTTTATTTTCTAAAAACGTTTTATGTTGGTTTTATTTATCTTTTTCTAAGTGACCTTTGAAAATAAAATTTTCTACTTTCTAAGTTACATTAATACTATATTTGAAGTTTTCTAGGAAATATGCTATTCTTCATTTTTCTTGTGTAAATTCCTTTGTTTACTTGTTTTGCAAAAATCCTTACTTGATATTTCTCATTCTTTTTCTCATGTCTCATATTTTTCAAAAATAATCATCCATGCATGAAAATTTGTTTTCTTCATAAAAACAATGTGGAACAATTAAGGACTTTTTGTAGAAAAACTAATTTCTATAATCTTATTAACTTCTTCTTGTAACTTGAAAAGAAATAACTTTATTATTTTCAAACCATAAATTTTCTTTGCCTATTTGTTTGCAAAGGTCTTTACTTAAAAATTTCCTTAGTCATCATCTTATTTTCTTTCTTATGAAAAGAACCATTTTTGTCAACAAAATATTTTCTTTTGAAAAACAAGGTGGGATAATAAGGATCTAAGTGGCTTTTTAAAGTAAAAGTAGTTTATAAAATTATAGTGAGTTCTTTTTGTAACATGAAAAGGAATGAGTTTATTTTTGTTATCTAGATTTTTTATGCTTCATAAACTTATTTTAAGTGACAAAAATCCTTCTTTTGTTTAATTATCTTTAAAATAAAATTTTGGACAACAATCTAAATGAACATGATTATGAGGATAATAATAACCAAAATAACATAAAGCATAATAATAAAGTCAAGTATTGGAGTCTTAGCTTTTTCAAGGCTCCCGGGACTAAGAAGTAAACTAGTCCCATAATGAAATAAAATGAAAGGAAGAAAAAACTTGTTTTGACTTGATGAGGACAAGTCTAAGACTAGAGACTAGTCTTAAAAACAACTCGGAATAAATAAAATGCATTGAAGTAAATAAATTGCATGAAAGGTAAATAAATTGCAAGATCATGAGCTTATATGCTCTAAATAGTATATATAGCTATATAGATATAGTAGATAGTTATGAACATAAAAGAAACATAAATGATCATAAGAGAAACATAAATGAATATAAAAGAAACATGAACATAAAGGAATTATGATTATGGACAAAAACAAAGTATGAACCTATTGTTGCTTTCTTAACCTTCATGGTTTTAGAAAACACACATTAAGTTCATACTAAGTAGATGAACATGGAAACTTCTTGAAGAATTTTTACCTAAAGGAGATGAGCTAAAGAGAACTTCTTGAAAGAACTTCTTGGAGAGAAATTCTTGAGAGATTTTGAGAGAGTAATTTTAGTGTAGAAGTGGTGTGAAAGAAGTGAAAGAGAAGGGGGGTATTTATAGGAAATTGAGGAGTGATTTTTGTGTGATTAAAATAAAGTGAAATTAAAACAAATTGAGGCATTGAGAGGGGGGGGGGGCGCCGGCCATGCATGGGGAGGGGTGTTTGTTTTATTTTTTTGACTTTTTGAAGAAATAAAAGATGTAATATGTAAGGTAGATGTGATATAAAGTTATGGGAAAGGTAAAAAGTTAAGATTATAGGTTTTGTAGAGTGTAAAAGTAGGTGTAAGAAAAAGTAGAGATAAAAAAGAATAGTAGAATAGATAGTAATGAATAGTGTAATGTAAAGTAGATATGACAATTAAAGTACCGGTAGTAAGAAAACACGCGTATAATAGCTATATCTGTTATTTTTACTTACCGAAAAATTACGAAACTGATATTTTTGGAAAACTTATATTTTTACGAGTCTAACGGTGTATTCGGAATATTTTTACTATTCCGGGCTTCCGGACACGTTTTTCGAGAACTGTGTCCGATCGGGTTCGAAGGACACCCGAATTTCACGAAACTGAAATTTTTATAAAACCTATGGTTATTACGAACTATTTTAGCTAATAAATCCAACTTCGTTTTTCAGGGCCAAGGAAAACGGCAATGCCGGATTTAGTTGGATACAGTAAACCAGGGTTTTGTTGACCTTTAGAGTTCCGTTTGACTTCCGGTTTAGGGTTTTATGCTAAACCGATTCCGAAAATTTGGGGGTTTACATTTTGTCAGGTGATAAGTTCACTATCTATCATGCAATTACTATTCTATTCTTTTATACTAGAGTGAAAATTCTAGAGGATTACAAGGCCAAATTAGGATTTTAGTCTTCATAGACTCAGAATTTTCTAACTAGAATGTTGGTATAATCTAAATATTTAATTGAAGTCTAGGTTCTTAAATATTGATATGTTTTTTGTCCTATTGCATATTTTGTAACCTTGATGATTCATCTTTAAGTTATCTTTTTATAACTAATAGGTATTAAAAATTAATCATCTTTCATTACAATTGAAATCAAAGGCTTATTATAATTACTTGTTGAGCTATTGACTTGTGACACAGAATCTTGTCTTTTATTGCTGAGAATTTGTCCATCTTGATTATTGATTATTATAGATTTTCTAGTACTACTTTAGGGTTTTAAAATATTTGAGATAACTCGAAAAATATTGCATTATTATTTAACGAGTGTAGAATTTATTTTCTAATTATTGAAGTTAAGGTAGAAGGATCTTGGAGTTTACAGTAACAATGGATTTATTATCGATCATCGATTGTCCAACGTCATGAAAGTTATATTTTGTGTCTCCCAATTTTATTGGTAAGGGTTTCAATCTCCTAACTATAATCAAATCAATCAAACTTTAATATTCTTGAGTCGTGAAAAATTAGGAGTGACCTTTGTGACTGTTTTTTCCCTCAAAACTCTTAAAAATTCTATATTATATCATATTCAGGTTGCGCAAAATTTGGGGGATTACAAGTATTGACACATTTGGATTAAATTCATTAATTAGCTATTAAATTCATATATGTCCTATACCTTAAAAAGAGAAAAAAAAACATAATATAATAATTATATTTTATAAATTTATAATATAGTATGAATATATATTTAAAATTCTAGTAAGTTCTTTTTTTCCACTTAGTCTGGGTTCAGCTGCCCAGGTTGACCAGGTTAATACAAGGCGATGCAAATCAAGGCCAAATGCATAGACTAGCTTGTCGTCATAGCAAGTCTCGTTGAATCGGCTAGGCCGATCCTAGTCCGATAATATTGAGATATATAGTGGGCTAGTCCATGAATTTAGTCTATATTGATTTGATCGACCCGAGCGGTTGGATCGGGACCTAATCTACTCAACCTTGCAATAAAAGAAAATAACAAACCTACTATAGTTTTAAGCATACGTTTATACTATATTGTAAATTTATAAAATATAATAATTATACTGGGCTTTTTTATCTTTTTAATGTATATGCCTTGTATGATTTTAATAGTTAATTGATGGATTTGATCAAATATAAATTTAATTAAGTGATGTCATAGCAAGTTTTGGTTGAATTGACTAGGCCGATCCTAGTCCAATAACATTGAGATATATAGCGGGCCAATCCATGAATTTAGTGTGTATTGACTTGATCGACCCGAGCAATTGAATCGGGAGCCAATCTACTCAGCCTTGCAATAAAAGAAAATAACAAACCTACTAGAATTTTAAGTATACGTTTATACAATATTATAAATTTATAAAATATAATAATTATATTGTGCTTTCTTCTCTTTTTAAGGTATATGCCTTATATGATTTTAATAGCTAATTGATGGATTTGATCAAATATGAATTTAATTAAGTGATGTCATATACATTTATCTTTCATAATTAAAATGTGTTTTATATTTTTAACTTTTATTAACCTTAGTTTGACCCCCAATTAAACACGGTTCTACTCTTTGATCCCTAACTCCTTAGTATGTCCAAGTCAAACTCTCGATCCGGTTTTGACAACACTGGATATATCTATTATATTTTCAAAAAAAAAAATCAAGTATTAGTGTAACTTACAAAATTTGTAGATTGATTAGTGTAATTTAGCAAAAATATAATGCCATAAGAAACCTCCCTGAAGTTTATATATGTTGCCAATATTTTGTCTCGTAAGGATTGGGCAATTCCCCCTTTATATACATCATAAATATATATAGCAAGAGAAAAAAAATGAAAAGAAAAAGAAAAAGAAAGTAAAGTTTTGTGTCTCAAATATCAATATATTTACATGGGAGCACTCGCACTGTCCTTGTCCCCTCCCTACTTTTCATTTATTTATTTATTATATTTCTAAACATTAGAATTGGCACATAAACCATGGTCATCTTTAACAAGGTTTTCATGCCAGTCGGAAAACTTTCAAAGCCCAGAAGAACCTTCCAAGTTTCTGTCTAATGTATACATATAAAGTGAATAGAATCCAAGCTTCTTTAGGACTTAATAATAATAATTAAAATTAAAACCAATCCAATATCATTTTAAAGATTTAGGACTAATATAACAAAGATGAGCACGCCAAGGCATTTAGGGTGATCTAAGAGAAATAGTCTTGTTTACAATTTAACAAGTATATAAGCGCCTTTGCTGAGTCCTAAACCTGATGTAACCATACAAGTGATATATTTAACCTACAAGGGGGTTAAGAAAAATAATTAGGTCATTTAAGAAAAATAGACTGGTTTACATTTACTATTGGGTGGGTTGTTAACCCAAAGAAGAAAAGCTCCTGAAAATTGCAACCAATCAAATATCATTAAAAATATTTAGGACTAATACAACAAAAATGGGTGCCCACTCAGTGTCCTAAGGCTGGTTTACAATTTAATACATATTTAATTGTTTTTTTAGAGCTTTTAACCTGATGTAAAGTGATGCATACCAATATTTATATTGATGCAAGGCCTTTCTCTTCTTACAATAATTATTGGGTAGGCGGTCAGCCAAAGTTGAAGAGCTCCTGAAAACGAGTTCAACCTAGTGGGCTCCTTATGCAGTAGTGAAAACAACATTTCATTATGTCAATTCAATTGTCAGTACAGCTTTGAAGTAGTGCAACTGAATGAAATGACAAAACGCTTTGCTTGCCCTTGTGAATGGCAATGGCAAGTAACTCCAAGGTGATAACAATCGACAACACAGCACAATTAAGGTCATCACCAAAAACACAAAAATGGGTTGCTTTCATTTTCCTTGAATTTACATAGATTTATGATTGGCCCCCCCATGCCTTTTAGGCCATATAATCAACAGAGGGTCACATAAGGATTAGGGGTTAATGCTAATTTAAAACACTCTACTGAACAAAAGGGTATCTAGGAACATAGTATTCTCTTACACGAGACGCACCATCTCTAGACAGAATCCCTTCCAGGTCTCCGATGATTCTGGCTAACCATATCTCCAGGTTCCTCTGGATCTCTTTGAAATTGTTTCTAATGGAATCCATGGACCTAAGTGTCGTTTGTTTAGCTGGACTACTGAGATCTTCTCGATAATAGCTCTTTCCGATTTCTGTTTGAACTGCAGTTAGCTTCTGTCCTGTCTCAGTGGCACGTTCCTGGAGTCTAACTGCTTCCCGGAGAAACTCTGTTTGCCTCTGTATTCGGAAGTCTGAACTCAAGGTGGGGTCACTGGGATCACTTGCTTGCTGAAAGTTGCATAAGAATAGAATTATTATAGAGGATGAGCTATTTTGATAAGGAGTTTAGACATTTTTTATTGCTAAATGATGCTAACAAGAGCTCTAAAGCACTACCTAAAAGAACCAAGAGGATATCTGCCATACATAGGAACATATGAAGTTTCGTAAAGGGTTTCTAATTTATAGCATTTGAGATCACAAGATTGGTGCAAAAACATACTATATATATTATGATAGCAATTGAAAGCACTTGCAATATTGTATAAACAAATCTCTATGTACTGGTTAAAGGTGGTTTTAGCAGAGCATGGCTTTTGACCACAACCACAGTTAGCAAAGACGAAGGATAATTATAACCATCTTCTACAAAGGGAAGCATTTTATTGAATTCAAATACAGCATGTAAACATTTTATGAATCTGCTGTCCACTGGTTGTTGTGAAAAACATTCTCCATAAGACAAACACAGCCACCACAAAGATACTCAACTAGAAATTACTCTAAATGCGTATCTCTATCTATGAATGGTGCACAATTAGCATCCAGCTTTCAAGCTGGGCGAAAATCCTCTCACGGATATGCTGTTACTAAAACTAAAACAAGCAAGGATGAGATCATACTCACTAGGCATGTAAAAGAATACACACCTGTTTTCTTTATACATGAAAGCTTTCAGATCTAGTGTAGCCGTCTAACAAACACTTTGACCTCCATGCTGATCAAATATAGTGACTACCTTTTGTTTTCTCGCTTGAAAAGATATCAATATCAATTACTGAATTATTCCAGTCGGATGTTTATCTAATATTAAAAGGCATTTCCACCTGTCATCTTTGCAAATACTTGAAAAATGCCCCTTGCACAAAATTCCGGTCATGTGCAGGCATTTTGGATAATTGTCAAATAAAAGACTTAAGATTTCAATAAACCAGTACATATCACCCTTAGAACTTCAAGGTAGCTGCTGCTCTATAGATTATGAATTGTTTCCACACTGGGTCATCATGAGTTATCTAATTTATAAAGCATTACAGGCAACGATTTTTCATATAAAGTAGAACTCAAAGGCAAAGGTTTTGTTTTGTTCTTTTTATTTTTTATTTTTTTTTTTGTTGGGGGGGTGAACATAAGGCAAAGTTGAATAGGCATTACCATTCTTCTGCAGAGATCATCGATCTTCCCTGCTATGGCTTGATATCTCTTGGCCTGTTTCCTCATTAGTGAAGGTACGTTTGATATATCAGTCTTACCAACTTTTTCCAAATTTAAAAGTTCCTGTTCAAGCAACTTGAGTTTAGAAGCAACTCTGGATGATTCACCATCAACCCTCCAAGGAGATTCCCTTCTGAATAGTCAAAACAATTCCCCTGGTCAATTGTCAATGGTTGGACAAATACTATGACAAAGTGCAAGTACTAATTCTGTCTTAACGTACCTCATGACAAAGTGCTTTGTACGATACAGTGACTCAACAGATTCATGTTGTACATCCTGTGAACAAGTGATCCAGAATTACTTGAAGATCAAAACAATTAGGAAGCATATACTAAAACCTGCCCAACCAGTATAATACCATAAAAGGAAAAAATATATATTTACTCCTTTCTCTACTTCTTTCCAACTGTAGATAACCCCTAAATTTGCTGGGCTGGATTGCCTGTAGAGTTCATAATTAATCTTAACTACTGGACTCTTACCCAGCCAACATTTTGATCTAGCTTTACCCAAACCTTTCATTTTGACACTAACATTCTCCACTTGTTCTATTGTTGCTGCATAATTTTTTGATATCAAATAACCCCTCTAAAAAGGTAATCTCAATGTGGCCCATTTTCCTTCTTTTGAATTAGTTTAACTACAGCAGCCACTTGCTCTAGTTAATTGCCAGTTGACCTTTCTCCTTAAAAGAGACACCAAAGAATATATGCAAACTGTTCGAATATAAATAGGAAATTTTTACCTTTAGCTTAAGAAGTTCTCTATTTTTTTTCCCCCACAATGTAAATCTAACACGCTATTAAAGTGGAAGTTCTCAAGTTTAAATCCTCATGACATCATTTAAACACAACCCCCCTCCCCACTGCCGCGCACCCCCCACCCCCCCCAAAAAAAAAAAAAAAAAAAAAAAAAAAAAAAAAAAACCTTGTTCTACTGTTGCTGCATAATTTTTTGATATCAAATAAACCCTCTAAAAGGTAATTTCAATGTGGCCCTTTTTCCTTCTTTTGAATTAGTTTAACTACAGCAGACAATCTAACACGCTATTAAAGTGGAAGTTCTCAAGTTTAAATCCTCATGACATCATTTAACCCACCACCACCACCCCTCCAAAAAAAAACCCCAGTGCCATGTGATGGGATTTGCAATTTGTTTGGAAAATAAAAGAAAAGGAGAATGAAAACAAGTGATCAGGAAGTGAAGGTAATAACTTCGTTTTTTATGTTTGCCCAAGGCAAAAGTGGGGAAACAAAGTAAAATAGCTATGTTTTTATATTCAACAACCTCCACACCCTGCCCACTCATTCTCTTTTTCAATTAGTTTCCCCTCGATTCCCTCTCTTTTGCCATAAATTTAGAAGACTCAGTCAGACAAACTATAAAAGGAGATAAAAATGGCACAGGAAAGTAATTCCCTTCATTTCTCTTCGTTTTTGTATTTTTACCAAACACAACACTTGCCCTTACTTTTAAGTTGTCAAATTACATTGTTACCTAAGCACACTCATAAGAGGAAATGTTAAGACAATATGTTTAGAACAGCACCACTAGTGGATAGATCTTTTTATAGCTCTATTAGTGCATATACCTTTAAATCGGATAGAGAAAGGATAGAAAGGGGCATTGTACATGTTAATATATCAGATTAATGCATGTAAATACATCCACCAAGTTTGCTTGCCACTTTTGGTAATAAACTTAGTATGATCACCCATGACAACATATATTGGGAAAATGGCAAGAAAAGCTCCTAAAGAGTGCCCTCAAGACATTCAATAGCATAACACATCTTTAAACAATTTTGTGCTTCAACAAAATTAAGTTTATGTAATCACATGATTTTCTTTTAGGTCACTATCTCTTGGATAAGCACGGACCATGGCCAGTTGTTTGAAATCACAAAATCAAACAGTGGGGACAAAACACCATATTGCTCAAAAATTGAGGAAATAGATCAACTGACCAAGTTTATCAACTGCCTTCTTTTACTAATAGAGACAAGATACAACTGTGAAAGACCAAGGGAATCAGACAAGAAACAAATGTTTCTGCTCCCCCCCTCATTAAATGTCATTTCTTAGGAAAACATGTGAAGTGGATAAGTAAATCCGAGACTAGGGTTGCCTATCATTATCCTGAGAGCAGAAGATTCTTTGAGTTCTCTTCTAGCAAATTATGAATTATTTGCATGAAACCCTTACAATGGGGTACAAGGTCTCACTTCCAAAACAATCAATCCATATATACAGCTCTGAGATTCTTAAAAGCCACTCAAATTCAGTAAAAACAAGGTCTCAAATTGCCAAAAATTTGTTGATGGGAGACTAGTTGAAGAAATGTTGAAGCAAAACATCATCAGAAACTCACAACCTCCAAAACCATCATTTTCGTTCTTTGAATAGCATAGAGAATCAGAGATGAAGGAGAAGAATCTTATCATCTTACAATTATCAACAGAACGGAAAAAAATACATAAAAGATTTCGGACCAGAAGATCTTGCAAATAAGAGAAGCCATGGAAAACGTGTCCTGAACTCATTAAAAATGTTTTAAATTTCCTTTTTCATTTGACCTCACTAATGGTGCTCAATGGAACTAGCAGGAGGTGCCGATAACAGCTTTCAGCCATGGAGATAGATGAATTAAAAACGGTATCATCTTTCAAGAGGCAAAAAATGGTCTTTTTTCCAAAATTGTTAACCACTTTTGATGTGGACATTATTCATACAAATACCCTTCATTCAACTACTGAAACTGTTGCTAGTCGATTCAAACACTTTGGATTTTAGTGACTGATACTTCAAAGTTCAAACTCCCAAATCAGCGCCCCAATCAATCTTAAGATTAATTCACTAAAACTGTAGAGTATGCATTCTTCACATGAATCAAACAATAATTTCACAAACCTGCCATAAACTAGCTTTCTCTGCCCAAAACTTAGAAGCAGAAGCAGCCAAGAATTCTGCGTTGAAACCATTCCCAAGCGGATGATGCAAGAACTGAAACTGCTGCGGGAGTTGCCCTCCAAATTCAAACCCAGCAACACCATTCATATTTACATCAACTTCCTCCATATTTAATCTCTCTTCTTGTTCTTCTTCTTCTTCTTCGTCTTGTTCTTCTTCTTCTTCGCCTTCATCTTCCTCTCCATATCCTCCAATCCCACCACCACCATCTTCAAACTCACTCCTTCTCGACATAAACCCAATCATTTCATCTCTCTCTCCAACTTCTCTCTCCAACTCCTCAATCCTAGCCTTGAATTCTGCCTCAACCCTTTCAAAATCTGCAACTTTTGCCCTCAGATGTGCCATCTCCTCACTTGTTGCATCCACTTGTTGCATCAACCTCCTCTCTTCTGCTTGCCAAGCATTCCTATGGCTAGCAAATATCTCAACCACTCTTGCATTTGCTTTAGAATCTTCCTTCCTCCTTGATCTCATTTGCTTTAGCTGTTCCTCTGCTTGAAACAGCCGAAAGGACAAATCTTTGATCTGGGTTCGAAGGTTAGGCAATAGCTTCACCGAGTTCTTAGGTAACAATGCTAAGAACACTGAAAAGCTGATTCCCCAAAATGTAGAGAGACTAAAGTTGGAATCTTCATCTGGGTTCTGAGGAGGTGCTTTATCAGTGAAGTTGTCGCCTTTATTAACTGGGTTTTGTTGGGTTTCACTTTCTGGGTGGAGGTGTTTTTGGGTAGCCATTACTGGTCTGGTACTTCTAGGACATGGAATGGAAATGGGGTTTCTTTTGGCTGTGTGCGTTTGTGTGACTCAGGAGGTGGAAAGGTCGGGTGCTTGTGTTTCTAATGATGTTTTTTTTTTTTTTTTTTTTTTTTTGTGGGGTGGGGATGGGGTGGGGGCTGTGTGGGTAGGGGTGTGTTTTCTTTCCTGTTGCTTTATGCAAGGTAATAGAAGCAGAAGCAGAAGTAGAGATCGGGTCTTTTAGATACTTTCAGGCACATGGATGTGGAGGATCTTCTTTAGTTGCTTTATAACAATTAACAACTATGAGTTTTTTGTACTTTTTTTTTAATGGTTTAGCTTTGTATTTTCCTCTGTTTGTTTGAGCATGTGAATTTTTTTAATTAGTGTTGCTATAAAGACATTATTCTTGCAGTTAATTTTTGGTGTTCCGGCTAGTTGTTAAAACATTAAATAAAAATAGAGATTATATATTTTTTTAAATTAATATATATTAAGTAAATACATTGTTTTATTTGTCGCTTTAAAATCTTGAATGCATAAACTTTAAACTAATCTCTATTATGAGAAAAAAAAAAAACCATTCAGTTTCATTTTTGTATTTATTTATATTTTATTGCTGGTGTATTTCGGTCACTTTTACAATTTAAAGGGAAAAAAATCGACTTTTTTTTGTATATGAATGCTTGCATCCCTTTTTGATGTTATGCTATATACTTTTTTTTAAAGAAAATGTTAATATTAACCCTGAATTCATTGAGGTTAGATAAAATTTTAAAAAAAAAAATTGCCATTAAGATACAAGTGGACAAGGAAAAAGACAAGGAAAAAATTAAAAACTTTTCACTTTTTTCACTTTATATGCTTCTATTGCTGTGATTTTAGTTTAAAAAAAGAAAAAATTTCGAATTTACGTTAATAGAAACGTGACATATGTTATATATTGTTTTTGTCTTGTTATCAGATTACTAGACAACAAGAATATTAACCCATTCAACTAATTAGTTTAAGTTAGGAAAAACAATCAAGTTTCATTTTTACCTGATGTTGAAGTTATTTTTCCAGTAACTTTTAGGGACTGATGCAACGTCAAATTTTCATCATACACCACTTTCTTAAAAAAATCTGGATCTGAAATGTCTACACCATCTAAATTGGGATTCTTTTTATCTTATTATATGCCATCAAGGTAAAAACAGTAGGACCCATGGTCTTGTCAGAGTGCAACTTGAGAGAATGCTTTTATAATACTTATCATTTACATAAGGAGTTGGTGCATCTTGAGATGAGTAGCTCATCATCATTTCCCCTTTCAAAAAAAAAAAAAAATTTGCTGTTATGTCAATATAAAAAAAATGATAATTTATAATAAATTATTATTAAGTGATATAATGAATAGCAATTCATATTTTATAGATCATGAGTTGTGTATAATTTATTTTTTAATTTTATCATAAATACTCTTGTGTTAAAAATATTATATATAAATTATTACCTTCTATAATAAAGACAAGAGTATCATAAATATTTTACATTTTATTTTAATAATTATATGTTATCTGTTTCATGACAAATAAACATTATAATAATCATTACAATACTATTATATCTTATTAAATTAGACTTCAATTCCATAGATGAGCAAAAAGTATTTCTATAATTTGGTATATGTATAACATGTACAATGACATATATAGTCATTAGATTTATCATACATAAGAGATGTATAAAATACATAAATATATGAAATATCATCGTCATAATACATTTAATTTATTTGTGAATTCACTTGCTAGCTGCTATTGGATCCAACCATTCCGAGACTTCGGTCGATTTGATTTTGTTTTTAAATTTACCACAACCAGATACCTATTTTTCGTGTATATTTGTCTGTCGTCAATATGCATATATAATTCATATTATAACATATTTTAAAAATTATCATCAGATATAAGAATAGATAGACCAACCAATCAAACTATAAATCGGATAAAATTGAGTCTAAAAATTAAATATTTCCGCTTTTAGATCCATATAAAAGCATTTATAAACCGGGCCAAATCTGTTAACCCTGATCAAATCACTCAAGTTATTGGGGAAAAAAATAATAATAAATCTCCGCGCTCTCCCATGGATCTCTTTTGGTTGAATGCTTGTTATTTATTTGGATAAGGTTGCCATTTGACATCAATTTCTTTCTTAGTTCTTAAAGTTTCTTTTTCAAGCTTAACTCTGCCTTCCTAATTGGTAAACATGTAGAGACCAGACATACTCGTTCTCTAGTGCTCGTTGCATGATTGTATTCATAGATAATCATTGCACGACATGCCTGGTTGTCTTGTCTTGTTCGACCATAAGTTGCTATATTATTATTATTATTATTATTATTATTATTTTATTATTATTATTATTATTATTATTAAAAAAATAAAAGTCTACTATATGTTTGCCAAATACTTGACAAATATTATACATGTAGTTCTCACAAGTTTAACATTCATCCTTAAATATAAATGTATATTTATACCAAAAGGTGTGCTGGCTAAACTTTCATCCTTTAAAAAAAAAAAAAAGATTATCAAAAGGATTAATATTTGAGGTAAGTT
Source organism: Combretum micranthum (assembly GCA_024138025.1). Lineage (NCBI taxonomy): Eukaryota > Viridiplantae > Streptophyta > Magnoliopsida > Myrtales > Combretaceae > Combretum > Combretum micranthum. The sequence continues at coordinate 1,003,307 of JAMXBD010000074.1, read as the reverse complement.
TGAAAAAGGATCAACATTTTTAAGTGTTTAAAATAAAATAATGAATGTTATATATTATATAAAATAATTCAAATAAGGGATTAATATTTTGGGTTAGTAGCTATAAAAACATAAAAAAAATCCTTATTTATACCACTATATATTAACTTTTATCATTTTTTTAAATATCTAAAATGTAATTTATGTGTACCATGTTGTTATATAATATTAATCTCTTTTTATGATCACTTAAACCAATTAATACCTTATTAGTAATTACTCCAATGGATGATCTTTTATAATTATAATTTATATCTTTTTTTTTCAAATATGTCTATAATTGCTAAATTTAAATACCCTGTATGAGTTAAATATTTCGTATAGATTCCATTTATCTTATAATCAACTTTCTTTTCGTTTTTCAAAGTTTAAGTAAGCAATTATAGTTTATATCCAAAACCAAATCGAACTAAATGATTTTTTTGATTAAAAAAATTATTGACCGATGGATATGATTTGGTTAAGGTTAAAACCAAGCTGCAAAATGGACTTTTTTGTAAGTGTTTCGAAATTCCAAAAAAAAAAATAAAATCATTTTTACCCAATAAAATAATATAAACCAACGGTCCTTCTCATTTCCAAGTTGATCCGAACAGCCAACTGCGTGCTGGGGGGGGCCTGTGTGCCAGAGCCAGAGTATTGAAATAAAGATGCCAATCGCATAGTGTCTTAATTAATTTTGTCCATGGGTTCAGTTGACTTGGTGCAGGCGATAATCTATACGTACACAACTTGATGTATGGCTCTTCTAATCTTATATTTTTAATTTTAAACCTTTGAACCATCTGCACAAAAAAAAAAAAAAAGATAAAAGAAAGATAAAACATATGAGCCACTTATTTATTTACAAGATAAAAGTTATTATGACACATCGCACATGCTAATTTTAGGAGAGTTGTCATCCTAGGAGAGTTAAGTAGCTTTTTCTAAAGGTGTATCAACCAAATACATTGGCCACCTAAATTCCAGCTTACTTTAATATTTATATAAATAGGATTCAATAATAGCTTAGTCAAGTTTAAAACCTTGTTCTAATAATTTATTGGAGTAAGTTTTAGCATTATGATCACTTTTCAATTATCTATCAAAACTAATTGAATCCTAGTCTAGAGTGTTAGTTGTGATGGAAAATCAATATTATTTTAATTAAAATTAAAATATTTTTAGATAATTAAAGTCCCTTTGGTCAAAAAAATAAAAAACCTCAAACAAGTTTAATAAACTTCAGCCCAAATTTTTCTAATAGCATTTTAAGCCAATCTCAAATTCAAAAATCTTTGTTTGAGTCCAACTCAACTATTAAAATTAGAAGATTTAATTCATAACTATATCATTTCAAGTAAACTTGTTGATAGCTTTAAGCTCTCCTTAGAGGGGACCAACAAAAAGAGTTATATATCACAATTGGAAAAGCCAATAAAAATTACCCTGCAAATTATGCATATACATTTATAAATGATATAAATGATTGTGGTATTCCTATTTCAACTTAGTTTAGTTTAGGGTTAGGACCAAATGGATTGTATTTAAAATATTGCTACTTAGATTTTTAGTAAATCAAATCACTTTAATTTGTTTTGGATTTTAAACTAACTATTTTAAATAAAGTTTGATTCAATTTAAAGATTTAGCACTCTTATTTGTATATTTATTGGTTGTTTTGAATTAAAAAAAAAAAAAAGAATTAACAAGTCAAATGAGATTAATGCCAAACATTAAGGAAAAGAATATTTAAATCAAATTATAGTCATCTATCGATCGGTTTTTAATGAATTATGAGCAAACCACAAGGCTAACACATAGCAGGTTATTTATTTATTTGTCTTCTTTTCCTGAGCTAAGCTGACCCTGCTCGCAATGTGGATGGGTGGGGGTTGTGGGATAACTAAATATCAGTAACATAGAAAGTGCATTGCCTTTTCGTTATGTAGACAGTGCAATGATTAGATGCTTTTTCACTTTTTCCATGTATCTTTTCGTTTTTCTTTCAGGTTAGGGGTAACAAAGCTGAAGATGATGACAAAAAGGCCCACGGGGTCTCAGCCCACCTGCTTTATGTCTGAATTGCAGTTTGCCATGCAAAATTAGCCTTCGTCATAATAATTATAATATGGTGAATGATGCAAATGCAAGTGACATTTCTCGTTATGGTCAAATTGCAAAGATCCTAGACTGGCTTTAACGTTGACGGATAGGGAGAGAAAGGGGGAGTTCTCCTTGGTACTTCTCGATTGAAACTTGATTTGATTTCGTAGGTTTTTGCTGAATTATTAAAACCAAACTAGTAGTTTTTATGTTTGATGTATAGAAATAGGTTAGACTAGAAATAACTGGAATAAAATATAAGCTAATGGAATAACAAATGTATTTTTATATTAAAAAAATATAAGATCTGTTTAAATGGTCTATTTTTTATTTATATTTGTATCTATATCGAAACAATATATGTAAATATATTCGATTTGCATATATATTTTATCTATATTTGATATATATAATATTTTCATTAGAATTACCAAATTTTTTTTATTTGTATCTATTTTTTTATAAATAATTTGTTAGAAAAAAATTTTAAAAAAATATTTATATCTATTAGAAAAAGCTAGCCTTACAAACCCATATAGAATCATTGATTTTACTCATGCAATATCTTTAGTTGATGGCATAGTTGGAAGGGAATGTAATGGATTGTATTTTTTCAAAATTATCATCAATTCATTAATGCTATAGATATACGTTGAATATTTATATTGTTAAAGTGCAATTTTTTCTTGTGTTTTTTTTTTTCCTTTAATTACCCTTAATATGTATTGGAAAAACTTCTTAAAATACATGTTACTCAAATGCCCTAGAAAATAACTAAAAAAATAAGGATAAAAAGGTAATTTGTCCCTAGACCCTCATCCTATACATCCTTATCTTATCTCTTCGTTCTTATATAAAATAAACAATATAAAAACACACACACACTCTTTGTCAACGTTCCTCAATACAACCCTAACAACATTCTATCATCCCCTCACTTCCATCATATGACCATCAAGAATAGGATGGAGATATGATGATCTTGACAAAGTAGATCAAGTTCTCTTATTGTGTCTTCTTGTTGAAAGGAATATGTGTGGAATGAAATAGTAACACAAAAAGATTATTGAGGTAAAAGACTATCATATGTGTTACATAACAAACTTAATACTCTTAATGTATTGAAAATTTACTTTAGAGGAATAATCATAAAAGGCCTGCAAACACAAGATCATGAAATAAAACAATTGTTGTTAGATGTCAATTCTAAGGTAATTAAATTTTAACCCTCTTTCCCTGTGAGTTATGTCAATTCAGCTAACAACATGTTTTTCAAAATTTAAGAGTTTCCTATAAGATGTACCTAAGTAAAACAATTAGGTTTAATTTGAGATGAAACAAATCCATGACTTAAGAAAGAAAAAATAAGTTATTAAGATTTGAAAATGAATAACAATTAAAGAATTGATTGTAGAATCAAGACTTAGGTTTTGATATAAAGGAAATGAAAATTAAAAAAAATGTGTTGAGACTAGGTAGGGTCAATCGAGGGCCAAAGCTCGATCCACCCATCACTTTTTTATTTCTCTAAACTAGTTGAAGCATAACCACTGCATTTGTTGTAACTTGGAATTGTAATGGGTCAATGGACCTTCAAGTCACACATTGGTAGGTATTAATTATGAAATAGCCATAATTTTAATATATATTAATGCATACTAAATTTGATAATTATATGTGTGTATGTGTTTGAGTAAATTAGTGTGTTTGCAATGTTGAGTGTGTTATAACGTATGTGATTAGATAATAAGCTATGGTAAATATATCTAGGTTGATAGTTTATTCATGTTAGTGTTAATTGTTATTGCAATGAATTAAATGTGTTGGATTTAAGCTTGTTTTAGGCCTAAATAAGATCCTAAACTTAGCACATTTTAAGTCCCATTATTAACCCAATTTGAGCCCAAATTTAAGCCTAATTAAGGCCCAAGCCCTTAGAAATTTCTGCCCCCTTAAAGTCAATCTAACTTGGATAAGTATTAACCCACTTCCTCTTGCCTTCTAGACATCCAAAACAGACCAAGAAAACAAGAAATTCGTAACTCCTCTAAGACCAAAATTTCCAACATCTTAACTAAGCTTTCTTGGACCCAACACACCAAGAATTATTCCCCAAGTCTTATTTATACATTGAGGTAAGTATATTTGATGTTTGAGATGTTTTATTTCCCTCTTAATCCATGAAATATGCATGTGTGGTACAATATAAGGAGTTGATATGCTAAATTCTTGTTGAGATGTTGTAGAGTTATTGGGAAAGCTTTAGAATGCTTGAGTTGTTGTAGATAGGTTGTAGTAGGCTCTCATGTGGTTTGGAATTGAAGTGTTAAATTATGATAAGTATTATAATTGTTTGAAGTGTGCTGGAGTTGGTGAAAGTTGATGAAAAAGAGTTTGATTCTTGTAGAGTAGTGTTTGAACTTGTTTGATGTTGAGGAGTGGAGATCACTCTTGTTTTATGTTGTTAAATGTACAAGAAGTGTTGTATGAAGTTTTTATAAGGTTTAGGACATGTTAGGAGTTGAGAAAAGTTGAATTTTGAAGTTAAAAAAAAGGAAAAGTGTGAAAAGTCGAAAACAGGGGAGGAGTCACGAGCGAACTAGGACCCGTGATATCATCTGATTTTTTTATAATTCGTCAGGAAAGATATCACGAGCATGATAAAGGGCGTGATTTGGACTGATCGTGCATTTTTCCTTAGTCACGGATGACCTAAAGGGCGTGATTTGATCTGGTCACGAAATTTCCAAAATCACAGGCGAGCAACGGGGCGTGATCCGTTCCCTACAGCAATGTATTTTTATAAATTAATCATAACTTTTTCATACGAACTTCGATTTAAGTGATTCAAATTGCGTTGGAAAGCTTAAAAAGAGATCTAAAACTTTCATGTTTTGAGTTTTTACAATATAAAAAATTATCGAGGCCGAATTTTCATTTCTTTCCAACTGCTCTATTTTCCAATTAAAACTAAAAACTTATGTTTGATAGTTAATGTAATTTTATGATTAATTATTGAACTTGTATGATGATTATATGATATATACAAGTCATATTATGACTTGAATGATTTTAATCAAAATCGTATGATTTCCTAAGCTTTAAACTAGTGGATATAAGCTTGGCTTAGGATAGTATTGTTAATATGATTTGATTTATGTGAAACAAAGATAGATACTCGATTAGAGACCCCCTTTGAATTCCAAATCGAATCAGGTGCACAATACTTTGATTGATTGTTGCTTAGGATAGGCATATACCAATTTGACATTAATCAAAGGTTAATGAAAAGATATTGAAATTGGTTGTGCTTTACGTCGTTGAATCCGAATCTGGGGAGCGACAACTTTGTCATGATGCAATGGCACAGTAGTTTAGGCACTTAGCCCAATCCTTTATCATGATGCAATGGCTCAAATCCACGATGCAATGGTTCACCATGATGCAATGGTGGTTTTTTTTATTGGCTAAGTGGGTAGCTAATAGAGTTAACTATACCGGTATATTCTCTACTTAGGCTCAGGAGAAAATAATATATTTTAATCCACGGTTATGGGACCGTTGAACTAATTGATATTATAGATCGAGATATGTGGATTGTATAAAGGAGTGTGAACCCTATATGAAGCTATTGTTCTCTATCGATTAGATATAGGAGATATAGGTGTCCGGTCTATCTATATCAACCCCCTGAGCAGCTGCTGTTACTCAGGAACCCTAGAATCCCAAGTTTGAGTCGAAGTTTGAATACTCCAATGTTATCTCTACCCATTTAATTAAAGATAATGAAATGATGATGGAATGTTGCATTGCATTTAGCTAAGTGTGCTTGGCATATATATTTGTTTGCATTATTGTGTACTGGGCCTTTGGCTCATCCTGTTATCTTGCAGGTGACTATGATTACGAGCTCTATAACGATATAGGCTATGGGACTGACTAGAAGGACTCTATGGATGACTTGAAGAGAGATCTAGTATATGCTTAGGATTCCTTTTGATGTATTTTTGTGAAGTTATAGGCTTGTTTGTTAAAGCCTTGTGTTGTAAATTATATTTCAAGTTGTATTTGTAATGTAGCTGGTTTGTAAGTAAGATTTCTATGTTTATATGATCCTTGGGAATTTGTAATGTATATATATGATGCATGTCTTGTATATAGGTGATGACCCACTACTTATGTAGTGATAGTGTTTCTTGATTCAAATCATGTGAATGTTATATGTGTTTTAAATAGGCAACCATTTCAAACACATCTTTTTAAGACGATCTTACGTATTATACTTGAATATTATTCATAATATTTGTGTATTATGCGTGGTTAGGAGATTTGGCACACTTAATATATGGGTTAAGTGGGTCGGGTCTTTACAAATTGATTATGATGTCATCAAGTTGTCTAGGTTTGGTGGAGTCTCAAGTTGGGTTTGGTTGGAGGTAGTTCAATTCAGTTGTTCAACAAAGTAGTAATGAAGATGAGTTTAAGGAAATGGGTATTAAAATGATTTGGTTTTGGTTTGGAGATGGATTTGGGTTAAGTGATTGTTTGTACGCAATAGGTATGAGGTTCAATTTGATGGTATGGTGGTTTTCACAAGCTAGTGGTTTTTGAAGTGGTTTGATTCACTAGTGTTTTAGTTTTTGCTAGTGACCAGAACATGCAAAAGAGGCACTATTTGTTGCTCATCAAAGTTTTGCGTATGTGGTGTGATTAGCATTGAGCAATTGTGGGTATGGGCAAGTTGTGCTCAAATGAGTGTAGTTAATAGTTATGTCTTATAACTAATGGTAGTGTTTTAAGGCAATTCGCAGAATTTTGTGCTCAATGATGTTTTGGTGTTCTATGATTAGAATCGTATTCATGTCACATCTCAAGCACACATGGCGTACGAGTGTTATCACATATATCACCTCAAGTGATATATGTGAGGCATATGTTAATTAAGTAGGTTTCTATCCAAATTTTACTTAAGAAATTGTTATTAGATTTTGTTAAAAAAATGGTAGAGTACAATTTGTTTTTTCATGATTTGGGTTTATTTGAAATTTATAAAGGACCTATTTGGTATGTATATGTATATATATATATATATATATATATATTCATAAAAACACTTATTTATAAAACATGGCTCATTAAGGCCCCCCACATGATTACAGTTTAACCAAAAAAAAAGTTAGACCTAGAGGTCCACTTCAAAATAAAATTAGTTGATAGTTTATTAGTTACAATCATCCGATAATAAGAATCAATGTTCAACAAAATCCCTTGAGAAAACCCCATAAAATTCTATCCAATGTAGTGTCATCTAATCGAATCATCCCCCATAGTCTTTATCCATAAAACTTAATGGATCTTGAAGCAAATCTATGTATAAATCAATAGTGGTACTTGAAATGTTAAAATAATGAGTTGCAATGCCCTATACACAGTGAACATACACATACACGCATGTCACACGTACCTATTTTAACGTAATAACCAGGGATTCAATATATTAATTAAGAGTCCACAAGTAAATATTTCCAATGTGTTAGAAATACCTTCATGCACAGGAGTATTCATTACTCTTGCCAAATAATGAGGAATGGAGGGGTCCCAACTCACGCATCTAGGCAATCGATAAGCCTCTAAAACTTGTTAGAAAATCAAAATAAAAAAGTAGCTTTATCTGGTTCATCTCATTACATGATGCTATTGATGAGCATGATTCATTGCAATGCTTTATACAGAGTCTCATTATCCCTTATAACTCACTACAACTTCATTTCTACTCCAACTAATCATCCAATCTTAGAAAATCCTTTATCAACTACCTATTGAGCCTTACCACACACTTTGTGGGGCCTAAGTGCCTAAACTACTACATTCTCTTAAAGTTGCGATCAGGCTCGTAGCCTAATCCAAAGTATAACTTCCTGGAGTAAACGACCAAGAAACAACCCACTCTCATTAAGGCCAAGTTTAAATATTAGATTAGTCATTAATTCTATCTTAGTAACTAGCACATAATTACTGTGTATGCGTTAATCGCTCTAAAATCTTTTTGGATTTTTCCTCCTTTTTTAACATGTTCCAACATGATTTATTGTTTATAAGTACAAAGACTTGTATTAGATAATGTCCCATGTAACTATAATTGATTCTTGTTATTTGAATTATTCAAGCCAGGGTTCACGTGTTTATGGATCCTAATTTGAACAAAACTCAATTGTGTACATTGAGTTCGATTATGGATAAGCGATATTTCTTAGATTATTAACTAGCTAATTATGTCAGTTAGGGTTGGTAGTGAGGTTTACGTTAACCATATCTAGTGGGCTATATTTATGTGGTTTTCAGTTCTTGGCATTCCAACAATAGATTTCCATAGTCTACTAGTCAAATATAGCCTTTAGCGTCCTATCCCAATTTTTAGACTAATAAGTTGAAAATTTTTCATTTAGATGAGATATTTTATGCTTGGTGTGGTTACTTAAAGCATATTGATGAGTGTAAAAAACTGTAAAATACCCCTTAGAAAGGATATTTTGAGCTTAATTTGATGTATTTGAAGAATAATCCCATGAATTTGGTACTTAATTTGTTGAATTTGTGATTCCAAGCCTTTATAAGGTTATTAGAGCTTTTAAAAAAATCAAGTCAAGTTCCATGGAATTTAGATGAAGATTTGCCAAAATTTGAGAAGTTGTGAAATGTACAAGGAGTGCATGAGGTCGTGCAAAAGTGACTATGAGTACATGACTGCATAGTTTGATTGTGTACACGAGCTCATGCATAAGGTCGTGTACTACCAAAGTTGAAGAAATTTTAGTCAAATGGGCAAATAGTCAAGTATACAAGCTCGTGCACTACTAGGGTTGAAGAAATTTTAGTCATAACATAAGCTCGTGCAATAGGTCAAATATCTCTATATGGACCTATGCTTAGTTCGTGCATAAGCTTGTACACAAATCCATGCATAAGCCGTGTATGTCCAAATTTTTAATAAGTCTTTAATAGGCTTGAATTTTGAAGGAAAGGAGTTTTAAGCAAACTTAAGAGTTTCAAATAAATCGAAAGAACAACATGTAACCTAGACTTGAATAGTTTGCTTTTGTGCGCCTTATGAATGACATTTTTGCATAATGAAAGTAAAATTGAACACCAAATACCCAATGAGGAGTTTAATTACCGCATAAGCATTAGTTACCCAAGCCTAATTCATCAGCACATCCTTTTAAGTCTTTCAACACAAAATTAATAGTAGATAATCGAATTCTTCAACACAACACTCCATATTCAATTTGGTTCCCATTTCTACCAACTTTCTCACTTACTTAGCATAGATCCTAAAATTCCACATCACAAGTCATATGTTATTTTTAAACCATCCTCCATATGACTAATCACCAAAACATTTAATTACCATTCTATCTCATTCAAAACAACCAATAATTGATTTATTCCAAATACATCTCCCCAATTCCTAATTGAACCAATTACAGTTCAAATTGACAATTTCTCTATTCTTTACATAAGAGGTCATTTTTCCTCAAATTTTTACATTACAATCTATAAAATCAACTTCAATTATTAACCCATTCAAATCAAGTTTTTTTCATCATAAATCCAATAATTTAACACAATTTGTTAAGGAAAACTATCTCTATTCATTCAATTACTTACATACCAACTTTATTGACTTGTAACTTTACAATTTATCATATAATTACTCTAATTCTCCTAATAAATTTAAATTTTTCATATTTTAAATATCAATTTCTATCCTTATGTGATTCACACCACATGCACACATATATCACATGATTTCCATCAATTTTCCACTTTTAATCATCAACTAACAACACAACACCTCCCATATCCATCTGTCCTTAAAAAAGACCATGCATATTATAACTCGAGCATCAATTTTATCAAGAAAACTAAATTTTACAGTAGCCCAGCCCATTCAATAAAATCCCAAACTTATATGCCACCCATATCTAATCTTAATAAACCTATATGAAGTAGAATCAAAATTTAAGATTATTTATTGGTTTAGCATTTTTACACTCGATTTTGCACCATCTTTTCTTCTTTCAGCTATAACTTCAAGTGAGAGCTTCTAAGTCCTTCAACAACTTGAAATCTAGAGATCTAAAACACATACTCATTTACCTAAGTCATCTTCTACACTTAAAATTCATTAAACTCTCAAAAACACCTTTGAAATTCAAGGTCTTAATAAGAATTTGGTTGAGCTTGGATGTCTTCATCCTCTTTTAATATTCCTTCATTCTCTACATTTCCTAGTGAAAAACATAGTTTAGAATCTAATTGGTGCTAATCTTAAGTTCATCTCATTCAATAGCACTAAAAAGGTCTTTAGGGTTTAAGGTTTTAGAGGTTTTTACCAAGCTTTTAAGCAGAGTTCTAGAAGGGAAAAAAGAGATGAAGCGAAAATATAAGGAAGAGAAAGAGGGGGTAGTTGCTGTTAAGGTTTTCAAGAGGGTAGGGTTCTGCTTTTCTTAGACATCCAATTTTTACACGTGTACAATCTTCAACTAGAATTAACTAGTCTAGGGCTTTTAATAAACTCGTGGAATGAATATATTTTAAATAGTGCAATCTAAATTATTTATCTTAGCTAAATTTTGAATTTTATTCACATAAGTTCCCTATTTAGGGGCAAAATTATAGTTTTATGAATCTAAGGCTCTAGATTGCATTATTTTGATTTTTGTTGTAAAATTATCATCCAAAACAAATTTAAAACATAATTTACTTTATTTTGGTATTTTTGGAAATGTTTTTGAATTTTTAAATTTTTGGGTTCTCAATTTAGGGAAATTTTGGAATTTTTGAAAATTTTGATGGTTTGAACTCTTATGTGAATTCAATTGACGTTACTTGACTTCAAATAATTTTTAAATTCTTATGGTTGGTGTTTGGATCATTTTAATTTGTTTGCAAGATTTTGTCACCTGGATTTAATGGTTTGTGGTGTCACTAGATTTGTGCATGTTGTTGAGCTAATGAATGGTTATTATCAAGTGGTTACACATGTCATTATTGTTGATGTTGTTGTTATTGTTGTTTAGATTTTTAAATACTACGTTTAATTTTTTTAATGTAAGCATGCCACATGTCAAGCCATTATTATCTAAAAACGCCACATCGAAAGACTGTGTTAGGCCGTTAGACAAAGGTACTAATAAAATCCCTAAAAATTTCATTCGGATCACGAAAATGACCACTTTAGTATCTAATTTCATATTTTGCAAAGGTGTCATTTATGATATTTACATATCATTGCGAACTTTTTCAACAAGTCACTTTATAAATGTTCCGTCATTCATTCCATGAATGCTTCCGAATATAGGATTGGATATTCTATTTGGAAACTCATTTTCATCTTAAAAATTCCTACATACTCAAATCATTTAAATGTTGCTCCACTAATCCACATAAATTTGATATTGTAAGCCTTATAAAAATAACTACGATATATAAAACTATGAATGATAGGATATCCATGACAAGACATGCATGTAGTAAAACATTACTATTTGGAATTCAATGTTGCCCATCATAATTTGATACGTGTTTTATTTAATTTATATAGGTATATTTTTTATAGTCATTTAGTTTTATCTTTGAATCCGGTTTATCTATTTTAAAAGTAAATCTATATGATTTTTCAAAAAAAATTAGCATAATATGTTGATCTATGGGTAGCTTTTATTTGTAAGAATTAGACTACATAACAACAATTAGACAACATGACGTAAGGAATACTGGATAGTATAATTTTATTTTATACCATGTTTGATATGCACAATACCTTATAAGGATTCTTTTGTTATCCATTGTTTGCTATACACAAATATAACTCAAGATGTCATATTTTAACAATTATACCTTGTATTGCTATACACAAATATTAGGGAAAATTGCAAATTCCACCCCCCTCCCCCCGGCGCAACTTTCACCTATATGCGGATTCACCCTATAAACTTTCAAAGTAAGCTTTTTAACTCCTTAAACTTTCAACAATTTGCACAATTAAGGATACCTAATATTTTCTATTAAAACAAAATGGGGAGAGTTTCAAAATACCCTCAAATTCACAAAAAAAAAATATTAACTATCCTTAACTGTGCTAATTTTAGAAAGTTTTAGAAATCAAAAAGGTCATTTTGAAAGTTTAGTGAATGAGGCAATGAATACGCACATAAGTGAAAGTTTTGGAGGTGAATTTGCAAATTAGCCCAAATATTATAATTAATGATAGTAATAATGATTTAATAATAGTTTTGTGATGATAGCAATAAAAAGTTTTTGTTAATATTGTATTAAAAGGTTACAATAATGGTAGTAGTGGAGGTAGCTGTAACCCTCAAGTTTTTCCATGAATAAGATTTAAAGAATAGATTAAATTAATGAAGTTTTAATATAATCTGAATGAACGATATGTTGAATAAATTCAATTATAATAGCTTTTGTAAAATAGTCAAAGTAAGAAGAGAAACGTAAATTTTGATTTTGACATTTCAAGTTGTTTGTCAATTAATTTATGTTTCAAATTCTTTCAAAATTTTGAACTTCGCAAACTTAACTCCTAAATTATCAAGAATATCAATATAGATTCTTATAAAAAATTTTCTAATTAAATATAATTTATAAACTAGATTCGCCAAACTTTATTAATTTTAATGCTTTAGAAGTGTAAAAGTCAATTTGTGCATTAAACCAAGCCATTTTAATATATAAACTAAGCTTAAATTTTGCAAAATTAAGCTCATTTGCCTACCATATTTACCATGCAACCACACCCACACAATAACTTTTGAATGCCTTAAAAGCCAACAAATTACTTTATCTATATAAGCATATTTATCTTCAAAAGTTGGCAGAAAACCCTCTTTTTCTTCTTCATCTCCTCTTTTATCCAATGTAAGTTGCACGCACACACTCCGTATTTCTCTTTTTTTTTTTTTTAATTTCTTTTCTTAAATCAACAAGAAAATCAAGTTAAACTTTACAAGTATGTAAGCTAATTCTTACTATCACCTTGTTAATTTTGTTTTATGAGTAAGTGTAAGTTAGTGTTCTTGTTAGTTGTTGTCAATTACAAGGTTGTTATGAGAGTCGTTGCTAGATATGTGAAATAGAGTTATGCAGTTGTGGTTTAAAGACCTAAAGCATGGATTTTATGGACTATGTTGGGTGATGTTGAGAATGATTGAATGTTGGATGATATGACGATGAAAGTAGTGAATTTGAGTCTTGTATGATGATACTAGAATCTGGTCTGGAAGAGTTATAGTGAGACGGAGTTGTTTTAGAAGTTTTATGTTCATTGTTGGTGTCACGACCAAGTTTTATCCCCGAGATGGATCAATGGTAGACTCAGTGTAAGAGTCAAGTGATAAGTTTGGATGCATAGTATTTGTCGCAGCATAAAGTCAAGTCCTCGACATGCCCGCAATAGACATTAAAGGTTGTCGCATCTAAAAATAGGTTCAAATGTTAGAGCACAAACCTATCACGACCTATGGTGTCATGCCCCAAAGGGTACTCTAAACATAACAATCCGCCATACTCAATATTAAAGTTTAAGTATGACAACCTTAATCGTTCCCAGAAGCTTCAATATTAAGTGTAAGGCATGCTTTGACAAATTTAAGGACCATACATGGAATTATGAAGCTTAAGAATATATAATAATAAATTAAGAAAAGAGGATTCATAATATTCATTTATTCGCAACAATAGTCTTACAAATCTTAAGGGCATTCCCCAGTCACAATTAACTATAATCTATTACAAGAATATTTTTTTAAAGTCTACATCTTATCCAACACTAAACTTTATTTAAAAGAATTCCTTAACCAAAAGAAAAATACCTAGCTGCAGGGTCCATATGTCCTCAACTACAAATAGGTAAACTGCAAAAGATATTTATAGGGGGATAAGCTAATAGGCTTAGTGAGAATTATTTCCATAAGTAAACTTCTTATGTAGTGAAATTCAAGGTTATTTAAGCAATCAAGTGAAATGCAACATACACGTGGGCAAGCAAGGCATATAGTTTTTCGGGAACTATATGTTGAATGGATTTACGCCCTCCATTCGAGGTTTGGTGATGCGTAACCTCAAAACGAGTAGTTTTAGTTAAATTATGCTTTCGATCAATACCGCCAAGCATATTAAGTCTACTAGAGTTGAGCCATGCTTCCAGACTTCTGCCAAGCATTTGATCATTTCCATGTCGCCAAGCAATCGTTTCGATCAAAACCGCCAAGTGTTGCTTTCGACCGAGCTACCATCCTTCTTACCCAAGGATAATAACCCCATGCGATGTGACTCATTTTGTGGTATGCATGAATCAATTTATTTAAATTATCATAGCATCATTATTAACAATTTTAAGGTGATCATAAACTTGCATACATATCAAGTACTATACTAAAACAAACAATTACTTACAATCAATTCTTGTCTCGATATTCTTATAGTGCTTTCAACAATTTTCACATACATATCCAGTTATCTTTCCTAAATTCTAATGCGATTAAACGACAAGCACAATCAAGTAAAGCCTTTTTAAGGAAATAAACTCATGGTGCCATGTCAACGCTTCTTCTAAATGGATGAGTCGCTCAAACAATCCACTTAGTCGAAATAACCCTTGGGGTATGAGTATTCTTCCTCGGATTCACCTAGTCAAGGAAAATACCCAAAATGAGTATTTCTTGATAACTTTCTTGAAACTTGTCTAAACTATACCATAAGAACGTCAAAGTTTGCATAAAGGATGATTCTGATTTAAAATGGCCATAACTTGGTCATTTTAACTCGGAATTGTGTATATAATATACCGATTTCTATCTATTTGGAAAGATCTATCCATTTCTAAAACTATTTTTACCAAACTAGATCATTTAGGTTCCAAAACAGTGGCGGGCAGATTCACCACGAATTTTCCCATTCCAAAAGTAATTTGTTTCAAACATTAAACCATCAAAAAATTGCTTTGATAAATACTTAGTTATCTATATAGTTGAAAAATTCTCTTTCATAGATATATAGCTTATATTTTATCCATGCTCAAGTGTTTATTGTCCAACCAATTTTTTTTGAGTAAAACAATGTTAGTTAAAAGTGTAGAAAACCATAGTTAACGAGAAATCCATTTTGTAAATCTTTAAAACGAATATTTTGATTCCTTTGTTTTTAAAGAATTACTTTATGTTTATCTTAATATTTTCCTAAATGACTTTTGATAAGACTAAATTTCTTCCTTTCTAATTTCTCAAAATTAGTGTTACTTTTCCTATTTGTCTTATTTGACCATTTATTCGAAAATCTTTTGGTTTAAAAACTCTCATTCCCTTTTTATGGGATTTGCTTATGTTTTTATAGAAAACTTTTTAGTACCAAAAGTCATTTTCTTTTAGGAAAACAAAGTATTACAGAAATGATTTAAAGAGCCTTTCAAAATAAAAGCAGCTTTTAAAATTATAGTGAGTTCTTCCTAAGACTTGGAAAAGAATAACTTTATTTTTAAACCATAGATTCCACATTTCGTATAAAACCATTCTTAAGTGATAAAATCTCCTTTTTGTTAAAATATTAATGGGGCTTTAAAGATTTAGACAACAATCTTTATCGGCATGATTATGAGAAATAATAACAAGTAAAAATAACATAATAAATAAAGTCAAGTATTTGGAGTCTTAGCTTTTTCAAGGCTCCCGGGACTAACAATTAGACTAGCCCTAAAAAGAAGTAAACAAAATAAAAGAAAGAAAATTGTTTTGACTTGATGAGGATAAGTCTAAGACTAGAGGCTAGTCTTAAAACAACATGAAATAAATAAATTGCAAAGGAATAAATAAATTACTTTGCATAGAAGTAAATAAATTGCAAGTGAGCTTATATGCTCTAAAGAATATACATATATATATAGATACTTAGTTAGATATAATAACAATAATAATATGAACAGGGTAAAGTAACAACATAAATAAATAAATAAATAGATATTCATAAACAAGAACAATACATGAATATAGTGTAGCTTCTATAACATTTAGTTTTTTGGAAACTAACACTATGGTCATGTAAAGTTTCATGACATGAGAAGAAGAATTTGTTAAATGAAATTTTTACCTAAAGAGTGTTTTGTGATAATACGTGGGAATGAGTTTTATGTTTGTAGAAGGAGGTTTGAGAATATTTTGAGAGAGTTTTGAGAGAGTATTTGGAGAGAGTGTTGAGAGGAAAATTTGAGAGAGATCTGGTAGTGAACTTGTGGGTAGTAATTATGTGAAAGAAGTGAAAGAGGAGGGAGGGTATTTATAGGAAATGAGGAGTGAATTTTCGTGTGATTTAAATAAAGAAGAAATAAAATAAATTGAGAGAGAGTGTAAGGAGGGAGGTGCCAGCCGTCAAGAGAGAAGGGAGAGAGAGAGTTTGATTTTTGTATTTTTGTTGATTAAATATAATAATAAGTAAAGTAGAAGTGAAATAAAGTTATGGGAAAGGTAAAACGTAAAGATAATAGGGTATATAGGGTGTAAGAATAGGTGTTAGAAAAAGTAGAGATAAAAAAATAGTGTAAAATAGTAATGAATAGTATAATGTAAAGTAAATATGATTAATAAAGTACCGGTAGTAAGAAAATACGCGTATAAATGTGATATCTGTTATTTTTACTTATCGAAAAATTATGAAACTGATATTTTTGAAAACCTTATACTTTTACGAGTCTATCGGTATATTCGCAATATTCTTACTATTCCGAGCTCCGGGACACGTTTTTCAAGAACCGTATCCGTTTGGGTTCAAAACGATTTGCGGTTTTATTAATATGATCTTTTTAAGCTTCTTTGTGTAATTACGAACTATTCTACATACTAATCTCTTACTTACTTTCTTAGGGTTGCTAATACGAGATTGTTGAACTTAAACTATTACGTCTAGCTAGGGTTTTGTTGACTTTAGGGTTTCTGTTTGACTTTCCAATTAAGGTTTATGCTAAATCGATCACAAAACTTTGGGGGTTTATAACCTACCCCCCTTAAAGAAAGTTTTGTCCTTAAAACTTGAAAATCTGCACTCGAAACAAAAATTGGATACTTGTACCGTATCTCATCCTCGGCTTCCTATATTACCTCTTCGTGGAAATAATTTTTCCATCATACTTGATTTCCTTGTTCCTCATAGGTGAGGTTTTCCTTTAAGAGTACTGGTTCTAACTCCAAAACTTATTCTGGGTCAGATGACGTGAAACACGTCATGTACTCAAAACAAGTTCGGTGACGAGGTTAGATAATAAGCTAAATCTCCAACTTGGTTTAGCACTTCAAAGGTCTAATGTATTGTGGTTTCAACTTTTCTTTGTGAGTGCACACGATGTATACTCTTTATTAGCTTTATCTTTACATGATTTCTATTTGAAATTCCAAAGTCCTTATCTTCTTATCAGCCCAACTCTTTTGTCTTTCTTATGCCTTCATCATCCTTTTGTCGGGTTATTTTTACTTTATCTATTGTGTCTTGTACTAGTTCGGGTCCAAATACAAGTTTCCTCACATTATCCCATCACAAAGGTGATCCACATCATCATCCATACCGTGCCTCGTGGGGTGGCATCTGGATCGTCGAGTGATAGCTATTGTTGTAAGCAAACTCAATCAGCGACAAATGGATATTCTTCCTCTGAGATCCATGTCACATGCTCTTAACGTGTTTCCAAAGTTGAATTATTCATTTTGAATGTCTATTATGCTGTACCAAAGTGTAGTTTTGTTCTCGTATACTCTTGTAGGTTGGTCCAACACTTAGATAGAAATCTTAGGTCTTAATCCGATATAATTTCGGCTGGCACTTTTGGTAATCCACAAACAAAATCCATGGAAATTTAATCCCATTTCCACTCAGATATCAGCAAAGGTTTTACCAATCCTATCGACTTTTGGTGCTCTATATCCTCGTGTTGGTAGATTGGGCACTTCATCGCATAATTGGCTATATCTTTATTTTATCCTATCCCACCAATAATGATCCTTGAAATTCTTAGTACACTTTGGTTCCTCCTAGATGTACCATATATCCTGAGTTATGAGCTTTGCTCATAATTTCCTTTCTTATTTCCTTATCCTTAGGCACACAAAGTCGTCCTTTTATTCTCACTATATCATACTTGTTGATCATGAAATTAGTAAATTTTTTCTTATTGTATTCTCCTCTCCTTTATATATTCTCATCAATGAGTTTCTTTAATTTTCTCTGTTAAGGTTGATTTCAATACTAGATTAACTACCGCCACTTCTACACTTTGTCTCATAATTTCAATACTCAGTTTCTCAAATCCTTTCATCAATTCCTTTTGATTTGTGAGCAAGGCAGCAATTTCTCCATGACTCTTATGGCTAAACGCGTTTACAACGATGTTTTAAATCTCCCAAGGCAATAATTGATCCTGAGACCATAGTCTTTGATTAATTCTAGCTATCTTCTTTTCCTAATTTTTAATTCCTTTATCTTTGAATAGACCAAGACGTCGTCAATAAAGACAATTACACACTTATCCAATAAAGGCTCATATACTTGGTTTGCGCTGGACAATCCAAAAGGCATTACTAGAAACTCATAATTTCCATAACGAGTTCGAAAAGTAGTTTTTTGAATCATTTTTTATTTGATCCTTACTTGGTGGTATCTTGACCTCAATTCATCACGTTTTCTCCTTTTAGTTGGTCACAGAGATCATCAATCTTAGGGATCGGGTACTTATTCTTGATTGTGACTTTGTTCATCTCCCGATAATCAAAGCATAATCTCATAAATCTATCCTCTTTCTTTTCAAACCAAACTAGTGTCTTCAATGGTAACACACTTGGTTGTATAAAACCTTGATCCAAAAGTTCTTGTAGCTGTTTCTCCAACTCTTTTAACTCCACGGGGACCATTCGATATGGTGCCTTAGAAACTGGTTCCGTATTGGCCATTAGTTCAATCTTGAAATCGATCCCTTTCTTCGGAGATGATCCAAGCAATTCATCTGAAAACCTATTGACAACAGGGATATCTTCCAAGATAGGTTTCTCTTTTTCTTATTCCGTGTCATCAAGGTAGTTATCCATTTCCTTTGGAATTTCCTCCAGTAACTCGAATGAATATGACTCCCCTTTCCTTACAATCGTGGATTCTCTAACGAACAATATCTTCCCTTCTTTCTTGGTCCACGAATTCTACGCTCTTAATGCGACAATCTATTGTGGCTTTAAAGATAACCAACTCATACCAAAGATTACTTCATATTTACTTAATTCCTTCACTTATGAAGTTACAAGTAGATGGATGTCCTTGTATCTTTATCAGACGATCCTTCAACACTTCTTGGGTTACAACAACACTTCCCGTGGGGGTTTTGATCTTAAAGCCAGAAGTTGTTGTTATAATTGGTAGCTCAAACTTCTTAGTTAAACTAGATGAAAGAATGTGTTGCTCCGGAATCAAAAGGGCAAAAGCATTCTAGCATCCTAATTGTACGCTTCCTGCATATCTAACAAGGGGATTACTACTTGTCACGCCCCAAAGGGTACCCAAAACTCGACAGTCCACCACACTCTATATTTAAATTTAAGTATGACAACCTTAGTCATCCCATAAATTTACATACAGGGTATAGGGTGTAAGGTATACTTGCAAAACTTTTAGGATCACACTTTGAATCGAATAGTCTTAAGAAGGCATACAATAGCATTAAGAATAGAAATCACAACAAGATAAATAAGTTAAGTCTTTACAAAAGTCAAGGGGGCATACCCTCGCCAAAATAATAACAGAAGTCTATCCAGTCTAAAACTATATTACAAATGTTTGGGTTTATGTTAAAGAGATTTTCCTAGAAGTCTATGCCTCTAGCTAGGTCTCGACATCTTCAAAAGCTCCTTCACCCAAAAGATAACCCTGTGAAAAGTGTTCTTTCAGAACAACCAAAAATAGGAACACCATAACAAAACTATGGAGGTGTAAGCTAACAGGCTTAATGAGATTCATTTCCAAATATTTAATACTCAACAACAGTATATAACAGACAAGTTATTAGCAACCATATGAATGCACAAGCACATGAACATACAATACATAAGACCGTCCGAAAATCTTATGTTGAATGGATTTACGCCCTCCATTCGGGGTTAGGTGTTTCGGGCCCATACCACCAACATTTAAATTCTTCCCACTTCTTATTGTGGTTGATACAGGTGCCCACCCACACACATTTTCAATTCCGGCCTATACGCCATCATTCGAGTTTACAGGCCCCTCGTTGCCCAATTATTATGCATTCTTCCCACAAAAGTATAATAACCTATGTAATGTGACTCACTACGTGATATGCATCTACAGTTTATTCATATAATCGTGGCATGTTAATTAAGTAGATTAAGTGCGATCATAGAGAATTTCAGACAATCCAAGTCTATACTAGCTCATATAATGATTTTTCAACAAATCTCATCTTGATATACTTATCATTCATTCAACCAGGATTAGATCACAAATTATCGTAATTTTATCTTTTCCTAATTCTAATGCCACTATGATTACAAGCACATACATGAGCATAACTATTTAAGAAATGAACTCACTCGGCCATTGAGAGAAATCCACTAGTCGTAGTAGTTCTCGGGAAGTGGAAATCCGTCCTCCAAATCACCTAAGTACAAGGAATACCCTCAATGAGTATTTCTTATAAAGTTCTAATAAACTTAATAATTCTATTTACTAAGTTCGTCAATTTTCGCCTAAGATGAAGTCCTAACTTAAAATGGTCATATCTAACTCAATTTAACTCGGAATTGCACATATTATATATCGATTTCTATCTACTTCAAAAGATCTATCCATTTCTCAAGTTAAATCAAACATACAAGGTCATTTGAGGGTCCAAAAACGACTATACAGAAGGGTTACGAAAATTCCAGTTTTGAGTTATTATTGACAATTGTTACTTTTGTTCCATTTAACTTTTTAGATCAACTTATATTGGTTCTCTACTTGTAAAGAGAACTCCTAGCCAAAGATAAAGGATTAAATACTTATATGATCATCAAGATATCATCCAAAAGAAAATTCTAAGAATCTACCTTTGTAAAAACCGAAATTTTGAGTTGAAACTCATTTTCTTGTTTTGAGAAAAATCATTTGCTAAAACTAACATGACTCAATGAAAATAATTTTCTTATGTCACCTATTATCAAAGAATTCCATTTTCTATATGAAACTCTTTTTTTGAAGTCTAAAATAAGGTTTTCAAAATTCATCTAATCCAAAATCCGAATTTCTTCTTTAAGTTTTAGAATAAAAATATGATCTAGACTTGTCTTTCACAAAACTCTCTATTTTAGAAATATCTTTTAGGAAAACGCATCTAAACTTATGAAAATCCAATCCTTAGAATATCTATACCAAGAACCCTATATATTTTTGTCTAAATCTTCATTTTGGGTTTAGATAATAGGTTTTAAAAATGGGTCTTGGCTTAGATCCGAATTTTCAAAATTTGTTTTTGCACATATCTTTTGATAAAATCCTTCAAGACTCATGAAAAATCATCCTTTACATCTCCTATCTTAATAGCCTTCCATTTCTTAAATAAAATCTTCGTTTTTGAGTTGTAAAACATGTTTTTAACCATGTCTTGGCCAAAATCCGAAAATGATATTTTTATTTTGAAAATCACCTTTGATTCTTGTAAAGAGAAGTCTTGATGATATACATTCATTAAACCTTTATTTTCTCAACTAAAACTCCCATTTTGAGACTTGGAAGAGGGTTTTTAAATATTGGTTTTGTCAAGATACGAATTTTACTATTTTTATTTAAGTTCAAATCTAAGATCTACACATAATATGAACATGAATATAAAAGAAATACATGGTAGTAAGCTCTAAACCTATAGATCTAAACATAAACATAACCAAAGCTTCATAAAAATTAGATCTACCAGTATAATAAAAATATGAAGATAATAAAGTCTTAAAGACAACAAATATAGCAATATTATTATAGATCATCAACAAGAGGAGTGTTTCAAAGTTTTGGCATCATCATCTCTAGCCTTTAGGCATTATGGAGAGTCCTTTGATGCATGAAACCTCCATATAATCAACCTATGGTGTCTATAGAAGCTTAAGAAGAAAGATTCACTCAAGGATCTTCAAGAATGGAGTGTAGAAGCAATAAATGGAAATGGGGGCAGCTTGTATTCTTTTGCAAGAACAAGGGTAAAGAGAGGAAAAAGAGAGTAAATGAGGTAGGGTTTGTAAAGAGAGAAAGTGTACAAGAATAAGGCTTTAAAATAAAGAGAGGAGTACATTAAATGAGTGTTAATTAATCGAAAGAAAAAAAATAAAACAAAGGTAGATTTTGGGGGCTTCACGTGAGCTTCCAAGAGAGAAAGAGAGAGTGTAGTTAATTTGTAACTTAACTTTTTGAAAGTGTAACTTGTGTACTTAATGTGCTAACTAAAAGAGACTTTAAAATCATTAAATAAATTATTAAAATAAAAGAAAAGTGGCTATTTTGGGGGGATGGTCAGCTGCCATGCATTGAAAATAGAGTGTAGAATGAGTGAAAGAAAACTTGAATAATGTGTAGAAGTGACAACTGAAGTGTACTTAAAGTATAGGTTGAAAGAGCGCTTTTTTATTAGGAAAATATATAAAATAAAATTTAAGAAAAATATTTTTAAATAAGTGGCAAAATTTTCATAATTAAAATTAAATAATTAATTGAATTATTTTAGTATTTCAACAAATATGTTATCGGGTACGGTCAAAATATGCTTACATAAGCTATAACTGATATTTTTAGATTCCGAAAAATTATGAAATCGATATTTTTGAAATCCTTATGAAAATACGAGTCTAAAAATATTAAAGATATATTTTTAATTTTTCGAGCCCCAGAACACGCTTTCCAAAAACAGTATCCAATCGGGTTCGAAATAAACCGAAAATAAACCAATATGATATTTTTAAGAAATCAAATATTATTACGGACTATTCTACACACTTTACTAAATTTTTGAATTCTCGATTTACGAACATGGAATTTCCGGATCTAAACAGTAGGGTTAAACTTGAGATCCGTTGACTTAAGATTTCCAGTTGACTTCCCGGCTTAGGGTTAAAGCTTAGGATTACTTCTAAAAACCAAGGGCTTACACTACTTCTATTCGTACATCTACTTATCTATAAAACTTTAAACTCTTGCTTGGGTAAAACATAAGAATAAATGATAAGAAAGGTTCTAGGCTTACCCGTTCCCAAGTCACAGTTGTAGTCTTCACTGCAGTCTAATGCAGCCAAGTCTCCTTCTTCTTCATCTATCTCTTCACTTATCCATTGTCCCTCCATGTTGTAGTTTCTAACTCCTGAAGCAGTGGATCCTGACCTGCTTCTACTCCTATTTCCATTTCCATTCCCGGTTCTTACAGGAACAAGTCCTCTAGTAGACCTTGTCAGAACATTCCTCCTTTATGGACAATCATTGGCGAAATACCCTACTTGTTTGCAGACATAGCAGGTATTGTTTGCTTTCTTTGAACATTTCGACATCTTATGGTTTGCGTCTCCATAGAAGAAGCACTTCCCAAACAACTGAGGGCACTTTTTGGAGTAATGTGCTCCATTGCACTTCCAGCAATTGATGTTTTTAGGTATGAACCTCCCACTGTTATCATTACTCCTATAGTTGTTGGAGAACTTAAATCTCTTTTGTGGGGGTGTGGAACTAGATCCACCATAAAACTTTTTCTCAAAAATCGGGGCTTTCTCTTCTTCTATTCTTCCCCTCCTTTTCCTTGGTCCTTCTATAATTTGAGCTCTTTCCATAAGTTCTCGATAACTTCTGATGTCAAATTATTCCAACCTCACTTTCAGGTCTTCGTCCAATCCTCATAGGAAGACTTATCTTTTCAAGTCCTTGTTGTACTTATAGGAGTCGGGGGCATATTACAACAATCTACTGAACTCAGTCTCGTACTGTCCAATAGTCCTCCTTTTTAAGCAATTTGTAAGAAGTCTACACTATACCTCACTCGTAAGCTCCCTGGGAAATAATTTTCCAAGAACACATATCTGAGCATTTCCCAAATGATTGGGGTCATTAGCTCTCTTTTCATTGATTCCCATCATATTCTAGCATTTAGATGAAGCATTAATGTCCTGTACTTGATTTGCAGGTAATGCGGAACCTCATATGCATCAAAAGACCTTTCGATCTGAGCAAGCCAATCTTCTGCCTCATCTGGCTTATCGTAAACTCCATCAAAATAACGGTTACTTCGGATAAAATCAGGCAACGAGATCTTGTATGACCTTAGCGGTGGGGGTGGAGGTAATTACACATTTTGGGAGTACATGCTCTTTGTACAAATGCTTCAGTTGATGCATGTTGTTGTGGCGGAGTTGGTACAGGTACCGGTGCTGGTGCTGGTTCAGGTACCGGTGCAGGCGCAGGCATGTTCTGCCTAATTACTTCTAGCACTTAAATTAGATGTCCTATTGTAGCGTTGCAAGTCTACTTGAGGTGTAGCAGTTGCTTGAGCAGCAAGCTGCTCTGCTTCAGCTTCTGGTTGGTTAGAGGCACTTTGCTCCTCCAAACGT
The DNA here is from genome assembly GCA_024138025.1 of Combretum micranthum. Classification (NCBI taxonomy): domain Eukaryota; kingdom Viridiplantae; phylum Streptophyta; class Magnoliopsida; order Myrtales; family Combretaceae; genus Combretum; species Combretum micranthum. The sequence continues at coordinate 978,510 of JAMXBD010000074.1, read as the reverse complement.
CCTCTTCTACTTCGGTTGTTATTAAGATTTTCTAAGTTAGGTTTATTATTTTGATATCTTAGTTAAATCTTTGATGGAAATTTTGTGGAGATCACTGAAACTTACTTGCATAAATAGCTACCGAAATAAATTTAAATCAAAGTAAATTTTGAGATCATAAGTAAAGCATAAATTCATTAGAAAATAACACAGCAGGGGCAAGACCTTAACACAGAAATAGCAACAAGGTTAATAATAACAACCACATAGAAAAACAACAAAACATCCTTCTAAAAACTTAAAAAGATAGACTAAGATTGTTGATTTAGTCTTCAATTACAAAATTTGAGCTGGACTACAAGGGATATGCTCGGCTTCCTCCTTCCTTCCTTCACTCTTTGGGCGCATCTCCAGGGTTACTACTGGACGACCCTGGGTTTCTTTTCCTCATAAATTGTTGAAAATATTTCTTCCTCTTTCTGGCTGCTTCTCTCAACCTTTCATGTATGTTCCCCAGTTCGACTTCAGCCAGATCCTGCACAATGTCATGAATAGTCTTCCAGGTAATCTCTTCTCCAGTCTCCATGCTATCATTCACATTTGTAGTTGGTGGGGTGCCATCCATGTCCATGGTTGGGTTTGCCTCCTGTCTCCTCCTAGCCTACTATTCTTCCAGATAGCGGATGATTCCTGCTTCCTCGCTATTCTAGGGTTCATCGTTTCCAGAAGCGGTCTGGTTTCCAACTTCTTGTTCTGGTGCTCCTTCTTGGTCTTCATCCGGATCTTTCTTGGAATTTTCCTCAAACTCTTCACTTGCTTCTATCATCACCTCTTCTCTTATTACCGTTCCATCTCCACTTAGACGTAGAACTTCATTTCTTCTTAGCTGGATTCCTATGAAGGTTGGTGGCTCAGTGGATACTTCAGTTGGTGGTCGCAGAACTTCTTAGTAAACTCCATGCTAGTGGAAAGCTTTGCTGAGATCAGCTTTCATCCATTCTAGGTGATCCATTAAATCTTCGTGTGCGTACACAAACACTGGTCCAATTAGTGTCCAAGTTCGAAAATCGGGAAAAGTTCGGTTTCCATTATCCCTAAGGACAAATGTTGCCTCCTTCAGCATCGGTCGGTCTTTGGCTATCACGACGATCCTCTCTATGGCATATATCATCTCTATCTCGGACAATTTCTTCCCTATGGGACAGTTATAGATGGTCTGCACTACTCCTTTCCACTTTGTATTCATCATTCCTTTCTTCCATATTAGAAACATCTCTCGGATGGTCTTAGGTTGTCCAGCCAAAGCAAACTCTTCACACAATACCCTAAGTCTCAGACGGTAATTCTCGGGGTTTTCAAAGGGTCCCTTTCTGAAATTTTTTTAGCCTGTAAACGAGCCTCGTCTAAGGTAATCTATGCAAAAGAGAGAGGAGTCAGAAAACTTATTCTACCCATTCTATCTTATCTAAGTCTTTTCTTATTTCTATTCTAGTTTGTTTCTTCTTAAGTCCAATTCTATAATTATGATTCATAGATTCTTAACCATGCTTTGATACCAACTTAAACTGTCACGCCCCAAGGGATACCCTAAATGCAACAGTCCACCACACTCAATATTAAAGCTTAAGTATGACAACCTTAATCATTCCCAAAAGCTTCGATATTAAGTGTAAGGCATGCTCTTACAAATTTAAAGGACCATGCACGGAATTATGAAGCTTAAGAAGATATAATAACAAATTAAGAAAAGAGGATTCATAATATTCATTTATTCATAACAATAGTCTTACAAATCTTAGGGGCATTCCCCAGCCACAATTAACTATAATCTATTACAAGAATATTTCTATGAAGTCTACATCTTATCCAACACTAAACTTTATTTGAAAGAATTCCTTAACCAAAAGGAAAATACCTGGCTACAGGGTCCACGTGGCTTCAACCACAAATAGGTAAACTACAAAAGATATCTATAGGGGTATAAGCAAATAGGCTTAATGAGAATTATTTCTATAAGTAAACTTCTTGTGTAGTGAAATTCAAAGTTATTTAAGCAATCAAGTGAAATGCAACATTCACGTGGGCAAGCAAGGCATATAGTTTTCCGGGAACTATATGTTGAATGGATTTATGCCCTCCATTCGGGGTTTGGTGATGCGTAACCTCAAAACGAGTAGTTTTAGTTAAATTATGCTTTCGATCAATACCGCCAAGCATATTAAGTCTACTCGAGTTAAGCCATGCTTTCGGACTTCCGCTAAGCATTTGATTCCCTATCGCAAAGCAAGCGTTTTCGATAACACCATTAGACGGGTAATAATATAAGGATTTCAAAAGTAGATATGACTAATAAAGTACCGGTAGTAAGAAAATACGCATATAATTGCGATATCTGATATTTTTACTTATCAAAAAATTATAAATATGATATTTTTGAAAACCTTATATTTTTACGAGTCTAATGGTATATTCGGAATATTTTTACTATTCCGAGCCCTGGGACACGTTTTCCAAGAACTGTATCTGTTTGGATCTCTTACTTACTTTCTCATGATTGCTTATACGGGATTGCCGGACTTAAACCATAACGTCTAACTAGGGTTTTATTGACTTTAGGGTTTCCGATTGACTTTCCAATTAAGGTTTAAGCTAAACCAGTCACAAAACTTTGAGGTTTACAACCTACCCCCCTTAAAGAAAGTTTTGTCCTCAAAACCTAAAAATTCGTATCTGAAGCTCCAAACAAACTCGATTACTTGTGTTGTATCTCATCCACATCTTCTTATGTTGCCGACTTGTGAAAAAGATTTCTCCATGGAGCCTTGGCATACTTGATTTCCTTATTTTTCCAACTTTTGAATTTTTCGGTTAGGGATTTGTACTGGTGTTCCTTATAGGTGAGATCTTCCTTTAAGAGCACTGGCTCTAACTCCAAAACTTATTCTTGGGTCAATTGTTGCATAGAGATGTGAAACACGTCATGTACTCCCAACAGGTTTGGCGACAAGACTAGATGATAAGCTAAATTTCCAACTTGTTTTAGCATCTCAAAAAGGTCCAATGTATCGTGGGCTCAATTTTCCTTGGGAGCGCACGCGATGTATACTCTTTATCCTTAAGTACACATGATCTCCATTTGAAATTCCAAGGTCCTTATCTTCTGATCGGTCTTACTTCTTTTGTCTACCTTATGCCTTCCTCATTCTTTGAAATCCATGACACATGCTCTTAATGTCTCTCTAAAGTTTGAATTGCTCGTTCTGGCTGTCCATTATTCTGAGGATGGCATGCTATACTAATGTGTAGCTTTGTCTTCATACTCTCTTGTAGGTTAGTTCAACACTTAAGTACAATTCTTATGTCTCGAGTTGATATGATTTCGACTAGTACTCCATGTGACCATAATATTTCCCTTAAATAAGGCTTTGCCAGTTTGTCCATGGAAAATGTCATGTTGATTGGTATGAAATGAGCCAACTTAGTCAATCGATCAACTATGACACAAACGGCATTGCTTCCTTTTGGTAATCCAAAATCTATGGAAATTTCATCCCATTCTTATTTCGGTATCAACAAAGGTTTTGTTAATCCTCTTGACCTTTGGTGCTCTTTATTCCCTTGCTGGCAGACTAGGTACTTTATCACATAATTGACCACGTCTTTGTTTCATCCCATCCCATCAATAATGATCCTTGAAATTCTTGGTACATCTTGGTTCCTTTTGAATGTGCCGTATCTCCTGAGTTATGAGCTACGCTCATAATTGTCCTTTCTCATTTCCTTATTCATAGGCACACAAAATCGTCCGATATTATCATTGTTGACCACAAAATCAATACACTTTTCTTTCTATATTTCCCTCTTTATCCTTTGTATCTTCTTATCTTAGGGTTAAGCTTCTTTAATCCTTTCTACCAAGGTTGGTTCCAATGCTATATTAGCTATCTCCTCTTCCATACTTTGTCTTGTAAATTAGATGCTCAGCTTCTCAAATCCTTTATCAACTTCTTCTGCTTTGTGAGCAAGGCAGACAATAATTGATCATGAGATCATAGTCATTGATTAACTCTAGCTATCTTCTTTTTCCTTTTTGTTCTTCTATTTTAGAATAGACCAAGATATAATCAATTACTCACTTATCCAACAGAGACTTATATACTTGGTTTGTGATGGTCAACCCAAAAGTCATTACTAGAAACTCGTAGTGTCCATAACCAGTTCGAAAAGCAGTCTTCTGAATCATCTTTTGATTCGATCCATAATTGGTGGTACTTTGACCTTAAATCAACATGAGAAAACAAGTTTGCTCCTTTTATTTGGTAAAAAAGATCATCAATCCTAGGAAGCGGGCAATTACTTCGTTTATCTCCCGATAATCAATGCAAAAAAAATTTCAAGGATCTATCCTTTTCTTTCTTTACAAACCAAATTGATGTATTTCATGGTGACAGACTTCTATAAAACCTTGGTCCAAAAGTTCTTGTAGCTATTTTCTTCAACTCTTTTATCTCCATTGGGGCCATTCAATATGGTGCCTTAGCAATTGGTTCCATATTGGCCATTAGTCCATTCTTGAAATCGATTCCTTTTCTTCAGAGATGATCCAAGCAATTCATTTGAAAACCTATTGACAACGGGGGTATCTTCCCTTCTTTTCGATCCATGAATCCTATGTTCTTATTGCAACAATCTATAAGGATTTTATTAACTTATACCAAAGATTACTTCATATTTACTTAATCCCATTACTATGAAGTTACAAGTGGATGGATGTCCTTTATATCCTTATTAGACGATCCTTCAACACTTCTTGGGTTACAACAACATTTCCTGCAGAGGTTTTGATCTTAAAGCCATCCTGTAGACGTTTTTTATTGGTAGTCTAAACTTCTTAGCTAGACTAGGTGTAACGAAAGAATGTGTTGCTTTGTAATCCAAAAGAGAAAAAGCATTCTGATTTCTTAACTGTATGCTTCCTATGTATCTAACAGGGGGTTTACTACTTCTATCCGCATATCTACTTATCTATAAAACTTTCAACTCTTGCATTACTATAACAAAAGATTCAACGTAAAATGGTTCAAGGCTTATCGGTTCCCAAGTCACAGCTGTAGTCTCCACTGCATTCCAATGCAGCCAAGTCTCCTTCTTCTTCATCTATTTCTTCACTCATCCATTGTCCCTCCATGTTGTAGATTCTGATTCTTGAAGCAGTGGATTCTGATCTGCTTCCATTTCCATTCCTAATCCTTATAGGAACAACTCCTTTAGAAGACCTTATCAGAACATTCCTCCCTTGTGGACATTCATTGGCGAAATGCCCTTCTTGCTTACAGACATAGGAAGTATTGTTTCCTTTCTTTGAACATTTTGATATCTTATGGTCTGCATCTCCACAGAAGAAGCACTTTCCAAAAAACTGAGGGCACTTGTTGGGGTAGTGTGCTCCATTGCACTTCCAACACTTGACGTTTTTAGATATGAACCACCCACTGTTATCATTGCTCCTATAGTTATTGGAGAACTTGAATCTCTTTTGTGGGGGTATGGAATTGGATCCACCATAAAACTTTTTCTCAAAAATTGGGGCTTTTTCTTCTTCTATTCTTTCCCTCCTTTTCCTTGCTCCTTCTACAATTCAAGCTCTTTCCACCAGTTCTTGATAACTTCTGATGTTAAATTCTTCCAACCTCATTCTCAGGTCCTCGTCCAATCCTCCTAGGAAGACTTGTCTTTTCAATTCCTCGTTGTACTTGTAGGAGTCGGGGGTATATTGCTGCAATCTACTAAACTCGGTCTCGTATTGCTCGATAGTTCTTCTTTTTTGAGCAATTTGCAAGAAGTCTGCATTATACCTTATTGTAAGCTTCCCGGGAAATAATTTTCCAAGAACTCATGTCTGAACATTTCCCAAGTGATTGGGGTAATTAGCTCTCTTTTCTTTGATTCCTACCATATTCTAACATTCAGATGAAGAATGAATGTGCCATACTTGATTTGTAGTAATGCAGAACCTCGTATGTATCAAAAGACCTTTCGATCTAAGCAAGCCAATCTTCAGCCTCATTTGGCTTATCGTAAGCTTCATCAAAATAACGGTTACTTTGGATAAAATCATGCAACATACTCTTGTATGGCCTTAGCGGTGGGGGTGGAGGTAACGGTGCATTTTGGGAGTACATACTCCTTTGTACAGATGCTTTGGTTGACACTTGCTGTTGTGGTGGAGTTGGTACAAGTGTCGGTACTAGTGTGGTTTCGGGTACAAGTGCAAGTATAGACAGGTTCTATCTAATTACTTCCAGCACGTGGGTCAGATGTCCTAGAGTAGCGTGTAAGTCTACTTGAGGTGCAGCTGTTGCTTGAGCGGTAGGCTACTCTACTTCAACTTCCAATTGGTTGGAGGCACTTTGCTCCTCCCTACGCCCTCTTCTACTTTGGCTGTTTTAAATTTTTTCTATGTTAGGTTTATCATTTTGATATCTTAGTTAAATCTTTGACGGAAATTTTTGCGAATATAACGGAGACTTACTTTCATAAATAGTTACTGAAATAAAATTTAAATCAAGGTAAATTTTGAGATCATACTTAAAACATAAATTCATTAGAAAATTGAAATAGCAGGTGCAAGACCCTTACACAGAATTTGAAATAATAAGGTCAATCACAAAGAAGAAAACAGAACATCATTACGAAAACTTAAAAGATAGACTAGGATCGCTGATTTAGTCTTTAATTACAAAATTTGAGCTGGACTACAGGGGATATGCTCGGCTTCCTCCTTCCTTCCTTCATTCTTCGGGCGCATCTCCAGAGTTACTACTGGACGACCCGGGGTCTTTTTCTTCATAAATTGTTGAAAATATTTCTCCCTCTTTCTGGTTGCTTCTCTTGACCTTTCATGTATGTTCACCAGTTTGGCTTCAGCTAGATCCGGCACAATGTCATGAATGGTCTTCCAAGTAATCTCCACTCCAGCTTCCATGTTGTCATTCCCATTTGTTGTTGGTAGGGTATCATCCATGTCCATGGTTGAGTTTGCCCCCTGTCTCCTTCGATCCTGTTATTCTTCCAAATAGCGGATGATTCTTGCTTCCTCGCTATTCCAGGGTTCATCGACTCTAGAAGCGGTCTGGTTTCCTACTTCTTGTTCTGGTCCTCCTTCTTGGTTTTCATCCGGATCTTCCTCGGATTCTTCCTTAGACTCTTCTCTTGCTTCTATCATCGCCTCTTCTCTTATCACCGTTCCATTCCTGCTTAGACATAGAACCTCGTTCCTTCTTAGCTGGACTCCTGTGAAGGTTGGTGGCTCAATGGATACTTTAGTTGGTGGTCACAGAACTTCTAGGTAAACTCCATACTAGTGGAAAGCTTTGCTGAGATCAGCTTTCATCCATTCCAGGTGATCCATTAAATCGTTGTATGCGTACACGAATACTGGTCCAATTAGTGTCCAAGTTCGAAAATCGAGAAAAGTTCGGCTTCCATCTTCCCTAAGGACAAAAATAGCTTCCTTTAGCATCGGTCGGTCTTCGGCTATCGCGACGATCCTCTCTATGGCATTTATCATCTCTATCTCGGACAATTTCTTCCCTATGAGACATGGATGGTCTGCACTACTCCTTTCCACTCTGTATTCATCATTCCTATCTTCCATATTAGAAACATCTCTCGGATGGTCTTAGGTTGTCCAGCCAAAGCAAACTCTTCACACAATACCCTAAGTCTTAGATGGTAATCCTCCGAGTTTTCAAAGGGTCCCTTTCTGAAATTTTTAGCATGCAAACGGGCCTTGTCTAAGGTAATCTATAAAAGAGAGAGGAGTCAGAAAACTGTCAGAAAACTTATTCTACCCATTCTATCTTATCTAAGTCTTTTCTTATTTCTATTCTAGTTTGTTTCTTCTTAAGTCCAATTCTATAATTATGATTCCTAGATTCTTAACCATGCTCTGATACCAACTTAAACTGTCACACCCTAAGGGGTACCCTAAACGCAACAGTCCGCCACACTCAACATTAAAGCGTAAGTATGACAACCTTAGTCATTCCCAAAAGCTTTGATATTAAGTGTAAGGCGTACTCTTATAAATTTAGAGGACCATACATGGAATTATGAAGCTTAAGAAGATATAATAACAAATTAAGAAAAGATTATTCATAATATTCATTTGTTCATGACAATAGTCTTACAAATCTTAGGGGCATTCCCCAGCCACAAACAACTATGATCTATTACAAGAATATTTCTATGAAGTCTACATCTTATCCAACACTAAACTTCATCTAGAAGTTCCTTAACCAAAAAGGAAAATACCTGACTGCAGGGTCCACATGGCCTCAACCACAAATAGGTGAACTGCAAAAGATATCTATAGGGGTATAAGCTAATAGGCTTAGTGAGAACTATTTCCATAAATAAACTTCTTATGTAATGAAATTCAAATAAGTTATTTAAGCAGACAAATGAAATGCAACATACACGTGGGCAAACAAGGCATATAGTTTTCCAGGAACTATATGTTGAATGGATTTACGCCCTCTAGTCGGGGTTTGGTGATACATAACCTCAAAACAAGTAGTTTTAGTTAAAATTATGCTTTCGATCAATACCGCCAAGCATTATTAAGTCTACTTGATTTGAGCCATGCTTTCGGACTTTCCGCTAAGCATTTGATTCTCTGTCTCCAAGCAATCGCTTTCGATCATAACCGCCAAGTGTTGCTTTCAACCTAAGCTACCATCCTTCTCACCCAAGGATAATAACCCAATGCAATATGACTCACTTCGTGGTATGCATTAATAAATTTATTTATGATATCATAGCATCATTATTATCAACTTTAAGGTGATCATCGAATTTCATACAAATCAAGTGCTATATTAAAACAAACATTTAATCAATTCTAGCCTCGATATTCTTAGGATCCTTTCGAAAAAAATTTCGCATACATATCAATTTGTCTTTTCTTAATTCTAATGTGACTAAACTATAAGCACAATCAAGTAAAGTACTTTAAGGAAATAAACTCACAATGCCATGTTGACAATTCTCTAAATGGATGAGTCGTTCAAACAATCCACTTAGTCGAAATAATCCTCGGGATATGGGTATCCTTCCTCGGAATCGCCTAGTCAAGGAAAATACCCAATAATGAGTATTTCTTGATGACTTTCTTGAATTTTGACAAAACAATGTCATAAGAATGTCAAAGTTCGTATAAAGGAAGACTCCAATTTAAAATGGCTATAACTTGGTCATTTTAACTCAGAATTGCGCATATGATATACTGATTTCTACCTACTCGAAAAGATACATCCATTTCTAAAACTATTTTTATCAAACTAGATCATTTAGGCTCCGAAACAGTGGTGATCAGTTTCACCACGAATTTTTCCTAACCCAAAAGCAATTTGTTTCAAATATTTAAACCATTCAAAAATTGCTTTGATAAATACTTAGTTATCTATATAGTTGAAAATTCCTTTTTCATAAATACTTAGCTCATATTCTATCAATGCTCAAGTGTTTGTTGTCCAAGCATGTTTCTTGGGTAAAACAATGTTAATTAAGAGTTTAGAAAACTATAGTTTACAAGAAATCCATTTTGTAAATCCTTTAAAATGAATATTTGGATTCCTTTGTTTTCAAAGAATTACTTTATGTTTATCTTACTATTTTTCTAAATGACTTTTGTTTATTTTTTATAAAATAAATTTCTTCTTTTCTAAATTCTCAATATTAATGCTACTTTTCCTATTTGTTTTCTTTGACTATTTATTTGAAAAATCTTGGTTTTGAAAATTCTCATCTTCATTTTAAGGGGTTTCCTTATATTATATTTTTATGAAAATATTTTAGTACCAAAGTCATCTTCTTTTAAGAAAAAAAAGCAATATAAAAATGATTCAAAAAGCTTTTTCAAGACAAAAGAAAATTTTTAAAATTGTAGTCGGTTCTTCTTAAAATTTGGAAAATACTAACTTTACTTTTGTTAAACCATAGAATTTATATTTTATATAAAATCATTCTTAGGTGATAAAATCTCCTTTTTGTCAAGTATTATTTAAGCTTTAAAGATTTGGACAACAATCTTAATGGGCATGATTATGAGAAATAATAACAAGCAAAAATAACATAAATAATAAATAAAGTCAAATATTGAGAGTCTTAGCTCTTTCAAGGCTCCTGGGACTAAGAAATAGACTAGTCCCAAAAGAAAGAAATAAAATAAAAGAAAGAAAAATTGTTTTGACTTGATGAGGACAAGTCTAAGACTAGAGACTAGTCTTAAAACAACAAGAAATAAATAAATTGCAATGGAAGAAATAAATAAATTACTTTGCATGAAAATAAATAAATTGCAAGTGAGCTTATATGCTCTAAAGAATATATATGTAGATATATAATAATACTTAGTTAGATATAATAACAATAATAATATGAACAATGTAAAATAAGAATATAAACACAAATAGATATTCATGAACAAGAACAATACATGAACATAGTGTAGCTTCCATAACATTTAGTTTTTGGAAACCAACACCATAGTCGTATAAAGTTACATGACATGAGAAGAATAATGTGTAAAGAAAAGTTTACCTAAAGAGAGTTTTTGAAGTATTATGTGGGAATGGTTTTGTGTTTGTAGAAGGTGGTTTGAGATTATTTTGATAGAGTATTTGGAGAGAGTGTTGAGAGGAAATTTTTGAAGAGTTTTGATAGTAAATTTATGGGTAGTAATTGTGTGAAAGAAGTGAAAGAGGAGGGGTATTTATAGGAAATGATGAGTGAATTTTTGTGTGATTTAAATAAAAGAAAAACAAAACAAAAATGAGAGAGAGATGAAAAGGGGGCGAGGGGGGGTGGGGCGCGGGCCACATGAGGAGAGAGAGGAGAGAGGGATTTTATTTTGTATTTTTGTTGATTAAATGTAATAATAAGTAAGGTAGATGTGAAATAAAGTTATGGGAAAGGTAAAAAGTAAATGTAATAGAATAGTGTAGAATAGTAGTGAATAGTGTAATGTAAAGTAGATATGACTAATAAAGTACCGATAGTAAGAAAATATCCATATAATTGCGATATCTGATATTTTTACTTATCGAAAAATTATAAAACTGATATTTTTTAAAATCTTATATTTTTACAAGTCTAACGATATATTTGAAATATTTTACTATTCCAAGCCCCGAGACACATTTTTCAAGAACTGTATTCGTTTGGGTTCAAAACGATTTGCGATTTTACTAATCTGATCTTTTTAAGCTTCGTTATGTAATTACGAACTATTCTACACACTAATTTCTTACTTGCTTTCTCAGGGTTTCTTATACGGGATTGCCGGACTTAAACCATAACATTTAACCAGGGTTTTGTTGACTTTAGGGTTTCCGGTTGACTTTCCAATCAGGGTTTAAGCTAAACCGGTCACAAAACTTTAGGGGTTTACATTTCTCGTATTCATGTAACTTAGTATGAACATAGTGTGTGTCTTTTAAAAACCCATGGAGGTTGAGAAAGCAACAATATATTCATACTTTGTTCTTGTTTATACATGCATTTTTATACTATGATTTTGTTAATAGATTATTTCTTATGTTCATATAACTTAGCATGAACATAGTGTGTGTTTTCTAAGAATCCATGGAGGTTAAAAAAGCAATATTATATTTATATTTTGTTCTTGTTCATATATTATGTTTTTGTTTTTATGTTTTTACCATTATGCTTATGTTATTATTATGCTTTCTCTCTCTTATTTTTTTCACTTTTCCTTTTCTTTTGGAACTAGTCTTTTCTTAGTTCCAAGATGCCTTGATGAAGCTAAGGCTCCCAATACTTGACCTTATTATTTTTTGCTCTTTATATTTCTATTTATATCTTATTATATGTTATTATTATCTTTTCATAGCTACATAATCATATTCATGCATGATTAAGACGATGTTGTCTTAATAAAAATAGAAAGGGGTTATTTCTTTAATGCAGAAAACAAGACTAAACTAATTATAAAAAAAAATGAATTTTTATCACTTAGAAAATATTTCTAATCAAAGATTTAGGAAACAGTTCTATAAACCCCCAAATTTTTGGAATCAGTATAGCTTAAACCCTAATTGGAAAGTCAATCGGAAACCCTAAAGTCAACAAAACCCTAGTTAGACATAATAGTTTAAATCCGACAATCCCAAATAAGCAACCCTAAGAAAGTAAGTTGGAGATTAGTATGTAGAATAGTTCGTAACTACTTAAGGAAGCTTAAAAAGATCAGATTAGTAAAACCACGAATCGTTTTGACCTCGAGCAGATACAGTTCTTGAAAAACGTGTCTGGGGGCTCAGAATAGTAAAAATATTCTGAATATACCGTTAGACTCTTAAAAATATAAGGATTTTAAAAATATCAGTTTTATAATTTTTCGGTAAATAAAAATAACAGATATCGCAATTATACGCGTATTTTCTTACTATCGATACTTTATTAGTCATATCTACTTTACATTACACTATTCATTATAATTATACACTATTCTTTTCTCTCTACTTTTTCTAATAGCTACCCTTATAATACTATACCTATAACCTTTACTTTTTACCTTTCCGATAATTTTATTTCACATCTACCGTAATTATTACTTCATTAAATCAATAAAAATACAAAATAAAATCTCTTCTCTCCCTCTCTTACTCTATGGCTGGCGCACTTCCCATTCCTCTCTCTCTCAATTTTGTTTCATTTTATCTTTATTTAAATCACACAAAAATTCACTCTTCATTTCCTATAAATACCCCCCTCCTCTTTCATTTCTTTCACACAATTACTACCCACAAATTTACTACCAAAACTCTCCAAAAATTTCCTCTCAATACTCTCTCTAAATACTCTCTCAAAATAATCTCAAACCACCTTCTACATACACAAAACCCATAATCACATAACACTTCAAAAACCTTTTTTAGGTAAACTTTCATTTATATTTTCTTTTCCTCATGTCATGTAACTTTACATGACCATGGTGTGAGTTTCCAAAAACTAAATGTTATGGAAGCTACACTATGTTCATGTATTGTTCTTGTTCATGAATATCTATTTATGTTTATGTTGTTATTTTACTTTGTTCATATTATTATTGTTATTATATCTAAGTATTATTATGTATCTAAATATATATTCTTTAGAGCATATAAGCTCACTTGCGATATATTTATTTTCAAGCAAAGTAATTTATTTATTTATTTCATTGCAATTTATTTATTTCTTGTTGTTTTAAGACTAGTCTCTAGTCTTAGACTTGTCCTCATCAAGTCAAAACAGTTTTTCTTTCTTTTATTTTATTTTTCTTTTGGGATTAGTCTACTTCTTAGTCCCGGGAGCCTTGAAGAAGCTAAGACTCCCAATACTTGACCTTATTTATTATTTATGTTATTTTTGCTAGTTGTTATTTCTCATAATCATGCACATTAAGATTGTTGTCCAAATTTTCAAAACTCCATTTATACTTGATAAAAATGAGATTTTATCACCTAAGAATAGTTTTACATGAAACATAAAACCTATGATCTAACAAAAGCAAAGTTATTTTTTTCAAGTTTTAAGAAAAACTCACTACAATTTTAAAAGCTACTTTTGTTTTGAAAAGCTTTTTATATTACTTTGTTTTCTTAAAAAGGAGATGACTTTGATACTAAAATAATCTTCATAATATAAGGAAATCCTTGAAACAAAAATAGGAGTTTCTAAAACCAAGATTTTTCAAATAAATAGTCAAAGAAAACAAATAGGAAAATTAGCACTAATGTTGAGGAATTAGAAAAGAAGAAATTCATTTTTTTTAATCAAAAGGCCCTTTAGAAAAATAGTAAGACAAACATAAAGTAATTATTTGAAAAACAAAGGAATCAAAATATTCATTTTAAAGAATTTACAAAATGGATTTCTTATAAACTATAGCTTTCTAAACTCCTAATTAACATTGTTTTACCAAGAAACATGGTTGGACAACAAACACTTGAGCATGGATAAAATATGAGTTAAGTATCTATGAAAAAGGAATTTTTCAACTATATAGATAACTAAGTATTTATCGAACAAATTTTGAATGATTTAATATTTGAAACAAATTGTTTTCGAGTTGGGAAAATTCGTGGTAAATCTGATCACCACTGTTTCGGAGCCTATATGATCTACTTTGATAAAAATAGCTTTATAAATGGGTAGATCTTTTCGAGTAGGTAGAAATCGATATATTATAAGCGCAAATCCGAGTTAAAATGTCCAAGTTGGCCATTTTAAATTGGAGTCTTCCTTTATACGAACTTTGACGTTCTCATGACATTGTTTTGTCAAAATTCAAGAAAGTCATCAAGAAATACTCATTTTGGGTATTTTCCTTGACTAGGTGATCCCGAGGAAGGATACTTGTACCCCAATGACTATTTCAACTAAATGGATTGTGTGAACGACTCATCCGTTTAGAGAAGTGTCGACATGGCATCGTGAGTTTATTTCCTTAAAATGCTTTCCTTGATTGTGCTTGTAGTCTAGTCGCATTAGAATTAAGAAGAGACAAATAGATATGTATGCAAGAAAATTTGTTAAAAGAATCCTAAGAATATCGAGGTCGAAATTGATTAAATGTTTGTTTTAGTATAACATTTGATTTGTATGAGCTCTATGATCATCTTAAATTCGATAATAATGATGCTATGATATCATAAATAAATTCATTCATGCATACCACGAAGCGAGTCACATTGCATTGGGTTACTATTGTAAACCCCTAAAATTTTTCATAATTCTTAGAAAATAATCCAAGAAGTCTAACACCAAAACCGAAACCCCAAAAATCGACCCAAGTTAAAACTTAATTCTAAATAAGATCAAAAACGAAAATTTTTAATCTTAAGAAAAAGAGAACCCTAAAAAACAAAATAGAAAATCCAACTATTGGTTAAATCAACATCCGTACGCTAATCAAATCATCTACCTATTTCCTAAAATGCAAATTAAAACGATATATCCAAATAACGCTCGACAACAAAATGCTAAGATCTTAAATCTTTCGGTGAATTTTAGAATCAGAAATTTCAATTTTTCACCAAAAGTCAAACTGAGTCAACTCATAACCCTAGACTCGGTTAAACGAACCCGAGAATTGAAAACTATTAAATAATTACAAATAAAATGAGATAAACCATAGATATCGAACTAAAAATATAATACGGTTAACATTCCAAAATTATATGATCTTATGAATAACTCAACAAAACCAAAAGTCAAACCGGAACCCTAAAAGTCAATAAAGCTTACAACAAATCGTAGTGTTTAAGATCCGGCAATCCCGCGCTTTTGAGCCCTAAACAACTAAATAAAAATAATTGTTGATAATAGTTTGTAATAATATAGAGAAGCTAAAAAATATCAGATTCACAAATTTTTAGTATCCTTCCGATCCGAACGGGATCAGTTTTCAAAAACCGTGCCTCGGTACACTGGATAGAAAAAATATTCCGTTAATACCTATAGACTCGTAAAAATATAAGATTTTCAAAAATATCAGTTTTAGAATTTTTCGATAACTAAAAATTACAGATATCGCATTTATACGCATATTTTTATTACAATAGATATTTTAATTGTCTAGTTTACTATTTATAGTACTTTTCTACTATTCATTATTATTCCTCTATCTCTACTTTTTCTTATTATCTATTCCTACATCTACATACCTATTTCTTACAATTTTCTTTTCCCATAAAAATTCAACACCACATATTATTAAACTTTTCTTACACTTTTCTTCTAAATTTATTTTTTTATCAAATTTCTCTCTCTTTCCCTTCATTTCCGTCCACTTCTCTCTCTCTTCCCTCCTCATTTATTTTCTTTTTCAATTAATTTAATTACATCTAATTTTCACTCCAAAATTCTATAAATATCCCATTCCTCCTTCATTCTTTCACACAATTCATTTTACTACCAAAACTCTCTCAAAATCTCTCCACAAATCCTCTCTTCAAGATTTCTCTCTATCAAAACTCTATTAAACCAATTCTCCACAAAAATCATTTCTTATACACAAACTATCTACCACATATCACTACTCACATAATATCCCCTTTCATCTACCATCTTCATACCATATAAACACTTTAGGTAAACTTCTTCTAACCATTTATTTACCTATATCATGTAACTTAACATGACTATGGTGTTGTTTTGAAACTCATATGAGTAGTAAAAGCAACAACATGTTCATGTTTTGTTCTCGCACATGAACTTCGTATTTTATTATGTTATTATGTCGATTTTATTATTCATATCTAACTAAATATATTTATGTATTTATATATAATCTTTAGAGCATATAAGCTCACTTGTTATTTATTTAATTTAATGATTTGCAATTTATTTATTTTATGCTATTTCCTTAAGACTAGTCCTTCTAATCTTAGACTGATCCATATCAAGTCAAAACAATCTTTTCTTTATTTTCTTTATTCTTTTGGAACTAGTCTATTCTTAGTCCCAGAATGCCTTGATAAAGCTAAGGCTCCCTATTACGCCCCGAAGAGTACCCTACACGTGACAGTCTGCCACACTCAATATTTAAACTCAAGTAAGACAACCTTAGTCTTCCATGAGTTTGAACATCAAGTGTAAGGCTCACTCTCAACATACAGGGACTAAACTTGGCTTCGTAGTAGTTTAAGGAAACATACATAGCCATAGGAACGTAGATCATAACGGTTTCCTTTAAATCTATTCTATTACATGAACTAAGGGGCATTCCCCTTCAACAACGTTAAGAGTTCATAAGCTCACAAAAATCCCTTATAATATCCTTCGAGCACCACTTTGGAAGACATGATTAGAAATCCGTGTCCATATCTAGAACTCGGCCTCATCAAAAGTTTCTTAATGTCTAAGAGTTGTACCTGATGTTAGCGGCTCCTCGGGGATAACCATAAGTATTCATACTGCAACAGGAAACTATTGGGATATAAGCTACACTAGCTTAGTGAGTGAAAACTTCCATATCACAATTAAGACAAATCATTCAAGCAAGTGATTATTCAATCAAGTGAAATGCATCAAACAAGTGGATTTAACAAACATATAACCATCCGGAAATCATATGTGGATGGACTTGCGCCCTCCATCTCGGGTTAGCAGATCAACGAATCCTGCGGTACGACGCCGTTTAAGCTCACGATCAACTGAACAATATTTCGTTTTATGGATCACGATTCACCAACAATTTCTTTTTATGGATCATGATTAACCAACAATTTTGTTTTATGGATCACGATTAACCAACAATTTCGTTTTATGGATCACGATTAACCAACATATTCGTTTTATGGATCACGAAAAACCAACAAAATGCTAATGCTCCATCCCCATCGTGATATGAATGAGTTCAAAGTTATATTTAATGCCCAATAGTCAATTAATCCGATTCTTTTAAGTGACCAAACAATATTCGCAAACAATCAATTATAGCTCCTCTCTATACAAACAATGAATTATCACTCTGCTTCGATATTCTTTAATTCCAACTTCACATATCAACAGCAGTCAAATATAATTCCCAAATATCCCATCATGCATATTCATTTTTTTTTTTATCTTTGCCTAAGCAACTAATGCCACTATCAATACAATCACAAGCAATAATTGGAATCGGAAGTAGTACTCACTCGGCCATGGTACGCCGGTCTCTTAATAGTTGTAGTCAGGTGGTAGGGTATCGTCGTTCTCGGGATCACCTACACAATAGGAATAACCTAATAAGAATCTCCTCACTTAACTAATTCAAACTATACATCTAAACTAAACAAAATCGTGATTCTCGCTATTTGTGGAAGTTCCAACTTAAAACGGCCATAACTTGGTCATTTTAACTCGGAATTTTCCAAATTTTATATCGATTTCTACCTACTTCAAAAGATATATCTATTTATAATATTATTTTTAAGTTTTGAAAACATTAAGGTCACAGAATAGAGGGATCAGATCTGTTCTGTAACTTTTTCATCTCCGAAAAATTGTTTTGCACTTAATCACAATGTCCCTAGTTAATGACTCATGTATAGATGGAATATGAATGAATTCATAATATGGATGTCATGTAATGAGTTCAATATATGCATGATCTTGATGATTTTTGATAATGAACTTTGAAGAACTCCTAATTATTACAAGACTCCACAATAGTCACTTCTTAAAAATCCATTCTTTCAAATTTTGCATTTCCTAGGGTTTTAGGATTTTATTCTTAGAATTTACTTGTTATCTAAATAAAAATAAGTCTTCATCATCTGTACTATCCAAGACCTTTATTTCTACATGGAAATTCACATTTTTCACCTCGCAATATGTTTTTAAACAAGCTTTTCACAAAAATCCGAATTTTGGAAAATTTCATTTCTTGCATATTTCTTATGAGAAAACTTGTTTAATGCATCAAAATTTGAAGCTTTACTATATCTATTATCTAAGGACTTCATTTAACACATAAAACTTGCAATTTGAGCTCAAATACTAGGTGATTACATATGCATCATCTCAAATTACGAATTTGACAATTTGATCACTAACTCAAAATTTTCCATTTTAATTCCATTACTTGTTTTACACATTACTCATGCCTAAACTCATTTTAACTTGTAAAAATCATTCCTTAGAGATCCTATTACATATACCTTTCATTTTTCATAAAAAATATGAGTTTCAAAGTGGTTTCAAGGGTTTTTAAAATAGGTTTAAAAAATCATCCGAATTTTCCATTAGACATTTCTAACAAAAATCTTATCTTTTTCAAGTTCCTTGTCCTATATCCATAAAGATCTATCATCTCACACATCTATATACATGCAAGAATAAGCTTTTTTTATCATTAATGCATGAAAGCTCAAAATATTCACATGAACATAAATGTCAAGAAAGATATAAATGTCTAAACACTAGATTTACAACTTATAGTGCATGAACATGAGTTTAATGACATGAACATAAACTTTCCATGCAAGATCCCTACTTTGCATACACGAACAAGATATTATTTCAACAAAAATTCATTAAACACAGGATCTACTTCTTGTGATGGCTTGATATTCTTGCATTAGTGTTTCTCTATCCCTAGCATTTGCTCATTGGGATTTAAGGTGGAAAATACTCAAGAATGGTCTTGCCATTACAAGATTTGGTAATAACAAAGCTTGGAATCATCACATAAATGGAGATTTGGAGTAGAAAAGAAGAGGAAATGAACTTGTGAATGTGTGTGTGTGTAAGGAGGGTGTCGCGGCAAGGTGAAGAGAGGAAGAGAGAGTTCTAATCTTTGTAAAAATTTAGAATGAGTGAAAATGAGGAGAGAGAGAGAGAAAATGAGCTTATATATTAGAGGAATTAGGGTTTAATTGAATTAAAAGAAGTAAAAATAAAACAAATAGAGGGAAACAAGGGGGGGTGTGCGCCGGCCTTAGCAGGGAAAAGAGAGGGAGTGAGTTGAAATTGTTTAAATTTGTAATTTGTGTAATAAAATGTAATAAAAGTGATAATTTAATAAGAGACAAAAATTTCTTGGAAAAGAAAATATAATTGAGTAGTTGTAAAGATATAAGAATAGGGCATGGGTAGTGTGTAGTGTAGGTTATACTTGTGAATAGTGATAAATAGTAGACAAGATATCTACTTTACCGGTAGTAAGGAAAATACGGGAAAAAGGCTATAACAGTAATTTTTATAGCCCAGAGAATTTTAAAATTTATATTTTTGAAATCCTTATAAAATTTCGTTTCTAATGAATATTCCGGAATATTTTCTGAGTTTCGGGTCCCGGGGATCGTTTTTCCGTAATTAAGCTCGGGAAGGCCCGGAATATAAATTTTTCCAAAATTAAAACTTTCTAAGGTTTGAAATATGCTTTAAAACAATAATTCACATTAATTTGTTTTATAAAAATTCTTTTGTTATGAAACCGAAGGAAAGCCGGATCTAGGGTTTCTAAGCTCCTCGCACTAAGCTTGAACCAGACCGATTTAGGGTTTCGTTCTTCGGTTTACAAAGTTATTCGATTACTAGGAAAACTGGGGTATGTATTATAAGAATAATAAAATTGTGAAATAAATAATAGTAAATAGTAGCGAAAGACTAGCTAATTACCGATAGTAATGAAATACAAATAAAATCGTAAAAATTAGGCAATTCTAGTTATCGAAAATTTATAAAACTAATATTTTAGAGATCCTTATAAAAATATGAGTCTAACGGCATTAATAACATATTTTTAATATTTCGAATCTCGGGGCACACTTTTTGAAGTCTGTACCAACCGGGTTGGAAATATATTGAAAATTCGTCAATCTCATCTCTTAGAGCATCCTAGACTTAATACGATCCAACTACACCTTTTTCTCTTATTCCAACTCCTTGGTTTAGGAATACGAGATTGCCGGATCTAGGCTACGGGGTTTCTTAGGAGTTTTGTGGACTTAGGTTTTCTGGTTGACTTTTCGGTTTATACCTTTGCCAAATTGGAAATTGATATTTTATGTTTATACAACATATCTGATTTGAGAAATTTATTTTAAGTTTGATTTAATATTTTTCAACATTTTCGAAATTCTTTGGATTGAGTTTTATTTCCGAAGGTTAATCATTATTTATTTCTTAATAATTTGTTTTTGAGCTCTATTTTACTCGATTTTATAAGTTGGAGTTAGATAAAGAATTTGTCGTACATAGTGGTTTTGGAATTGAAGTATATTGAGTTCCTATTTTATTTTTAAGGATTCTTATTTTTCTAACAATTTAGAAGTTTCTGAATTCGTTCGGGATTTGGAACTTATTGAAGTTCGGTTTTAATTTGGAGTAATTTTTAGGGTTTATTTTCGAAGTTCATCTTAGAATTATTTACTAAAATTTTTCCGGGGCTTACACTCCCAATACTTGACCAGGATACCTTGAT
This sequence comes from Combretum micranthum, assembly GCA_024138025.1. Lineage (NCBI taxonomy): Eukaryota > Viridiplantae > Streptophyta > Magnoliopsida > Myrtales > Combretaceae > Combretum > Combretum micranthum. The sequence goes on along the minus strand of JAMXBD010000074.1, from coordinate 957,551 downwards.
GAAGCTAAGGTTCCTAATACTTGATATTTTTATCATTTTGCTTATTATTATTTGTTTCTAGTATTTTCTCATATTCTTATTATCTTATATGCTCATAATACTTGTATTTACATAATGATATTGTCTCAACTAATTTAAAAGTAGAATTTTACTTTATTAAATGAACTTAAAACTAAATTTTCTATTATGTGACTTATCACAAAATAATAGAGTTATTATCAACAGCATAGAAATAGAGTTTTCTCAAAGTTTTTTCAAATAACAAAGATAGTTTTACTAAGGAAACATAAGAAATAAATATTTTCTTTGTATATTATGGTAACTTAAGTTTTAGTAAAATAATTTGTTAGTTTTCAAAGTTCTCACAAAAAGCTTAAAGATTAAACTCTTTTCAACTCCATGACAAAACCAAGAAACGAACTAGTTTTCAAAGTTAAGATAAAATCAACTTATAAAGTTATAAACCCACTTAGAAAAATAATGATTTTCAAGTTTCTAAAGAAGGAACTTATTTCCAAAGAATACAAAGTATGATAAGATAAAAAACAAAGGATTTTTGTCAATAAAAATGATTCTTTCCAAATAAAACAGAGGAAATGAAATATCAAATTTTGAAAAACAAGAACTTGTATTTTAAACAAGAAATATAAGAAGAAAAGACTAATTTTCTAAAATTATTCTAAATACAAGTTTATAAATAGGTTTTCAACAACTTAATACACTTTTGATAACTTTGATCTTTTATCACTAGAAGTAAAAATTATAAAAGACCAAAGTTAAAGGAAAATTTACTTGTTTTTGGAAAAAGAATGAAGAAAATAAAATAAGAATATACTCATTTATAATAACCTATGAAAATATAAAGTTTCTTCATAATACTTGAAAAGAAATTGTCAAAGTTAAAGTTTTAACAACTCAAAATGAATTGTTTTACGAAATAAATTGTTAGAACACTACCATTAGAATTTTTGCATATAAAGTGAGCTTATCTATATACTCAAAGGATTTATCAATTATATATATATATATATATATATTTTTTTTACTAAAGGATTTTTGAATGAAGTTGAGTTAGAAAATGGTTTTGCAAAATCTAGGAATATTCGTTTAAATTTGTACCCAACGTTTTTGGAACCCAAATGACCTTATATGACAAAGATAACCTTAGAAATGGATAGATCTTTTCAAATAGGTAGAAAATGGTATATTATATACGAAATTCCAAGTTAAAATGAGCAAGTTATGGCCATTTTAAATTGGAATTTCATTCTATACGAATTTGACGAACATAGTGAAATAGAATTAGAAAGTTTAAGTGGAATTTCTACGAAATACTTATCCCAGGTATTTCTTTTGTCTAGGTGACGAAAGATACGAGATTACCCTTCCTGAAGATTACTACGACTAAGAAGATCGCGAAATGGACGAGTAAGTTATTCATTTTAATTTTGTTACCTTGCTTGTGCTTGTAAAGTAGTGGCGTTAGCATACTAAGAAAAGATAAAAATGGATATGTATGGGAATTCGAGGATATGTGTCACGCCCCGAAGGATACCCCAAACGTGGTAGTCCGCCGTACGCAATATTAAAGCCTAGGAATAACCGCCTCAGTCACGCGAAGGCTTTCATACTATGTACAAGGCGTCTAATACATGGAGAAGACACATCGGAGTGATACATTTTATATTGATACAACTTGAGTAACAACATAAAGGAATTACAATTCACTATACTTCAAATACAAATCACTATACTTCAATTACAATTCATCCACAGATTTCACTACACAAACTATTATAAAGCAATTCACAAAACCTAGCTAATATCTTCAAGCATTCTTACTTCCAACCAGAATCCCGAAGTCATACTCAGCTCCAACCATCTCGTTCCCCACGTAGCATTTTGAGATAACCTGTTCATTCAAACTGTTGGCCCCAAAAATAATCAAGAAGGGGGGTTGAATTGATTATTTGAGAAAATTAAAATTTTTGCCTTTTAAAAACAATCCCCTTTGATTTTAAGTTAAGAGAACAATATGAACAATTAAACTGCTATAAAATAAATTGTTGAAATATAAATAGAGAAGGGATAAGAAGATCAGGTAGATATTTATAGTGGTTCCGCCTTGTGCGTCAGTCCACTCTTCCAGCTCCACGCTGGGATCCCTGTTATCCAACGGGTTGTGTTTCACTATATCAAATCAATTCCAATTACAAGTTTGTACAAATCTCTCTGCTCGATTCTCACAGCTGTCTTCTAGCTACAATCGATCTACAAAGTCTAAACTTGTAGAAGAACTATCACTCAAGAAGGTAACAACACGTTCCTTCTATAAAAGCTAAGTAGAAAGATACAATAAAATATATATGCACTAATTCGAATTTTTTAAGATTGTAAGAGAGTAAAGTCGGTTATTTTTCCTCAAGAAAATTTCTTGCTCTCTAAAAAATTCTCCCTCGCTGCATATATTAATAGTTCTATATCTAATGTTCCTTATCTTTCACGTCCATAAAACTTGTTTGAGAAGATGATATCATATCCCATGTATCTCAGCAAGAATCTGTTTCATCTTATCTAAAAAATCCAGCTGCTTCTTCCTTGGCAAAACAAATCATATGATAAGTGTTGTTGAGATTTTGTTTGTTGCAATTTGTTGAAAATATCTTGTTGAAATAAACTGGAAGTCCGTGATCTCCTCTTTTGATTTGAACAAGATATAGCATAATCTTCTTCTTGATATTCTTCTTGTTTATGCGTGATCTTCTCTTGTCAACTTCCTTTGAATAAGCTCCAAGATATTTGCTGAATTTTAGTCCCATAAAATTTGGATTATGTTATTTATCCGATAAGGATAATAACAAAATAATATGTATCATATCTTATCTAAATCATATCAACCTTATCTTTCAGGATATTTGTATATATCTTAAACAAAACTTGTCTCATTCAATCCTTAATACTCGATCTTTATTTTCCGAAGGCTCTACAAATAACTTTGATATGTAAATAACTTTCAATAAATCTTTGTTAAAAAAATCCCATGATATCAAATCCAACTTAAATGAAACACATCAAGTATATTACCCAAATATACTTGACAAGTGGAGCTGGGTATTAAAAATATCATATTTTTTAAAAAATATAGGTAAATCTGGAAAATTTCATATTAAACCTAACAATTCTGAAACAACTTCTAATAGACTTATTTTTCAGAGCTAAAGGTTCTAAAACATTTTCTGACTAACGTATTTCTTACTTTCGAGAACTTATTTTTTATTTCCTAAGGTTCTGAAGAAACTTCTGACTAACATCATCAAAGCTTAAGCATAACTTCTGATTTTCCTTCTGACTTTAACAAAACTTGATCATGCTTTATTTTCATGTAAGATGAAGATTCTAAACTTGCTTCTGTCTATATAATTATAATCAAAATGAAGATTCTGAACTATGGAAAATCAAATAATATTTCAAACAATATTGAACATATTTGAAATTAATAAGATAGATATATCAATTAAATTTCATCTTTTGTCATCATCAAAATCATATTAGAATAACTCCAACATTCTCCTCCTTTTTGATGATGACAAAACAAAACTAATCAATATTAAGCATTATCATTAGCATATTTTCAATTGCCCTGTTACACATACAGCATTTATCCTGTTCACAACACAAACAGCATAGCATTCATTCAACACATAGCACATTTCTCCCCCTTTTTGTTATCATAAAAAAAATTTCTCCCTTGAAAAAATGCATAAAAGAAATATAAAGAGAGAATGTAAAAACACATAATGAAGAAGTCTTAAAACAACCAGAAAAGATGTCTTAAAAAAATTAAAAGGGTTGGTGGATTGATTATTTTGAAGAGGTAGCAACTTTTGTAGGAGAAGAGTCTAAGTCAATGATAGCTGGTCCTGGTCGGATGTAATGTGGAAATTGATCTTTCAAGAACATCTGATTTCCCTTGAGATTCTTGACCGCTTGAGTTGATTTTGATTTAACATCTAATTGATCAAACCATTTGGTGATCGAATCTCCAACTTTCCTCATTTGCTCCACCAGTTTGTCAAATGCCGTGACATTACGATTTAGATCGTCCTTCACATTACCACTGAACTCATCAAATAGAGTTCGAAGAAGATTTAGTTCTCTTTCAACATTTTGAATAGTTTTTCTAAATTCGTATCTGTGTTGATCTAATTTTTCTTTCTGCAAATTTTGAACCGATACCATTTCTTCCTTTATGGTATCTTTGATCAACCTTTTGACAAATTCGAGATCTAAATCACTTATACTGACTTTGCTCCTACTTGCAGCAGCGTGTTCAGAGGTTTTCTCAGAAGATGGTTGGAATCCAGAAGGTTCTGATGGAGGTTCTGTTTCTTGATCAAGAGAAGTCATCTTTGGAACTGCTTTGGTTTTGTGCCGAGGATGCACAAAATGTGATCCATCATTGGCATACCAAAGAAAATTTTTTACATATATGGACATGTGATGAAAAACTTCCTTGCCAAGCCGTTTTAACTTCAAAGGTTCACTAGAACTAGCTGGCAACTTAATCTTCTTGAATTCAAACATTTTCATCAGAACACTTCCAAAAATCAAACTGTCCTTATTCCTCCATATTTGATCTATAACCCTTGTAGCCATATCCAATTTCTTGTCATTCATCATAGCAAAAATGATCTGTGCATGTTCTATAGACATGGATGTGCTACTTCCTTTTCTAGGACATAAACATTCTATGATGATTTTGTGTAGAATTCTTGGATACAGCTCAAAATCAATAATCATTGCCTCTTTACCATAATCCATTTCTAATCCTCCATTTATAGCTGCAAAGAGTTCATTCTTGTTCATATTTACTACCTCAGGATCATCATTTACATCAACCATGTCAAAACATTTAATCACGTCTTTTCTTCCAAATATCACTTTTTGATTACAGACTCTTGATTTTAACCTATTGTCTTCTGTAATCTTAAGATTCGCATAAAATTCTTTGATACATTCTCCAAAAATTGTTACTTGAATAGAACATAAACCCATGCAACCAATAGGATTGAGAATTTCATCCCAGTAAAAACCATTATTTGAAAAGAAATTCAAATCTATAAAACTGCAAGAGCAAACCTCATTCTTTCTTTTCCCGTAACTCTTGCGGCAGAGCTCTGACCAGGGGTTGATTCAGAAACAACATCCTTGCTTTTCTTTTTCAAGATGGTAACTTTTTTCGACTTTTCTTTATCCTCTGACTTCTCAACTCTTTTCCTTTTCGAAGAAGTACCAGAAGTTGGTGTCGAAGAAGAAGGTTTTGGGGATTTGGGTGTTGAGGGTTCTACAGAATGTTCTTGAGAACCTTTTGAGGGAGATGGTGTGTGGGTCTTGTCCATACTGTCTTCTTCGATAATGACTGGAGATTTGGAGGTATTTGACTTAAAGGATTTTTGTTTAAGTCTTTCGGATCTTTTGGAAGCCATATTACTAATTTGGAAGATGAAACGAAAAGAGGAAGATGGAGGAGTTTGATTTTCAAAAAGATTGTAAAAAGAAACGAAATCAGTTTTTGAAAAGAGCGTAAAATGTAATTTCCAAGAATTACTTTTTGTATTTTCAACCAGTAATTAATGCTCTGTTTAAAGAAATAAAAGAATTTTCTTTAAGTAAAAGCAGCAAGATAATTAATTATATTTTGATATTTAGCAATTAAATTAAAAAGGAAAGCACATGCCAATTTCATTCCTCAAAAATTCAAGTCTCACTTTATCAAGAGGTTTTGTAAAAATATCTGCCAATTGCATATCAGATGATACAAAGTCAATATTTATATTACCATTAATTACATGATCTCTAATAAAGTGATGTCGTATTTCAATGTGTTTTGATTTTGAATGATGTACTGGATTTTTTGTTAGATTTATTGCACTTGTGTTATCACATTTAATAGGAATATTTTTATAAACCAAACCATAATCATGCAATTGCTGTTTAATCCAAAGTAATTGAGCACAACAATTACCAATAGAAACATATTCTGCTTCAGCTGTTGATAAAGCAACAGAATTTTGTTTCTTAGATGACCAAGAAACTAATTTGTCACCTAAAAATTGACAAGTACCAGATGTGCTTTTTCTATCAATTTTGCATCCAGCATAATCTGCATCAGAATATCCTAATAAATCGAAATTTTGATTTTTAGGATACCAAATGCCTAATTTTGAAGTATTTATCAAGTACTTGAAAATTCTTTTAACAGCTGTCAAATGTGTTTCTGTTGGTGCACTTTGAAATCTAGCACATAAACACACACTAAAAGAATATCAGGTCTAGATGCAGTTAAGTATAATAAGGAGCCAATGAGACTTCTATATAATTTTTCATTTACCTTTTTCCCATTTGAATCAGAATCTAACCTTGTTGAAGTACTCATAGGAGTTGCAGCTCCTTTACATCCTTCATATCCAAATTTCTTAAGAATTTGTTTAGTGTATTTTTCTTGATGTATAAAGATTCCTTCTTTAGTTTGTTTAACTTGTAGTCCAAGGAAGAATGTTAACTCTCCCATCATAGACATTTCAAATTCTGCCTGCATGGACTTAGCAAACTCTTGACAATATACTTCATTAGTGGAACCAAATATAATATCATCCACATATATCTGTACTATTAAAGTATCTTGATCATATGTTTTTAGAAATAAAGTTGTATCAACAGATCCTCTTTGAAAACCTTTAGAGATTAAAAATAAAGTCAATCTTTCATACCATGCCCTTGGGCTTGTTTTAAACCATATAAAGCTTTATTTAATTTAAAAACATAATCGGGTTTAAAAGGATCTTCAAAACCAGGGGTTGTTCTACAAACACTTCTTCTTTTATAAAACCATTTAGAAAAGCACTTTTTACATCCATTTGATAAACTTTAAAATCTTTAAAACATGCATATGCAAGCATTAAACGAATTGCTTCTAATCTAGCTACAGGTGCATATGTTTCATCATAATCTATTCCTTCTTCTTGTGAATATCCTTTGGCTACCAACCTTGCTTTGTTTCTAATAACTTTGCCATTTTCATCTAGTTTATTTTTGAAAACCCATTTAGTACCAATTATAGATTTTCCTTTAGGTCTTGGTACTAAATTCCATACATTGTTTCTTTGAAATTGACTTAGTTCCTCTTGCATGGCTTCTATCCAGCTATGATCATTTAAAGCTTCATCAACATTACTAGGTTCAATTTCAGATAATAAAGCAAAATGATTTTCAAAATCTTGTAAATTAGCTCTTGTTTTAACACCAGATTGAACATCACCAATTATTTGACTAGAAGGATGAGCAGATTTATATTTCCAACCTGTAGAATATTTTGGTTCAGATGCTGTAGGTTCTGAAGTACCTTCTGTATTACCTTCTGTGTTATCTTCTGGAGAGGGTTCTGTTCTTTCAGATTCATGAGATTCATCAGATGGTTCTTCAGACTTTTGTTCTGAACTAGCTCTTTCTTTAGGAATGGATTCCTTTTCATCATCGGATTCATCATCCTTTAAATCTTCAACAAACTTAACATTTATAGATTCTTCAACGATTTTTGATAATTTATTAAAAACACGATAAGCACGACTATTTAAAGAATATCCTAAAAATATAGCTTCAACAGATCTTTCATCGAACTTACCTAGATTGTAAGCATTCTTTTTCACAAAACATTTAGAACCAAAAATATGGAAATAAGATACATTGGGTTTCTTACCTTTAAACAGTTCATATGCTGTTTTTGATGTCATAGGTCGAATATAAACACGATTGATTATGTAGCATGCTGTAGATACTGCTTCTGCCCAAAAATACTCAGCAATACCACTTTCATTTAACATAGATCTTGTCATTTCTTGTATAGTTCTATTTTTGCGTTCTACTACTCCATTTTGTTGAGGTGTATATGGAGCTGAGAAAATGAGATATACCTTGTTCTTCACAAAAATTCAAAAACTTTGAATTTTGAAATTCAGATCCATGATCAGTTCTAAGACTAATTATGGAAAATCCCTTTTCATTTTGAATTTGTTTTGCAAATTTTTGAAAAGAATCAAAAGTATCTTTCTTATGTTGCAAAAACATAACCCAAGTATATCTTGAATAATCGTCAACAATCACAAGACCATATTTACTTCCACCCATGCTTAATACTCTTGTAGGTCCAAATAAATCAAGATGCAATAATTCAAGAGGACGTTTTGTTGAAATCTCATTTTTACCTTTGTGAGAAAAGACATCATCTTATTCTTTAAACAAGTATCACACTTCACATCATGTTTGATATTAATTTTAGGTAAACCTCTTATTATATTGTTTTTAGATAATTTTTCTAATTGATTGAAATTCACATGTCCTAATCGTTTATGCCAAGCGAAAATATTATCATTCATTGATAATAAACAACAAGCATCTTCAACTTCATTAGGTTTTATCAGATATATATTTTTCTTTCTAAAACCTTCAAACAATTTCATACCTTTTTCATCAAAGCCAAAACATTTATCCTTTTCAAAAATCATTTTATAACCTTTGTCACATAATTGACTAATGCTTAGGAGATTATGTTTCAAACCTTTTACAAGATAAACATTTTCTATTATGTAAGGAGACATACCAATGCTTCATGTTGCAATAATTTTACCTCTACTGTCATCTCCAAATTTCACATATCCTTTTTCTTCCCAAGTTATATTGTTGAACAATGAAGCATTTCCTGTCATATGTCTGGAACATCCACTATCTAGGTACAACGTTCCTCTAATTTTAGCTCCATGTTCCTGCAAAATTCAATAGGATTATACCTTTTTAGGAACCCAATCTAGTTTGGGTCCTTTATAAGACAAGCTCGTTTGGTATCTTTTTATGACTTGATCTTTACCGAGCTTGTTTCTTTTATAATAACAATATTTCTCAATATGTCCATGTTTATTACAAAAGAAACATGCATATGACAAGTTATCATTATTCCTGTTGTTTACCTGTTTTTCATTTAGATAACTTCTGGAATACCTTCTGGTATTATTTTCATATGTAGGATACCTTCTGGAATACCTTCTGATATTATTTTGATGATATCTGAAGGAAAGATAACTTCTGGAATACCTTCTGGTATTGTTTTCATATGTAGGATACCTTCTGTAATACTTTCTGGTACTCCCTATTACTTGTCTTTCAACTTTTCTTTCTAAGTTATTTACTTTGAAATTATTTCTTTTCGCAATTTGTTTATCATTTATAACATTTTTAGCTTTCACAAATGTCGTATTCTTAGGTGCATTTGATGTAGATCCTTGCTCATAACCTAAGCCATGCTTTTCACAAGATAACCTTTGTGAAGAAATCAACATTGTTAATTTTTTATCACTTTCATTAAACTTATTAAATGTACTCTTTATTGAATCTGGTAACTCATTAATTTTTATATTTAGCATGCTAGTTTCTTCTTTTAATAAATCATTATCTTTTCTTAATCTTTCATTATAAACATGCAATTTCTCAACGTCATGCTTTAGAAAATTATTTTCATTAGCAAGCAATGAATTTGTTTGTTTCAAAGCATCCTTTTCATTTCTTAGACAATTAATTTCATTTTCGTACTTAGTTAATTTTGAATCAGCCTTTTTAAGAGCTTTTAACAATTTTTCATTTCAAGAAGCATGTCATCTTCAGTTATTTCACTATCAAATTCAGATTCAGATTGTACCTCAGAAGTAGCCATTAAACAAAGATTTACTTTTTCATCCTCATCTGTATCTTCTGGATTACTCTTTGTATCTTCTAAATCACTCCATGTTTCCAACATCGCTTGACTCTTCTTTTTGTATTTCTCCATTTTCTTGATCAAGGTAGGACATTCATACTTTATGTGTCCCGATTTCTTGCATTCATAACAATGGATTTCCTTCTTCTTTCCTTTTTCTTTATATGCCTTTCCTGCATCATTTTTATCATATTCAGTGGTTCTTTTAAAGACACTAAATTTCTTACCTCTTTGCTTCTTGAAGAACCGATTGAGCTTTTTAGCTAGAAGATTGATGTCATCTTCTTCATCTTCACTATCATCTGAATCAACTCATTTTACTTCCTTGGCTTTGAAAGCAATCCCTCTGGAGCTACTTTCTTCTTCTTGAGTGGACTTCTTGTGAGATTCATAAGCTAACAATTTTTCTCTTAATTGACTAAGAGATAGCTGGTTAAGATCTTGTGCTTCTTCAATAGCAGTTTTCTTTGCATCCCACGATGGTGGCAAGATTCTCAACATTTTCTTTACTAGATCTGGATCACCAATCACTTTGCCAAGTGATGCAAGCTCATTCGTTATAGCTGTGAACCTGTTGAAAGCATCTTTAACAGACTCGTCAGATTTAAATTTAAACAGTTCATACTTTTCAAGCAAAGCATTTATTTTAGTTTCTCTAATTGTATTTGTTCCTTCATAAGTTACACTTAGCCTCTCCTAAATGTCCTTTGATGTACTACATGAAGAAATCAGATAAAATTCTGAAGCAGCAATGGTAGTTAGCAGCAAATTCTTGGCTCTGTTTTTTTTCAATTATCTTCTTTTCACTATCTGTCAGCACTGAGTTCCCATTCAAGGTAATCACATTGTCTCCAATAGAAATTACCTGCCAAGAGTCATAATCGTTAGCCTTAATGTAAGTTTCCATACGCATTTTCCAATAAGAAAAGTTTGTGCCATCAAAGAAAGGAGCACGATTAATTGCTACATTGTTCTCAGCCATTTTGATAGGATCACTCAAATCAATAAAAGAGCCTGCTCTGATACCAATTGTTGGTCCCGAAAATAATCAAGAAGGGGGGTTGAATTGATTATTTCAGAAAATTAAAATTTTTGCCTTTAAAAAATCCCCTTTGATTTTAAGTTAAGAGAACAATATGAACAATTAAACTACTATAAAATAAATTGAAATATAAATAGAGAAGGGATAAGAAGATCAGGCAGATATTTATAGTGGTTCCGCCTTGTGCGTCAGTCCACTCTTCCAGCTCCACGCTGGGATCCCCGTTATCCTACGGGTTGTGTTTCACTATATCAAATCAATTTCAATTACAAGCTTGTACAAATCTCTCTGCTCGATTCTCACAGCTGTCTTCTAGCTACAATCGATCTACAGAGTCTAAACTTGTAAAAGACTATCACTCAAGAAGGTAACAACACGTTCCTTCTATAAAGCTAAGTAGAAAGATACAATAAAATATATATGCACTAATTCGAATTTTTAAGATTGTAAGAGAGTAAAGTCGGTTTTTTTCCTCAAGAAAATTTCTTGCTCTCTAAAAATTCTCTCGCTGCATATATTAATAGTTCTATATCTAATGTTCCTTATCTTTCACGTCCATAAAACTTGTTTGAGAAGATGATATCATATCCCATGTATCTCAGCAAGAATCTGTTTCATCTTATCTAAAAAATCCAGCTGCTTCTTCCTCGGCAAAACAAATCATATGATAAGTGTTGTTGAGATTTTGTTTGTTGCAATTTGTTGAAAATATTTGTTGAAATAAACTGGAAGTCCGTGATCTCCTCTTTTGATTTGAACAAGATATAGCATAATCTTCTTCTTGATATTCTTCTTGTTTATGCGTGATCTTCTCTTGTCAACTTCCTTTGAATAAGCTCCAAGATATTTGCTGAATTTTAGTCCCATAAAATTTGGATTATGTTATTTCCGATAAGGATAATAACAAAATAATATGTATCATATCTTATCTAAATCATATCAACCTTATCTTTCAGATATTTGTATATATCTTAAACAAAACTTGTCTCATTCAATCCTTAATACTCGATCTTTATTTTCCGAAGGCTCTACAAATAACTTTGATATGTAAATAACTTTCAATAAATCTTTGTTAAAAAAATCCCATGATATCAAATCCAACTTAAATGAAACACATCAAGTATATTACCCAAATATACTTGACAAGTGGAGCTGGGTATTAAAAATATCATATTTTTAAAAAATATAGGTAAATCTGGAAAATTTCATATTAAACCTAACAATTCTGAAACAACTTCTAATAGACTTATTTTTCAGAGCTAAAGGTTCTAAAACATTTCTGACTAACGTATTTCTTACTTCGAGAACTTATTTTTTATTTCCTAAGGTTCTGAAGAAACTTCTGACTAACATCATCAAAGCTTAAGCATAACTTCTGATTTTCCTTCTGACTTTAATAAAACTTGATCATGCTTTATTTTCGTGTAAGATGAAGATTCTGAGCTTGCTTCTGTCTATATAATTATAATCAAAATGAAGATTCTGAAGTATGGAAAATCAAATAATATTTCAAACAATATTGAACATATTCGAAATTAATAAGATAGATATATCAATTAAATTTCATCTTTTGTCATCATCAAAATCATATTAGAATAATTCCAACACAAACATCTATTGGGGTATAAGCTACACTAACTTAGTGAGAATTCCCTTAATTCCGTACCATAACAAGTAAGTTATAAATCATCCATATGCTATGTATGAACAAACACATGAGCAGACAATTATGTATGGGTATTCGGAACCCATACACAGAACGGATTTACGCCCGCCGTATCAAGGGTTAGGGATGGTATTGAAAGTATACACGACCGTTGCTAGTCTTAAAGCCTTCGGCTCATAGCACTCGATTCGGCTAGGCTCACACATGGAATGCATCCCCGGTGCGCCTTAGTTTCTTATGAATGAGCTCTAATTCTGGGTCTCATTATCTAAACGAGTTCTCGGACCATATCGATCTACCTGCGTAGGAGTAGCACGCTACTAAATGCAACATGTCCGATGCGATGCATGACCAATTTAATTTTCTAGCTTAGGTCAAATCATTCATACATTCTTTAGAGTGACCAACCAATATTATACACATAAACAGAAATAATATGAACAGTGCAATTATCCAATCGAATCATGGTTTCGATATGCTTTAGTATTCTTTAGCATACATACATCAAAATCTCATCGATTATCCTAATCCCGTTCATATCGGCTTTTATCTTGTTCCTATAATTCTAATACAACTAGCTACAAGAACAAACAAGGTATCAATATAAGAAGAAAACGCACTCGGCCATTGGATCACCGGTCTTTTAGTAAAGGTAATCCGATGATAGGGAATCGTCAATTTCGGGGCCACCTAAAAAGGAAGAAATACCCAAATGAGTATTTCTACTGAAAACTAATCTAGTCTATCTCATACAAACTATCAAATTCGTAATTCTCATCCTAAGCAGGAATTCCAACTTAAAACGGCCATAACTTGGTTGTTTTAACTCAGAATTTAGCAAATTATATATCGATTTCTATCTACTTCGAAAGATATATCTAATTCTAATATCATATTTAAGTTTTGAAAACTTTGAAGCTTCAAAAAGGTTGGATCATATCAGAACAGTAGCGAAAACCGATCTAGAAAATTGATTTTGTGAAAGTTCATGAAGTTTTTACTATCCAAAGCAAGTATACATGCAATATGAACAAGTCTCTATCATAAATGATATGTCATGAGATATATATATATATATATATATACATGTTCTTGATGATATTTAATAAAAGAAATTTTTAGAAAATTTTTCTTTGTAAGACTTTATAAAAAATCAACTTAGATAGGCTAGTCTTATAGTCTTGACAATTCCCACTTGTTTTTAGAAAAATTACTTGAAGAAAATTTATTTATTCTTGTTAAAATTAAGCCTTCATTATGTATATTCCTTAAGGCCTTTGTTTTTCAGTAAAAATTTCCATTTTACACTTTGTAAACATGTTTTTAAAATTGGTTCATCCCAAAATCCGAATTTTGTAAAAATTGTTTTTGTGGTGATTCCTTCAAGTAAAAGTCATTTGATACTTAGAAAATTAAGGCTCAACCATACCTAGCTACTAATGAATTTATTTCTTCAATAAAACTTCTATTTTGAGTTTGAAAATTACGAGTTTTCATACCATTACTCAATTATTACGAATTTCTTGAAATGACAAACAACTCAAATTTTCTTACTTTATTTCTACTCCTTGTTCTACATATTTTTCTTAGCAAATCTCATCTTGATTTATAAAAATCATTACTTGATGATATCTATGACCTAAACTCTTCATTTTTCATATAAAACACAAGTTTTGGAGTTGATAAATGAGTTTTTAAGGTATGATTTTGAAACTATCCGAATTTATAAAATTTATTTTTGGACATGTCTTTTGATAAAATCAATCTTTGATTCTTTTAAAAAGAAGTTTTGATGATATACATCCTCTAAACCTTCATTTTCTCAACTAAAACTTCCATTTTGAGGCTTGGAAAGTGGTTTTTAAATATAGGTTTTGCCAAGATACGAATTTCACTATTTTTATTCAAGTTTAAAACCAAGATCTACACATAATATGAACATGAATATAAAAGAAATGCATGGTGGTAAACTATAAACTCATAGATCTAAATTTTACTCCTTAAAATCATTCATTTATGATATCTATTCCTTAAGCCCTTCATTATAAATGAAAATACACATTTTGAAGTTGAAAAATAGCTTTTCTAAATATGGTTCCCTTTTTATCCAAATTTTCAAAAATGATTTTTGATGAAACTAAAATAGATCTTGAGCTTTCTAAAACTTTTCTACTATCATCAAACTATTACAAGTTATCAAAAGTCTAATGCATTTATGAACCTAAAACAACTAGATCTAGTTTACTATATTAGTTATAAATGCATGAACACTATGATGGTTATGTGAATGATGAATATATGCATAAATCATTAGCAATAACAAAATAATAACTCATATAACAAGATCTAAAACATAAACAAAATCAAAGCTACAAAAAAAGTTAGATCTACAAAATAAAACTACTTTTAGCAAGAACATAATAATGATACAAAAAAATAATCATAGATAAGAAGAGTGTTTCATTTTGGCATCATCATCCTTAGCTTTTAAGCTTATGGAAGGTCATTCGATGCATGAAACTCTCACTATACTTTACCTATATCGTCTATGGAAGCTTAAGAAGAAGGTTTATTCTAAGGATCTTCAAGAATGGAGTGTGGAAGCAAGAAATGGAAATGGAGGCATCTTGTATTCTCTTGCAAAAACAAGGCAAAGAAAGAAATAAAGAGAGGAAAAGATAGAGTAAATGGTATAGGGTTTCATAGGAGGAAAAGGTATAAATAAGAGGCCTTGAATAGAGAGAGAGGAGTGTATTAATGTGTGTTAATTAATTGAAAAAAAAATAAGACAATGGCAGATTTGTGAGAGGGGTTGCACGTGAATTCCAATGAGAGAGAGAGGAGTGTAATTGTCTTGTAACTTGATTTTTTGAAAGTGTAACTTATGTTACTTAATTTGCTAACTAAATGAGACTTTAAATCATTAAATGAATTATTAAAAAAAGAAAAGAGGCTATTATTAGGGGTTTGATCAGCTATCCAAGCATGGGAATGGAGTATAGAATGAGTGAAAGAAAACTTGATTAATGTGTAGAAGTGACAATTGAAGTGTACTTGAAGTACGGGTTGAAAAAGTATTTTTTATTAAGAAAATATATAAAATAAAATTAAAAAAAATATCTTTAAATGAGTGGAAAAATTTTCATAAATAAAATTAAATAATCATTTGAATTATTTTAGTACTTCAACAAATATGTTACCGGTATGATCAAAATACGCGAATATGAGCTATAATTGATATTTTTATAACTCGAAAAATTCTAAAAATTTTATTTTATGAAATATAAATATTTTTACAAATAATTTTTAATTATTAAATTAATTTATTTTATTTTTAGTATAAGGTCTTAAATAGAAAATGATCCCGTAAAAACCCGAAACAAACTAAATTTTGGAAAAACAGAATTTTCTATAATATATAAAATATTTATCTAAAAATATAAGGATTTATAAGAATAATAAAATTGTATAATGAATAGTAGTGAATAGTACCAAAAGAGTAGTTAATTACCAGTAGTAATAAAATACGAATGTAATCGGAAAATCAGATATTTCTAGTTATCAAAAAATTATAAAACTGATCTTTTAGAAATCCTTATGAAAATACGAGTTTAACGGTACTAATGGTATATTTTTTATATCTCGAGCCTCGAGACATGCTTTTCTAAGTCTGTATCCGAACGGGTTCGAAATAGGTCAAAAATTTACCAATCTAATATTTTTAAGCGACCTTATATTACTACGAGCTATTCTGCACACTTAAACTACACCTCGGCCTCTAGAGTTAAGGGCGCGAGATTGCCAGACTTAAACTACTGTATTCCACTTTAGGTTTCCGGGTGATTCTCTGGTTTAGATCTTTGTTAATTTGGAAACTGATATTTTATGTTTATACAACATATTTAATTTGAGATAATTATTTTAAATTTTATTTTTGTAAGTATTTAATATCTCTCAACGTTTTCGGAATTCTTGAATTGAGTTTTATTTTTGAAGGTTTATCGTTATTTACTTTTTAATAATTTGTTTTTGGGTTCTATAATACCTGATTTTACAATTCAGAGTTAAGTATGGAATTTGTCGTACGTAGTGGTTTTGAATTTAAAGACTGTTGAGTTCTTATTTTATTTTTAAAAAATCTCATTTTCTCAAGATTAAGAAATTTCTGGATTCGTTCATGATTTAGGACTAGTCAAAGTTTGGTTTTAATTTGGAGTCATTTTTAGGGTTTATTTTCAAAGTTTATTTTAGAATTATTTACAATTTTTCGCAACTTCAAACTGCCTGTTTAAGTGCTTTTGTTTACTTACTTGTATGACTGCTTACTATTTACTAAATTGATTGATCACCCCCTAATAAACCTTAATAAGGTTTGGCTTAAGAAAAATAAAACGCTCACGTATAGCATCCATCAAGTCACATCTCTTTTGGAAGGCTGCTACTCCTACGCGTAGAATTGGATTGGCGGTTATTGTCCTATGACACGGGCCATGTTCCTTCCTAGAGAATCTAAATCACCCAGGGAATGCGACTCTAGGTTCGAAGCCGAGCCAACCGAATGCTTTGGGTGGGGGCCTGGGGACTAGCAATAGAAGATCGATGATCTTCATCACCGATTCCCTAACCTTCGATACGGAGGGGTAAATCCGTTCTATATATGGTTTCTGGATAACTATATATATTTGTGTAATCACGTGATTGTTATATTATACGCATAGTATATGTATGAAAATTTAAATAAACTTGCTTGAAAACATGGTACGAATGAAAAGAAATATCTCACTAAACTAGTTGTAGCTTATACCCCTATAGATTTTGATGAAACAGGTATACCCGTGGCTTAAATTGAGGATCATGACGTTAAGAAAGTCATTGAAGGATGTTAAGCTTTTATGAAGGCAATGGAAACATATGATGAAGTTATTTTGTAAGGTTCTTTATATGTAATGTATTCTATGTTAGTGTTTTGGAAATTCTAAGATGTATATTTATTTGAAGACAATAGAGGAATATGCCCTTAAGAATTGTAATTTAATATGTTTATGTTTTATGATAAGTATTCTCTTCGCCTTGTTACTTAATTATTATCAATATAAATTGCGCTACTCCGATGCGTTCCCTTGGTTGTGATGTACGCTTTGTACATGATATGGAAGCCTTTATGTGACTACGGTAGTTATTCCTAGGCTTTAGTATTATATACAGTGGACTGCCACGTTTAGGGTACCTCTCAGGGCGTGACAATTATCCTTGGGTAAGAAGGATGGTAGCTCAGGTCGAAAGCAATACTTGGCGGAGTGATCGAAAGCGATTGCTTGGCGACATGGAATTATATGCATGGCGGAAAGTCCGAAAGCATGGCTCAATTCAAGTAGACTTAATATGCTTGGCGATATTGATCGAAAGCATAAATCTTTTTAACTAAAACTACTTGTTTTGAGGTTACGTATCACCAAACCCCGAATGGAGGGCGTAAATCCATTCAACATGTAGTTCCCAGACAACTATATGCCTTGTTTGCCCACGTGTATGTTGCATTTCATTTGTCTGCTTTAAATAACTCGATTGAATTCCATCACACAAGAAGTTATTTATGAAAATAGTTCTCACTAAGCCTATTAGCTTATACCCCTATAGATATCTTTTGTAGTTTACCTATTTGTGGTTGAGGCCACGTGGACCCTGCAGCCAGGTACTTTCCTTTTGATTAAGGAATTTCTATATAAAGTTTAGTATTGGATAAGATATAGACTTCATAGAAATATTCTTGTAATAGATTATAGTTATTTGTGACTAGGGAAATGCCCCTAAGATTTGTAAGATTGTTGTTTTGAACAAATGAATATTATGAATCCTCTTTTTTTAATTTGTTATTATATCTTCTTAAGCTTCATTATTCCATGTATGGTCCTCTAAATTTGTGAGAGTACGCCTTATACTTAATATCAAAGCTTCTGGGAATGACTAAGGCTTTCATACTTAAGCTTTAATATTGAGTGTGGCGGACTGTTACGTTTAGACTACCCTTTGGGGCGTGACAGGTTCACAATAAATTCTTTTCAAAATTTTGTACAAGCCCATCATGATAAAAAGAATTTCTTTCAAAATCTAACTAAGTAGAGATACACCTTCAAAAATGATAAATGAAAATTTGGAGTTAAAATTTTAATGATGATAATGCTTTACTATGCAAATTTTTCATAAAAAGTTATTTATAAGAATTTTATCAACTTCATAATACACTTCAAGAACTAGACAAGTTTTCAAGGTTAAGATAATATCGACTCACTAGATTATAAGCTCACTTAGATAAATAAACTTGCTCAAGGAAAGTAAGTTTTAAAGATGATAAACTTAAATACCAAGAAGTAGGAGAATATAAACATGAAGAAGAAATGTACATGTAACACGACTTAAGATATTAGAGATGATCCACGACCTAAGAAAAATTTTGGTAACTTCATTTTCTAATCACTAGAAATAAAAAATTAGTAGACACCTTAAAAAGGACCAAGTTTTTTAAAAGTTAAATTTATCTTTGAAAAAGTTAGAAAATAAAATTTTAATAAGAAAACACTCACTTATAATGACCCAAGAATTTTTAAGCTTTCTTTTCAACAACTAAAAAGGGCAATTTTTAAAGTTTCTATCTTTTGAACTTTTAAAGACAAATTGTTTTATGAAAAACCAATGTTAAGACAACACCACAAAAATCATGCATATAATGTATACCAATATATATATATATATATTTAAAGGATTTTTCAACCATACAAATATCCATATATTTGTTTAAAGATTTTTGGATGAAGGAAAGTTTGGAATAAATTATATTTTAAAAACTAAGAATTTTCATAAATATTCTATCCCCTTCTATTCGAGACCAAAATGACCCATTTTATAAAAATAACCTTGTAAATAGATAGATATTTTTGAGTATGTATAAAACCACATATCATATGAAAAATTTCGAGTTAAAATGAACAAGTTATGGCCATTTTAAGTTGAAATTTTCACAAATACGAATTTTACTGCAACTAGAAGCTAGAGTTAGAAAATTTGAGTAGGAATTCTATGAAATACTCATTTTTTGTATTTCTTTTGCCTAAGAATAGAGGAGGACGAGACGTTCTATTCTGAAAACTATTTTGATTAAGGGAGCTACTATCAAGACATGGCTGAGTGAGTTTACTTTCCTTTATTTTTCATACTCATATTTGTGCTTGTAGTTTAGTGGTACTAAAACTATGAAAAAGATAAAAATGAAAAATGCGTGTGATTATATTGCTTGGTGAATTTATGTTAAGCATATTGAGTCTTGAATTTTCTATAATAAATTGTATGTTTTACTATCTTGTTGGAATGTCTAAAAATTGGATAATCACCTTTAAAATAAAATAACTAAATGCTAGACTCTTAATAAAAATTGAATCATGCACTTTACGAATTGTCTCATTGCATGCGCTATTATGCATTTGGTGGGATAAGTATATAATAGTGGTGATTGGCATAACCGGTAGTATTTGTATGTGGCGAGTAAGAGCCGGTAAGATCTACATATCTTTGGTGGTGATTAGTAGCCAGTAAGAACTATAAAGTTATTAGTTGGTCGTAATTGGCCGATGTACCCAACCCCTAATGAAGGGCATAAATTCATTCAACATATGGTTCCCGAAAAACCATATGTCTTGTATGCTCATATGTTTGTTGAATCTCACTTGTTTGAATAATTAAACTTATTTGACAATTTTTGTTCCGAGTATGATAAATGGGGAATGTTTTCACTAAGCTAGTCATGCTAACACCCCTATAGATTTTTGTATGTGTAGGGGCATTTGCTTTTGTACCCACGATTTCTATTTATCCGCATAAGTCATCTTTCAAGAGCTTTTGGAGGAAATCCAATCATGGACATAGATCAGACTTACTTTAAAATATTTGGTGAAGTTATTTAAGTTTTATTGTAAAGACTTAGTATTTATAATTCGATCCTTGGAAAATATTTAGCTGGGGAATACCCCTAAGGATTTTGTAATGAACTCATGAATTATATATATGGGTTAATGTTTATCTAGATTCTTGTATGCTTTATATTACTTGCACAAACTACACTTTCCACTGGCGTCTCCTATTACCGTGTTGTATACCTTGCATACGATATCGAGACTTTTGCCTAACTAAGGTAGTCATTCTTAAGTCTTAATATTGTATATGATAGACTGCTACGTTTAGAGTACCCTTTAGGGCGTGACAGAGTCAATTTGATAAGCTCTAATCCATCTTTCAATTACATGGAAAGGATTATTTATAGTAGTCCATAGAATAATAAAATACCTATAAATCACTAAAATATCCCTAATAATAATCCTAATAAAATGACTCAACAAATATTTAAAACAAAAAAATTCAAACTTATTGCATTTCAACACAACTTCCTAACAGAAGCCGTGTAAGATGCCTGTGTATGAAGAAACACACAATTTAGATGTTCTGCACAACTTCGAACACAAGCCATGTAGGCTGCTTATGTAGAACTCCAAAAGAGGTCAGCATGTTCTAACATTTGTACACGAGTCATGTAGGTTGCTTATGTAGAATTTTAGAAGAGGTCGGAATGTTCCATATGACCTCGTACACAAGTCGTGTAGGTTACTTGTGTAGAATTTCATTTCACCACCTTCAACACAAGTCATGTTGCTACTTGTGTAGACTTCTCCATCTTCTCCCATGCTTAAAACCATGCACTTTCCCTCAACAAAAGTTCTTTCTTCATGCATTCTTATTACGTTTCCTTGAGTAATCAGACCCATAATCTGATTCCCATCATGGCATTACATAAAATATCCTCAATTTGATCACTTTTATTATGTTGGAATCAATGGCCCGATATGTAACTATTATTACAAAGAGTCATTGCTTTAATTTAAATGACATAACTTTTCTTAGTAGAATCTCCTGATGGAAGACATCCTTTAACAAATCATGGAGAAGTGTCTACCTTTTTATATAAAACTAAGGGAAAAATTGGATATGCTTTATCTAGTTACTCCATCATAAAATAAAGGTCAAGAAAGAAATTATACTCTCTTAGAGAAATAATGTTAGATTGGAGGCGTAGGTGAATTGAAGAAATAAAGTGTTATTCAATTATCAAAATTAAAAACAAAACAACAATTTTGGTTCTATGGATAAATGCATGTAGATTTATCCACTTTAAATACATGAAAATGATGGAGTTTAAAGATTTTGAAATAACTATGAAATTATCATGTTATGTAATTATGAAATTAATTCATGTATGGTCTTATAGCCATGGTTTAAGAACACATGGTTTTCCAATAATTATAATTTATAATATGTAAAATCTTAAAATATGCTCCAAAATGAGTGTTGCATAATGATCCGATTGTTATATCAACTTTTTTCCTAACAATATTTGCAAAACAAGCATCTTATCACCTATTTCTACGAAAATTTGATAGAGGATAGGCAACATTGAATTACTTTGTTTACGATAAAGAGCTTTACCCCCTAACCTTTGTACTAAGTGTGGCAATACTACCTCATGCCACGTGATTTCATTCTTAACCGTGAACCTGAGGAGCTAAAATAAGTTATTAAAATATTGTACCAGATGGTTGGAATGTCACGCCCCAAAGGGTACCCTAAACGTAACAGTTCGCCACATGCTAAATAAGACTTAGGAATCACCACCACAGTTATTCAAAAGTTTTGTATTAGATGCAAGGCGTTCTCTTATGACAATAGAATACATATGCAATTGGAGATAGATAGTTTAACTTAATAGAATATGTAATGCCCTAAAATAAGGCATTACAACCCGCCATGTATCCTTTCTTGAATAGGACACGCAAAGGCTATAACATTCTAACTCCATAATTTAAAACATATAAAATATAATCTCCATAACTCTCTCAGAGGATACAGTAGAAAGTTCAAATCCTATAAAACCTGCAAATAACAATATTTTCAAACATCCTGTTGATCTTAACAATGTTGGCAAAACCAAAGCCAACAAATCTAAACTACATAAAATTTCAAAAATCCTTTTTAACATATAAATTCTTAACATAGTTCCAAATATTGTAAATGATCTCAAAATTCTTCTCATATAAATCTATATCTGAATCTATTCCTCAGCAGGGTAATCTAAATGCTATCGTCATCCCTATGATCTATGCACATATCATAACTAGATAAATCAAATACTACATCTTCATTACCTGTACTTGAAAAATGAAAGGAATGAGCGAAATCGTCTAGTACACCAATCCACAAAACAAATAAATATGCACACGCAACATATATATCAAATGCAACCTAATCTAATGCAAACAACCAGATTATTATCTTTATTAAGCCAGCAAATCAACACAGTTCCAAATTAGTGTACATTAGTCCCAAACCTGGAGTAACTCAGACCCCATGAGAAAATTAACCAACTCTTCAAAAAAGGTAATTATATACATATATTGGTGAATGGGTAGTCCCCAAACACCCGTGGTGTCACAGCCCATAGGGTACCATAAACGTAACAGTCTGCCACATGCTATATAAGACCCACGAATTACTACCTTAGTCCTTCGAGAGTCTTGTATAGATGTAAGGCGTCCCTTTACGATAATAGAATACTTGAACTGATGGAGTTAAAGAGTTTAAATCGACATTCGATAGCATTAGAATATAAATCAAAACACATATAAATAGTTACAAAGACTAAGAGGCAATCCCCCGCAAAAGAATATTGTTAAGAGATCTATTACAGTCATCTAGAGTCTTTTGGTTTCCTACGGAAGTCTAAACAGAAATGAATATAACTTCTAAAGGAAATGCCTAGCTCCTGTACCTGAGCCGTAGGGTGCCTCTGTCTAAGCCAAATAAACGAATGCTGCAACAAATAGAAACTGTAGGGACGTAAGTCACACAGCTTAGTGAGTGAGAACTTCCAAGATTACATTCATAACTCATCATGCAAGCAAGTGATTAACCAGGCAAGTGATATGCATCAAACATATGGAAATCAACACACATATGACTAGCTAAAAATCATATGTGAATGGAATTTCGCTCTCCATTCCGGGTTAGCAGATTAACAAATACTGCGGTACTACTAAAATATGCCATTTTTGGATCACGGTCAACCAACTTATAATTTCTTTTGTGGATCACGATTAACCAACTCATTATTTCGTTTATGGATCATGATTAACCAACTTTTACTCCGTTTTTGGATCACGGGCAACCAATCAATGCTAATACTCCATCCCCATTTGTGATATTAATGAGTCCATATTACTTATTATTTCTGAATAGTCAATTATGCCAATTCCTTAGGTGATCAATCAATAATTGCAGACAGTTAATCCTAATTCATCTATACAACCATTAGTTAATCACCTGGCCTCGATATTCTTATTTTCAATTTCTTATATCATCAGCAAACATACATAATTCCCATTTATCCCCACCATACCTATCCATTTATCTTTGCCTAAAATCTAATGCAACTATCATTACAATCACATATAATAAATGGAATCGGGAACAAATGCTCACTTAACCATTAGAACACTGGTCCTCTAGTAGTAATAGTTCGGTGGAAGGAAATCGTTAATCTCGAGGTCACATAAAAAGGAAGAAATACCCTAATGAGCATTTCATCACTTAACTAAACCAAACCATTAAATAAAACTATTATTTTTGTAATTCTCGTCATTTGCGGAAGTTTCGACTTAAAATGGCCATAACTTGGTCATTTTGACTCGGAATTTCGCAAATTATATATCGATTTCTATCTACTTCGAAACATCTTTCTAAATCTGATATCCTAACCAAGTTTTGAAAAAATTTACATTTCGAAAGAGGCTGATCAGTTTTGATCAGTAGCGAACTTCCATCCCGAAAACCAATTTCATAAATGTTTATAATGTTTCTAATGTGTAGATCAAATCTACATGCTATGTTGATGATTCCCTATCATGAATGTCATGTTATGAACTTCACGCACATATATTCTTGATGATTTTTGTTAGGAGGAAGTTATATAAATTTTACTCTAGGGAAACATATCATGTTACTTTACTTAGTTAGTTGAATTATTGAACTTTGTTTATCCTCATTTGTTTTGGGGTTTTCCTTAAGAAAAATCCATTTGTTCTTATGAAAATTTAATCTTTATAAAGTCTATATCCTAAGACCTTTATTTTCTTATGCAAATTTCCATTTTTCATTTTATAAACATGCCTTATAGTAGGGACTACCCCAAAATCCGAATTTGGTAAGAGTTCATTCTTAGGTTGATTTCTTCAAGAAAATCTATTTTTTCATACAGAAATTTAGGGCTCAACTATTCCTTTACCCGAAGGTTTCATTTATTAAATAAAATTTCTATTTTGAGTTTGCAAAATAAGTGTTTTCATGCCATTACTCCTTAACTACGAATTTCTTAAAATGACAAGCAACTCAAAAATTTCTTACTTTATTTCTACTCCTTGTTTTGCATATTTTTCTTAGTAAATCCCATCTCAACTTGTAAAAATCGTCACTTGATAATATCTATTACCTGTACTCCTCATTTTTCATATAAAACACAAGTTTTAGAGTTGATAAAAGGGTTTTTAAGGCATGGTCTTGAAACCATCCGAAAATACATTTGATCATTTCAAATAAATAATTTTCCTTTTTGAGTTTCTAGTCTCATCTACTTAAAGATCTACAAACTTCAATATTTATATACACAAGATAAAGGTCTTTATGATCATTAATGCACCACAACACAAAATATCCATGAGATCATAAATGTTAAGTATAATATGAGCATTTAAATGCTAGATCTACCACTTAGGATGCATGAAATGGAGTTTGAAAACATAAAAATATATTTGTGCAAGATCTTTACTCTACTCTACTACTAAATGCATGAACATGAAGATCATCATATAAAAACACATTCAAATACAAGATCTACTATTGTGATGGCTTGATATTTATGTAGTAGTATTTTCTTGTCCCTAGTAAGAGCTCATGGGGACTTAAAGATGAAAATACTCATGAATGGTCTTGCCATTACAAGGTTTAGTGGTAGAAAGTGTAAAGATCTATCGCCTAAAGCTTAGAACAAGAGGAGAATGAAGAAAAAAATAAATTTGTGTGAGTGTGAGTGTGTTATGGGAGGGTCACGACACATAAGGAAGAGAGGGAGTTCTTGAGAGAGTTTTACTTTGAGTGAAAAGAGTGAAAGAGTAAAAATGAGGAGAGAGAGTATAAAGAGGTATATATAGAGGAGTAAATTAAGGTTAATGGTTTAAATATATTGAATAAAAATTACACAAATGAGGGTGAAAGAGCGGGGTGACGCCGGTTTGCAAGGGGGGAGAGAGAGAGTTTTAATTTGTTTTGTTTTATTTAATTTGTGTAATAATAAATCTTAAAATGTAATAATTTCTTAAGAGACAAATTATCTTGGAAAAGAAGATATGATTGAGTGTTTTGTAAGGATGTAAGAATAGGGTGTGGCTTATGAGTATAGTAGGTTATACTTATGAATAGTAATCAAGACAATTAATTTACCGGTAGTAAAGAGAATACGAGAAAAAGGGCTATATATGTATTTTTCATAAACCGAAAAATTATAAAATTTATATTTTTGAAATGCTTATTAAATTTTGATTCTAAAGAGTACCCCGGAATATTTTTCGAATTTCGAGTCTCAAGGCCCGCTTTTCCGCAATGGATCTCGGGAAGGCCCGGAATAGACAATATTTCGAAATCAGACCTTTTATAGTTTGAAATATACTTTAGAACAATATTCCAGATTAAATTATTTTACAAAAGTTCCTTAGTTTAAAATCGAAGGAAAGCCGGATCCAGAGTTCTTAGGATTTTCTTCCAAGCTTAAGCTAATCTGGTTTAGGGTTTTGGTTTCTGGCTCCCGAAGTCTACTTGGTTAATAGGAAAATCGGGGTATCTCACCAGTATCACTGTATGCCAGGTCTTTACTGGTTAAAGCTAATGACATCCAGAAAAACAATTTAAGCCAAATAAAATTAAGTTCATTTATATATCTATTCCTACAAACAACAATCAGAAAACTAAACATGCAAGCAAATACAGCAAACAAGGAAATATCGTACCTTTTCAATTTCAGGAAAATTCTCCAAATCCAAAATCCCTTATGAACAACAACAGAAAATCTCCTTTTATGGAAACTACAACAGCAACTGCTTCTTCTTCTATCAAACTCCTCAAAATCCCAAAAGAACAAATCTTTCTAAAAAATCCTAATATGGAAATCAACAAGAACAGACAAATTTCTCCATAAAATCGAACTTTTATAGAACTTTAACTTATAAGATAAGAACTCACCTTTAATTCTTCCTGAAACCAAACCCCAGGTTTTCTTCAATTATCAATATACAAAATCCCAAAAAAGAACAACTTCCTCCAAATCCCTAGGTTTGAGAAATTAATAAGAACAGACATGATTCGTCGAAAATAATTTTTTCATTTCAAATATATGATAAAGAAGATGTAACTTACTTAATTCAAATCTTACTTCTTGATCGATTCCTCGAAGAACAAATCCTAATTGAAAACTAGGGCTTCTCCAAAGAACTCCTTCAAAAACACAAAAATCTATGAGAAAAATGCTGTTTCCATATAAATCTGCACGAATCTTGATTAGATCAACTTACCTGGATCAAAGATCTTGTTTTCTTTCAGATTTCCCTCTCAAGCGCTCTCAAAACCCTAATATAAACTCTTTGGTCGAAAAGAAAGGAAGAACTTATGAGAAATACGAAACCTAAAATTCTATTTATAATAAACATTTCGGGCAGGAAAGCTGATACTTACGCCGGCGGCCTATGTCCTTACACCTACGACCTTCTTGTCGACTTTCACAAATTTCATAAAAGTTCGAGAGCTTTAAGCCAGTGACTTTCACATATAAGCCGGCAGCCTAGAGACCAATTTTCCTTTGTCAAAAGCTATTCTTCAAACATCTCTAGGTCATAGGAAAAAAAAACATCAAGTTAATACTAAGGTGGACCATAAAACCCTCTTATTTTTCAACATATGACAACTTTTTCCCTTTATCATAATTTATTGAAAATTTACTATCTTTAAGGATTTGTTGACCATCATTAATGTGAGGGATGGTTATTATATATCTCATTTATTAGGAATGACCAAAATTTCCTTCTCCTTAATTAACAAATGACATTCCTTTGCCCTTCTTTATAAATTTTTTTTTTCTGTATATTACAGAATAAGTATAAAAATATAAACCACAGATATCTCAGGATCATTTACAAAATACTACGGGGCATTTCCCCTCAAAATAATAACCAGTCCGGTAATAATTCTTGACAACAACTCAAGCTTTTAAGGTTTCCTATGGAAGTCTATATAAAGCAAATCATAAACTTCTAGGGAAAACTCTTAACTTTGCATTACCTAAGTTAGCCAAGTCTAGGGATGCAACCATAGATACAAGAATTGCATGAAAAAGAAGCTATAGGGGTATAAGCTACGCTAGCTTAGTGAGTAAATACTTCCAAGATACACATATCCCACAATTACATACATACATACATACAAGTTGATTTAATCATCCATATGAAATGTAATGACCACATGGGCAAACAAGACATATGATCAGCCGGAAATCATATATTGAATGGATTTACGCCCTCCATTTGGGGTTAGCAGATTAATGAATCTTGTGGTACTACTTTGAATTATTGTTTCGTTTTATGGCTCACAGGCAACCCATCAACCGTACCTTTTATGGCTCACGGGTAACCCATTTCATTCATGCCATTTGTGGATCATGAAGAACCAACCATGATTAATGCACTATCCCCATCGTGAAGTGATTATGTTTGTATTACTTGTTAGTCTGAATAATCATTAATTCAATTTCATAGGTGACCAATCAATTGACAGACACTCATAATCACGGCATATAATCATACAACGATTAATCACCTGATTTCGATATTCTTAGTACATTTTTCTCAACACATGAAGATAGCATACATAATCTCATATTTACTCATCATGCATTTCCAAATTTTATCTTGGCCTATCATTCTAGTGCAACTAAAATTTACAAGCACAATACGGAATAATAGGTAGGAAGTATGACTCACTCGGCCATGGACATCGATCTTTAGTCATAGTAATCTAGAGGCAAGAATTCTTCTGATTTAAAGTCACCTAAATGAAAAAAATAGCCAAATGAGTATTTCAAATGATAACTGCTTCCAATTTATTAAACAAAAACTTTTAAGTGCGTAATTTTCGTGGTAAATGGAAGTTCCAACTTAAAACGGCCATAACTTGGTCATTTGAACTCGGAATTTCGCAAATAAGCTATCGATTTCTATCTACTTCGAAAGATCTATCTATTTATGATGTTATTCCTAAGTTTTGAAAACTTTTAAATCTTGGAAATCTTGGATCAGATCTGTTCAATAGCTAAAAATCGCATTTCCAAAATTGTTTTGTGAAATTTGCATTGTTTCTACCAAGTATATAATATGTGCATGTAATATCCACAAGTTATTATTATGAATGACATGATATGAGCCATTTATATGCATATTCTTGATGATACTTGGTTAAAAAGAAATTTTTTTTAGAAAACTTTTAAAAACACTTGGTTGAGAAAAACTAGCTTTATTTCTTTGAAAATCGTCCTTATGTTTACTAAGATAAAACTTTGATGACCTATATGCCTAATAACTTTATTATCTTAATAAAATTCTTCATTTAGGAGTTGGAAAATAGATGTTTAAATAGGGGTTTTGCCTAGTTACGAATTTTACAAAATTTTTAAGGAATGAAAACATTGTTTGATCTTGAAACATTTCCTTTATTTTAGAAATATACTTTGATAAAATCCACTTATCTTTGTCAAAATTAAATCTTTATTATATCTATTCCCTAAGACTTCTATTTTTCTATTAAAATCCTCATTTTGGTGATTGGAAATAGGTGCTTAAGTAGGGGTCATTTCTAGATCCGAATTTTGCTAATTTGTTTTAAGTTTATTTCTTAGGTAAAACTCATTTAATCTTTCTAAAATTAAGTCTTAATCAAACCTACTCCTTAAGGCTTCCATTTCTTTAATAAAACTTTGTTTTAGGGTTGAAAAATAAGTGTTTATTTAGCATCACATCCTAGTTACGAATTTCAAGTTCTTGTTGGGGTTGAAACAACTTCTAACTTAATCTTTATAACCTTTTTCTTATTTTGAAAATTTCTCTTAGTAAAACTACGCTTAACTCATCAAAATCATTCCTTTATGATACCTATTTCCTAAGCCCTTCATTTTAAATGCAAAATCTTCTTTTTCCATTCGAATTTCCAAAAATCATTTTTTTGTTGAAACTAAAATAAATTTTGAACTTTTTAACATATTCCATTTTCATCATGCTACTACAAGTCTTTTATGTATATGAGACAAAAATCTATGGCATTTATGTACCCAAAACAAATAGATCTACTTTATTATTCATGTCATGGATGCAAATGCAATATGAACATTATGTAGATGAGGTCAAAGAAAGAATATATGCACAAAATATCAATAAGAACTACATATGATAATAATATAGCAAAATAATGGCAAAACAACTTAAATAACAAGATCCATAACATTGTGATGGTAAGGATATCATGCTTAAGTATTTTCACATCCCTAGCATAAAGCTCATGGGGATTTTAGTGGAACCACACATGTATGATCTTGCCATCACATATTTTATTGTGGTAGGGTCAAGATCTATTACCTATTTAGTGTGTCGAGCTTGAAAACTTGAAAAAAAAAAGTTGTGTGTGAAGGAGGGGGAGCTCACAGCAAAAGAGGGGGAGAGGGAGAGAAAAACTTTTCCAAAAGTTTGATTTTGTGTAAAAAGAGAAAAAGTGAAAAAGTGAAAGTATAAAGGTGTTTATATGGGAAAAGAAATTAGGGTTTTGTGTGATCAAATAAAGAAGAAAAAAATTAAACAAAATGAGAGAGAGAACAAGGGAGGGGGGCATCGGTTCCATGCTAGGAGGAGAGAGAGAGATGTGAGTTTGTTTTTGTGTAACAAAATTCAAATTTAATAAGTAATTTTAAGTAATAAAAGTGTATTGGAAAAGTAAATGTAAGGAAAAAATGATATAAGAAGGTAATGTTAGATTGTAAGGATGTAAGAATAGGCATGGGTAGTTGTACTTGTGAATAGTATGATTAGAAATCAAAAAGTGGATTAGGTAATTAAATTACCAATAGTAATGAAAATACAATAAAAGGCTATAACTGTAATTTTTATAAACCGAAAAATTCTTGTAATTATTTTTTTGAATTCCTTATTAAATGTCGGTCGTAAAGAGTCCTATATAATATTTTTCTACTTTCGAGTCCCAGGGACTGGTTTTCAAGAATAGATTCGATCGGGTTCAAAATGAAAGAATTTCTCTTAAATCTGTTCTTTTTATGTTTTGATATATTATTTAGGCCTATATTCTAAAGCTAACTCATTTTTATAGTTCCAGGGTTTCATACTTAGTATTGCCGGACTTAGGGTTTCTAGGTTCAAACTAACCCTAGGGTATTCTTTTAGGGTTTTGGTTTCCGATTTTGATTTTCGAAACTGAGTTCAATTTGCTAAGAAAACAAGGGCTTACATGGAATTTATAAAGAGGTTCAATTATGTCATTAATTATAAGAAGGGTTGTTCACATGTAGTACCTAATGTCTTTACATGTAAGTACACTTTGATAACTTCTTCGCATCTTAGGCTACTAGGTTTCAATATTATTATTGAGTTTTATTCTAATGATGAGTTCTTTATGCCTATAGCAGCTAAAATGCATTGAGGGGCGAACAATAGATAATTTCTATATGCATGAAAGGCACTTATTTAAAAAGAAGAGGTTATGTAAAACCAAATGTTCTAAGAGAGCTGCCTGTGAAGTAGACATTTATGATCAATTGTAAAAAAGTTCAAAGTTCCCTTCTTATTCAATATTAGAAAGAGATGTGAGTATTAGAAGATGCACTACAATTACAATGATGAGCAGTTGTAATTTTAACTTAAATAAGGTAAGTCAAATCCCCTTAGTTATGTAGTCTTGTGTCTACTCCTATATATAATTTGAAATATGATGAGCTTTATCAATTTTTCTTTTAAACTCATAAGATACAAGCTAAAACTATTGTAACCGAGTAGTATAAGCACCAATCTCTCAATAGAGTTGACCTTTCTCATTCCCCACAAGTTGTAAAAGATAGTAACTGGAAGAAAAAAAAAAAGGACCCAAAAAAGTATAATGAACCCACTTAATTAATACTAGCTTGTTTTTAAATGGCATATTCTAACAAGGAGCTTCTTAAGCTCGGCCTAATTCAGCTAAGGTATGCGTCGGCCAAATGGTAACATTATCAACACTCTTAGGCATGCTCGACTTTTCTTGGCTTTTCTGGTGATACTCATCATGTAATCACCCAAATTTATACAATTCGAATATAATAATCAATAAGTAAATAATGTAAAATTTTTTAAAAGGTTCTAGGAAAAGTCACAAGGATCACTTTTGATTTTTTCATGATTCAAAAACATTAAAATATGAACAATTTAATTGTTGTTTAATAATTTGAATTGTTATAAATAAAAATTTTAAGATATAATTTTCATAACTTTTTAGTAATACCCTACAAATATAAGATGGAAAATTATATATATATATATATGTATATAAAGCAAAAATGAGACATCTTGACTACGATCTTGTCAAGATGATCACTCATGGGCTGACTACTCCAAAATAAGCCCGGTCCACTACTAAATCAAAATAACCAGAGTTGATACGAAACCCTAATCCTCCTACGCAGTCACTATCGGTAAGCTCCTCCTCTCTACTCTTTCTCTGTTTTGCAATACTAGGGTTTCTTTCTTTGTGCTAACTAGATTTGGTTTAATGAACATGCAAGGTACAACGATGGTGCAGGCTTATTTGAGAAGCCACTCTCCTAAGACTCAGATCTCATTACTTGCAGGGGGATAAGTCCATCCTTTTCCCTGTTTCATTTATTTATTACTTATGATGAGCTGTTACAGTGCTGTGTTTACAATCTATTCAGTCTGTTTGAGATCTGTTTCTTAACTACTATTACAACTATAGCGTTATTACAACTGTCATTATCTAATTCTGTTGCAATAAAGTGAATCATGTATTTCTGTTATGCAAAGTCTTTAAGCCAACTAGGCTTTTTGTGCTGCCGTGTTGGTCTGACAGTTGTATCATATTTCCCCCCATCTGGAAAAACAACCTTGTCCGCAAGGTTGAAATCTGAATAGATCTGTCTAAAATGGTCAAAATCTTCCCAAGAAGTTTCTTCGGGAAGTAAACCGACCCACTGGACCAATACTTGTTTCACCTGTTGATTGTTGATTAAAATGACTCGGGAATCCAAAATTGTAAGTGGTTGTAACATAGTATGACCACTATCTGACCCTGGAGGTAATTGGGAAGAGGGTTTAGAGACACCTGTAGCTTTCTTGAGTAATGAAACATGAAAAACATCATGTATACGAGCATGAGAAGGAAGCTCGAGTTGATATGCTACTGTTCCAACTTGTTTAATAACTCGATAGGGACCATAATACCTTTTAGAAAGTTTATGAATCCCAGAATGGAGAGATTTCTGTTTATAGGGATGAAGCTTTAGATAAACTAAATCTCCTGGAACAAAAGAAACATCAGTACGATGTTTATCAGCTAGCTGCTTCATTCTATGTTGGGCTTTGACTAAATTGTCCTTCAATAACTGTAGAGCTCGATCCCTTTGCATTAAATCTTCATCTACAGCTTCCAATAGTGAAT
Source organism: Combretum micranthum (assembly GCA_024138025.1). Taxonomy (NCBI): domain Eukaryota; kingdom Viridiplantae; phylum Streptophyta; class Magnoliopsida; order Myrtales; family Combretaceae; genus Combretum; species Combretum micranthum. The sequence goes on along the minus strand of JAMXBD010000074.1, from coordinate 924,143 downwards.
TGCCCCTAATATACGCTGGTATGGAAGGAGGTGATCTTCCATACACCAATTCAAATGGGGTACATTGTGCTCCTTCATGGAAAGAGACATTATATGCATACTCTGCCCAAGGCAAAAAACGAACCCATTCCTTTGGATAATCCATAACATAGCTCCTGAGGTAGTGTTCAATTGTTCTGTTCAACACCTCTGTCTGACCATCCGATTGAGGATGATATGCACTACTCATGTGCAACTTAGTTCCACTAAGATGGAACAATTCTTTCCAAAATCTGCTGGTAAAAACCGGATCTCTATCTGAAACAATAGAACGTGGAAAACCATGTAGCTTAATAACCATGTGAATGAAAAGTGTAGCTACCTGAGCCGCAGTAAAATGAGATCCTAAAGATCCAAGATGGCAATATTTGGATAGTCGATCGACTACCACAAATTACTGTAAACCCTTGAGACCTAGGAAGAGATGTTATGAAATCCATACTAACATCTTCCCACACTCGCTCAGGGATAGGTAAAGGATGTAGCAGTCCAGCTGGTGATCTAGTCAAATATTTGACCTGTTGACAAACAGTACAATTTCTGATATAATTCTCTACATCCTTTTTCATACCTTCCCAAAAAAAATCCGCAGCGAGGTGTTTATAGGTCTTAAGTACACCAAAATGACCTGAAGCAGGTGAACTATGAAATTCTTGGAGTAGAAGAGGAATGACTTTGGATTGAGGCACCAAAAACACTCGAGTCCCTAAATATAATAAGCCATTCTTCTGCAAGATCCATTTCATTTGTTTGCCATTCTGTAGGTCAGACATTAAAGATTGAAAAGCTGGCAAAGTTGTATATTCTTGCTTAATATCCTCAAAAAGTCGAAATTGAGGCATTGAAAAAGCATAATAATGGCCCTGTTCATCAACTTGTCTGGAAAGTGAATCAGCCACAATATTGTCATGACCCGATTTATAGGCAATAGAATAAGAATAGCCCAACAACTTAGAAAGATTTGTGCTGTTCTGGAGTTTGAATAGTCTGAGTCAATAGTTCTTCAAACTGCGATGGTCAGTTTTAATAGAAAAATGAACTCCCAACAAATATTGTCTCCACTTTCTTACAGCTTCAACTATTGCATAGAGCTCTCTAACATAAGCAGAGGCTTTTTTAAATGTGATGGAAGCTTCTTGCTAAAATATGCAATTGGTTTATTCTGCTGAAGGAGAACAGCACCTATCCCCACTCCTGATGCATCTGTTTCCACTGTAAATGGTTGTGAAAAATCTGGTAGCGTTAATATGGAGCCGCACACAATGTGTGTTTAAGTTGCTCAAAAGCCTGAGTAGCATCAGTGCTCCATGAAAACCGATCTTTTTGCAACATATCAGTCAATGGTCCTGCAATAGAGGCATAATTCCTGATAAACTTTCTATAATATCCAGATAACCCCAAGAAAGCCCTCAATTCCTTTACTGTGGATGGTTGAGGCCAATTTTTTACTGCTTCAACTTTTGCTGGATCTGGTGCCACCCCATTACTACTCACAATATGTCCCAAATAATCAATCGTAGATTGACCAAAAGAGCATTTGCTTTGTTTTAAGTAAACTGATGATCCAATAGAATCTGAAACACCACTGCCAAGTGTTGAACATGTAATTCCACTGATGAACTATAAACCAAAATATCATCAAAGAAAACAATAACAAATTTTCGAAGATGGGGTTTAAAAATATTATTCATAGTGGCTTGAAAAGTAGCAGGAGCATTACTCAAACCAAAGGGCATTACAAGAAATTCATAATGACCCTCATGAGTTCTGAAAGCAGTTTTCCAATGTCTCCTTCGTGCATGCGAATCTGATGATATCCAGATCGCAAGTCCAATTTAGAAAATATTGAGGCACCATGTAACTCATCCAACAGTTCATCTACAGTAGGTATAGGATATTCATCCTTAATAGTAGCCTGATTTAAAGCACGATAGTCTATACAAAAACGCCAAGTGCCATCCTTTTTCTTAACCAATAACACTGGTGAAGAGAAAGGACTAATACTGTCCCGAATGAGACCTTGATCCAACATTTTCTCACTTGCTTCTCAATTTCATTCTTTTGAAAATGAGGGTACCTATATGGTTTAACATTTATAGGCTGAGTGCCCTCAGATAAAAAAATTCGATGTTGGACTTGTCGTAAAGGAGGCAATGATGAAGGTGTCTCAAAAAGCTTAGCAAATTTGCCTAACACTTCATGAATAGTAGTGTTGTTGGTGAATTGAGTTGCAGAATCTCCTTTCTGAGCCTCCAAAGAAAAACAGTATGCTACTGCATTCATATTGAACATCCTTCTCAATTGATTTGCAGTAATTACTGAGAGAAAAGAAGTTTCCCCTGACAGAGACACCCTTTCACCCCGATGAACAAAAGATAATGTCAGCTCATTATAATCAATGGTCACAGGACCCAATTGCTTAAGCCATTGGACTCCCAAAACAATCTCAGCTCCTTCAATAGGAAGAATATAAAATGGAACACGAAATTGAATTCCATGAATAACTAGAGGAACATCCAGACACTGACCCTCACATACCAATTTGGACCCATCGCCAATCATAAAATTGAGTGAAACAGTGTGTAAAACAGTCAGATTCAAATGTTTCACTATTCTAGATTGTAGGAAGTTATGAGTACTACCAGTGTCAACTAGAATAGAAAAGTTGTGGTTGTGAATCTGACCTTGAAATCTCAATGTTTTTGGAATAGACATCCCAGCCAAAGCATGCAAACTAATCATCCCTGAATTCTCAGATGTCCCTGTATCCTCAGAAGCGATATGTGAATCAATCATATCCTCCTGAACTGTGTGAATATCATCCTCCTCATCATTTGTCATAAATAGTAAAAATTTAGATTTACACTTATGATTGCGATGATATTTCTCATCACAATTATATCATAAACCTTTTTCCCTTCGCTGAACCATTTCTTCAGGGGTCAACTTTTTTATCGGAATGGTGGATTTTGGTGTATTAGAAGAGGAAACAATAGCAGTAGGTAATGATGATGTGTATTTAGGTATAGGTTTAGAAAACTGAAGGTTAGCAGAATTAGAAAAAAAATTTGGTTTGGATAAATGGTGAGAATGGGATGGTTTATAGGTGTCTGTGAACTTGGACTCGTAAATGCGTGCCAAAGACATTGCATTTAGTAAGTCAGAAGGTCTTGCAACTTGAACTTCTCTCCTAATTTCAGGTTTAAGACCTGAAATGAAACAACTGGTGAGAAATGAATTGGGTAAGCCAGTTATTTGATTCGAAAGATGATGGAATTGAGATTGATATTCCGAAACAGTGGTGGTTTGAGTTAATTTGGAAAGTTGACCCTGAATGTCTTCATATAATGAAGGACCAAAGCGATCCTGAAGAGATTTCTTGAAATTGGTCCAGGAATTTAACTGTTGATTATCATACATCCATTGATACCAGTCTAAAGCATCACCTTCTAAAGCAAAAGAAGCAATCGTGATACGCTGTTCATCCTGAATATGATGAAAATTGAAAAATCGCTCTGTTTTGAATATCCAACCGCGAACATCTTCCCCCTGAAATTTGGGAATTTCCAGTTTGATGCCTTTTAACAGATCGTTGCCTTCGTTGATGGAAGATGATGATTCATTAACAAAAGGAGGAGAATGAGTCTGATTCCTTTCATTGATCAATGTAGACAATTTCTGTTGAATAGAATCCATCAAAAAGGAAATTTTCTGATCCAATTCCTGGTTTAATTGTTGTTGAAACTTGTCTAATCTTTCTTCTAATAGAGTGTTTCTTGTGTCAGGTGCCATTGATGCACAACAACAGCAATAGCAATTCAACAATGGAGGATGATTCGGGAACGAGAGCACCAATGATGGGCTGACTACTCCAAAATAAGCCCGGTCCACTACTAAATCAAAATAACCAGAGTTGATACGAAACCCTAATCCTCCTACGCAGTCACTATCGGTAAGCTCCTCCTCTCTACTCTTTCTCTGTTTTGCAATACTAGGGTTTCTTTCTTTGTGCTAACTAGATTTGGTTTAATGAACATGCAAGGTACAACGATGGTGCAGGCTTATTCGAGAAGCCACTCTCCTAAGACTCAGATCTCATTACTTGCAGGGGGATAAGTCCATCTTTTTCCCTGTTTCGTTTATTTATTCACTTTCATGATGAGCTGTTACAGCTGTGTTTACAATCTGTTTCCAGTCTGTTTGAGATCTATTTGTCTAACTACTATTACAATTATAGACCATTATTACAACTGTCATTATCTAATTCTATTGCAATACAAGTGAATCATGTATTTCTGTTATACAAAGTCTTTAAGCCAACTAGGCTTTTTGTGCTGCCGTGTTGGTCTGACAGTTGTATCAATCACACTAATGAAAGTTATAAAATATAATATCTTTGGTAATTAAAAGAATATAAACACTGTATATTTTATATGCACATTGTCATATATGTATATATATTTAGATATATATATCTATATATATTTAGATAAGCATGGAGTAGTCAGCTTATGACCTTCATTGTTTAATTTATCATGTTGTATGAGTCAGTGTTGTGTCGTTATATGCCGTCTTAAATATAAAGACAAGTGTAGTCGAGTCTAGTCAAGTTGTCAATCGTTTATCATCTTTATTGAGCCTAAGTTTTCTTTTAAAAAACCAAGTAAGTGAAGGTTGAAATCACTAAATTAATTCTTATTGTTTTATATGTGCTATATTGTATAGAATATTAGTTGTATAAAGTTAAAGAAATATATAAAAGTTCAAATTATAAAATTGAGAAATAATTATTGAATAAAATAGATGTTTAAAAAGAAATAATACTAAACCTAAACAACATCAAATTCTAAAATGTTTTACAAAAATGAAAATAGCAAGAAACACTAAATCCATGTAATAAAAGAGTAAAATAATGTAATCATATAATACGTGAGTAAACAAACTTGAAACATGAAATGATTATAAAATAATATCGAGTTTTGATATGCTTTATAATAATGAAAACTAGCAAGAAACATCAAGCAAACATGATAATAATTATATATATGCAATAGATAAACCCAATACACATAATAGATTGCCAAATATTTCAAAGTTTCAATAGAAATGAAACATAATACTAAAACCTAATCTAAAATAATCAAAGTAGTGCAATAAAAGTATGAGTGAAAGAATAAATCTTAAAATGATCAAAAGTTTTGGAATTGTGAAGTTTAAGGTTAATATGAAATGTTAACCATCATCTGATGATCAAACTTTTTGTTTGTTTAAGGTACAAATGACTTAATTAACTAGTATAATGGATTATTAATTTTGAACTTTGACTAGAATTTAACTTAGTAATTAAACTTAGATAGTTTAATTAAATCAAGTAAATTAAACTAGAGAATATAATTTGATAGATTAACATAATTAAATTAATAAATGGATCGAATCGAAATTGAGATTTCAAATATTTCTTTTCATTTATTTATTTGCTTTAGTTATCTATTTCATAAATCAAATTCTTTAATTCTTTCTGACAATCACATTTGAGATCTATTCTTTTCATTTTTTTTATTTACTTTAACTATCTGTTCCAACAAATTAAATTTCATCGTCATCTCAACCAATTTTTTTTTTTAAGAACTCCTTTTCTCTCAACTATCAAATGGAAAAATGCATTGAATTTTTCCCAATCATTTATTTTAACTTTTTTTCTTCTATTTTACTTCTCTGAGCTTTCAAATATATAATTTAAGTGTTTTGTAAATTTCTAAACCATTGAACTATAGTTTAACTTCTATTTCCTAAACCTCCATAAGTTTTGAATTCGTTTACTTGTTTAAAAGTACTAGATCTTATGTTTAGACCCAAAATAAATATCAATTCCGTATAAATTAAATTCCTAAATTAGATTTGTAATTCAAGATAATAATTCCTATAGATTCTCAAATTATTTTCTAATTTTTTTCTAAACTCAATATAATTACCTAAAAGGTTTAGACCCAAACCTCTACCCATAAAAATCTTTTAAAGTTGTTATCTTTATCTTTTAATTCTTTTTCCATTGACTTTGTAGCTGCCATCCTTCCTTTTTCTTTCCTCTTTCTCTTCTTTTTTTATGTTTTCTACTTCTTCTCTTCTTTTTCTCTCAAATCAACCCTAAAATCTTAAGTTTAAGAAGATTAAAGGAGAAATAGAAGATGAAAAATGAGATGGAAGATGAAAAACAAGCTTAGAGTAGCTTAATAAAAAAAAAAAAAAAGAGGTGTAGCAAAGAGGATTAAGTAACTTTTGTGTGTTAAACAAGTGAGTGAGTCGTGACGAGGTCAATGATGAGGATCACGAGCATGATTAATCCACTATATTCCTATATATATATATATATATATATATAAAAGAAGGATAAAATAAAATAGATAAATGATATAGGATATAATATGTTAGTACTTGAATTATTAGGAATGGGTTAAATAAATTAATAGGCTTAGTAACTAATTTGGTTTAACATGGAACTTAAGTTTATAAAATGAACTCAGTTAATAAACCTAAGTTCAACATGGTTTAATGAATTTTAATGAGTTAAAAGGAGCTAGACTAATTTAAAATCCCATAGGATATATAATATTGTCTTAATGGAATGAATGGATATAACTTGGTAACTAAACTAGATTTAATATGGATTTCGAATATAAAGTAGACTAGTTAATAGGCCTAATTTTAATTTGACTTAATAAACTATAAGGAGCTAAAACGAATTTGATCTAAAATAGAATAATTAGATTAACTAAGATGCCAATAGATACATGATAATAATCTAGTGAGATAATTGAATATGGCTTGATAATCAGATTAAGTGGTTAAGTCTAATTAACTTGGTTAAGTTAAGTTAATATGGATCTAACTTGTAAATGACTCAGATATAGTTATAGTATGTTATACTTTAAATAATAAGAGGAGTATGTTGTTTCAAATTTATGTGTGTTAAGGGAAATGAGCATTTTTCTTATAAGTTAATAATTTATTTAAAAACTTGAAAGGGAATAACAAAATGATAATGTTTTTATAATAAATGATTTATAAACAAAGGAAAAGAAATAATTTGACAGACAATAGAGAACTGTCCATGTCTTGGCAAAGCAATTTTCACAGCCATGGCAGGATTCCTACTCAATATCTGATTGAAAAGATTTTAATATAAATCTTTGTACCAATTAAGTGTGAATAGATGGGTTAAAAATTAGTTTGAATACTAAAATTTAATAAAGTATATATTAAGAAAGGTAATGAATGTTTACTACTTTGTTTCTTAAGAGTAACAAATTAATCTTTGGATTTCCCACAAGATTAATATGACTTGGCCAAGATGATAGGTGGGTAACATTCATCATATCATATTGTTTATGCTTATAATGTAGTGATAGGTTCAAAAGACCAAGTTTTAAATTTATAAATTTTCTAAATCGTTTTCTTTTCAACTATGGTCTTACAGGGCAAGCGCACCCATCAGATGTAGCATAGAGAAATGATCTAGGTCATATTCCTAGGGAACGTTGATGAGTACTTCTACTCACTCTTTTCCTATTATTAAGCCGAAAAAATCATATTTGGTTTTATATACATAGAAACTAAACTAAGTCTAATATTCACAAATTTCACAGCAAGCATACAAAAGGATAAATCAATTCACAAGATTGCTTGGATCATGCTTCACCTAAGATCTATTCATATGACTCAAGAATTTTCTCAAAAAGTTGTATTGATTATTGAACCATCGGATTCACTAAATTATGCTAATGCTTCTCTCAAAGTCAAAAGCACCTAAACTTAAGCCAAACTATCGGAATGTCTTCCTGACTATTAGCAACTTAAATTTGCATAAAGAACAAGAATCCTTCGTTTTAAAACCAAACTGATGAATTCAAAACGAGTGACAGAAGATTTCACCATCCCTATCTCTAGGTGATTATGAGCAATCTCATCAATAGCTTTAGATCTATTCATTAAATCAACCTTTAGGTGTATTTTTAACAAAATTCAAACATAAATCCAATGGGATGCACCATCCAATTAGACTCATTCTTTAGACACAAGCTATTGAATACAATAAAATCAACACGTTTTGAAATTAAGAACAAAGGAATCACATGAAATTAATTAAGGATCCACAATACCCAAGCAATATTAAACTACTCCTCCATAGATAAAACAATATAAATCAATAACAAGGAGAAATAGAAAGGATCTAAAATTATATTAGCAATACAAACGATGTTCCTTGATAAATTGATACACTCAAGCACAAATGCTGCTATGAAAATACGTAAAAGTGTGTTTTTTCTTTTTCTTGTCTTTCCTTTTCTTGGTCTTCTCTTTTCTTGTTCTTGTTTCTTTTATTCCTTCCATCTTCATTTTATAATGATCTTTGCATAAATGGAATTGAATGCTCATTGATGGAGGAAATGGGAAGTTACAGGAGTTATGGATCTTTTGGCTTTCCAAAGTAACACATAAATGGAATTGAATGCTCATCATGGAGGAAATGGGAAGTTACGGGAGTTACGGGTCTTTTAGCTTTTCAAAGTAACACATAAATGGAATTGAATGCTCATTATGGAGGAAATGGGAAGTTACGGGAGTTACAGGTCTTTTGGCTTTTCAAAGTAACACCCCTTTAATGTCCAATAGACGTTTCTTTAATAAATAAGGGGTTACTATTCAATAAAAAAGCCGTAAAAATTAATGGACTGTCAAATCGACAGGTTTGGGGACAAGTCATGTCACTTGAGCATGTCTGGCTGTTTTCCTCTACATAAAAATTGACACGGCTTGGGATACAGCTTGTCTTTGTTATGTTAACCACTTTTTGGTCCAAACTTTGCATTTTTGACCCGTTTTGCTTTCTTTCCATAAAAAAACTCCTTCAAAGGCCTGAAAGCATAAATTAATATTTTTAAGTGACAAATTCATAATATTTATCAATAAAATGATCAATAAAAGTCCAATTTGGCATTCATAAAATAGGAATAATTTTGGTTTATCATGTAGTTACGCATGTATTAATATAAACATAAATGACTATGTATGGGGATCGGGTACTCGTTTGCTAATTGGTGATTGCTTGGTTGATAACTTATTTAGGTAAAAGTGATCACACATTGCTTATAATAATTGAATTACTGTCATTGATGAATGTTTGTGTTGGTCCCAAATAATAATCAAGAAGGGTGGTTGGATTGATTATTACAAATTTTTGCCTTTAAAAATTAATCCCCTTTCAATTTTGAAAAACGAGAGCAATATATTAATATAACAAATATGAAAATAAATTGCGTAAAATTACAAAGATAGAGAGAAGAAAATCAAGTAATGATTTATAGTGGTTCCGCCTTGTGCGTCAATCTACTCTTCCCGCTCCGAGCCGAGGACCCCGTTATCCTACGGGTTTTGTTCCACTATATCCAATAAGAACAAATTACAAACTTGTACAATTCTCTCTACTCACAGCTATCCTCTAGCTTCAATCGATCTACAGAGTCTAAACTTGTAACTAAGCTACCAAGCTAAGAAGGCAACAACAAGTTCCTTCTATTATAAATAAAAATTGAAGACGAAACAATGAAGAATATTTGCACAATTTCGAATTAATGAAAGCTTGTAGGAGATCGATGCATGAGAAGGATGAATATTTCTTGCTGCGTATAAAGCTTGTAAAGATTCTGAACTTCCTTCTGTTTTCTTTTATATTTATAACTTTGTTCTTCAACGGTCAATATTGATTTGAAGAATTGATATCATGTCCCAATTATATTGGCTGCAAATCTGTTCTTCCTTATTCGTATTTAAAAAAAAATTCAGCTGATTATTCTCGTCTGATTTGATTTTTTAAATATTGGATAAACTTTGTTGAGATAACTTCATTTATTCTAATTGTTGATATTTCCTTGAACTGATTTGAAAGTTATCGAGATCTTCTCCTTGTAATTTGAACCAGATATACTTGATAAGACAGCTTTATCTTCTTTAATAAATCACCGTGATCTTCTCTTTTTCTTCTTTTAGATAATCCTCAAGATATTTGCTGATATCTCTTGTGGTTTTAAAAAAATATGGATAAGATGTTATCCTAATAAATCTTATCTTCAAATAACAAACATTATCTTCTAATTTTATCTTGCAACAACCATATCTTCTTCTTGAAACAACCTTATTATCCATATCTTATCACATTTGTGATCTATAAGAGCTTTAGGAATTATCCATGCGTCTTGATAAAATATATTTGAAGATATCATAATAATTTTCCATAAAATTCTTTGTATAATATTTTGATGTGATTTGATCCCCATGATATAAAATCCAACTTAAGTGAAACACATCAAGTATATTACCAAAATATACTTCACAAGTGGAGCTAGGTCTTGAAAAATATTAAGACCAAGTTTTAAGACAATTTTAATCGAAACTGGAAAAATCCGTATCCGTCTTGAAAGTTCTGAAACTGCTTCTATATAGTTTTGTTAAGCTTATTCATCTACCGTTGAAAGTTCTGAAACTGCTTCTGACTACTTCCTTTAAATAACCAAAGCTTTAATTGAAACTTCTGAAGTAGCTTCCGATTCTATAAAAACTTATTTATCCAATTATTCAAAGGTTCCGAACTAGCTTCTGTTAAATCATACTCATCAAATAAATTCATAAAACAATTAAATACTTTAACATCCTTTTGTTATCATCAAAACAATATTAGAGAACTTAATAGTTTGTCAATTGATATGGTCACTAAGTCATATAGTATAAATCTTAATCGACCCTTACGTAAAATGAACATGTATAGCATGATAGCATAACTTGCATTAGCATGGTATTCGTGTCACATATTAGCCTTCGATTTTATGGTAATGCTTTGTTATGACCAATGAATCTGGTAAATGCTATCATTGGGTTTCAGCTCCATAGGATCTGTGTAGGCATCGAAGGATGTCGCCTGATGAGAGTTGATGTAAGGTGGCTAATACTTAGTGGTGGGTGCGAGTTCTAAGGTAAAATCGAGATTGTTAAGTTCTCTAATAATGTTTTGATGATAACAAAAGGGTGTTAAAGTATTTAATTGTTTTATGATTTTATTTGATAAGTATGATTTGACAGAAGCTAGTTCAGAAGCTTTGAAAAGTTGGATAAACAAGTTTCTATAGAATCAAAAGCTATTTCAGAAGTTTCGATTAAGCTTTGGTTGTCCAAAGGAAGTAGTAACAAGCAGTTTCAGAACCTTCAGCGATAGTAATATAAATCTATCATAAGCAATTTTAGAACTGTCAATGGTAGACGAATAAGCTTAACAAAGCTAGACAGAAGCAGTTTCAGAACTTTCAAGTCAGATACGAATTTTTCCAATTTCGATTAAAATTGTTTTAAAACTTGGTTTTTAATATTTTTTAAGACCTAGCTTCACCTGTCAAGTATGTCAAGTATATTTGGGTAATATACTTGATGTGTTTCACTTAAGTTGAATTTTACATCATGCGGATCAAATCACATCAAAATATTTTACAAAGAATTTTATGGAAAATTATTTTGACATCTTCAAATATAATTTTAGCAAGATACATGGAAATCTAATATAGCTCTTATAAATCATGGATATGATAAGATATGGATAATAAAGGTTATTTCAAGAAGAAGATAAGTTTATTACAAGATAAGATTAGAAGATAAAGTTTGTTTGGATATCAAGTTATCCAGATTTTATATCATTTGAATAAGATATCGGCAAATATTTTGAAGATTATCCAAAGGAAGATCACAAGAGAAGATCACGGTGATTTATTGAAGAAGATAAAGCTGTCTTAGCAAGTATATCTAGTTCAAATTACAAGGAGAAGAAGATCTCGGTAACTTTCAAATCAATTCAAGGAAATATCAACAATTAGAATAAATGATGTTGTCTAAACAAAGCTTATCCAATATTTAAAAATAAAATAAGACGAGAATAAGCAGCTGGATAGTTTTCGAACTTCAAATACGGATAAGGAAGAACAGATTTGCAGCCTAGATAATTGGGATATGATATCAATTCTTCAAACTGATATTGACCGTTGAAGAACAAAGGCATATATATCAAAGAAAACATAAGGAAGTTCATAATCTTTACAAGCTTCACACGCAGCAAGAAATATTCATATTTCTCCCACATACATCAATCCTACTAGCTTTTATTGATCCGAAATTTTGCAAATATTCTTTATTGTATTTAGCCTTCGATTTTTATTTGTAATAAAAAGAACTTTTTGTTGCCTTCTTAGCTTGGTAGCTTAGTTACAAGTTTAGACTCTGTAGATCGATTGAAGCTAGAGGATAGAAGTGAGAATTGAGTAGAGAAAATTGCACTATCTTGTAACCTTAAATTTTTGACATAGTGAAACACATCCCATAGGATAATGGGGTCCCCGACGTAGAGCTAAAAGAGTGGACTGATGCACAAGGCGAAATCACTATAAATAGCTGTCTGATCTTCTTTTTTCCTCATCTTTTATTTTCAGCAATTTTTTAATTGTAAACCTAATTAATTGATATATTGTTCTCGTGTTTAAACTTAAAAGGGAAATTTTAAAAGGCAAAAATATTTAAATAATCAATTCAACCCCCCTTCTTGATTATTATTTAGGACCAACACAGATATATATTTTCCTATCTGTATATATAATTAAGAAATGAGTTTGAAAAGGAGAAATGTATTTATTTATAAATAGCAAATGAGTTTGAAAATAATTGCTCATTTCTTAGTTCTTTGTCTCTCCTGGATATGAATTACTAGTGCTAGTCCTTCAATCCTCAAGAGAGGGTCTAAATCTCCATTGGTTTAGATTCTAATTATCCAAAATGTGTATATCATATGGTTAAGTGTTGCATTACGTGTGTTTATTAATAATACTTCCTTGATATTTGTTTAATTTGTGGTCTGGTATTGTTATTCACTGAGCTATGGATTAGCTCACATCCTTACAGTTCTTGTGTAAGAAAGCATCAGGAATAGGCTAAGGATGTGTAGAGAGAGATCTTCTTTAGTGATGCCCTTAAAGATAGGAAGATGAACTTAGAGTGTAATCCATATGTTTAGTGTTTAAGTTTGAAATTGTGTAATGGAGAAGATAAACTTAGAATTGGATTAGTTGTATGTTATTTGAAACTTTGTAATATGTAAGTTATCTATCTTATTTTGCTATTTGGTACCAATTCTCTATGATTCTGGTGGATTATGGGAATTCATATTTCCTTAGATATCAAAATGTTTTTATATAATTAAACGTTGTATAGCAAATATTAAGTAGAGTTTCGAAATTCTCTAACTTATAAAATAGTTCTCATATTACGGATGGATATGTGATATGATTACTTTAGGTTAATCCTACTAAGCCCCTTTTTGAGGTGTGACATACCACACTTGGTTGGACCTCTTAGCCTGATCCCTCTCATTTGCACAATGACACCCTATTCTCTTATGTTCCTAAAAGATGGCTTAATGGCTTCTTAACCATTAAGCATGTGACCTCCATGTCACCACTACCTTTACAAATGGATAACCACTGTTTAAAATAATCTAAAAATACTCCCCTCGATATCCTCCAGTGACAAGTCTAGTAACCTTGGCCTACTAGTATGCCATTTTATTTACTTTCTCGTATATCCTACTAACTTGATCGTCGAATTGGTTTCATTGAACAACCCATTAGTACCAACTGACCTGTTATTGTTTTGTAGGCCCAATAGTATAAAGGTTCAAATTCAATGTACTCTACTAAAAAGTTAAGATACCAACATTTTGGTGTTGCCTATAGGAATTTATAAAAGCCTATGTTTCCATCACTTTTCCTAACCTCTAGTTCATTCTTCAAGTAGCCATGACCATAATTTCTATAAGAATTAATAGTAGGGATCCTACCAACTTAGTGATGGGAAAATAACTAATGACGTCCAATTCTATGGCTCCATAACAAGTGGAGGAGTTGGAAAGCATATGCCGTGAACATAATAATGAAGTATAGAGACTTCAAACTTGCATCAACAAATTGATGCAGCAATGTTGCCATAATCGAAAGGGCTAATGAATCTAACCCCAATGGGTATGACAACTAGCTAATGAATCACTAGATTTGACTCATGGGCCCTTATGACTAGGTTCTTGCTAGGCTCTAATACAAAAAAGCTTCTTAAGTTCAAGTAAGCGATCCTATTAGATAGCAGTTGAATGATGACTAGCTGAAAGGCACCACAAGGAGAATTTTTCGAAGAAAATTGGCTAAAAAGAGTGCCTTCCTCATGATTTTGTAGGAAGATTCTCCTTTCAGGCAAGCTATTTGGGATGAGGTAGGTCTTTGTTGGAATGGAAATCCCTACGTTGAAGGAGTTTGATGGAACTAGGGATATAAAATACCATATTATGAAGTTTCACATGTTGATGTCCTTACATGAGCTTAACAATATTGTTACATGTAAAGTGTTCTCCAATACCTTGTCAAGAGTAGCTTACAAATGATATGAGTGTCCCTTGCCAAATTCAATCTCATGCATTTGTAATCCGGCAAGCATATTCCTAAAGCACTTTCTAGCTTGAAAACCTCCAGGGAATGACACGTTATCCTTATATCGAGTAAGGCAATAGCTTGGGGAGATGTTTAAAGTATACACAACAAGATAATTAAAGGCTAGTTTGCAAGTCCTTAAGCTAGATGGGAGTTAACCCCAAAAGTCAATTCTGAGTCTTTATATAAGAGTAAGCTTATGTTGCTATATCAATAGAGGAATAAGTTGTAGAATATATTATCTTGGAGGATGACAAATGTGCACGACTTGAGATGACCAAGCCTATGTATAAATAATGGACAAATAATAGAAAAAAGAAAGATAAGGGGATGGTTAAGGATTGACTAAGCAAACATAAGGATCAATATTCCAATGAATTGGTAAAAAATGATAGAAACAATGGCAAGAAATGGTTGTTTAACACTTACATTCAATTCACCCTACTGACCAAACCGTTGGGTGACTTGTTCTTGGAAATTCAAGATAAGAATCTCCTTCTTATACCCTAGAAAATGAGAAGCAATTAATTGTTAGAGCAATGAAAAATACCCTGATTACCATCGCTACTAAGACCATAACATAAATAAGTGTTACTAATTGAAGAATATCATCCAAGATGCCATCCAACATAGGTACCTACAAAAGTATATGGTTAATATGAGCAATAACATTGAACGATCTACCTAGTGAAGGAAGGCCTAGCGAAAACAACTAGAGGAAGAAAAACAAGCCAACCATCAGTAGAATGAGCACCAAACATAGTCATTAATACTTTAGTTGGGGGACCATGCCCTATGGTTAGCATAAACCGGTGATTGAGAGTCAATAAGTTATGCACTTCTAAGCTGAGAAGCTAAAGGTAAACTACAATTAGGATTTTAAAGGAATCTAGACTCCCCATCAGGATGCCTTTATCATTTCCATCTATGTGGTTGGATTTTAAGTTAATAAAGTCATAATTGACAACAATAAATTAAGGCACCAACACTTACATATCCTACTGTGAAAATGAATGCTAGAAATGAAAAGCTGACATTACTTAGTTCAAATCTTCTACCCAAAAATTAATTTAAAAAAATAAAATGAAGTTTAAAAAAGTGAAATCAAGTAATTGTCTGATTATTGAGATGATGAGTGTTTGAGTTGTATCAGCATTTGAATTGGTAACTATTTTTTTATTAACAAGTTATGACCTAATGTTTATAGTTTATTGTCAAATGAGTATCTATGATGAAGTGCCTAGTAGTTACGTTTTGAATCACTATGTATAAGTAAACTAGTTGCTAATACAGCTCATTACCATTATACTAGTCAAGTAGATGATATTAGTAAAATAGAATGTTGTCATGGATTGTTATAGTAGACTAGTTACAAAATGTTTAATACTAGTGAAGAAATTGGCATGAGGTAATTAATATCAAGGTTCTTGTTAGATGATTCATCTAGATTAAGATTAGATTCTAATATTGAAATTAAAGCATCTAAACTTAGAGAAGATAATTGTATGTGCTTGCTACTGGACTTAAACAAGATAACATATTTAGCTATGCACGGTGCTTGATTATATACTTGCTCTTGCTCGTCACAAAGGTATACATGTGATGTGTTATTTGTTGTTAATTATCTTTGCATTGGGATTAGCCATACACCAATATTCGAGACTTTGATTTTCAGTATTGATGGTATTCATCAAATTGATCCATATGATCTTAGTTATTGAAAGGATCCAAATCCTAAACATAAATTAAAAGCTTCCATTTCAAAATTTATCCAATTTGAATTTCAAAAGATGTTTTTGGAGCCTAAGATTTTTCAGAATTCCAAATTTACCATCAATTGAGAATCAAGGATTTATATTATGATTTAAATATTGGAAAATAGATAAAACTGATTTATGAGACTATTTAAATCAAGTTTAGTGTCAAAATTTTGGTGAAAGACCTCAAATGGGTTAATTAGCAGTTTTTGTGCATGAGAGATTTTGGAAGGCTATGATTGTGCCACATGGTGTTGAAACTATGTAACACTTAAGTAGTAGCGGATTATCGTCGATTTTGATTCTTTTCAAAACTTTATGCCTGAAGCATGTAAAATAACAAATTAAGCAACAATGATAAAATGCAATGAATAAAGAGTGATGGTTAGAGAAGAATGCATCGAGATTTAACGTAGAGTTCGACCCACTTGCTAATCTCCACGCTCTACAATAATGTCTCACTCAAAAAGACTTCACACACTTTCATTCAACACCAAACAATGCTCCATCAGAGCTACACAATAACACATAATTGAGTTGTGTCATTACAACGAACTCAATAACAGTTTAGGCAAAACTTAAGATTCTACCAATAACACTCAATAGATTAATTATAGTACCTTTACAAGAGATTGTAAATTCTAAAACTAGAGGCACTATACTTTTTCTCTCACTTCACTATATAGTACAAATTATAATACAAGTTTCTAGAGAGTGTTTAGGATGATTTAAATGCATTTTATGAGCACTATTAACTACCTCTAACTACCTAAACATTTGTATTTATAAGCATCCCAAAAGCTCTAGCCGTTGCCCCAAAAACCCTCACAAATGGTCAAGTATTAAATGTTCGATGGCTAGTTGAACAAACATAATAGGTCTAGATCTTTTGTAACTGGTTTGGACTACTTGGTCATTCTGATTTTCAAAAGGTTCGAACCTTTTCTAATTAGCTCAGACCTCTAGGAACTTTGTCATTCTTTAAGCATTAAATGGTCTATATCTTTTCTAACTAGTTTAGACCTGTTATCAAGGTCTGATAAAAACTAAAAACAAACACTCCATAGGTTCAGATCATTCTTAATTACTCTAGACCACTTGTGTTAAAACACCATTTATATAAATACAAAGCACAATATGTTCAATTCCAAACATCTCATCATAAATACATGCTCTGCTAATAAAGTGTAATTTATTTCAATCAATTGGGTAATTATGCAATCCATTTCCTCATTAAAACTCACATTTGAACTCATAAGTTTAACACAGAGCACCCATGTGACAAAAGGAAAACTCTAGATTTTTCTTCCTTGGGCAACCACCTGTGAAATGACCTAGATTTCAATTTTATTCAAATTTCATGTGTTTAATTATTTATTTTAAAGTGTTGAACTGAATGAGTATGGTTATGTTGTTAGTAGTCTAAGATATATGATTTTTCATATGTATATGTTGACATTATGATTTTTCATATGTATATGTTGACATTAATGTTTTGTTCTATATGTATTAATGTGTGTGTAGTAAAATTATTAATGTTGTCTTTTATACATTAAAAAGGTTAAGTTAAGATAGATTTATAAATCAACTTCAATTTTGTTAAAGGTTAATTGATAGAGTTTCTTGTAATTAAGTAGCATATATGCTCAAATATAAGCCCAAATGAGACCCAAATTAAAGTCAAATGCAACCTAAGTTAAAGTATGCATTAAGGGGTAAATTTGGAATATGTATTATGCATAATTAAGCTTATTTGAGCTTCCTTTTTGCAGCCCTAATATTTTATACGAATTTTTGCTTCTTCTTTCTTTCCTTTCTTCTTCTTCTTTCAATTCCATTCTAAGCTCAAGACAAGGTCTATATCAAGTTTTAAGAATCAAAGTTTTTCTCAAGACAAGGTATATATATATACTTGAATTAATTTAGTTAAGGTTGTTGTGTTGTTTTATTTTCCTTTCTTGAAGTAGTTATATGGATTATTGGATGAATTGAGTTTAAGATGATCTAAATGGTTTGTTCATGTTTGGGATGAGCTTGTGAGTATGTGAGTTTGTGTATGTTTGGTTAAGGTAATATGAAGTGTTGGGAAGTTGTTAAGAGGATTTGTGTAGGAGAATTTAGAATTGATGGAAGTAGGTTTTTGAAGTGTTTAATGATGTTGAATTCATGCTTTGAATTGCTAGAATTGAGTAGTATAGATATGAGTGAGTATATGATGTTAGAAATGTAGTGGAGGAAGGTTTAAAGTGTATTAAGATATAATTTTGCAAAGTTGAAAAACAGGGGATTTGAGTTTCTCGTTTAAGCTTGTTTTTAAAAGGTACGCCGGCATCTGGGGATTCTATGCCGCCGGCGTAGAGGCGGTGTAGAAAGCCCACAGAATCGATTTTCCTAACGACGTTTGTTACGCCACCGGCAATTTGAGTTTCTATGCCGCCAGCGTAGAGGCGGTGTTGATAGTCCACAGAATCAAATTTCTTAAAGCCGACTGAACGCCGCCGGCTTTCACTAGGAAAGTCAGCCGGTGTTCTTTCTTCCATATTGTACGCTGGCTTCTGGGAATCAAGGCCGCCGGCGTACATGTGAAGGCTGCCCACGTACTTATGTAAGCGGTCGGCTTACACCTCTCTGGATGTTTTTGAAAACTTTGGTTTTGGATTCTACGTCGGCTAAACGCCGCCGGCGTAGTTTGCAAAGGCTGACGGCGTACACCTTGAACGCTGCCAACGTTGGCAATGTGCTTTTTCAGGACATTGTACACCGGCTCAACGCCGCCGGTATTGAGCACTGGCGTATCCCCTGTGCTTTTGAATTTTAAGATCTTTTTCTAATAAATTTTCCAAAGTTGTTATTTGAGCAATTAAGTATTTATTAAGCGATTTGGGATATAATAGGATGTTTAAATGCTTATTCGTGACTTTATATTCAATTATTTGGATTTCTTTGATTAACTGTGATATATGGATATAATATGTGTATAGTTGTGAAAATGAAATCTATAATTGTTGATTTATTGATTATTGTGGTATTTCTATTTCAGTTAAGGATTCTTCGGTTAGTTCATCACCGAGAGATCCTAGTATTATATTAACGGGTTCAGGTACGCAATAATTTGTTTGATGTTTGCTAGGACCAGACATTTCTAATTTGACCTAAATTGATTTGGCTTAACAATTGAATGAATTGGATGTCTATTACGCTGTTTAATCTGGTCCGAGGAGCAGTAAACCTGTCATGATGCAATGACATGTTAGCTAGGCGCTTAACCAAGTCATGATGCAATGACTTTACCATGATGCAATGGTACGCTATGATGCAATAGCGATTCTTTTGGTTAAGTGGGTAGCCGATAGGGGGGAATAGTATCTGTGTAACGTTTGCTTAAACTTAGGGGGAAATACCATGATTTAGTTCAAAGTTTATGGGAACTTGTGAACTAGGCTCATGTTATGGACTGAGTTTAAGTAGAGTCGGGCAACGGCTTTTAAACCCTATATGAAGCTATTATTTTCATGAAATAGATATAGGAGATATAAGTATTCGGACTGCTTATATCAACCCCCTGAGCAGCTGCTATTACTCAGGATCCCTGAATTCCAAAGTGTGACCGGGGTTTGAATACCCTCTTGTTGATTTGTGAAAGAAAATGTAATAAAGATAACCACTTGTTCTATGATGCATTATATCAATTGGATGACTTGTTATGCATTGGTTATTGTGTACTGGGCCTCTGGCTCACTTTTGCTGCTTTGCAGGTATTGGAGACGAGTATTACGATGACTTGGGCTATGGGTCCGATTTCGAAAGATTTCTGGACGAGTGGGATGAATAGGATCCGATTGCTCGAGACTTTTAGAAGACTTTTTGCTAAGGATAAGCTATGTATAGAAGGCTTGTTAGTTAAACCAATTTCTTTTTGTAATGACCTTAAGATCCTTTAGGAATCTCATGTTTTGAGAAACATGTAATTTTTGTAGTGTCATATATTGGCACTAAACGATGTTTATATGATGTAAATGTATGTATAGATTGCTTTTGTTAGCAATCTTGTTTTATTTAAAAGTTCTTTACAAAGTTTAGTGATTTTGATCAAACAATTTTCATAAACTGTTAGTTTTAGGACAACCTTACATATAATGTGAAAACGTTATATGTGGCTGGGGATTCGGTACTCTAAGTCTCGGGATTTAGAGGATCGGGCCTTTACAACCTGCCTATATGTTTAACCTATAAACCTTATGTTTGTCATGCCTCGGAGGGTACCCTAAACATGGCAGTCCGTCGTATATAATATTAAAACTAATGAATGACAACCTTAGTCATGCAGGAGCTTCGATATCACATGCAAGGTGTGCTTCCAAGATGGTAGGAGACTCACAGGGGTATTACATTTAAGTAGATAATAAAAGCATGCAAGAACTTATATAAATAAACATATAATATTCATTTGGATAATAATCTCTTACAACTTCTTAGGGGCATTCCCCCGTTCTAAAAAGTCTAGTTTAACTAAGCCATCATCAAAATATAAATAAATATACCATGGGTCTACTATAGAGATTTTTCTTCGAAGTCTATGTTCAAAACTAAATACATATAACTTCTCCCAAAAACTCCTAGTAGCTTTGGCTCATACCTGGCAAACTGGGTTCCTTTGTGCCAACCATAGGTAATCATACTGTAACAACAAGTTATAGGGGTATAAGCAAAACTAGCTTAGTGAGATAACTCCGATCTATAAAACATATCCATATATCGAACAAGTATTTAAACAATCATATGAGAATGCACCAATCACATGAGCAAACAAATTACACAAGATCATCTAGAAACCATGTGCAGCATGGATTTTACGCCCTCCATGTCGGGGGTTGGGTGGTTACAGGCCCATATGACCATCAATATTTGCAGATTTACTAGCTCCTACTTGCCCTGTAGATTTTTCGGCTCCTACTTGCCTATGTAGACTTTCTGGCTCCTATTAGCCACCACTATAACTCCTCGTTTCCCCACACGAAGAATATTAGTGAAATAAATGTGACTCCTAAATATGATATGCATGAATTATTTTTAATATAGGTTTAACCAAATAATGTTGAGTTCATGTTAAAGGCGATGAAAACAATATTCATCATATCAATACAAGAGAACATAAATTATTCATCAACTCCTTTTTCGATATTCTTAACTTTTATTCAATCAGTCATGAATCCAAGTCGCACAATATTTGTTCATTTATCTTTTTCTTATTTCCTAATGCTACTAGTTACAAGCACAAACAAGGAAATGTAACTAATAAGGGATTAACTCACTCCATGATGATCGCTCCTAGTCGAAGTAGTCTTCCGGGAAAGTGATATCGGTTCCTTCTTCACCTAAACAAGATGAAATACCCAAAATGAGTTTTTCATAGAATTTCTATTTTTGAAGATTCTAAATCTATCTTAAATTCGAGGTAAAATCAGATTGGAGGAAATTCCAACTTAAAATTGCCATAACTTGCTTATTTTAACTAGGAATTTCGCATATTATATATCGTTTTCTAATTATTCGAAAAGATCTACCTATTTCTAAAGCTATTTTCATCAAACTAAGTCTTTTGAGTTCCGAAATAGTGGTGATCAGATTCACCATGAATTTTCACAAAACTTATATTCCTTCTTTTAACAAAAACTCATATCAAAGAGACCGATATTATAATAGTTTGTAAAACTTTTCTAATGTATTTACATATATTTGTTGACTCATATCAAATGTATGAATTTAATGAAGTTATCTCAAACCATGAATTTTTGGTAAAAGTAAAGTCTTCTAAAGAAAAAGTGGAACTTTTGAAAATTCCTCTTATTTTGCTAGAGAATATCTCAAGTTATTTTAAATGAGTATTTTTCTTTTTCTTAATTTCATTTCCTTAGTCTTTTTAAATTTCCAAAGAATGATTTTTATTTTCTAAGCCTAGTTTCTAATACTTTTTTAAAAGTAATAATAATTCTATATTTATAGAAATAATTTCCTTGTTTCTTAAGATCATTCTATTTTTATGAAAAAAATTTCTTGGTGTTTGTCAAACTAGTATTGATGAAAAAGTAAGTTTAGGAAAACTTTTGTTTACTCAAGAATTTCTTTCCATGTTACGTATGTATTGCAAAATTCCTATAAACTTCTCTAGATTTCTTTAGAAAAGTCTGTTAAGATAAATTCCTAAGTTTTTATGGAAACTTACTTCCTACTTTTATTTTTAGAGAAGAATTTCTATTTTAGGAAAACTTTTCCTCTTTTATCTTGTTGAGACAAAATCAATATGTTCATGCATGATTATGAGTATGAATAATAAAATTATGAAAATATAAGAAAGACATAATAATTAAAGAAATAAGCTAGTAAAGATTATATCAAGTATTGGAACCTTAGCTTCATCAAGGTATCCCGAGACTAAGAATAGACTAGTGCCAAAAGAAAAACAAAGAAATCGTTTTGACTTGATGAGGACAAGTCTAAGACTAAAAAGACTAGTCTTAAAACAACATTAAAGTAAATAAATTGCAAAACAAATGAGCTTATATGCTCTAAAAGATATATATAGCTACATAGATATATTTAGATAAATATATATGAAAGCAACATAAAAGAAATTAGATTCATGTACAAAAACAAAGTATGAACTTATTGTTGCTTTCTTTAACATTCATGATTTAGAAAACACACACTAAGCTCATACTAAGTAAATGAACATAAAGGAAACTTGAAGAAATATTACTTATGAAAACTAAACTTGAGATAACTTTTAGAGAGAACTCTTGTAGAATTTTGAGAGAGTAATTTTAGTATATGGAAGGTATGAAGGAAGTGGAAGGAAGAGGGGGTATTTATAGGAAAATGTGGAAGGAAATTTGTGTTAATTAAATAAATGAAAATTGAAACAAATTAAAGAGGGGAGGGGGCATGGCCGACACAACTTTGAGTGTAGAGAGGGAGAGAAATTTATTTTTTTTGTATTTCTGTTAATGAAAAGTAAGATATGAAAGATGTGGAGTTGTATTGGAAATGAAAATTGTAAGAAAATAGAGGTATGGTTTGTAAGAGTAGGTTGTAAGAAAAAACAGAGATAGATAAATAGTGTAGAATAGTAGTAAATAGTATAATGTAAAGTAGACATGACAATCTAAGTACCGGTAGTAAGAAAATACGCGTATAATTGCAATATCTGATATTTTTAGCTATCGAAAAATTGTGAAATTGATATTTTTGAAAACCTTATATTTTTATGAGTCTAACGGTATATTCGGAATATTTTTACTAATCTGAGCCCCATGACACGCTTTTTGAAAATTGTGTCCGATCGTGTTAAAAAAGAAATCGCAATTCAACTAATCTAATATTTTTAAGCTTTCTCAGGTTATTACGAATTATTCTACATACTAATCTCCTACTTACTTTTTTAGGGTTGCTTATATGGGATTGCCGGACTTGAACGGTTACTTTTGACTAGGGTTTTGTTGACTTTAGGATTTCTGGTTGACTTTCTAATTAGGGTTTAAGCTTAATTGATCACGAAACTTTGGGGGTTTACAATGTTTATCCACTTTTATCCTAAAACCCTTCCAAAACCCTAAGTGAGTCTCTCTAAAACCTTAACCTCTAATTATTGCTAATTAAGTAAGATTATCAAGATTTAAGCACTAACTAGTAGGTGTTAACATGATAATCTCTAAAAATTGTTGGTTTTGAATAAGCCTCAGAAGAGGGAAGAGCTAGTGAAAGTTCTCCAAATTTGAAATAAGATGATGGATGAGATTTAAGACGTCTTAAAGAGAGTTTTATAGCATTTTGAGCTTGTAAATCTAACCTAGATATATGGACGTATGTTCGGGTGAGTTAAAGATTATGTTGTTGCAAGTATTGGGAGCCACAAGTGTAGGTGACAATTGAAACAAAGACATTACTACAAAATTAGAGAAAGGTAAGCAACTAAATCATCGTGTAGGGACTTTAATGTTCTTGAAGTGTACTATCTATCTATTAGGTGAAGAAAGAGATGATTTGTGTTTTTGGGTGTTGTTGCTACTGAAAATGATATGAGAGATGGGTAAAATTCATTTTCTTAGAGAATGAGATGATTTAATTTAAAAAAGTAGTTTCAATGATGTTTTCAAAGGTCTAAATAGTACCCATAAAATCATAATGGAGGTCCACGTATGCGTCCTCATCAGCACTTGAAATAGTAAAAATCGAGTGATGAAGCCAATACATATTAGTCAACCACATATACACATATCAAGCGCTCCTAAGTTAATGCAACAAGCACAAGTAAAGTGTGATTAAATTTAGAATCAACGAACAGGCATCCCCAACATCTCAGAAATTCAATTCCACACAAATAGCCATCAATGAGCATAGTCAATTATGACATTTTATGCAAGGGCCCGCTAACCACTCCCCGCGTAACTCCGTTACAACTTCACAGCAATTCTTAATTGATTGTCTGGTTTTGGAATATCTCTTATTGACCACCTACCTAAACTTACCATGCACTCCATGGGGGTTCAAGCGCGTATAACCACTGCATACTTTCGATGCTCCAATAACGCTTGCAACCTAGTTGAGGGTGCCACTTCCTAAGGTAAGCAACCAAGAAACAATTTACACATAATTTAATAGAGTTTAAGTCTTAGTTAGGTTATCAATACTACCCTATCAAGCAACATACAATTACTGCGTACCTAATCTCAAATCGCTCCTAATTACCTTCAAAGTCTGTTGAGATTCCAAGTATCTATTCAAAACCATGTCACTCTATTAATATTAAACTGTTTCACTTCATTCATTCACATTCTCTTAATTAATCATTTTACTCAAAGGGTCATTGGAAAGGATTCATATAGCTAGCAATCCCTCTTGTTAGGGCTTAGTCAAGATTTGAGCCACTGAGCCCTATTGGGTACAAATACCTTGGTGTTACCAAGGTCACTAGTTAGTTATAGATCATATTATTCTATCCCAATCATGAACTTTACCACTATGATTACCTTGTTCACTATTTAATAGTTTGAATTGTGGCATAGGTGTTTGAAGTATGTAATTGGAGTGTGCTTTGAGTTTTCATAAGTTTTGATGGATTTTCACAAGTTTAGAAACAAATTTGAAAGTTCGCGAAGATCACATGACCCATGTGATTACATGGCCCATGGAAGCAGCTATGGGATCAAGAATCAAGATAGTCCACAGACCAAGGCACAACCTATGGTTTAGGTCGTAGGATCCATGAGTTAGAAGAGTAAAGGGAGTAAAAAAAGATCCACGACCGGCCATATAGGTCGTGCAAGAAGGTTGTGGTCGCTCAAATAAGGGACAAAGAACTCCATGGTTCTTCATATAGGCCGTAGCAAAGGGCATATCTACTTAGTTGAAGACCCAATGGGTCCACGGCTTGCCATAAAGGTCGTAGACTCGGGCATGTTCACCTAGTTTAAGTCCAACGAAGGCTATGACCTCCCAAATTAATCATGGCTTAAGGTATATTAGCCTAATGTAAACAGAAGGTTCCACGATTGTCCATACGAACTATCAGATAAGGCATATGAGCCCAATTTTGTGATTT
This sequence comes from Combretum micranthum, assembly GCA_024138025.1. Classification (NCBI taxonomy): domain Eukaryota; kingdom Viridiplantae; phylum Streptophyta; class Magnoliopsida; order Myrtales; family Combretaceae; genus Combretum; species Combretum micranthum. The sequence goes on along the minus strand of JAMXBD010000074.1, from coordinate 898,188 downwards.
TCCCTATTCTGAGTCCATTGATGTTTAAGTTTCTTCAAATTAAACATTGATTTTCCTTTCCTAAAACTTAAAACATAAAGGTTGTAGAGATCTTTTTAAGCTTTTGTTAGCATCTTGAATCACCTTAATATGAGTATGGATGAAAAAGTTATAATCAAAATACGAAATAATGTTACGCTACAGGGGAACCAACATAGCACGACTGTGATTTTTAAAAATCCCAAACTAGTGTCTAGTAAGGGCAAAGCCATGCCTGTCATTCTTTAAAAACATAACACCAAAAGCTACTAAGGTTTGAATCATGCCCATGATTCATTAAAACATCAACATCCGAGGTTACAAAGGGAAGAATTACGCTCGCGGCTTTAGGATTTTAAAGTTTTAGAACAACTCGATATTAGTAAGGGTAGGATCATGCTTGTGATTTTGAAAAATTTTTGAAACAGAGCTCGAATCCCACCTGTGATTGATCAAAATCATCTAACTCCCATGATTGATCAAAATCATCCAACTCAAGCTACCAAGGGTTAAGTCACGGCCGTGATTATCATATTACTCTGAGTTATGAGTTCTTCTGTTTCTTTTTCGTAGTTTTAACTACTTATTCACTTGTTTTATATTCAAAACTCAACTCACAACATCTTAATAATAGCATACAAGTTCAACACCATAACTTGCAAAATCTATATACATACTGTTACATCTTACTTCATCAAATCATATCATTAACTTCTTAGCTTCACACATGTTAAAAAACTAGATTTTTATTTATATGCTAATATACTTCATATTTACTAATATTATCACATGCTCAGCTTGTATCTAATATTAGCTCAATATATACATACATAAACAACAACTAAAGTAAATAAAATAACAAAACTTGTATTTTAGACAACTCAAAATCTTATTCTTCTCTACTGCTATTCCTCTTAAGTTCTTGAAGCTATCTCATGTATGATCTTCATCTTTTATCTTGTTTTATCTCTTCCTTTTCTCTTTAATCTTCTTAAACTTGAGATTTGATTTGGTTGTTTAAGAGAAAATGAAGAAGGAGAAAAGGAAAAGAAAGAAGAAGAAAAAGGAGGTAGATTAGAAAAAGAAGAAAAAAAGGAGTTAAATATTAAATTTTTTAAAAAGATATTTATGAGTAAGGATTTTGATTTAAACTTGTCAGATCATTATCTTAAGTATTGAAGCAATTGGAAAGAAATTTTAGGATATGTAGAAGTAAAATCGATAACTTTAGTTGAAAATTTATATTAGAAACTAAGTTGGTAAATACTTGGTACTTAGTTTGGGTTTAGATTTAAGAACTAATATTTTTAAACAAGTAGATAAATTCAAAATTTATGAGAATTAAGAAAATTAAATTTAGGTTAAAATGGAGAAATTAAGGTATTTTATAAATTTAGTTAAATGAACTTGAGAAATTTGGGTCATTCGTGTATTGAAAAAAAGAAAAGAAAAGAGTTTAAGTTGATGATTGCAAAGAATGTAATAACTCATTTCATGAAATGGACTAAAGCTTAAGGTTTACAAATTTACTAAATATTTAAATTCAAATTTTCAAAGATTTAAAGATTTGAAAATGAAAGAGAAGGGGTTCTAATTAAAATTTGACTAAGATGATGGTGAAATTTGATTTATTGGAAAAAGATATTTAAAGTAAATAAACAAATTGATAAGATTAGAATTCAAAATTGATTGTTACAAAGAGTTATTGAATTTGATTCATGAAATGGATGATTGAAACAAATAGATAATGGAAAGAAATATTTGAGATCACAATTTCGATTGGATCTATTTATTAATTTGATTATGTTAATCTATTAAGTCATATTCTATAGTTTAATTTACTTGATTTAATCAAATTATCTAAGTTTAATTTCTAAATTACATTCTAATTAAAGTTTAAAATTAATTATCTATTGGTAGTTAACATTTTATATTAACTTTAAATTTTATAATTCAAAAGCTTTTGATTATTTTAAGATTTATTCTTTCATTGCACTACTCTAATTATTTTATATTAAATTTTGGTATTATGTTTCACTTTCTATGTAATTTTGAATTATTTGATAATCTGTTATTTATTGAGTTTACCCATAGCATTTATATATTTATTATAATGTCTACTTGATGTTTTTCGTTGTTTTTGTTATTGTAATGCGAATCGAGGGTCGGTATTATTGTATAATTGTTTCCATGTTTTAGGCTTGTTTGTTGCATGCATTATATGATTATATTGTTTTGTTCTTTTATTGTATTGGTTTGATGTTTCTTCTTATTTTTGTTTTAATGAAACATCTTGAAATTTAAGTTATTTAGGTTTAGTATAATTCCTTTATAATTAATTATTTACTTATCATTTATTTCTTTAATTTTTAGGAATGTTTTATTTTATAACTTTTATTAATACCATCATCTAGTTAAAGTTGTAATTAAGATATCTCATTTTCATTCTTTTATGTATATATATTGAATTTCCCTCTTTTATATTTACGAGGTATTATCAAGAAGTTATGGAAAAATTTTATCTTGAAATTTCGTTTATAACAATTCAAATTTTTAAATGATAATTAAATTGTTCGTATATTAATATTCTTATATCATGTAAAATTAGGAGTGATTCTTATGATTTTTCTTAAGACCTTTTAAAAAAATTTATATTATCTACGTAATAATCATTATATTCGAGTTGTATAAATTTGGCAATTACATGTATTGCTTAGGTGCTTATAAAATTCTTTCTAAAAAACATCATAGTTTTGCCTTAAAAAAGTTATAAGAAGAAATGATTCAAAAGTTATAAATTATATCAATTTTATATGTCAATGCCATTTAAGCATAGCATGTGCCACATAATCAATCATATAGACCTAGCTTCATCTTTGTATTTTTGAAAAATAACAGATACCTTCAAGTGTTTTCATATCAAAGATGTATATATGCATTTGGAATTTTTCGTGGCAAGACAGTAGGCAATTTTAAACAGGTTTTTGTAGCTTTATTAGAAAAAAACGATTGAAGTAGTAAATTTCTTCAATTGCAAAAGATTTAAGTATTTTATAATATATTTTAAAATCTACTCTGAATGTATTCATGTAGCTAAGGTACTTATGGAAAAAGATTTGCAACTTTAGACTTGCCTAATATTTTCTCTACCTAAGATATTTTGTTTGACATTATATTTGAAAATTTTTATTGTAGTGTATTATTTTTATTGCTGCTAAGATGTCAAAAATAACGAGCATTTCTCTAAAACAATATAACAAGTGCCACAATTTCATCTTGAAGAAACAAGCTCAATGCGATAACCAAGGCACTAAAGGTTAGCACTCTTATAAGTATTTTGAAAATAATACAACTTTATGTTTAACTAAAATGATATTTTACTTTTTTTTTTTTTTTTTGCCATTATAACAAGGAGGGGAGGATTAGAATTTGAAACCTTTCACTTGAGAAACTAAAAAGATGTCACTAGATTACAACGTCATTAGCGATATTTTGCTGTTTGTATGAATGTTTCTTTTCATGATAGTGTGTATAACTCCACTTTATATTAATGCAAAAACATCTAAGATATGTAAAGTTTATAGTTGTATCTTACATGTAACATAAAGCTTTATGATTGCCTCCAATAACCTTTTGATTTAGCGGCCATATAATTCTTTTAATTTTTCCATGATTTTTTGATTGATTTTGCTTGGGAATAAGAAATCTATATTATACTTTTATACTATAATATTAAGTCATTCAATGTTTTGACATGTTTAAATAATAAACATTGATACACACATAAGACATCCATTCAAATGAATTATCTGATAGATGTTGATTTTATTTAGTATATATTCATTTTCAGAAGAATTTATTTATTTTATTTTATATAAAATTTTGCATTTAGCTATGATATATATTAATTATAATAAGTACTTTAAAATCCTACCTAGAAAAACAATATCTCAAAAATCATTGCTGTTTGGTGGGCTCGTTAGAAACTCTTCCAAGCTTTCTGATCCCTAGAGGCCCACTATCCATTGTTGTAGGCCCATGCAAATTTGCTTATGCATCCTTTGAAAAAAAAAAAAAAACCTACCAGAAATCTGGGGAAAGGAATATAATATTATTATTTTTAAAAGTAAATACGAAAATGTTATCGGGATGAAATTAATCCCACCTTTAGGTAACTTGACCTCGTCTTCTAAGGAGGCGAGGTCAAAAACATGGAGCTACCTCGTCTCTTGAAGAGACCAGGTACCTTCGCATATAGACCTCGTCTCTTGAAGAGACGAGGTCATCGAAGTTATTACTCACACCAGCCTTCTTCTTCCTCAGTCCACTTCGGAGGAGAAAAGCCCCAAATCATAAAATCCAAAACCCTAACCCCCTTTTTTTTTTTTATTTTCAACCCAATTTCCAAGCAATTGCCTCTATATTTTGCATTATTTGGATCACTAGGCGTTGTGGAAGTGTTAATTTGGTAGAGAATATAAGCGATTCCTGCGAGAAGGTAGACAATTTTTTTTTTAGTAATGCGATTTTGCCCAAATTTTTTGTCGTTTTTGATGTTACATTGTTATATATTGGGTGTTATGGTGTTGGAATTATTAAGTGCATTTGATGTTGCATTGTTGTATATCGTTAAATTGTTAAATGCTATTACGTTTGATTTTTTTTCGTAATGCGATTTTGTCTAAATTTTTTATTGTTTTTGATGTTGCATTGCTATATATTGGGTGTCGTTGGTGTTATTTTGTTGAAATTGTTAAGTGCATTTAATGTTGCATTGTTGTATATCGTTAAATTGTAAAGTGCTATTACATTTGATTAATAAAATCCCAATTTAGCTTAATTACATTATTTGTTAAATTAAAATAGGATAAATAAGCTCATATGGGCTAAATTAATAAAATAGGTCCATATAACATGTAATGTTAAATATAGTCAAGGTTGATATCGTTGTATTATGACTTATGTGAAATATTATGAGGGTGCAATTGATAAGTGATGATGCAATTTTCATGCATTCGAACTATATTTTATGAGATGGCAGGGTGATAAGGAAATGGATAAGGCGAAGTTTATACTGTACGCTCATGGAAATATTATACAAGGCGACGATGATTTTGGTTATGATAAGCGGCCAATTGTTGTGGTCAGTGTTAGTAGAAACTCATCATATGAGCAATACTGGACATCATTTGCAATAGACTCAAGGTAAACAGGTGTACACATCGAGTGGAGCTATACCATAGGGTAGCTATTAAAGATAAGACACTATGATATAATTCTAGTGACTGATGATGATGTTGCATAGGAGATGTTGGTGTACACTGAAGGGCTAGTAGCTGTTTATGTTCGAATATTCGAAAATGAGTTGTCACAAGCACCTGTAGGTGAAATGGGCATTCATGGGAATGTTGGGAGCCAAGGCTTGGTGGACTTGAACTCTACTCCAGCTCAGACAATAGAGAGTGAACAGCTGAACATGGATAACTTTCAAACGTGTGCACCGAAATTGACAGGCGGTCGTGATGCGGATGCCATTATGGAATCCACGACAAGTGTATTAAGTGATGACTACGATAATGGTGAAAATGATAATGTAGAAGCTTGCCCTGAACAAGATAGTTTTCCAGAAATGCAACCAAGGAGAAACGACTGGCGTCGGTTTGTTGCTGCCATTGATGTTGACGCAGTAGGGAGCTCGATGCTAGTACCTTTTTTCACTGCTGAAGTTGGCAGTGGTTATGCTACAGATGATGATGAGCAGGAAATGAGCGTTGGGAATCGGAGTTTCAATGATGAATTCAAGGTTGGGATGCGGTTTAAGACTAAAGATCATCTAATACAGGCAGTTAAAATGTGGCACATATCGAATTATTACAATTTCAAGGTGGTGGACTCGGACATAAGATCATGGGCAGTTAAATGTACTCATACTCATAAGAGAGGTTGTAAGTGGAGACTCAGAGGTAGTTACAAGAAACATGGAAGGTGGTTTCACATCACTAAATATGAAGGACCCCACACCTACTTGGATGAAATAACTGGACATGAGCACTCCTAGTTAGACCCCACTAACATGTCTAGGTGCATCATATTGGAGATCCGTAACTCACCAGATGTGAGGGCGAAGGACCTGCAATTGACCATGTTAAAGGAGTTTGGACATAATGTTCATATAAAGAGAATTCGTGAGGCCAAGAGAAAAGCTGTTGAGCAGGTCTATGGAAGTTGGGAAGATTCATGCGGAGCTCCCACATTTACTGAATGCAATAACTGAGGCTAATTCAAGAACAATATATGGCGGAGAACCATTGATTTAGATACCGCTGGACACTTTTTTTAGACAAGCTATTTTGGGCTTTTGGGCCTTGCATTGACGCATTCCAGTACTGCAGGTATGTTCTCTATATATGATCAAATTTAGTTAAAACAATAACATCTGTGAACTAAAATTCATCTATTAATTCTTTGTAGACTTGTAATCACAGTGGATGGAACCTTCTTGTATGGCAAGTATAAGCACAAACTGCTTATTGCAGTAGCAGTTGATGGGGCAAATCATATTGTTCCACCAGCGTATGCTGTTGTCAACGAGGAGAGCATGGACACTTGGAGTTGGTTCCTTGCGAAAGTGTTATAACATTTTATCAAGGACTGATCAAATATATGCTTGATATCGGATCGGCATGCCAGGATTAAGAGTACGGTTGAGGGTGAGAATGCTATGTGGCCTAGAGGATGGCCTTGGCGTTGGTGTATCCAGTACGTTGCTAGCAATTTCAATTCCAAGGCTAAAAGTAAGGAATGTAAGAAATTAGTTAAAAGAGCTACATACCAAACCCAGAGAAGAAAGTTCCATGGCTACTTTAGATTTGAGTCCTAGTGGTAAATTTTTGTATGCTTTGTTTTATTGAACTTATCTATCATACTTTTAGATTTTAGTTAGTTCTTTACTTTCATCACTAACAATGTTCGTTACTTTTTCTATTATAGATGGATCCAGGACCTAGCGATAACTCTCTACTTTATGGACAACCTGTGCATAGATCGAGGCTGGCATGGGAAGGGCATGTAAGCTTTTGTCCTCATACAATTGCTTTCAACATATGAAGATTGTTACTAAAAAGTTAGATGACTTTTCCACAGGAGCACGTTGTCTTACACTGCCGCCGTAGGGGGGCGAGGCTGAGATGGTAGGATGTCATACCTACAAAATTGGACGATCGGTTGGTGACATTCCTATCTCAAGCCGGCTTCATAGGGGCGGCCCAAATTCCTTTTGTACAGCTTGATTGGCATCTGATCACAGTGTTGGTGGAGAGGTGGCGCCCCGAGACACATACTTTCCACATGACCATGGGGGAGTGGTCTGTTACGCTACAGGATGTTGCTATCTTGAGTAACCTTCCTGTAGATGGTGATGCAGTTACTAGCACGACCTGGATGGATTGGGGTGATCTGTGTGAGGAGCTCCTTGGCCTTCAACTTATGGCGGAGACTCATATGGATGGTGGTCGTCTGAGGATGTCGTGGTTTGACGCCCACTTTAGAGTGCGACCCGACTATGCTGATGATTAGATGCCATGTTAGGGCGCACATCTTGCTGTTGCTTGGAGGATTTATCATTGCGGACAAGTCGTCCAACTACGTCCACCTTATGTACTTACAGCTGCTCCAGGATTTTGAGAGAGCCGGGCAGTCCGCGTGGGGAGCAGTCTCTTTGTCATGGTTGTACATGCAGCTTTGCTTGGCTTCACACGTTGACACAACGTACATTGCTGGACCATTAGTCATCCTCCAAATATGGGCTTGGGAGCACTTTCCCCACATTGCCTCAATGCGGCGGCAGATTACTGCAGTTACAGAAGGCTGCCCACTCCTTAGTCATTGGGGTACATCTTTTGAAGTGACCCGGATAACCACCCACTTACTCATTGAATATCGATGATGTTTCGATAGGCAGATTGATTGAAAGGCATGATTTCCACTATATTCTTTCCTACTGGTTGCATCTTTTACACAATTCATACTATACTTTTCGTCTTGAACAAGTTGTGTGGGAACCATATAAGGCTATCGTGGACTCTCCGCCTGCGGCCAGCGATATTTGGCGTGCACGGGTTCCCTTAGTCTGCTTCTATGTTGTAGAGCACTATTAACTAGATAAAGTGATCAGATAATTTGGAGGATTCCAGGAGATCCCACACCCGCCTGCCAGCATGAGAGCCATGCATGAGATTGACATGCAAGGGCGTTTCCGAGTGGAATTGGTAGTCAGAGCACGCCAGATGAATAGCTGAGTAGGATGGTCGTGGTGATCAGATTGTGGAAGTGATCCATATGGACACCAACACCTCTGATGATTACTTTGATTGGTTCCATTTGATCACCTGGCACTGGATAGGTCGTACAGTGGCTGTCATACGCTACATGGTAAGCTCACCGACTATGTAAGATGTATATGGACATACCCTATGTTTTTTCCATTCCTTGATACACCTATTTTCCATTGCTTACAGGCAGATTTCATTCGTCGCGTCCCTGACATGCCTGCAGAGAACACTCCATCCACTGTACTAGAGGTCATTTGTGTAGTGGATGAGTTCATGAGAATCAACTTAAATGATCTAGCACCACCAGCATCAGGACCCGATGACCTACGGCCTCAGCCAGTACAGAGGTGGCGTCCACATAGAGAGAGGCGTATGCGGGGACAGGATGGTTGGCCACGACATGTTCACATCACAGACAAGCTTGAGCCGTCCAATGTACCTGTATTTGATAAGCCCGCTCTTCCCCAGCTCGTTCATGATGAGCCTGGCCTGTCTTCTACATATACTTATCTGGGGGATGCCCTTATGCCAGACCCATCATACAGTGAGTTCCATACCCCCTTAGCTCCACAGAAGAGGCAATCATCGCCTTCACATAATATTGGCGCGGGGGGGGGGGGGGGGGGGGGGGGGGGGGGTCTCATGCAGGTGGAGCCAGACCCCACCCCATTTCATCATTACAGTCCTGTTGGTGGAGATGATGAGGGCACGCTCACACAGATTGATGCATCCACGCAGCATCCCCCTCGGCGCATACCATTCCCCCCGTACGTTTCTTAAAAGGAGACAAGGGAGGTGGGGCAGACAACAGCAATAGCAGTAGTTATGCCCATATTTTTTCCTTTTTGATTACTTTGTACAGCTTCTGTGACGATTGGGTTTAGAACTATGTTTGAATGAATTGGGTTGGAACTATATTTGGATGGATTGGGGTGTAATTTGCAAGTAGTTTAGCGATGGTGGATGAGGGCTAATTTTTATGTTGTTTGATAGTTATTTACATGTGATTTTCACATGTTTTATTACTAATGTAAAAAAAAAGGTGGGTTTGTAGGAAAATAGCTTAACCTTGTCTCTTGAAGAGAAAATGTTAAAGTATAACTTAACCCCTTCTCTTTAAGAGATGAGTTTAAGCTAAGTACAGTCATCGTCTCTTGAAGAGACGGGATTAGAACTAAGCCTAATCTCGTTTCCTCAGAAGATGAGGCGCTTGACCTCGTACTCTGAGGAGACGAGGTCAAATTGTCTAAAATTAAAATTAATTTCATACTAATGATATATTCATATTTATTTTCAAAAATAATAATATTATATTCCTTTTTCCCCAGAAATCTCAACTAAACAGCACCCACCTCAAAGTTCAAATCTTCCACCAGAAAATAGTAATAATCTTAAAAAAAAAAAGAGAAAAATAAGTAAAAACATGGAAAAAAAAAGAGTAAAATTAAAACAAATAAAAAATCAAAATCAAAATCAAACTCTGCACCGTTTGCTTCACGTGTTCTTCCCCCAAATTCAAAGTTCGAAAAAAAGGTGATTGCAAAGCTATTAAACACTTCCATTAAATAAACTGACAGCACGAGCACAACAAACTCGGGCTATCTTCTTCTTCTTTCCACCGAAACACCCTCTGTTGTTTGTGTCTTTTCCACTTCTACACTTCTGGTTAGTTTCGCATTTCAAGTCTTAATTATCTAGCACGAATTTGATATTTTGTTCGACGCATAAGTTGCTTTACTAGTTCAATTTACATTGTGTTACGTATTACCATGCGAATGATGTATGTTTGAAGTTATGGAATTTTTAGTTGAAGTTATGTATAACTGAAAAAAGGGTTTTTGGATTGCTGTTGCTTCTTTTAAAGCTTAGCTCTATGATTCCGTGCTTAGTTGGATTAAAGTGTTGGATCTTGTAGACAGGGTTTTGTTCTTTTTCCCTTTTTCTTTTCTTTTTATTAAATTTTGAACTTAATGCAGAAATTAAATTGGGTATTTGTTTAATACTGTTAATAGAAAAGCTTTATTCATCTGATATAGCGTGTACTGTGATGTCGTGATGTTATTTCAGTTGCATCTCTTGAGATGGTGTAGAATTGTTGCTGTTTTGCGAAAATGTCCCTCCTTAGCAGATTCTTCTACAAGAGACCTCCGGATGGTCTTCTTGAGTTTGCTGACAGGGTCTACGGTAATGAAATTTAATGCCCGTTTGCTTGTATTTCTTTGCTTTGGTTGGTGATTGGGTTATTTCTAATAGCTGACTGACTGTTTGTTTGTACGCTCCTGTGAAGTTTTTGATTCCTGCTTTTCGACTGAAGTATTGCCGGACGAAATGTACCAAATATACTTGCATGAAATCGTCAATGATTTGAATGAAGAATTTCCGGACTCTGCATTTCTAGCATTCAATTTTCGTGAAGGTGAGAAGCGGAGTCAGTTTGCTGAGATTTTATGTGAGTATGATGTCACCGTCATGGACTATCCACGCCAGTATGAGGGTTGCCCTCTTCTTCCACTGTCGTTGATCCAACATTTTCTTCGTGTTTGCGAGAGTTGGTTGTCTCTTGGGAATCAACAGAATGTTATCCTTATGCACTGTGAGAGGGGAGGTTGGCCACTCTTGGCATTTTTGTTAGCAGGTTTCTTGATTTTCAGAAAGTTGCATAGTGGAGAGCGTAAGACACTTGAAATTGTACATAGGGAGGCTCCTAAAGGATTTTTGCAGCTTCTTTCACCGTTAAATCCTCTGCCATCTCAGCTTCGCTATCTTCAGTATGTAGCAAGGAGGAACATGGCTCCTGAGTGGCCACCTCCAGAGCGAGCACTTTCTTTGGATTGTGTGATATTGCGAGCCATACCAAGCTTTGATTCCCAGAATGGGTGCCGTCCACTTATTCGTATTTTTGGTAGAGATTATCTCAGCAAAGGAGGCCTTTCAACCCAGATGCTTTTTGCCATGTCAAAAACCAAGAAATCCCTTCGGCATTATTGCCAGGCAAGGTTCATCACTTCTGTTTATTTCTTCAATCATATAATCGTAGTTGTCTGATGATGGCCCTTATGCATCTTTTGCAGGCTGATTCTGATGTGATCAAGATTGATGTTCAGTGTTTAGTGCAAGGGGACGTTGTTTTGGAGTGTGTCCATTTGGATTTTGATTCTGAAAGGGAGGTTATGATGTTTCGTGTAATGTTCAATACAGCATTTATCCGTTCGAACATATTGATCTTGAACACTGACAATTTGGACATTCTTTGGGCCTCAAAGGAGCGGTATCCCAAAGGATTTCGTGCAGAGGTAAATGTGCTTGTACATGTCAAGTAGGCTGCAATTGAATTGGCTGAGCAACATTGAGATGATTGAATATGTGTTGAAAATAAACATTGCTTTGCTAGGGAAAGCCTGAATAGAGTTAAGCTCATGTTGCTGACTTTCACTGTCTTAACAGTTCGTTATTACCTCAGGTTTTGTTTGGGGATGTTGAAAGTATCTCTCCACCTAGAGCTCCAGTCAATGTTTTGAATGGTGAGGAGAAAGGTGGATTGCCCATTGAAGCTTTTTCCAGAGTTCAAGAACTTTTCAGTGGTATTGAATGGGTTGATAACCGTGATGATGCTGCCTTGTGGTTGCTTAAGCAACTTTCAGTCCTGAGTGATGTGAAAGAACTGTCAAGGATACAAAATAAAACTAGTCTGTATATGTCGCCTGCTGATTCTGAGGACGAAAATAATACATCCAGCGCAGCAGATAGTTCAGATGAAGCTTTTGAATTTTATCCCAAGAATTCAACAGATTTTACCAAATTAGCATCATCTAAACTTTCTGAAGATGATGATCTTCCTGAAGATGAGTTAGCTTCTGTGTCTATGGATCCAGAGGGGGAAATGACGAGTCCACCATCTTTTGATCAACAACGAGAGATGTCAAATTCAGCTGGAACAATTCCACCTAATTCATTTGGTTCTCTGCCACTTTCTGCTCCTCTTCCTACATGTCACCCACCCTCACCTCCTCCGCCTCCACCACCCCCTCCTCCTCTAGTGTCTCCTTTTAACTCTACTATTCCTCGAGCCCCACTTTCCTCCATTTCTGCAGTGCCCCCCAAGGCGTCTCCTCCTCCCCCTCCTCCACCACCACCTCCTTTAACTAACTACAAAGCGCCTTTGCCAGTCTTGTCATCTCCTCTGATATCAACTCCTCCTCCTCCACCCCCACCACCTTTTCCATTATCCTCTGTCTCAAGACCTTTGCCTGCTCCACATTGCCCCTCACCACCACCACCACCTCCACCACCCCCTATGCTTTCTTCAAAACCCTCAGTCCAAATTCTTTCTACCACTTCTCAACCACATGGAGTGCCACCGCCACCACCACCACCACCACCCGCCTCCACCGCCCCCTATGCTTTCTCCAAAACCCTCAGTCCAAATTCTTTCTACCACTTCTCAACCACATGGAGTGCCACTGCCACCACCACCTCCACCTCAACCACCACCTCCTCCCCCTGCACCAGCTATATCCCGTTTGGGTTCAACCATGGGTCATGGTCGTGGTTCACCTCCCTCAGAACCTCTTCCTCCACTTCCTTTTGGGCAAGGTCATACCGACATGAGTATCTCTGAGCCACATCCACCTCCATCTTTGCCTCATTTGAGTGCTAGAGAGCAACATCTTCCCTCTCCCCCTCCTCCACCTCCACCTCCACCACCGCCTCCACCTCCATCCTCTTCTCTTGTGGGTGTTGGACAAGTAGGTGCGCTGCCTCCACCACTGGTCGCTGGACATTTAGCTACTTCACCACCACCACCACCACCTCCTCCTCGTCCTCCTCCTCCACCTCCTCCTTTGAGTGCAAGGCAAGGAGCAACTCTTCGTGCTATTCCTCCCGCACCTCCACTGCCACCTCCTTCAAATGTGCGACGACCATCCGCTTCTCCTCCACCTCCACCTCCACCACCTCCAACTTCAAATGTTGGACGTCCTAGTGCTCCTCCACCTCCTCCTCTGCCACCTATGGGCTTTGGACGGGGAGGTGGTCCCCCTCCTCCTCCACCATTTAAGCCCCCAGCTGGTGTCCCTCCACCTCCTCGAGGTGCTCCACCTCCACCTCCCTCACCATCTTCCGATCCATCAGCACCAAAGCCTCCTGGTCCACCCCCTCCACCTGGAATAAAGGGCCGGAGTGCAGCCCCACCTCCGTCTGCTGGAAGAGGGAAATCTGCAACACCACTAACTCAAGGAAGAGGTAGATCTGCTGCTGGCACTGCTATGGGGCCTAAAAGGACTTCTTTAAAACCTCTGCACTGGGTAAAAGTCACACGTGCTATGCAGGGGAGCCTGTGGGCTGACTCCCAAAAGCAAGACGACCAATCAAGGTTTGTTCATAATCAATATGAGACACATCATCTTTCAATCTGCTCGCTTCTTTTAGATTCTATACATTTTATGTTTCATGTTTCTTGTGCAATAAGCTTATTCTTCATATTACAAAATGAATGGCAGGGCTCCTGAAATAGATATATCAGAACTGGAAAGTCTGTTCTCAGCTAATTCTGACACAAGTGTGGCCACCAAAGGTGGGGGTCGGCGTTCTAACATCAACAAACCGGAGAAAGTACAATTGGTAAGATCTGTCTCTTACATACTCGCCCTTCTTGATATTTCCTGATGTTCATGCCAGCAGGATTTAGTCTCAGTATTCTCCTTGTGCTTCATGTGATCGAATGCTCTTGGGAATAAGGGAAAATTTATTCTGTGCAATGGCTTTGCCTGTTGTTACCTAATATGTTCTGAAAAGTGCAATTGGAAGAACATATTGTCAACCCTACAAATCTATGTTGGATATTCTATCATCTCAATTTTGAAGCCCATTTATTTTGCATCAAATCCAACCAGCATAAATTATCAGGAATTCATGCAGAATAACTTTTCTTCATTTTCTGGGTAGGACAAATGCCAAAATTGATCAAAAGTCCATGTTCTTTGTTAAGCTGAATAACGCATGCTGAAACCTTATTGTTGACTCTGGTAAAAACAGAATGTGACTAAAGCTGAAAACTTTATAACAAAGGAAATCCTGATTATTTAAATGCTATGTTTTTATGAATATTCATAGAAATCAATATTCACTCTTCCAGTTTAAACTTCTTTTGTGCTGTAATTATGTGTTACACATTTGAGGTTGGCTTTGCACTGACATCATGCATTACATTTGCATGGGAAGGTTTTTGGCTAATTACTACATGAGAAATTATTATTATTGTTAACATCTTTTTTTTACTTCTACTTAATTATTAATAGGAAAAAGTTAACTCAATATTCTGCAACATGCTGATGTTGCTTTATCTGGAGGCTGGCCTTTAAAATGGAGCTGCTAAAGTAGTAAGCTCGCTTAGTTGGTTTACACAATACAAGTTAGCTTTTTGCTTCTAAGCATAACTAGACTTCTTATTTAAAAGGACTGCCAAAAGAATTTTAAACTTAATTTAAAAAAAAAAGGAACGATTAAAAAAATTACTTTCTTGAACAAAAGTGCTTGTTATATTAATGGCACCATGGCATAATTTCATTCTTTTGTCTATTTTTTATATAGTAGTATTCTTTTAGGTGTTGACTTATTTCCTTCAAGAGCTAAATTATTTGTAATGCTTCTTTATGTCAGGTTGACCTGCGGAGAGCATATAATTGTGAAATTATGCTCACAAAAATAAAAATCCCTCTGCCAGAGATGATTGTAAGTCGCTTTCAGCTCAACTTCATTGTGTAGTATTAGTTAATAGTGCTTAATGGAACTTCAATGCATATTTGTCATTTCAATTGCATGGCAGCATATCTTTCTGCATGACATGGATTATGAACTTTGGTGTTTCTGTGCAGTCTTTTGTTTTATATCGTTATGCTATAGCCTGTAATCTTTGAATGTCATTATTGCTGTTTATGTGGATAACTTGTGCAAGCTTGCATTAATCAAAAAGATGAAATGCATAAGCTTGAAGAATTTGATAGCAGAACAAACCTATAATAGAGAGAAATGTGGGGAGGGAGAATGGGAGCGAGGGGAGGGAGGGAGGATGGAAGAGAAGAGTATTCCTTTGGTTTGTTATGGTTTTTGAGTTTCCTTGCTCCTCCTCTTTTTGCATAACGCCTTCCATTGGAGCATGACATAGTCTTCAACATTTGTTTCTGGATTTATACAAGGTGAAAGTTGTGGGAATTTATATGCAATTCATTCTTCATGTATTTGTTGGTTTTGTGTGCCAGCCCCTTGCCTACATAGTGGCATGAAAATGCCTTCATTTCTTTATATGTCTGGTGGTGCATGTGGTCTCTAAACTTGACGATGTCTGATCCCAGAATGCAGTTTTGGCTTTGGATTCTACAACTCTGGATATTGATCAAGTTGAAAACCTCATCAAGTTCTGTCCCACCAAGGAAGAGATGGAGACTCTCAGGGTTTGTTGTTGTCCACTTTGTACTTTGACCTGGCATTATAGCCTACCATACCTGTTTTGGTGAAATATTACAAGTCCATCTGATCCCATGTGAATTATGAGGTCACAATCAAACTTGACCAACTGAAATCACTCAAGTGAAAATATGCTTATATTCATATACAATGAGAAATGGAAAGATAACTGGGTTACTTGACTATGTGAACAGTGTTTAACCGGAGGAATGCTTGAGTGGATTCATTTGTGCTTTGGTATAATGTAATATAAAATACATTGAAAATCAAAAGATTTTGAAAAATGGACCTGATTTTAGAATTCATCTGGTGTTCGAATTTTTAATTGTTATTCAGGAACATGCAAATATGTTACTATGGATTTCAATTGCATCCAAGCTTTGTAGTTAATGAATGTTTATCCACCTTATAATACAAATTAAAATCTTAGGGAGATCTTGGTATGTCAAATTTTTCACTTGGTAGTCAACTTGGCTGAATCATTAATAGCTTTTTTTCTAAAATTGATTTACTTATTAAATATGTAGTACTTTTGTAGGATAGCCAAATTTGAGTATTTTGTGTGCTAGAGTACTTGGACAAATTTGTTAGGAAAATAATATTTGTATCAAATCAATTACCATTATATAGTATCAAAATCATATGTTAGTCGTGGGGTTTTGATTATGCCTGAAAATCTTATGCATAAAATGTGATTACATTGTGCTAGGGTACACTTGTGATCTACATTAGCTCTATCTCTTGAATACTACTCATGGATTCAGTTGATTCTTCATCATCTTTGTATCCCTTACCTCTAGCACCATCTCTAGCAACTTCTAGCACAACCACCATGCTGATTGGAACTTTCCATTTCCTCGTCGGTAAAAAGCTTGGGATTGGAGCTCTCCATTGATGAGGAGTGAGAGAGCAACAAACTTTGTTTGATCAGACTAGAGTGTGTAATCAGAAATGCGGCTCATTTAAAATAGGCTAATTTGCAGCTTTAACCTGTGATTTTTCGATGTATTTGTTTGGAAAATTGCAATAAAAAAAATGTGATTTCTTTAAAAACAACTTAAAGTCACATGTTCAAGATGCGATTTTGCAAATGTACATTGATAATTATTTAGATGTCTTTCTTTCCTTATATAGGAACTTCTACATTACAAAGGCAAACTTAACACTATAATATGGGATCGAGAATCTAGAGATACCTTATATTAAGCGAAGTTCTACAAATATGTATACAATGTTCCTACTTTTTTGCCCAGATGAAGAATGGGATCTTTAAAAATCTTATATAATTCTGATGCTCTTTAACTGTATATGAGGTAGAAACTTTTGATTTATTGTTGTTTAAGTTTGATGTCATCTGAACTGGAACATGTGAACAGATATTTGTCCATTTTTTTATTATCTGTCAATAACTTATGAAACTTTTTTTTCTCCTTTTCAGAATTATAATGGTAATAAAGATTTGCTTGGGAAGTGTGAGCAGGTTCCTTTTTACTGCACCTTATATACGCTTTTGAAAGAACTTGTGGTTTGGGCTCTGATGGTTGAAATTGCTTGTAAATGCACAGTTCTTCTTGGAGCTGATGAGGGTTCCTCGTGTAGAATCCAAATTACGTGTTTTTGCTTTCAGAATCACCTTTTCAAGTCAGGCATGTTTACTGACGTTCTATTTCCTTTTTAAGTGTCATGTGACTGGTAGATAAGTAGTTCTAGTCATATCCTTAATTACTTGAGTTTTCAGGTGAATGACCTGAGAAAGAACCTCAACACAATAAATGATGCCACAAGAGAGGTACTACTGGGATGAGTTATTTTTTAATTGCAATGAATGATAATTGACAGCTTATGCACTCTGTAATGGCAGGTTAAGGAGTCGGTGAAATTAAGGCAGATAATGCAAACTATACTCACCCTGGGCAATGCTTTGAATCAGGGCACAGCAAGAGGTCTCACTTGATGGCTTGAGATCCTTTGTTATCTATTTTCAATCCGTCCTGTTATAGTTTTTGAACTGCCTTTGATCCACTGTTAAAGGTTCTGCCATTGGATTCAAGTTGGACAGCCTTTTAAAGTTGTCAGATACTCGTGCAAGGAACAACAAGATGACTTTAATGCATTATTTGTGCAAGGTAAATTCTTAAAATCCATTTAGTGCCTAAACTGTTTGGTGGTGTGCATTCTTTCACCATGTGAGCAACAGGGTTCTCATGTAGTGGGATGGGTAAGATGGATAAAGCAGATCTGCTATACCATGAAAAGTTTTCCCTTAGTCTAGAGCAATGACAAGGAAAAGTGATGGAGCTGACTTTGCCACCTTGGATTATAGCAATGAATATTGCTTATTTAGAACCCTTGAGTGGAATTTTTTTGGAAAATCGCAAGGATGATTTTCTCTGGGATAAGTGCAGCTCATGTATGTTCCATAAACATCTACCCTTTTTGGTTGTGTTCATATTGCATTGAATAGGAGACCGCACATCTCAAGTTACAAAAAATAGGAAGGATGGGGGTTCCACTATACATATGCAACATCTATTCACAGACTTAGGGTGTGCTGTGTCTGTTGTCTATATAAGCCGTTTTTTCAAAAAAATAATAAAATAAAACCCAGCTAATTGCTTATAGTGGCCCTGAGGTGCAAAATCATTCCTCAAAACTTTAAGAATAGATGAGTTTGGGCATTCCTAATTGCCTAGCATCTCCTTCATGCCATAAAATGTGGATACAAGCTGCAAAAAGCTACTGGGCCAAAAAAAAAATCTGCAGAAAGCTTATTTTGTCTGAGAACCACATTATTAGGATTGTGGGTGGATGGGATAGGAGTCCTTGCACAATAGAAGTCATTCTTAATATATTGAACAAGAGAGGGTAGCATTTACCACCAAGAACTAGATGTGGGATATATAATGAGGCATAGAGTAAATTTGATTATTGTCACCAAACATATATTACCAGTGCAATGGTGTTATGTGTCAATTTTTAGACTAAATGATGGCCGTGATAATTGACAATACCTTCATGGGACACTTAGTGTTTTTTCCAATGGTATGGTTAATGATCTGACATTGCTAGTCAAATACTTTATGTTTTACAATAAGTTTCACTGAGCCCTTATTACAGCCATGGGGACAATTTGGATCCTTTTTTTTTTTGAGTTCCCAGTTAGATATTTCTGAGTTAACATAGTTGGGCAAGAATTCAGAATGTTGAGGGAGAGACAAGGAGTTTATATAAGATTGTTCTTTTTATAGGGCATGAGGATAAGGCAACAGGATTCCAACCTAGGTGAATATTTGCTGACTACTTGGGGTAACCTTGATCTAAAAATTCTGTGGCAGTTATAAGCAACTATCTACAGATTATAATATTTGTCATGGAAAATCATTGTTTTTTATGTGCTGTTCTTCCTTTCCATTATCAAGATTCTTTAACTGAACTCCAAGGGGTTGGTCTAGTGGACAAGGCCCAAGAAATCTTATGATAACTTATATGTGATTGTGGATTGGAATCCTACATGCCATTAAAAAGGGGCAAAAAAAAAAAAAAAAAGTTTCTTTACCTGAGGGGATGCATCTCCTGTGCCTGGATCTTTTAAATTTATTACATGATTGTCCTTCATAGGTTATATTTCAGTGGACTTTTGTGCTTAATGTCAATATTTGTGAATGATATCTTTATGCTGTTTATTGCCGGTATATTTTTCATTCTTTTTGATGTATTGTTGCCATGCTTCTCTCAAACTGCTAAATTCGATGGTCCCATCTAATAATGAAATGCATGGATACTTTTCAAGCATGTCTTTTATTTATTTATTTATTTTTGTGTTGTTTAGCTTCTTGCTGAAAAAATGCCGGAGTTGCTGGATTTTGACAAGGATCTTGCTCATTTAGAAGCTGCCTCCAAGGTAAGCCAATGGCTGTTCCTAACTATGACTCATTAAAATTAATATCATCTAGAACTTACAAATTATATATATATATATATATATTTTGAAACCGACCCTGCTGCATTGTTTAACCAGATCCAATTGAAATCTTTGGCTGAAGAGATGCAAGCTGTGAGTAAAGGTCTTGAAAAGGTAGAGCAAGAACTTGCTGCTTCAGAAAATGATGGTGCTATCTCTTCAGGCTTCCAAAAAGTGAGTAAGGCAGTAAAGAATCGATATATACATCCTCCATTTCCTGTTGGTTCTTTGGTGTCAATGTTGTTAACATACTGTGATGAAATTATAAAGTATTTTTCATATATAATTTGTACAAGAATACATCTATTTATACAAAAAAATTGTGACTACTGATCTACCTTGCCTACTATACTATTAATTGTGACTATTGGTTTTCCTTACCTACCATACTATTAATTGTGACTATTGGTCTACCTTACCTATCATACTATTAATTACATTGTTAATATAATACTAATAATATTACACGTATATCAACACTCCCCCTCAAGTTGGAGCATAGATATCACACATGCCCAACTTGCAAACTAAAGTATGATAGGTCCTGTGACACAACCCTTTAGTAAATACATCAGCCAGTTGCTTATCAGATGTCACATGATGTAAATTCAAGGCACCATTATTCAATTTTTCTTTGATGAAGTGTCGATCAATCTCTATGTGCTTGGTTCTATCATGTTGAACTGGATTTTGTGCTATATTAATAGCAGCTTTATTGTCACAATACAAGGACAGTGTATCTTTGCTTGATAGACTTAATTCTTCTAATATCTTCTGTACCCACAGAAGCTCACAAACCCCTTGAGCCATAGCTCTGTATTCTGCTTCAGCACTTGATCGAGCAACTACATTTTGTTTCTTGCTCCTCCATGTTACTAGATTTCCTCCTACAAAAGTACAGTAGCCAGTGGTGGATCTTCTATCACTTGGAGATCCAGCCCAATCTGCATCTGTGAAGCATTCTATCTGAAGGTGACCATGTTTGGCAAATAGTAGTCCTTTTCCGGGAGCAGACTTCAGATATCTCAAGATGCGAAATACTGCTTGCATGTGTGATTCTCGTGGATCATGCATAAATTGACTCACTAGACTGACTGCATATGCAATGTCGGGTCTAGTATGAGAGAGATATATTAGTCTTCCTACCAATCTCTGATATCTCCCTAAATCAACTGCATCACCAATTCCAACTTGTAGCTTATGGTTGTTTTCAATAGGAGATTCAGCTGGCTTACAACCTAACATGCCAGTTTCTTCCAGGAGATCCAGAATATATTTTCTCTGAGAAATGAAGATACCTTTCTTTGATCTGGCAACTTCAATTCCTAAGAAATATTGCAGTTTTCCCAGATCCTTAATTTCAAATTCCTGGGCCAAAAGTTTCTTCAATCGAGCTATCTCCTTTTCATCATCTCCTGTCAATACTATATCATCAACATAAACTATGAGAATAGTAATTTTACCCTTGTTATGTTTAATAAATAGAGTATGATCTGCATTGCTCTGTTGATAGCCGAAAGAAGTCATAGCTTTGCTGAATCTGTCGAACCATGCTCTAGGAGATTGCTTTAATCCATATAATGCCTTTTTCAGTCTGCATACTTTCCCATGTGTTGTTTCAGTATCAAATCCAGGTGGGATCTCCATATACACTTCTTCTTCTAAATCTCCATGTAAAAGGCATTTTTCACATCAAACTGCTGTAAATCCCAATCAAGATTGGCTGCACATGATAACAAGATTCTGATTGTGTTCATTTTTGCTACTGGAGCAAAAGTTTCCTGGTAGTCTACCCCATACGTTTGAGTGAATCCTTTAGCCACCAATCTAGCTTTGAACCTATCAATTGATCCATCAGCTTTGTGTTTTACAGTAAACACCCATTTGCAGCCTACCAGTTTCTTTCCAGGTGGAGAGGTAACAAGCTCCCAAGTCTCATTCTTAGTCAAGGCTTTCATTTCTTCAATCATTGCTCCCTTCCATTTTGGATCATTGAGTGCTTCCTTCCAATCCTGTGGAATAGACACAGACGAAATGGACAAGGCAAAACCTCTATAGGTAGGAGATAAAGAATCATAGGAAACAAAATTAGAAATGGGATGTTTAGTACAGGCTCTAACACCTTTTCTTTGAGAAATAGGTTTATCTAAATCATCAAAAAATAACTCACCAGAAGAGGATGATTCTTGGCAGCGAGAGAGTAGGTTGCACGATGACTTCTTCTGTTGTGTCTTTGTTTCTCCTTGAGTACCTCTTCAAATCAGGTTTATCCAAACGTCCAATTTTCTCCCCTGGATTATAGTCTCCTTCTGATCATCACTTGTTCTTGGGGTAAGATCAATGAGGGTCACAGTACTAGGTATCATCTCTTCCTTTGCATTATTCTCTCCCCTGAAGAGATGATGGAGTTGGATTGTAGTAAGGTTCAGTTTCTCTGAAAGTAACATCCATACTCACAAAATACTTCCTAGATGGAGGGTGGTAGCATCTGTAACCTTTTTGTGTCGGCGAGTACCCAATAAACACACACTTAAGGGCTCTTGGATCTAGTTTCTAGTTTCCCAGCATCCTTAGTATGAACAAAACAAACACATCCAAAAACCTTTGGAGGGACAGTGTATGTGTTATGTCCTGTTAAGATTTCTAAAGGACTCTTGTAGTTAAGGACTCTAAGAGGCATTCGGTTGATTAGATATGCAGCAACTAGAATTGCATTGCCCCAGTAAGGCTTAGGAAGATTCATGGTAAACATAAGAGATCTAGCAACTTCCAAAAGATGCCGATTCTTCCTCTCAGCTACCCCATTCTGTGCACTTGTATAGGGACAACTAGTTTGATGAATTATCCCATGTGACCTTAAATAAGAATCAAATCTTTCATTCATGTATTCAGTGCCATTATCAGTCCTAAGAATTTTTATTTTAGCATCAAATTGGGTGCAAACCATCTTATGAAAAGACTGAAAGCAAGAAAACACATCACTCTTAGCCTTAAGTAAATAGACCCAAGTCATCCTGGTGCAACAATCAATAAAAGTGACAAACCATCGATTACCAGACAAGGAAGTAGTCTGAGTAGGACCCCAAACATCAGAATGAATAGTCATGAAAGGAAACTGGCTTTTATTATTAATCAAAGGATAAGAGTTTCGAGAATGTTTTGCATATTCGCAAGGATCACAAACTAATGAATCAAACTGAGTCTTTGAAAACAAACTAGGAAATAATTTACTTAACACAAAAAAGGAGGGATGTCCCAAACGCCTATGCCATTGCAAGATTTCTTGATTAACATCTTTATTTTCCCCATAAAAAACCTGTTGGAGACTAGATCCTTGACTTTCATCCAACATATATAAGCCATCGTGCAATCTACCACTGCCAATCCTCTTCCCTGTTTGAAGATCCTGAAAGACACAATGATCAGGAAAAAACTCAATTTTACAGTTGAGATTTTTTGTAAGTGTACTGACAGATAACAGATTGACAGGAAATTGAGGGACATGAAGCACAGAGGATAGTTTGATATGGGGAGTACAGAAAACAGAACCTGTTCCAGAAACTGGAGTAAAAGAGCCATCGGCTATTCGGACATTGTCCTTATTTAAACATGGTGAGTATTCAAGAAGATTTTTTGAGGAGCCCGTCATGTGTCTATTCGCACCAGAATCAATAATCCAATGATTAGTATCAAGGGTAGCAGAAAAAGCATTACCTGACTGCACAAAGTTGGATTTGGCACCGGAGGAAGATTCTTTATGAGACATCAGACGCTTAAGATACTGAATCTCATCAGGAGAAAAGAAGTCAGAGGGAGTCATCTCAGGAGTTGTTATAGTTTCAGACAAATTTGCCCGAGTAGAATTAACTCGTTTGCCTCCACGACCTCTCGTTGGGCGTCCATGTAATTTCCAGCAAGTCTCTTTGGTATGACGTGGTCTTCCACAATAATCACATCGCAAATGATCCTTATTAGAACTTTGGGTTTTCAGCTGCTCAGATGAATCACTAGCTGCTACTAAACCAGATTTTTCAACTTGTGGGATATAGAGCATGGTATTGCGTCTGCTTCTTCCTGCTGAACATAGGAATATGCTTCCTCAAGAGAAGGAAAAGGGGTCTTACCCAGAACATGAACTCTAATCTGATCAAATTCATTGTTCAGTCCGGCCAAGAAATCATAGACCCTTTCTTTTGCAAGCAGTTTCTGAAATTTGACTGCATCTTCAGTACAATCAGCCTGAAAATCTTGATAATAGTCAAGCTCTTGCCACAGGCCATTCAACTCAGAAAAATACTGCGAGATTGTCATCTCTCCTTGCTTCAAACCATGACTTTGTTTCGAATCTCATAAATCTGGGCATCATTTCCCACTTGTGAATAGGTGAGAGTAACAGAATTCCATATTTTTGCTGCTGTGTCAAGCAATAAGTATGTCCTTGAAATTTGGGGCTGCATGGAATTGATAAGCCATGACATTACCAGCGAATTTTCAGAATCCCACTGGTTGAATGTTGGATCAGTTGTTGCTGGTTTGACTTTAGTACCGGTAATATAATCCTGCATTCCTCTAGCTTTGATAAACAATAAACAAGACCGTGACCAGGCAAGATAATTATTTCCATCAAGCTTGATAGGACTAATTTGCAGTGAAGGATTATCAGTACTAATAGCTACAATTTTCTTATCACTTTCCATATTGAAAGAAAAGGAGATACCAGAACAATCCAAAAATAGATTGCGTTGGAATAGTGCGCGTCGGAACAGTAGTCGTGTCGGCGGAAAAACGGCGAGAAAAGGCTGGATTTGGGCTGTCGAGCTGAACGCCACTCGTCGGAGGTGGCTCGGACCTCCCACGCGCCCGGCGCGTGAGGAATTCCGCGGAAGAACAATCGGCGCGTGAGCCCACGCGCGGCCTCCGATGGCGGTCGGACTTCTGGGATAGGCCGATCGGGGGATGCTCCTCCTCCTTGTAGCGGCGGTGACAAAAAATGGAGGGAGGAAACTCGACCTCCTTTAAAAAAAAAGAGAAGGAACGAACAGTAACGGAAAAAAAAAAAAAAAAAAAGAAAATGGGAAAGTAAAAAACTAAAACCTAATGCTGCGGAGGGAGGAAAACTCGCCTCTAATGGCAGCGAGGCTCTGATACCATGATGAAATTATAAAGTATTTTTCATATATAATTTGTACAAGAATACATCTATTTATACAAAAAATTTGTGACTACTGATCTACCTTGCCTACTATACTATTAATTGTGACTATTGGTTTGCCTTACTTACCATACTATTAATTGTGACTATTGGTCTACCTTACCTACCATACTATTAATTACATTGTTAATATAATACTAATAATATTACACGTATATCAATATACTGTTTTTTGGATATAAGCTGATGAAGCCTTATTGAGCTTAGTCAGGATTCTTTGTAGGTCTCCCATTTGCTGAATAAAACAATTTCCCAACAAAAGCTTCTATAAATGTTTCTACTTTATGTGTAATGTTTTTATGCATCTGACATAGATTATATTTTTCCTTTCTAGCAAGGGGTATACAAATATCAAGAGCAAGTAATTACATTACCAAGATCTCTTTGCACCATATCAAATAGTTTATAAGAACGATCACTAAAAAAAATAAATTGAAAAAAAAGAAAGGCTTGTATTTTGACACTTTTGCAAACTCGTAACCTATGCTTTATCTTTTGGCAAACATATTACCTATGTTTTGTTAATATGTGCTAATCTTAAGGGACACATGAAACACATTGCCGATGTTTTATTACTATGGGTTAATCTGAATTAAGGGACACATGTTAGCTCCTGGTTGGCATACAATAATTAATAATTTTAATTAATATATTAAAATATAATTGAAACTTGTAGAAAATAAAAAATGAACTTGAAATAAAATTGGTTAATTAATTTTCTAGCGCACACACCCTTCCACCCACCACCCCCCCCCCCAACCAAAAAACCCCCAAACCCTCCCAACACCAAATTTTCTATATACTTCATGGAGTTGGACTATTTTGCATTACAGGTTTTGCTATCATTTCACTTTTCTCTAAAATGGCTTTTTTTTTTTTTTTCCCAGTGAAGTTTGGTTTATGATGTATTTAGATTTTATGTATTGGGTTGGGAATTTCCAGATTATTGTTGGTTTTGTTTGAGAAAGATGGTTTGCTAGAGGTTGTCTTAAGGAATATAGCTACATTACTTTAAATTGGGTTTATCTTTATAGAATCTGATAAAGATTTGAGCTTTTTAATGATGACACTTGATAAGGTTGTTTTGTCCATTTTTCTTCCCTCTTTTGATTTTTTGCAATTTTTTAATTATTTGTTGTTATATTATTTAATTTAATAATATTATCTTGTTAAATTAGTTATCGTAGACCAATAAAAAGCCAAGACATATCTTCTGATTAATGTTGCACAGTAATAAAACAGAAGTCATACATTTGTCAAAAGTCAAAACACATCACAGGATGAAAAAAGGTCAAAACACAAACATATATTTATAAAGCCGTCTCCAATGCTAAGAATCCTGTTTAGAATCCTAAATGCAATGTCAACAACATAAGGAACTCTTTTCCTTGAGGACATGGCATCAATTGAATAACCCGTGATAAAAATGATATAGATGAAAATAATATTATTTTAATACCACTAGGGTATTAAAATAAATACTAATAATTAATTAATAGAATTCCTAATCTTAAGGTGAAATTAGGGTTAAATTGATAGATAAAGAAACCTTCACTTATCTTGTATATTACTCACCATGACAAGAAGATCTTAAAGATACCTGTGAATTAGTGATATGACTCACAAAAACTCTCGTGTTTGCACTTGTCTGCAATCAAGATTGATTGATGAGAGTAAGGTTTAAGAACAAAAACTCTCAAAGGTTTATTTCTCAAATAAAAGTCAATTGTTCATTAATGATAGAAATAAGACTATTTATAATAGTCTCAATAACTAGCAAAATTACTAACATACCCCTAATTAAAACCCTTAATGAAATAACTACAAATAAAATAAAATAGACTATTTTGAGCTTTACACGACTTCCAACATGGGTCGGGTTGTGTACTTTGGAACTTGAGGAAAACTCAAAATTTGCTCCAACACGATCCTGAATATGGGTGTGCAGGCTACTCGTATTGTGCACAGGGGTTTCTACATGACCCTAAACACGGGCGTGCAGGCTACTTGTGTTGAACAGTGGTTTCATTGAAGGTCTTCTCCTTTAAAACTTTTTTCCAAGTTACTAGAGTTTAAAAAAATAAAAGGTGATAAAGATTTGAAAAAGAAGGAAAACTTTTTTGGGCACATTTTCCACCATCACTCATCTTTCGAGCTAGCAATGTTTCTGACCTGTAATGTCTTGCCTGCATTATTGCCATTGGTTACTGCCATCTGGGACTAACTTATTTTTTGGGGAAATCTCTCCAGTAAAAACACTTAGGATGGGAAACATAATGTGAAAGAGACACATGGCTGATTCATAGGGAGAATCAACTTTAGGGTCTGGTTTGTAGTTGCATTTTTTGTTTCATGTCCGACATTTGTTCAAAAGATGCTATATCTTGAAAGACACCTGAAAAAGGACTTCCCCTATAATATTTATGGATCTTGCTTATGTCACACTGTTTATGTGTCCATTTGGTATCTTTAAATGACTTTTAACCAATTTTGATGGAAGTCTTTTTTTTTTTTTTTTTTTTTTCCTGTTTGTTTGGTGTGTGTTTCAAAAGACATATCCCTTTTCAAACAAGCAGCAAAGCATAAAATGAAAATGTGGTTCCCTGCATTGTGATTTCCTCTGATTTATTTTACCATTATAACTTAGCTGTAAGGTCGATCAGTGGCTAAACCAACATAAATTCGTTTCTTTGATAACTTGCATGCCTTTGTGCATATGTTAGATATATAGTGTTGTTATACTTGAAACCAGTTAAAACTTCTAGTCCTAGTAAATTATCTCTTTTGTTTTTATATCATGATGCATGATTATGGGTATTGTATGCTGTCTTCTGGTAGGTATTAAAATCATTTCTTGATACTGCTGAAGCAGAAGTAAGGTCACTCATATCTTTGTATTCTGAAGTGGTTAGTCCTCTTGGCTCATTGTTTAATTGGTTCTGTAGTAGTTGTATTGTTGCCACAGTAATATATATTACTACAATTATTGTATGTTATGCTATTATTGTATTTCAGGGACGAAATGCAGATTCATTGTGTCAGTATTTTGGAGAGGATCCAGCCCGCTGCCCCTTTGAGCAAGGTAGGATTTTGTGCTTTTGTGTTAATGGAAAATGATCTATAAAATGATCTATCCTTATAGTAAATACCTGCAAAGTAATCATACCTCTTCCTAGCAAATATGAACCTTTTGTTAATTGAGAATATAATTAGTAAATCGAGTTGTTCTAGCAAGATAGAAAATGAGTCATTAAACATGATTTGATCATTGATTTGTTATTGAAAGAAATGAAAGCTATTATAAGCACAAACATTCTCATACTCATGATAGCAAGGTAAATGTTTCTTTGGTAGGTTAATAATGGCATGATTAATGTGTGGTTGCATATTTATACTTGAATGTATGCAACATTTATACTTAGCAATTCTATTTAAATCATGTGAGTGGGATTTTTTAATGCAAACTTGATTATAAATAAGCTAGTGAGATTATTTATTCTAACTTCTGTTATGGTATATAAAAGTAAAAGAAAACGGAAGTCGTAGATTTCTTCTTGGTCGAAGTAGTGAACTTGATGGTAAATTAGCCAATGGCAATTTATTCTGAGCTGTGTTATTGTATTAAAAAAAAAAAAAAAAGAAAAATGAAGTTAATATAGACTTATAGTTGGTTCTAATAGTGAAGTTGATGTAACATATTTATAAGATAAGAAAACTTAGTGTGCCCCCTTAAATGATAATATAAGTTGTGTTAGAAAGAACAAGTTACATGATTGGACCTTGCAATGGTCCTTGGAGAAGAAGAAACAATGACAAAAGCCTAGTTATTCTATAGCAATGTAAGTGTATACACACACACACACACACACACACCACACACACACACGCTTATATTTCTATCTTTTTGGCATTTTATTCTTTGCAAACACAATGTAGAGTAGACGATACCATAAAGATGATTCAAAGGGACCTTAACTAGCAATGAGCATGTTATATGCTTTCAAGTAAAAGATTTGACGTATTTGCAATTGCAAGCACAATGTAAGATACATTTTAGAAATGGTCAAATGACATTCAATGTTGAAATGCCTGATTGGGTGCATACATATTATATGTGCATAAACCGTGGACATAATAAATACCCTAGCCTCGGGAAATCAGCTGATTTCCTTGGGCGTTGTGAAGACTTGTTTTGGATGATATACCACCTTTCTTGTTTACTATGGAGCTTCTTAAATGTGGTTTGATTTCATTACTTCATTGTTTTACATCACATAAAATACCTAAATGTTGAGACCATGTATACATTGATTGAAATCATGGATACCTATTAACTTTTCATGCATTCTAAAGCCAATTTGTGCACTATGATGACAGTTGCACACAATTGTGTGCATTTATTTAAAATCAACATATATTTTGATGACATTGCACCATTGCTCCTTCCTCAATGTGCATCTGAGTCATGCATGGTATCAAGCTACGACGTCCCGAAGGATTTGCAAATTTCAAGTATTAGTTAATGGATAAGACAATTCTCTTTGACTGCTGTAATTTTTTAGTCTTCTGTTTTAATTAGGGTGTATTTATTAGCCATTAATGTGTGTTTATTAGCTTTTATAGGATCATAATTTCTGTAAATTAGCTGTAATCTTTCCTTATTTAAGATAGGTATTATGTTGTATAGTGTATATAAATAGTAGCTAATTTGTTGTGTAAAGATATAGAAAGAAAAATATTCTTTTCTTCATGGTATTAGAGCATTTTTCTCTGAAATAGAAACCCTAAAAAAAAAAAAAAATTCCATTTCAATCGAAGGAGCTTCATCGATGGAGGTCATCCCAAGTTTGCCCAGTCAACAAGGAGTCATCGATAACCAACCCTTCAATATCACCGGCCATAAATTGAATGGCTAGAATTATCTCCAGTGGTCCCAATTAATTTTGATTTCTATTATGGGCAAAGGAAGAGATGAGTATCTCACCGGAGAAGCAATCCAACCCAATGAAGAAGACAAAGCTTTCCGAACATGGAAGACGGAGAACAACATGGTAACGTCATGGCTTCTCAATTCTATGACCAACGCGATAGGAGAAAATTTTCTCCTATATGAAACTGCGGCAGAGATTTGGGAGGTAGCAAAAGAGGCGAATTCCTATGTTGAAAACACATCGGAATTATTTGATATTGAGTATGTTCTTCATGATCAAAGACAAGGAGAACTCAGTGTCACTCAATATTTTAGTATTCTTAATCGTTTTTGGCAGTAGCTTGACATGTTTGAAGAACATCATTGGAAGTGTAAGGATGATGCTCTTTATGACAAGAAGATTGTGGAACAGAAGCGCTTGTATAAGTTCTTAATCGGTCTCAACAAAAATTTGGATGAAGTGCGTGGAAGAATTCTCTCAAAGCAACCTATTCCTAGTTTGCGTGAAGCTTTTGCAGAAGTGAGAAGAGAAGAAAGTCAGAAGAAGGTCATGTTAGCAAGGAACAGTTGGAACTACTCCAACAATTGTTCATTCAACAAAATAGCACCTCATTGCCTAACATATCTTTTGGTGTTGTGGCTCATAAAGGTAATATCTGCCATGTTTTTAATGTTTGGATAGTGTGGTATTTGGATAGTCGACTCAAGAGCCTCGGATCATATGACTAAAGATAAACAGTAGTTTGTTCATATGAATCCGTGTAAGGGAAAATATTATGTTCAAATTGCTGATGGCACACGTTCACAAGTGGCTAGAATTGGAATGGTGGAGATAACTAAGGATTTAACTCTTTACTCTGTGTTATATGTTCCAAAGTTGAACTGTAATTTGTTGTCTATCAATAAACTTACTCAGAACTACAACTACGTTACTAAATTTTCTAAAAACTCATGTGATTTTCAGGATATGGATTCGGGGAGGACGATTGGCAGTGCTAAGGAGTGTTTAGTGTTATATCTTCTCACCAACAAGAAGTCTCCAAGTGGACAAGCTCTAAATGTTGGAAGTCCACATTCTTGCAATGCTTCTCTTAATATCTCTAGTATAAATAACGATGTTATGCTTTGGCATTATCGTTTAGGGCATCCAAACTTTGTATATCTAGAGATGTTATTTCCTACTTTATTCAAAAATAAAAGTTCAAAGTTATTTCAATGTGAATTTTGTCAGTTGTCAAAACATACTCGAACTATGTTCCCCTAACAAAAATTACAAACCATCTCGTCCATTTACAATGTTTCATAGTGATGTGTGGGGACCCTCTTGTGTACAACATGTTCTAGGGTTTTGTTGGTTTGTGACCTTTGTTGATGACCACACTCGGCTAACTTGGGTTTTTCTCCTTAAACAAAAGTCTGAGGTTGAAAAGGTCTTCAAAAATTTTAACTTAATGATTTAAAACCAGTTTCAAACAAAAATTCAAATCTTTAGAACAAATAATGCAAAAGAATTCTTTAAAACAACCTTGGTGGATTATATGTAAGAACAAGGGATTATTCAACAAAGTTTATGTGTTGATACTCCTCAATAGAATGGCATCGAAGAACGCAAAAATAGACATCTTCTGGAAGTTGCTCATTTGCTGATGTTTACCTATAATGTCCCAAAACAACAATGGGGAGAGGCTATTCTCACTTCTGCATTTCTCATAAACCAGATGCCATCTCGAGTTCTCAATTTCCAAACCCTAATCCAGGTCCTTCTCAAACATTATCTCTCTTCACGTCTCATGTCATCTATTCCTCTCAAAGTCTTCGGGTGTTCCACCTTTGTTCATGTCCATTCTCATAGTTGTGGAAAACTTGATCCTCGGGCCATAAAGTGTATTTTCCTTGGCTACTCCCCAAGTCAGAAGGGTTGTGAGTGTTATTCACCAACAGCAAGAAGATATTATCATTCTATGGATGTCACTTTCTTTGAGAATCAACCCTTTTATCCCAACATTGCCATTCAGGGGGAGAAAGAGTACAACAAAGAATGTCAATCTTGGGATATGGACATAGATAATATTCCCATCACAGAATGTTCACCTTCAGATTATACCACTTCTGTTATTCTTGATTTCTCTACTGAGTCTAAAAACTCTTTTGAGTCTCCTAAGTCTTTTCCTATGTCTAACTTGCCAACAAACAAGGAGCTTCGTGTTTACTCCAGGAGAAGAATCATTAATCCAGAAGGAGAACCTTGAGTGCTACCTGGGACCGTCCAAGAGTCCAATCTGAACTCATTGAATGAAAGCAAATCACTGGATGATGAGAATGGAGGTAATTCTATGTTTGAAAATCATACTGGTGAATTTCTTGTAGTAAATGATTTGGATGTTCCTATCGCTCATCGAAAGGGAGTGAGATCGTGTACCCAATACCCTTGTACAATTATATATCTTACTCAAATCTTTCACCAAAGTTTCAAACCTTTGTAGCAAATCTCGAGACTGTGCAAGTACTAGTCAATCTCCAAGAGGCGTTGAAAGATGTTTTCTGGAAAGCAGCAATCCTTGATGAGATTCGAGCTTTACAAAAGAATCAGACTTGGAAAATTACTGACCTACCTCCAGGGAAGAATCCAGTAGTATGCAAGTGGATTTTTACAGTTAAATACAAGGAAGATGGAAGTATTGATAGATACAAGGCTTGATTGGTGGCGAGAGGTTTTACTCAGTCTTATGGTATTGACTACCAAGAGACCTTTGCTCCAGTAGCAAAGCTCAATACGATTCGTGTACTTTTGTTCCTTGCAGCAAATTTAGACTGGCCTTTATTACAACTAGATGTGAAGAATGCATTCTTAAACGGGGAGCTAGCAGAAGAAGTGTATATGAAGATTCCTCCAGGGTTTGAAACTCCTGACACACAAAACCGAGTTTGCAGACTTAAAAGATCTTTATATGGTCTTAAACAGTCTTCAAGAGCTTGGTTTGAGAGATTTACACGAGTAGTAAGGTCACATGGCTATTATCAGTGCCAATCCAATCACACATTGTTTGTCAAGAGATCTCAAATAGGGAAGTTGTGTATCCTCATCGTATACATAGATGACATCATTATTATAGGAGATTTCTTAGAAGAAGTGACTAGTTGAAGATGATTCTGGCTAGAGAATTCAAAGTCAAAAACCTAGGGAACATGAGGTATTTTCTTGGAATGGAGGTAGCAAGAACAAGTGAAGGTATTTCTATAACTCAAAGAAAATACATTTTAGATTTACTAATAGAATGCGGAATGCTCGGGTGCAAACCAGCAGATACACCAATGGAAGTAACACACAAGTTGGGTAGAGCTGAGAAAGGCACGGCAGTTGATAAGGGTCGATACCAGAGATTGGTGGGGAAATTAATCTATCTTTCACACACTAGACTTAACATTGGTTTTTCAGTAAGTGTTGTGAGTCAATTCATGAATAATCCACGAGAGGAGCACATGGAAGCAATTTTCAGGATACCAAGGTATTTGAAACTAACACCTGGGAAGGGACTTTATTTCAAGAAGAGTACTAGTCGTGATCTAAGAGTATATAGCGATGCAAATTGGGCTAGTTCAGTAATAGATCGAAGATCAACTTCAGGCTATTGCACATTTGTATGGGGAAATTTATCTACTTGGCGTAGTAAGAAATAGTCTGTTGTCTCTAGGAGTAGCGCAGAAGCCGAGTTTCGTGCTTTAGCTAATGGACTGTGTGAAGGCATTTGGATTAGAAGACTACTTCAAGAACTTGGTGTTGAACTTGACCAACCTATGAGACTTCTTTGTGACAACCAATCAGCACTCTGTATTGCAAAGAATCCTGTACATCATGACAGGACCAAACATGTGGATATTGGTCGTCACTTTATAAAGGAGAAAGTCGAAGATAATGTTGTTCAGCTAATTTATACACCAACTAGCCAATAGGTTGCTCGGAAAAGCTTCGTAGATCTAAGTTACAAGCTTGGAATGAAAAATATTTTTCAACTCAACTTTGAGGGGAGTATGGAAAAATGACAGCTTTTGACTACTGTAATTTTTTAGTTTTCTGTTTTAATTAGGGTGTAGTTATTAGCTATTAGTGCGTGTTTATTAGCTTTTATAGGACTATAATTTCTGTAAATTAGCTGTGATCTTTCCTTATTTAAGGTAGGTATTATGCTGTATAGTGTATATAAATATCAGCTAATTTACTGTGTAAAGATATAGAAAGAAAAATATTCTTTTTCTTCATATGTACACCTTTTATATTTCCATATGGGTAACTAATGGTACTAACCTTTGCTTTTGGGTTCAATGTTGCTTCAACATAATTGATGCAGGTCAATTGATGAACTTACCTGTTCTTGTTTGCAGTGACACAGATTTTGGCTGTCTTCGTCAAGATGTTCAATAGATCACGTGATGAGAATGAAAAACAGGCTGATGCAGAAAAGAAAAAACTAGAAAAGGAAGCTATGAAAGAAAAAGTCATGGCCAATTCATCTGCAAAAAGATAAGAGAGAATTAATTGCTTGAAGCAGTATCATGGCATGGAATATGACTAACCTACTCCTTGTGGTATGGCATGTGATAATTCTAATGGAATGCATTTCATGCCACCTGGTTATGCTGTGCTAACTCTATGAAGAACAAGTCTTATTCTCCAAAAGGATCGAAATGGACTGGCTTATGAACAGGATCTTACAGCTAATTGAAAGAATTCGGCTGCATCATGTGACCATAAAAATCTGGTATATTCGGCCTTTCCAGAAGGCCAATACTGAGGTAAAAATTCACCTCCTGGATGTTTTGGTGGTTCATGATAAGATATCATCGCAGTACAGGATTCGAGTAGGCTTCTAAAATACAATGTTCCTACTTTCCAGTAAATATGTATACATACCCCTAACCCATACAAATCCATCCCCATCATGGCACCTTTTTTGCCTGCACCCCACAAATTTTGCAGTCGATGTGCCTGATTATGACTGACGTCAAGCGAAGATGGCTGTACAATCATTGGAGCTTTAGAAATTCAAGCTGTGTTTAGATCTCCGTATTAGTCCAATTTTATTGGATGTCTTGAAAGAGCTGTATTATCTAGCTCCTAACAAAATTGCCTTGTCTTTTGATATTCACACACTATTTTTGGCCAATAGATGTAAGCCAATTCTCATTGGATATATGATGAATCTATTGTTGAGTAGCAATAGTAATACCAGTTCAATCATACTTTGAACTACAAAAACGTAAGATTTTTTTTCCCTCCCGTTGCACTGCGTGTGTTCAGACCATGTGGTCTACATTACTGTCGTGAGCTGCGAAACTTATGATTCAGTGTCATGCTGTGATAGTAGTTGATGTTGTTGCTGTGTACTTTATTGCAATGTCAGTCTGAATTTTAATGTAACTTATGCTACAATATTATTGATTTTGAGCGTCATATTGCCATTGCATCCTCCAAAGTAGAATGCACGTTCGCTATCTAGACATGGCAACTATTTAGGAGGGCGAGTGGGACAAGTCTTTTATCCCTTGTATATCAAACTATAGCTTTCTGAGTAATTTGCTCTCTACTCATGAACTTTCTGAGTATCTAATGCTTGTTGGTACTGTCATACTGCATGTGTGGGAGTCCGTGATAAATTAAAAATGTCATTTCATTTGTATGAGAACGGTCTACCTAGTGGGACAAGTCTGTGCTATCTCATCTCAATGGAGCGATATGTGAGAATCTAGTCTATGTTCATATCTAAAGTGATATGTGTGCTCCACCCATCTCTACCGTATAGGATTCCATTGCTCAACATATGTATTTGGACAATCAAGCAAGATAGACTGATCCTCAATTGTACCTTTGCGTAGCCTGGAAGTCCTCTAATAATGGAAGAAATACGAGATGTACCAAGCTAGAGGACTTGTTGATGAATAGAGTTCCTTCAATCAGCTGAAGTATATATACTCTTGTATACCTCTAGATGGATGTATCATTTGCATCCTTTGGCAAAGCTGTTAAAATATGTTTGAGCCAAGACATCTTGACTCTTTGCCAGGAAAATTCTGTAGCTTCTAGTTTCTAATCTAATACCTAATAAATCCTGACATAATTGAAACCAATCCATCTCAGTACATCTTATAATTGTATGGTCGTCAATCGGTAGTCCAAACAAGATAGCAACATCTTGTAGGGTGAGCTCGACCTCTTCATGGGGCATATGAAATGTGTGTATCTCGATCTTGACTACTTTAGATATATATTTATTCCAACAATCCCATGATGAAATGTGTGTATCTCGATCTTGACTATTTTAGATATAGATTTATTCCAACATCGTGTTGTAGTATCATGTTGTTTGGGTTCTTCAATGAGGCCTTGCGATGACAACATGTGAGTGTAGTATGCTCCTTTAGTAAAAAAATAATAATTTCAATATATATTATTAAATTATTTATTCATTATATAGTAGAGTCAAGCTCCATACCTTTTTCCTACCACACTATCTCATATTTGTGGGTTGCCTACTTTGTTGATATTGATCTATCTACCAAACCTGGATCTATCTTCACGAGAATAGGAAAAGCATGTTAGATTTATAGAAATTATTAAATATGTATAAATAACTCTTTCTCTCTCTCTCTCTCTCTATATATATATATATATATATAATATAAAACTCAAATATTACAATTAAATAAATGATACACGCATTGTATATATTAAGGGTTTACGTCTAATACATATTTATTGTTACTGCAAAAGAAAAACAAAATACCAATATATAGGTTAGATGGATTTAATTATTAAAACCTCGTTTCAAAATCGCGTCTATAAAATGAGATATTGTTTTTTGTACATATATCACGAGTATTAATCACAATTTAATATTTGACTATCATCACTTTATTGGGTGAATAAAATGTGATACTCATATTTTGCATGTATATCACGTTTGGAAATCGCGATATAGGTGTCAATATATTCTTCTTTCCTTTTTTAGTTCTTTTTATATTTTTATAACTATATATCCCTTGATTACCACTCCAAGATTTTCATTATTGTTGAATATATTGTTGCTGTAATTGATTGTTTTATTCCTTCCTATTTTAGACCCTAGAATTAAGGGATTTGATCATTCTATATTCCTTCCTATTTAGACCCTAGAATTAAGGGATTTGATTTTTCTTGATGTATATATATTGTCAATTATCTTAGTGAAATAACACGAAAAATATTTCAGAAATTCTTTTGTTTATTTTTGTCATGGTATCAGAGCCTAAACTCTGAGATCATTTCATCTCGTGTCTTGCTCCAAGATCTTAGTTTTTTGTTTTGTTTTCGTGGACTTGATCTCTTAGTTCTTGGCTGAATCATGTCTTTGGAACAATCTGAACATTTTTTTTTGTTCGATTTAATGGCAAGAATTATTCTGCCAGGGCATTCCAATTTCGGATCTTTGTCAAGGGAAAGGAATTATGGGGTCAAATTGATGGGACAGAATCTTGCACCTAACAGTGAAGAAGGAGAATGAGAAATATGTGAAATGGGAGGTGAATGATGCTTAAATTATGTCTTGGATCCTTGAAAGTGTGGAACCCTTCATACTTCTCAATCTTAGGTCTTATAAGACTTTTAGAGAAATGTGGGATTATTTGAAGAAAATTTACAACTAAAGCAATATAGCATGAAGGTTGAACTCGAGTTGGGACAACTTAGTCAAGGGGTAACGAGAGTTTTATTCTTCTTTTGAAAATCGTTGGGCTAAGTACACTGATATTGTGTATGCAAGTATACTTCTTGAAGGACTCATTGCTATCCAAAGTGTGCATGAGACTAGTAAGCATGACTAGTTTTAATGAAGTTAAGAGAGGAGTTTGAAGCAATCAGGTCTAACCTAATGAACAAAGTACCAGTTCCTTTATTGAATGTTTGTGTAGGAGAGCTTCTTAGGAAAGAACAACAGCTCATTACACTGGCTGTCTTGGAGCAGCAAGCTCAAAATTCTACTCCAATTCCTATTACCTACGTAGCTCAAGGAGGTCTAAAAGAGGCAAGATATGGCTAATGTCCAATGCTATAGTTAGAAAAATTCTACAATTATTGTTAGAAAAAGGGCATATCATCAAAGATTATTCTATTCGGCCTTTAAAGAAATTTGAAACTGCCTACAATGTCTCAGTTGGTTCCTCTAGTGCTCCAAGTCCTGGTCAGTCTTCTATTACTCCCGAAATGGTTCAACAAATGATAATTTCTTCCCTTTCTACTTTAGGCATTTCAGGTAACAAAAATTATAATCCTAAGCCTTGGTATTCTTATTTTAGTGCTTTCAATCACATGACCAACACTACTTTACCTTTAAATAATGTTACAAAATATAAAGGAGATCTTTGAATTCACACCGTTGATGGTAATTCTTTACCTATCACAGTTGTTGGTGATATTTCGGCCTCTTTAAATATTATTTTTGTATCTCCCAAGCTGTCCACTAATCTTATATTTGTCAGCCAATTAGTTGACAACAATTGTACTATTCAATTTTCAACTTCTGGTTGTTTTGTGCAGGATCAAGTGTCTAGGAAGATGATCATGAAAGGACCTAAAATAGGACGTCTCTTTCCTTTGCTTTTATATCCCTTGTTGGTGTCAAATTGTTGCTTGTAATGCTATTCAATGTGATAATCAAATGTGGCATAGACGTTTAGGATACCTTAATTCTCATGTACTTCAAGTCTTGCTTAAATCTACTTTACTTGAAAATTAAAATTCAGCTTCTTCTAATAATGATATTGTTGACTGTGCATCTTGCAAACTTGGTAAAAGAAAATGCTTCCTTTTCCATTGCATAAAGCCTACACCACCAAACCTTTTGAATTTGTACATATTGATGTATG
This sequence comes from Combretum micranthum, assembly GCA_024138025.1. Classification (NCBI taxonomy): domain Eukaryota; kingdom Viridiplantae; phylum Streptophyta; class Magnoliopsida; order Myrtales; family Combretaceae; genus Combretum; species Combretum micranthum. The sequence continues at coordinate 859,381 of JAMXBD010000074.1, read as the reverse complement.
GGGTATGGCACCTGTAATTTCTCATGAGCATTACAAATACTTTGTTACATTTATCAATGATTTCACTCGCTTTACTTGAGTATATTTTCTTCCACTAAAAGTGAGGTTTTCTCCGTGTTTAAAGTCTTTCTTGCTTTAGTTGAAACATAACTTTCTACCAAAATCAACATCTTGCAATCTAATTCAGGTGGTGAATATATGTCAAATGAATTTCAATTTTCTCTTCAAAGTCACGGGATCATATCACAACGCTCTTGTCCTTTCACTCCACAACAAAATGGTGTGGCTGAAACGAAGAATCGTCATCTTCTTGATGTTGTTCGAACTCTTCTATTTGAGTCTTGAGTTCCTTCTCCATTTTGGTGTGAAGCTTTGCCTACTGCTGTTTATTTGATTAATAGACTGCCATCTCCCAACTTGAACAATGATTGTCCCTACTTTCGTTTGTTTGGGCATGCACCAAATTATTCCAATCTTCATATATTTGGATGTGTTGCTTTTGTTCACCTTCTTTTACATGAGAGAAATAAACTTACTGCCTAATCTATCAAGTGTGCTTTCTTAGGATATGCTGGAACCGAAAAAGGATTTCTTTGTTATGATCCTGATGCTTGTCGAACTCGTGTCTCTAGAAATTTCATTTTTTTAAATGAACTCTTCTTTAGCACAAAACAGACTTCAAAATTCCCTTCTCAATCTGTTTTACCAAATTTTCCTAAATTGCCAACACCAATACAAATGTTTAAACTTGGTATGTTTATCACAGACGCACTCCACCTACATCTGATCCTCCTTCATGTCTCACCGAGGTTCTTCCATGTCTTCCTATGACATCTGATCTTGTTCTCCCCATTTCCAATGATTCACCTCCTCTTCGAAGAAGTTCTAGACCTCACAAACTTCCTGAAAGGTATGGTTTTTCAACCCTTGTGGTTATGTCTACTACTTTGTCTTCTATTGCCATTCTCACTTGTTATAAACAGGCGATGGAACATGAGTGTTGGCAACAAGCAATGGAAGCAGAAATTCAAGTACTTGAGGACAACCAAACTTGGGACATTATTTCTTGTCCTCCACATGTTAAGCCCATTGTGTACACACACACACACACACACACACACACACTTAGTAATATATATAAAGTTAAGGTTAGAAACAACAACATAACATAAATAAAATTGTAGAGTTAGACAAGACATGAACAATATGTTGTTTCTATATTTCCATTCCCTGGCATAAGCTCATGGGGAATTTAGAAACCAAACACACATATTTTTCATGTTATATCAACATAAACTTATGAAGAAGGTTAAGTATTTTACTTAAAGATGAATGAAGAAAAAAAAGTTAAAAGAATGAATAGGTTGGTTCAGGGAGGGAAGGGGGGGGGGGGGGGGTCGGGGGTGGGGTTATGGAGGTGTGTGGGTGGTTGTCACGCCCCGAGGGTATCCTAGTAGTAATAAACAAGTTATACTTGAATATTATCACTAGATTACCTTCAGAGAATGACAGGTTTTCAAAACAACAGGATCCTTTAAGTTGCTTGATAAGAAATAACAAATATATGAGAGAAAATGATTTAGTGAATAACCATTACAAATTATTACAAACCATAGATCTCCTTGGAAATATACAACTAAATAATCTACACTGATAGTACATAACCATCAAACTAAAATAGATCTGTAGACTTCTAGCTTCAAAGCTCTTACTGGAGCTATATTCCTGGATGTAACTAACCAGGGATGTAAAGTGAACCTGAAAAGACTGTAGGAGTATGAGCGAAACCACAGCTCAGTGAATAACCAGACATACCATACATCACACAAGTCATTAACAAATCATATGCAATGCAAGCACTTAACCATATGCACAGATACAAGTTTGGATGATCTAGAATCCAAACAGGAAAAAGATTTACGCCCTCTTTTTAATGGGTTGAAGAACCAGCATTCAATGACCCACCTGCCCAGGAGAGACTAAGTACACAGGAGAATCAACGATTTCTCGTTTTAATGTTATCACTTTGAATATAGTGGCTTGCACAAACCATCTCCTGCAATCCCCTTAGAAACTCCCTAAGTATTAATCATTTCAAAGCAATTCTACGGGCGACGTTCTTCGGTGCCTTTTAGTTCCTCATAGGACCGCCAGACCAAAGAGAACCTTGGAAGACTCACACATTGGATCAACCAACCAAAAACAGAGATCCGAAATATTAATACGTAGCAGGCTGTCACAACCATATATGCAATAATACAATTCGTGCAATGCATGTCCATATTATTTTGTTAAGTCAAAAAGTCTTAATCAATTTTGAGGTGACCATACATTACACACAATCATCATTATACTACTGCACAACACCAACCATTGCGTTATCGCTTGTATAAAGATATTTTAACAATCATACAATCATATCATATCAAACTTTCAACGAACATTCATTTGATTATCTTGCATTACATATTCGACTATTTACAATCACAACTAGTACAATATGACCGAATTACTCACCTGCTCATACCGCCTCAATCGTAATAATCCACTGGTAGATCTTCTAGTGAGTCAAAGTCACCTATTTAAAACAAAGTATTCATCAATACAATCTAGCTAAATCCTTATATGTGATTAGTGTCCTAGACTCGATATTAATACCTAGTATCGTCGTGTTTTTCCTATTTAATCTTACATAATTGTTTGATTATTTTTAGAAGTCACATTGCTCAAGAAATTAACTTATTTCAATTTCCATTCTTATCTATTTTATTTGTTTAGAACAAATATTAGACTAATACCAACTTTAATTAATACTAAATATTTTCTTAATTCTAGGGTTTCAAAAGTTATTAGATATTAATTCTAAACGAACTTAAATACTAGTATTATAGTTACTATCTAATACATATTTATATAACATACATATATACATATTTAGTAGATATATTATATATATATATTCGGTTTAAGTCAGAAAAGCTTTCGTTGGAAAAATTTTAGCTGTAAGCCGGCTCAAGGCTGCCGGCCTAAATCTCCAGGTGCCGGTGTAAATCATTTTGAAGAGAAAAATTTCATATCGAAAGCACCGGTATTGAAGGCCGCTAGCTTTCAACGTACGTCGGTCCTACGTCGCCGGCGTAGATCTCTAGGTAGCCGGCTTACGTTGAATTTTTACGTGAAAATTTATTTTACGTAACCTCTGTTTGAGTGTAAGCCGCCGGCCTATCCGTGTAAGCCGCCGGCCTATCCATGTAAGCCGCTGGCCTACAGCGTTTACACTGCCGGCCTTGAGGCAGCGTTGCACTGTTCATCATCTTCCTCCTCAGTTCGATTCTTTTTCTTTGATTTTTACCCGTTAAAAACTTACTTAAACTACTTCTAAGAGTTTATATATCATATATAAGGATATATAACAACTTTTAACACGTTTTAAAACATAACTATATAGATTTCGATTCTTGGAACTTAAAGCTAGGGTTTTCGAATTTTACCTTGTTGGAGCTCGTTTGATGCAATCCGAAGCTTGTGTTTGTGTTTAATAAGTTCCTAAGATAATTATAAGTCAGTTACAAATCATATCTTTGAACGAAAATCCTTTGAATCATGTCAACTTACTTTGAGCTCATTTTTGAGGGTTTTTGGCTTTGTTTTTCTTTTGATTCGAGTTTAGATGTTATGATATGTTTATTCTTCGTTTCTAGTTCGTTTGGTTGTTGTTTGGGAGTATTTTCGTGCTAAGGAGTGTAAAGATTAACGAGTTTTGGTCTGTTCTCCATTAAGGTCACTTATTGCACATATATATAAGAGAAGAAAAAGAAAGAAGTTTCGGTTGCTTTCTCCTCCAATTCTCCCCCGAATGTGTTCTCATCCTGCTGTTATTTTCAAGCCAATTAATGTTAAAGTGACTTGGCAACATGTGATTGGTGTGGGTGGTTGATTTTTGTGGAAATTTGGTCCATGATTGAAGCAAATCCGGCTCTCCTCTTCTTCTCCTTCAACTTGCACCAACTCAGCCGCATTTTCCCCACCGAAAACAGCAGCCCCAATATATATATATATAGTTTATTATTTAATTAAATTTTGAGTTAATTATACGAGTTATACAGGTATAGATTAGTTAATATTTGGAAGTTTTTGTACAAAAATATGCTTATAAATTTATACAAAACACTTAGATTTTCAAATAATACAAATTGAGGTAATATATATACGTAGTTAATTATTCGTATAATTTTATCTCCCGCGATTTGGATTTCTTAAGCTTATCGGGTCAATTTTTGTTTCAGGCTCTGATAGCTTAAGAAAACTCGGTTTAGAACAAAAGCGTGATCGGATTATTTATTTGAAGTTTAGATTTTTGAGTTATTCATCAGTTTGTATTTTCGTTGTATATTTAAAAATCCTAACGGTTTATGTTTGGATTACCGTTTTCTGTTTAGGAGCATAAATAGTCATTTATGCCGTATTGGACTTAATATAGGAACTAAACTATATTTATATCTCTAGTTTTGATACTGAACATAAATTCTTATTAGTAGCTTTTAAATTTAACCAGGGATTTAGAAATTAGGGTTTAAGTCTAAATATAAACTCATTACTACTCGTTATTCTAGTATTGAATCATTATCGAGATAAAAAACAATCATTTAATCTTTATATTCATATTTTCTATTTAAATCTATTTATACACTAGGTTTTCGGGTCTAGATTTTAGATCATATCTTGAATTAGTTATTCAAGATACAAAATCTCATTTTCGGTATTAACTAGGGTTAAAGAATTTCTTTATTCGATTCCTAAATCTTTCATTTATCAAAAATCTAAATATTATTCTATTATTAGACTTCAGTCAGAATCTAAATCTATTATCTAGTTTATACCATCTATTATAAAGTCGGGTATTAATGTGAAAAATTCCCGGGGTTTACAGTAGTGGTTATGTATGTGTTTGTGGCTTGAAAGAAGAGGGAGAGGAGAGGAGAGGAAAGTGTTTGGATTTTGATTTTGCGAGAGTTTTGTTATGTAAAGCGAAAAGTATGTAAAATGAGAAGGAGGAAGGGGGTATTTATAGAGTTTTGGAGTGAAATTTAGAGGGAATTAAAATAAATGAAAAAGAAAATAAAATGAGGGGGAAGAGAAAGAGAGAGAAGTGCTAGCCATAAAAGAGAGAGGGGAGAGTGAGTGATAAAAAATTAACTTTAGTAAAGAAAAGTAAGTAAAGTGTAAGAGAAGTTTAGTAAAAAGTAATATTGGAAAAGTAAATGTAAGAAATAGGTATATAGATAGTAAAAAGTAGGTAGTAAAAAAAAATAGAGATAAATGAATAGTAATAAATAGTAAACAAGACAAATAAAATACATATAGTAAGAAAAATACGAGTAAACTGGTTATATTTGATATTTTTAGAAGTCGAAAAATTTTATAACCGGTATTTTATGATTCCTTATCTCATTAACCAGTTTAGATTGATTTTTTGAAGGTTTTCATTGTTTTACGTGTCGGGACTCTGATTTCAAAAACCGATTTCGTTTAGGTTTGAAACAAGCGAATTTTTGGCGAATCTAATCTTTTTATGTAAACCCCTGAAATTTCGGAATCGGTTTAGCATAAAACCCTAACCGGAAGTCAAACGGAACCTTAAAGGTCAAACAAAACCCTAGTTTACCGTATCAATCTAAATCCGGCATTTCCATTTTCTTTGGCCCGGAAAAACGAAGTTGGGATAATTAGCACAAATAGCTCGTAATAACCATAGGTTTTATAAAAGTTTCAGTTTCGCGAATTTCGGGTGCCCTTCGAACCCGATCGGACACAGTTCTCGAAAAACGTGTCCGGAAGCCCGAAATAGTAAAAATATTCCGAATACACCGTTAGACTCGAAAAATATAAGTTTTTCAAAAATATCAATTTCATAATTTTTCAGTAAGTAAAAATAACAGATATAGCTATTATACGCGTATTTTCTTACTACCGGTACTTTAATTGTTATATCTACTTTACATTACACTATTCATTACTATTCTACACTATTCTTTTATCTCTACTTTTTCTTACACCTACTCTTACACTCTACATAACCTGTTATCTTAACTTTTTACCTTTCCCATAACTTTATATCACATCTACCTTACAAATTACATCTTTTATTTAACAAAAAGTCAAAAAAATAAATCAATTCCCCCCCCTCACACAATGGCCGGCGCTACCCCCTCACATGCCCACAATTTTGTTTCAATTTCAATTTATTTTAATCACACAAAAATCACTCCTCAAAATCCTATAAATACCCCCTCATACCTTCACTTCTTTCACACATTCACTACCACAAATTCATACCAAAACTCTCTCAATTTCCTCTCAAAGCTCTCTCAAGTTACTATCTCAAAACTCTCTCAAAATAATTCCACAACAACTTCCACCAACAACAAAAACCCATAACCACATAACCACATCAAAGTCTTCTTTAGGTAACCCATTTATAATTCCTTCTTCTTCTTCATGTCATGTAACTTTACATGACCATAGTGTGAGTTTCCAAATAACAAGTTGTGGAAACTACATTATGTTCATGTATTGTTCTTGTTCATGCCAATCCATTTATGTTTATGTTGTTTTATTATTGTTTATATTCTATACATATGTATACATATTCTTTAGAGCATATAAGCTCACTTGCAATTTATTTATTTCATGCAAAGCAATTTATTTATTTTTCCATTGCAATTTATTTATTTATTCCTTGTTGAATTAAGACTAGTCTCTAGTCTTAGACTTGTCCTCATCAAGTCAAAACAAGCTTTTCTTTCATTTATTTTATTATGGGACTAGTTTATTTCTTAGTCCCGGGAGCCTTGAAAAAGCTAAGACTCCAATACTTGATTTTATTATTTATGCTTTATGTTATTTTGTTTATTATTATTCTCATAATCATGTTCATTTAGATTGTTGTCCAAAAGTTCTATTTTCTAAAGATAATGAAATAAAAGAAGACTTTTGTCACTTAGGAATAAGTTTATGTGAAAATATAAGATAACAAAAATAAACTCATTTTCAAGTTACAAAAAGAATTCACTATGAATTTAGAAACTATTTTTACTTAAAAAGCTAGTTAAATCTTTGTTACTCTACTTTGCTTTTCAAAAGAAAATATTTTGTTGACAAAAATGGTTGTTTTCATAAAGAAAGAAAATAAGATGGAGAACTAAGGAAATTTTTAAGACCTTTGCAAACAAATAGGCAAAGAAAATTTATGTTTGAAAAGAATAAATTTTCACTTTTCAAGTTACAAGAAAAAGAATAATAGATTATAGAAATTAGTTTTTCTACAAAAAGTCCTTAATTGTTCCACTTTGTTTTCATAAAAACCAAATTTTCATGCATGGGTAATTATTCTTGAAAATAGGAGACATGAGAAAAAGAATGAGAAATATCAAGTAAAGATTTTTGGCCAAAACAAGTAAACAAAGGAATTTACACAAGAAAATGAAGAAAAGCATATTTTCTAGAAAACTTCAAAAATATTATTAGTATAACTTAGAAAGTAGAAATTTTATTTTTAAAAGTCACTTGGGAAAAGATAAATAAAACCAACATAAAACATTTTTTAGAAAATAAACAAGGTATTCATTTCAAAGAAATTCACAAAAACAATTTCCGAAAAACTTCAAACCGACATTGTTTTACTTAAGAAAAATAAATTTGGACAACAAGACACTTGAGCATGCTTAAATATGAGTTATATAGTTACAAAAAGAGAATTTTTCAACTATATAGATAACTAAGTATTTATCAAACAAATTTTGATTTCTTGAACCAAAGTTGTTTTTACTTAAAAATCCGTGGTGAATTTTGTCACCAGTTTTTCGAAGCCTATATGGCTTTGTTTGTGGGAAATAATTTTAGAAATGGGTAGATCTTTTCGAGTAGATAGAAATCGGTATATTATATGCGCGATTCCGAGTTAAAATGACCAAGTTATGGCCATTTTAAGTTGGAACATTCTTTCATACGAACTTTGACGTTCTTTGACATTGTTTTGTCAAAATTCAAGAAAATCTTCAAGAAAAACTCATTATGGGTATTTTCTTTGGTTAGGTGAACCCGAGGAAGGATTTCTTCACCCCGAGGACTATTACGATTTAGTGGAGTGTGTGAACGACTCATCCGCTTAAGAGAAATAGACGGCAATGGCATCGTGAGTTATTTCCCGTTATTTTTCATACTCTTGCTTGTGCTTGTAAAATTAGTTGCACTAAATCTAAGCAAACTCAAAAAGAAGTGTATGATAATATGTTGAAGGAATACTAAGTATATCGAAACTCAATTTGTTTGTAATAAAGTTGTATGTACATTAATATCTTGAATTGTTTGAAATTGGTTGATCACTGAAAGAAGTTAAATGTAACTACTAGACTTTAATTAAAGAAATTATTCATGCACTTCATATGTTGAGTCACATTGCATTCGCTATTATACAATTGGTGGGACAAGTGTATAATAGTGGTGGTAGACATAACCGGTATATCATATAAGTGGCGAGTAGGAGCCGGTAAGAACTACTTGGATTGATGGCTAGTAGGAGCCTGTAATAACTACAAGTTTTTCGTGGCTAGTAGGAGCCTGTAATAACTACAAAAACTTTTTGGTGGCTAGTAGGAGCCAGTAATAACTACAAAATTTTTGATGGCGTATAGGAGCCGGTAAGACCTATAAAAGTGTTTTTAAAAGTGGTGGTTGTAATTGGCCTGAATACCCAACCCCGAATGAAGGGCGTCAATTCATTCAACATATGATTCCCGGAAAGTCATATGTCTTGTATGCTCACGTGGTTGTTGCATTTCATACGTTTGAATAATAAACTTGATTGATAATTTACTTCGAGTATGAATTATGGGAATTACTCACTAAGCTTATTAGCTTATACCCCGATAGCTATCTTTTGCAGTTCCCGTATTTATGGCTAAGGCCACGTGGACCTTGTGGACAGGTAATCCCTTTTGTATATTAGAATTTTAAATAAAGAGTAGCTTAGCTTTAGCATGTTAATATGTGTATAATTAGTAATTTAGGGAGTTGTTCATAAGATTATGCCATGAACAAATAGTTATTGTGATTCTTCTTTTCTTAATATGTTTTTATATCTCCTTAAGCTTCATTATTCCATATATGATCCTCTAAAATTGTGAAAGTAAGCCTTACACTTAATATAAAAGCTTTTGGAAATGACTAAGGTTGTCATACTTAAGCTTTAATATTGAGTGTGGCGGACTGTCACGTTTAGGGTACCCGTTGGGGCATGACATTTTAGGTTATAAGACAGTATTTCGGATCATAATCTAAGGTTATCTCATTTTTACTGTTTTATGGTTTCGCGCACGGGATTGCCGGTTTTAGGTCAACTGAGACTTGTTATTGACCTAAGTTGACTTTATGATTCTGGTTTGATTACTGACTTTTAAGTTTTACTCGTAAGATTATAAAATCTAGAGATTTATATTTATATTGTATTTCTGGTTCACATTTTTAAGTTTACTCTATTTTCATGATTTATTTAATATTTTACAATTCTTGGGATTGTTTAATCAGGTCTAGGACTTTTAGTGTTATATATTAACTCGGTTTGAATTTTGATATTAATTTTGAATTTTTGATTCTAAAATTCACCGAAGGTTTTAAGATTTCATAATTTTGTTATTGAATATTAGTTGGACATACTGTCTCGATTTACATGTTAGGGTTCAAATAGATGAATCATTTACCATAAGGATTCCAAGTCGAACAATTATTGGATTTTTATTTTTTTTAAGGTGCTTTCTTTTCTTAAAGTGACAGAATCCAATATTTGATCTTGTTTAGAGTTTCTAGTGCTTGGTTTTAACTTGGATCGATTTTAGAGTTTAGGTTTCGGTATTAGCTCTAAGATTATTTTCTAAGAATGCTGAAAAATTCAAGGGCTTAGAGTTGTTATGAATTTTTCCTATGAAAATATGAAGATAATGCTCAAGATAAGTTGACCCATGGTATAGAAAACACACATCCGATGAGTTCAAATCATATCTAAGCTATTGCAAGATATATTTCTAATTTTAAGGGATATGGAAGATGAAATGGAGATGACTATTACTTTTGGATATACTTAGATTATTCTCTATGTTTAAATTCAATACAAACAAGATATTTTTCATGATAAGATAATTAACAACAAAGACATGTAGAAGGAGGATAATTATATAGTTAGATTTTTCGCATTTTTGAAACTCCACAAGGATATAATCAAGATACTACTGCACAATATTAAGAGATAATTTTGTATCTAATGGCTAAGCTCCAACACACTTTATCCTCCTTTTAGCCATTGAAGATAGATATATATATACAAGAAGAATTCAAATTTTACAAATATACATCAATTACAATCCTTCAACAAATTCCTCAAAGTGCTAAAGCACTTATCAAAACTTCTTTACAAACTCTTATCATTATTTTACTTGCGTGTTGTGCTTATTTGAAAAAGAGATTTAGCTTGTGTCCTTCAATATTTGAATTGTATTTTTTCCGTACTTAGGGTCATAAATAGCTCTATAGTTAGTGTTAGCTTAAGATTAATTTATATGACTAAATTGAGGAAATTGAGTCCAAGACAAGTGTTTGGTATTCTATTTGTAATTAAGAATTTTTGGATAGAGTGGAATATATCCAATATGGGATCCTTGGTTAGGGTTGAAGAGTGGACGTAGGCATAAGGCTAAACCATTACATATAGTTGTCTCACAATTTTCTCTTCGCTCTCTATTTATTTTTGCGCACTTCATATTGTTGCTTGGTTTTATAATTGAAAATTTATTCTATTGCCTACATATTCTTAAGTAATTAAGGGGATTTTAAAATTTTGTTTGAAAAAGTTTTAATTTTTGAAGAATAATCAATTCAACCCTCCTTCTTGGTTGCTTAATTGGGATAGACATAATTTATTGATGCAATTTGAAAGGACCTCAAATTGAGATTGATAATGTGCAACAAAAGTTGTTTGCACCAAATTGGAAATAATTTCTTGAACATATTCATATGCAGATGGTATAAGTCTTACTAATAATGCTTAAATGAATTTCTTCTAAGAACTCAATTGTTGGTTTAAATCCTTTACTTGTATCGATTTAATCCTCAATTTGATGAAATGTTTAAAAAAAAAGGGTCAACTTTAAAGAGCCATCCCAATATATTTGCTCTTGAAAATTTTGTTCTCTAACGTTATACCCTTAAGTAACTATTCACTATTTGAAGCATTTTGTGAAGGCGATGAATTAATGTTACCATGAGAATCATGATTATCCTTGGTTTGATTGTGATTCAACTCAATTTTTTCCATTTGAGCAAACAATTAAGCTAAACTTTCTTGTTTTGCTAGTAAAGAGTTTTTCAAGATATCCATATCTTGATGATGATTTGTTGTTTCTAAAATCATTAGATCAACATGTGAGCACCAAATATTACAAGCCATGCACTCTTTTAATGGGCCTGGTCCACTTCTTCTCATGTTTCTTTAATATAGTATATAAAATCCTTATATTTCTCTCTCTTCCTTAATATGTCAAGTAAAATCTTCTCTTCTAACTATATATTCTTTCTCGATTGAATAAGGATTTTCATGGCTAACTGCTTTTTTTTTTTTTTTCCTAAGGTACATGTTTAAATTGCTAGCTCTAGTTTGGCTATGTCAAACTCTTAATTGAGACACTTAAAATATAGTTGAATTAAGGGAATTCTTCCATTTTATTTTTCACTTGCTATTTATCGAGCTTGGATTTCGATTTTCGATTTAATTTCCTTTAATCCTATTTACATCAAACCCTAACCTATTTAATATAAATCATTGACTAGGGATTAAAGGGAAGTTTTAATTTTTTAAAGAGTTTTTAGAGTCGCCACCCGACTAAAGTTGGAAAAAAAATTAACACCAATGAATAGATTGATTCTAACATAGCTACAGATATGCGAAAAATGTTTTCCAAAACAATAACTAGATATTACTAAATCTGGGGGCTAACCATATTTAAACTTAAACGGTTAACACCTTTAACTTTTTAGTTATGAATTGTTCCATAAAATATCCTATATAACATTCCTATATGATATTTACAACATATTTACAAAAATATCTACTTTCCTATTTTGTTATATTTTACAAGTTTCACTAAGGTACTTTCCTATTTCATTAAGGTTCACAGGTTAAATCAAATATATCAAATCTTACAAAAAAGGCAATTAACATTCATATGCAACAAAATTAGGAAACTATATTTACATGGAACAATTTCCAACTTTATCAAACTTGTAAAATAAGGCAATTAGATAACATTTTTGCAAAATAGGCAACTAATATCTTTATGTGATAAATTAGGAAACTACATCTACATCTACATCAAGTTTACAAAAATAATTTTTCCTTTTTTTTTTAGAGTTGCCAGTTAGGTACTACATACCTGCTATTCAGGATCAGACAATACGTAGTTCTTTTGATTGATGGAAATTTAGTTTGTTAGTTAATTTGAGAAACTTGAAATCTTATCACTTTAAATTCATTAAATTTTAGTAATTTAAAAAATTGATTTTTCATTGTGAATCCTAAATCTACTAAATTAGGTCTTAATAATTTTATAAAAATTGCTTTTATAAGTGACAAAATTTTTGAATAGGAACAATAAACATATCAAGTATATCATATTATCACAAATCGAATTATAATGAGAGACATAAAATCATGCAGTTAGATCCATATTATCTTAATAGTAAAAGAATCAGTCTACACTATTATGAGCACATAAAGAATGATATATTCACAAAATTAGATCTTCAAGAATCATAGCATCATATAGTATGTTACAAATTTTAATCAAAACTGATACACACTAAACAAAATATAAATACATCAAATAGATCATGGCAACCACTTGGTCATATTAATTAAACATATCATAGTGAAAATTAATTTTATATCATTATGAAGATCAAACTTATATTAGTAAAGGTATCATGGTGAAAAGAAAATTAATAGTATTATTATCAAGATACTATAGTGAAAATAAAAAGTTTACAAGGTATTATAAACAATAGTGAGAATTAGATTTATTAACAAAGTATTCAATGATAAGGTATTGAGTAAATTACATTAGAAGGTCAAAATATTTAGGAGTAAGTTCATTTTAGGTCACAACGTTTCGAAAAGTCCAAAAGAGATTACAACGTTTGAAAAAATTTCTTATAAGATTTAATTAAGTTTTTTCCTATTAATGTATGTCAATGGGACCTTAAAAGAAAGGTTTTTTTTGAGTTTTAATTATATATTTCTCTTAATCACACATGCTAATTGTGACTTAATTGACCCACTTTTCTAAATGTTATAACCTAAAATGAAAATATCCCCAAATGTTGTGACCTAAAATGAACTTACCTCTAAGCATTATGACATTCTAGTATAATTTACCCATAAAGTATTAGTGAAACATGCCATCACGAAAATTAACTTAGGAATATGGTACAAACTTATGGTTTTAATCTTAATAAAATACCACAAACAATTTATTCGAAAGACAAAACATAAATTAATCTATATGTTTTAAGTATTTAATGCAAGTAATTAAAACAAACATATATTCATATAACACTATTGCTACTATTATAACAAGATTTTTTATTATTATAATATGATTATTGTTAAAATTCTTTTTTATTATTATTAAATAAAAAGAGAAAGATAAAAACAAATTACCTGTGTGCAAATTGCTAGAGCACAGGGATGATTAGATGGCGGCAGGTCGGATCCCGGATCCAACGGTTGTGATTTTCGGTTTTGAGTGGCTAACGATAGCATGATGAGAGATGGAACGTTGGACGGCCACTAGATGATAAGGCGAGTTATCCAATGAAGCCAATTTTAGCTTAAGGTGGTTGTATGGAGGTAGTTTGTGCTGCTGGATTGGCGGCGGTAATGGTGCTGCTACTCTTTCCGACCACTTTAGAGAGGGCTTTTGTTATCACCTTGTTGATTTCAACCTCCTAAAGGCTTCTCTAACATCCAAATTCCTTAAATTTCCTTGTGTGAACATTAACTTGGCTTCAAAGCTTCAAAGCCTTAGATCAAGAAAAAGAATACAATAGTTAGTAATCCACGTGAAATTAATGCAATTCATGTCTAGGTTGAATTTCTTATGCTCTATTTATAGTCCTAAGGTTTAGAATTGGTGCTCAAGTCTTACTAATCTAGACCAATTTTGAATCTAGGGCTCTTGGGCAAGTTTTAGAACGGCAATTGGAAATCCACCAATTTCGAGCACAAGTTTCTAATTAGATCCTATATCTATATCTTTTATGTGTCTTAGAAGCTTCTCATATTTTCCAACTTAGTCGAAAAACAAAATTTTAATGTGGATTTCTATTTTTCAGGAAAGTCGAATATTAATTTTTCCCAAAATTCAAGCTCCGATTTGATTTAGCAAATGTTCATGAAATCTTGTAAATTTGGTGTCAATTGGAAGCCTTCCATGTCTAGTTTGCAGTTTCACCATCAATTTGATGAAATTGCAATTCAAATCGGGTAAAAAATGGTGCAAAAGTAGCACCAGTAGCTGATTCGCTGTAAGGACCCGCTATCACCCCCATAACAAAAATGGATGATAACAGTTCCCCAACCACATATAACCTGTAGAATTATATGTAAGGTTTTCCTAAAAGAAGTGTTTGAAGTATTATTTGCCTAAACTCTCAATACCTAACTCTTAAATTTGAAAATTATTGATTTTTGTAAAACCTGTAATAAAACACAACATCATATTTATCATATATTACAAAGGAAATAAGTTAAAGATATACATATAACTCGGTTTAGATATTACAAAAAAAGGCTTCTTACAAGCCTTATATAAAAGAAGGTAATACAACCTATATCATCTAATAAACACATCAAAAGATTTTATAACTAGGCTATTACAAGTTAGGAATTGCATCTTGGTCCATAGTCATATCTAATCCTCCAGGTCATCTAAGAAATCCTCAAAATCGGTACCATAACCCATATTTGTGTAAAACTTGTCTTGATCGTCACATGAAATAGTTAAAATATGAGTCAAAAGCCTAGTATACAAGTAACGAATACAAATGCGAAGTGATCTACACATACTTAAACTAAATGCAAATGCAACAGTGATTAGATTATTAGTTAATCTTTAGTTAGCCAAACAATACTGGAGTATTCAAACTCCGAACAACAGGGATTTTTTGGGGAACCTGAGTAACGATCACGACGCTCAGGGGGTTGATATAAGCAGCTTGGATACTCATATCTCCTAGATAATTTTATTTAAAATAAAAAAGTAATCTCATTTATGGTTCTCAGCCGTTTCTCGACTTTACTTAACTCAATCCATAATTTCACCTAATTCAAGTGTTCCCATAAACATCGAATTAAATCATATTACATCCTTTCAAGAATAAGCAAGTGTTATATCGATACCGAATATCCTATCAATTACCCACTGAACCACTTATGAGAGTCATTTTAAAATGACAAGAGTGGTCTAAACGCCTAAAACTACCATGCCCCCAATTTGAGTAGGGTACCGCTCTCCGAACCAGATTTAATGGTATAAAAGATACTCATATAAGCAATTATTTAATTTCTTTAATTTAAAGTAATTTTAAAGAATGTCTATCATAAACAAAGAATCAAGCAAGTTACTGCGCACCTGAAATAGCTCGGGAACTAATAGGGTTAGTCGAACGAGGATCTATCACTGTACAAGAAAATATTGAATTTCTTACTTAGTTCAAGCACTAATCAACTAGTTTCAAATATAACTAATAAAAGAAATTTCAAATAAATTATTACAAAGTCATAACATAGCATTTAAACATCATATAATATCATACAATACTCAACAAATATACAATTGATCATATATCAAACTTTGGAAAATATTGGAGGAAGTTTTTGAAAATGAAAACTACAAGGAACACGCCGGCCTTCAACTCCGACGGCGTTGAACTGGTGCACTATACACTAAAACTCAACGCTTACCATCACTGGCAACGTTCAAAATTACATTGGCAGCTTTTAGTCAACGCCGGCAGCTTTGAGCCAGTGTAGATTGCAACTCCAATTTTCAAAAATTTCCGAGAGTTCCATGGGCTTGGTCCACGCCCGTGGATACCCCCAACATCGACAGCATTTTTATGTACACCGATAGCGTGGGATACTACGCTGGCGGCCTATTGCTGGCGTAGACCACTGGAACAAAATCACACGATATTTACAAATCCCCCTGTTTTCTTTACAAAATTTACTCATTTCAAAAATCCTCCAAACTTATTCTAAGCTTCCCAAAACTTGTTACATGTTCTTAACACCATTCAACAAGTACTAACTCCTCCTTAATCCATCAATCATTCAACTAAAACATCACACAAAATTTTCACTTCAATTCCACATGCTCCTTACACTACTCAACCCTAAAGCCATCCCAACACAATCATCCCCACACTTCTAAATTCACATAAAACATATACTACAAACTTCTCTTGCAATATAATTCTACTCAAACCATCATTAATGTATAAAAATCATTCTATCACCAATTAGCACAGAAACCCTATTCTAACAAAAGCTTAACTTAAATACACATAAGGCAAGAGGAATATACTTACCATATGGACTTGGAGCTTTGGTTTAATAATCTTGTTGCAAGCCTTTGAGAGTTTAAGTTGTAGAAAATGAAGGGTTTAATTGTACATGGACATAGGAAAGCTTTTGAGAGAGTAGAAATAGGGTTTTGAAGCTTTTTGGTATGTGTAATGGTGGTCTGAAATTTTTGGACGAATTTTGCATTTCAAAAGTTGATCTTTATCCATTTGTTGACTTTAGTGGCTGCCCTAATTAAGTCCTTTAATGGGCTTGGATTTGGCTAATTAATGAAGCTTGCTTTTTCGTTAATTAAATGTGGTCTTGGGCTTTATTTGTAACAAAATTTTTTGCTATAAATTAGTTTTATTACATGTATAATTTAACTTATTCTAATCATATTTCATACATTCTAATGCACTTAAAAATTTATGAACTCAATATTTAACCATTCTAAGATATTTAATTATTTGTAAAACAACAACTCAACTCATTTTTCATGCATCAACATAATTAACATTTATTACATTTCAAAATCATATATAATTTCAATAACACATTTATAAAATATATTTTGAAAAATTCATGGCTATTTCATTTGTGCGAGTGCTTCTTAAAGAAGAAGATGCATGCTGACTTCAACAATGACGTTAGCATCCCTTTTTTTCTTCTTGAAACAAAGCTTAAAATTTCAGACTAATTAAATGAATCCAACATTAAGTATATGATAAAAATTACATTAAACTCAAATATTTTTCTAATGCTTGTAAAAGTCAAATTTCATGCTATTGAAAATATCAAAATTGTGGAACTTTGAGTCTAATATAATATTTTATTTTTATCATATATTAAAATATATAAATATTCATATTCATATATTTTTAAGCTCAATTAAGCAAAAATGGGGTATCTACACTATTCACATATTCATGTTACTTTTTGTTGCTTCTATTATAGTTTGTTATACAATTGTTGTAGATCTTGTTATATTAACTATCCTATAACAGCATTTTATTGCATAAATATTTATTTTTAGAAATTGTAAGTTCGTAGATCTAATGTATAACCTAAGATATGTTACAATTTTTCACCATGTCGTATGTTTGCTTTGTCTGCTATTCTTGTCTATAACGTCTAGTTTGATTTGATGATAGCTAGAGTTTGACGCAATTGCAATCGAGGCGAGTCAAACTTGAGTATGAGCTACTTAAGTATCTATTAAGTTCAAGCTCGAGTTTTAAAATAGAGAAAATTACATATTAACGTTTGTGGTTAAGTTTGTTTAAGGTATCATTATTTTGAATAGTTCAAAAGAGGAATAAATATTTGCGAGGTAAATTCATTTCAGATTTTAAAGTTTCAAGTAGTTAAAAAGAAGAATCCAAGTTTAAAAAAATGAGTCAAATAAAATATCAATAATTGATCATTAGGAAAAAGAAAGAAAAGTTATTTGAAAATTGATCCATATATTAATATCTCAAATTTTGTAAAATATTGATACCTCATTTGATTCTCAATATGAAATGTTTATACTTTTTTTAACCACTCAAAACGTTACTATCTCAAATGAATTTATCTCCAAAATTTAATACTTTTTGATTAATCTCATCCTTTTAAATACTTGATTTGGTTAGTTTGCATGTTACTATAAAAGTTTTTTATTTTTAAAAAAGCATTATAAAATATTTTAAATTAAACTTGAATTTTAAATTTTCAGTACACGTTGAATTTGTGCTTAATATTACATTGGATTGATTAGACTAGCTCATAGCCCTATTCAACTTTACCTTTGACCTTGGCCAAAAAAAAAAAAAAAAAAAATGGAAAAGACTCTTCCTATGACCAAGACTCAAGTTCTAGGAAAGAGGCCGAGAGTAGTAATGGAGTGTCACATGAGGAGAAGAACAGTGAGGTAGTGAGGATATGCAGAGCCAGGGCCATGAGCATGTATTATGGAGCTACGTAACATTACACGAAAAAAGGAATATGTGTTTGCTGTACTCAACCTCTCGTTCTGTCTTTGTTATATCCAAACCAATAAATATTTGATATATATTAAATAAATTAAAAAATATAAAACTTTTTAAAATATAAAAAAAAAATTTTTTAACACATGTCAGATATTAATTTAATAGGACACAATGAAGATTGGAACGACAAAACTTTTTCTCGACCAAATCACCTTTTCGCTTATTCACACGTTCTAAGATTGCGTATCCGCTAGGATTAAGGAAAAGTCATTTAATAGAAAATAAATAAGGCTAGCAAATAGCAAAGGAATATTTTTCGGAATATTAGTTACTAAATTTAAAAGAATTTTTTTTTAAGATCGATTATATATTTTATGGAAAAATAAATATTATGAAAAGATATTTTCTTTTTATAGGAAAAAAAATATACTTTCAATCTTCAACCTTTTCTTTTTTTTATTTTAATTCACATCCCTTTTTAACTTTGAGTGTTAAACATTTTTAAAACCTTATGAAAATTGAACTTCTATTAGATATGTTAAATATTCTATCCATTTAAGGCATGTCCTGGTTTCCATTTGGGTTGGACCAATAGGTCAAGTTTGTTAATATAGACATAATTTTTCAAACCATTTTTAATCATCTTTTTTTTTTTTGTATTTTTCAATTATACTATCATAATATATTATGAAAAAAATTTAATTATATCATCTAAATAAATCAATTTGATATTATCATTTGTCAAATTAATTATTGATAATTAATTTAAAGATGATATATAGAGTGTATGCACTTGAAGATTTAATAACACTGATGGAAGTCCCTTTTCTTTAAGATTTTAAAAATGTGTAGGATTTAAGTAAAAAGAAAAAACATTGTTGACCTAAATAGAAAATTAGGTAAACACTAAGGATTAAAAGCTTTTTTTAATAGTAATTATTTAAGGTACTTATGAAGTGCTAAAAGATGAGACTTTCATATATTGATTTCATGAATTTACTTCTTTTAATATAATATATAGTCATATGTGAGAAGTAAGCAATTTTTTTTTCTTTTTAATTGTCTATGTGTATTTTTCTCTTCATAATTTTTTTAATAAAACCTAATTAATAATATTGTTTTTAGTCACCACCCGAAGTAAATAAAAAAACAAAACTATCAAACTTTCAAGCTTGTTGGTCTAGACTACAATCAAGAGGGGAGGATGAATTGGTTACCATTTCAAAATTTTTGAAATTAAACCTTTATATGCAAATCTCCCCTCAAGTTTACTTACAATGATGATGGTAACACTAATTAACGAATAAATAAACATTGTTATTCTCTAATTTGATGATAACAAAATAAGTAAAATGGAACTAATTAAATTATTAAGTGTGCAGATTTTATAAGAAAAAGATACAATGATGAATAGTATTAGGTTACCCAGAAGCTTATACAGAATTTTCCATGTTTGTGAGTTCAATTTAAAAAATACAATCCGAAAGGAAATCTAGAGACTATGCTGGAAGAATAAAATAAGCTTAAATTCAACCCGGGGGGTACTCTAGAAGGAAGCATCAAGACTTCAAGCACAAAATGATCGGCTCTATTCATTTAATGGTTAATGGATCTTCAAGACCCAGCTCCAAAAGATGAATGCATTTGGATAATGTATTCATATGTTCCACTAAGTTGAATTATGATTTATGGGGATTATATCAAGATGAACAATTTTTTTTGGGAATGCTGCAATACTGAGTTCAATAAATTGGATTAATTGATGCTGCGAATGTTACTTTAGTATTGTGAAGATGTCAATTGCCTTATACATTCATATCAACATTGCACATGAGGATTCAAAATTTAGACTAAGTTAATGTTCAAGAAGTTGTAGATAAATATGAATAGAGCTATCTTATGTTTTTGGACACGATAAAGTCGAGGCTTGGACTATCTTCTTTATATAAGATATCAAATGGATTTTTGAGAATAAACATCAAGCAATTCAGGATAAATATCAAGCAATGAACATCAACTTATTATGATCTTATCCAAGTTTAATTCATTTTCAAATTCATTTCAAGATATCAATTGAGAAGCTTCTTAAGATATCAACCTGCAACTAACAAGAAGAAGCTAATCCAACATCCTACAATAGATTTTTTGGACGTTGGAAGACAAAATTATTATTTATTTAGGGTATACAAAAAGAAGAAGACGCTACTACAAGAACATTACTTGGAATATATATCCATTGCTCTCTACCTCAAATTCCTTGAACTGATTTGTGTAATCAATTTTCCTTGCTGCAAATTTCTTTGATCTTTCTTTCTTGATTAGTGGAGGAACTATAGTGTGTTCTCTTGATTTGTTTAGTAAGTAGAGCTTTATAGTCAGTGTTAGCTAAAGTAAAGCTAAGGAGTCTGAGTAGAGTTGAATGGTGAACTACTTGTAAACAAGTTTTGATTGGATTGGTAAAATATACCTGTATAGATTACAGGTTCTCCAGTTTGGAGCTGGAAGAGTAGACTAATGCAAAAGGCAGAACCACTATATATCGGGTCTGTTTATTTAGCTTTTTTTTTACAGATACAGATACTTTTTTCAAACTTTTTTCTAATAAATTATTTATCAAGAAATAGATATAGATAAAAAAAAGTTGACAGTTCTTATTAAAAGATCAAATATAGATAATATATATATATATATGCAAATCGGACATATTTACACATATCATTTTGAAAAAGATACAGATACAGATGAAAAACAGACCATCCAAACAGACCCATCATTAACCTAGCTTTTCTTCCCTACTCTTTAATTTCTTGCAATTTTATTTAGTTTTAATTACTAATCTTGTTATCACGTTTTTAACTCAAACGGGATTTTAATTTTAAAGGATTAAAATTTCACATTTTGATTATAATCAATTCAACCCTCTTTCTTGATTATAAAAGTAGGAACAACATTTGGTATCAGCGCTTAACTCTTTTGTCAAATTGAGTGATTTAAATAACATGGCTAAGAATGATGTTGCAATCAATCGTGCTCTTTCTTCGATGGTTTAAATTTTCCTTACTAGAAGATGCGCATGGAGACATATAAAGACTAATGATTATAACTCTTGGTAGGTGATATCTCGTGGTGATCACATGATTCGACTTAATGGAGAATCAACACTTTCTGACGAAGATAAGAAACAAATTGAAAAGAACAACAAAGCCAAGAACTTGTTGTTGACTACCATAGCATCATCAGAATTCTATCCGATTTCATTGTGCGCTACTACAAAGGATATATGGGATACTTTGTGTGATACCTATAAAGGAACCACTACCATCAAGGAGACAGAAATTAATGCTTTTACTTAAAAATATGAACTGTTTAAGTTTAAGACTAATGAATCTATGTAGGATGCTTTTAACTGGTTCAGGCCATTACGAATAAGCTTGCATCACTTGGGAAGAAGATTGATGATCCAGATTTGGTAAGAAAGATACTAAGGATCTTGCCAAATTCATGGGATACTAAGAAGACTACCATTGAGGAAGCTCAAGATCTTAACGATTTTACACTTAGTCAACTAAGGGAGAAGCCTATGGCATATGAATCCCATATTAAAACTATACAAGAACCTGAGAGCAACACTAAGGAATATCATTCAAAGCTAAAGAAGTTGTAGTTAATCAAGTTGAATCTGATGAGAGTGAGAATGATGAAGAAGAAGACTTAACACTTTTAGCTTGTAAGTTGAACAGATTTCTCAAGAAGCAAAGAGGTAAGAAGTTGAGTGTTTTTAAGTAAACTACTAAATACAAGAAAAATGATGTAGGAAAAGCCTATAAGAAAAAAGAAAAGAAAAAGGAGAAGAAAGAGATCCAGTGTTATGAGTACAAAAAGCTAAGACACATCAAATATGAATGTCCTACATTGATACAGAAGATGGAGAAGTATAAAAGGAAATGCCAAGCTATGTTAGCTACGTGGAGTGATTTAGATGGCACAAAGATTAGTCCAAAAGATTCAAATGAAGAGGAGGAAGAAGCAAATCTATGTCTTATGGCCGCCTCTGAGGTAAATTTTGAAACTGATGATGAGATAACTGAAGATGACATGCTTGCTGAAATGAAAAAAGCTCTTAAAAACTCTTAAAAAGGCCGATATAAAATTAACTAAGTGTTATAACGAGATTATGGCTCTTAAGAATGCAAAAGAGGCACTAAGACAAACAAATTTCTTACTTGCTGATGAAAAGGACATTTTGAAGCATGATAATGAAAACTTGCATGTTGATAATGAAAAACTAAAAAGGAAAACAATGTGCTTAAGGAAGAAATTAGTGTTTTGAAAGTTAAAATAGATGATTTATATAATTCAATAAAGAACACCTTTAATACATTTAATGAAAGTGATAAAAAAATTAAGCATGTTGATTTCTTCACAAAGACTATCAAGTGAAAAGCAAGGTTTAGGTTATGAGCATGGTTCTAGTTCAAATGCATCTAATAGGACCGTATTTGTAAAGGATAAATAAGTTGTTAATGCTGAGCTTGTTGCTAAAAATGATGAACTAAAATCAAGTCATGTAAAAAGAAATTATGCTAGAAATACTAGAGGATACCCTAGAAACTATTCTGAAAGAAAGTATCCTCCCTATGGATACTATTAAAAAAGTTCTAGAAGGTATTATAGAAGTTACCCTAGACAAAACAACATAAGACAGGTAAATACTAGGTATTGGAACAACACCTCTTATGCATGATTCTTTTGCAATAAACCTAGTCACATAGAGAAGTATTGCTATTATAAAAGAAACAGGCTTAGTAATCAACAAGTGAGTTAAAGAAATCAAACAAGCTTATCTGTTTGGGTTCCTAAAAAGGTTTAATCCTTTTTGAATTTTATAGGAACATGAATCTAAAATCAAAAGAATATGGTATCTAGACAGTGCATATTCCAGACATATGACTGGAAATGCTTCATTGTCAATAACATAACATGGGCAAAAAAAGGATATATAAAATTCGAAGATGACTGTAGAGGTAATATAATTGGAACCAGAGATGTTGGTATGACTCCTTGCATCATAGAAAATATTTATCTTGTGAAAGGCTTGAAACATAATTTACTTAGCATTAGTCAACTATGTGATAAGGGGTATAAAATGGTTTTTGAACAAGATAAATGTTATGCTTTTAATGAACATGGTATTAGAATATTTGAAGGCTTTAAGAAATGGAATATATATCTTATAAAATCTATTGAAGTTGAGAATGCTCGTTGCCTTTTATCTATAAATGATCATATTTTTACTTGGCTTAGACGGTTAGGACATGTTAATTTCTCTTAACTAGAAATATTATCTAAAAGGAATATTATAAAAGGATTGCTAAGAATTAATATTAAACATGATGTAAAATGTGATACATGTTTAAAGAATAAAATGGTATTTGTTTCATACAAAAGTAAAAATGAAATATCAACTAGAAGACCTCTTGAGTTATCGCATTTTGATCTGTTTGGACCTACTAGAACTCTTAGCATGGGCGATAGCAAATATGGACTTGTCATTGTTGATTATTTTTCAAGATATACTTGGGTTATATTCTTGCGACATAAGAAAGATACCTTTAACTTCTTTCAAAAATTTGCAAAACAAATTCAAAATGAAAAGGGAATCTCCATAATTAGTCTTCAAACTGATCAAGAAAAAGAATTTCAAAATGCACAACATATAAATTTTTTTGAAGAACAAGATATTTTCATAGTTTCTCAGCTCTTTATACTCCTCAACTAAATGGAGTTGTGGAATGTAAGAATAGAACTATGCAAGAAATGATTAGATCATGTTAAAGGAAAGTTGTGTTGCCATGTATTTTTAAGCAGGAGCCGTGTCCATAGTTTGCTACATCATCAGTAGAGTATCCATTTGACCCATGACATCCAAAATAACGTATGAACTTTTTAGAAGTAAGAAGCCTAATGTTTCTTATTTTCATGTGTTTGGTTTTAAGTGTTTTGTGAAAAAGAATGCTCTTAATCTTAGTAAATTTGATGAATCTATATTTTTAGGATATTCTTTGACTAGTCGTTCTTATCGTGTGTTTAATAAATCCTTAAAAACTATTAAAGAACCAATTAAAACTATTAAAGGATCAATTAGTGTTAAGTTTGTTGAAGATGTAAAAGATTGATGATGAAAGGGAATCCAAGATTAAAAAAGAATCTAGTCCAAAACTAAAGTATGAAGCATCGATCGTTGAAATTCAGGGATCTAGTCACCATGAACATATCCTCGAAGATAATACAAAAGGTACCCCAAAATCTAAAGAATTTGCACCAAAAACTTTTAAGGCTTGAAAATTTAGATCTGCTCATTCCCTAAACAAATAAGAGGTAATGTTCGATCTGCTGTTAAAATAAGTGCTAGTTTACAAGATTTTGAAAGTCATTTTATAAGGCCCTAGATTTTTCGATACTTTTAGAAAAAGCCTAGAGCTAATACCAAGACCGAAACACTAAAATCGACCTAAGTTAAAATCGAACTCTAAAAACCTTAGATTGAATCGATTAAATAATCCATAACCTTAGCAAGTGAGATAAATTAAACATAGCTCGAAACCTTAGAGGAGAGTAACTTAACAAAAATGTATCACCATCAAAACAATTTCGTATAGTACAACATGACCGACCTAGTTTATCCATAAACCTTAGAAACCTTAGAATTAATCTGAACTAATCACAAATCTAGAAAAATCTAGACAGTGTTAGATAAGTTGGATAACCTTAATTATCTAATAAGTAACACATGAAAAAAAAACCTTAAATGCCAAATCTTAAGAAAACGAGTACCTTCGAAAACAAAATGAAAATCTGATTTTCATTAGACTTAGGAACCCCATGCTAAACAATACGTCTACCTATGCTCCAACACGCAAGTCGAGACAATCTATCCAAATAATATTTAATAATAAAAAATGTGAAATAATTTCCTATAATATGGTATTAATTTATCAAGATAAAATTTCGTCAATTAAGCCAAACCGTTTCCGTACCTGGTCACTAGTACACAAATCGAGATAACATCACCAAATAACAATTAATGATAAAATTGTAAACCTTTAGATACTTCGATAGTGTTATAATAGAATCTTAGGGTCAAAACTACAATTGTAACCTTAAAGTCAAATCGAGTCAACATTTAACCCTAGAAGCTCTAAACTCGATTAGATAATGCCGAGAATCCTAAAATATTAAATAAATTATAAAAAAGGACAAACTCGAATTATGAATCAAATATATAGTATAATTCCTAAAATGATCATATTCGTCAAAATTTCAATCGTTTCAAACCTGAATCGAATCAGTTTCCATATCAAGACATCGACACGCAAAAAGAGACAAAACATTCCAACTAGCAATTTATGCTAGAAACATATTAATATATTTATAAAATATCAGATATAATTTTACCAGCTCATAAGAATGTTAATTATAGCTATTATACATGTATTTTATCTCTGCCGACAATTGATTAGCCACTTCATCTTACTTTTTACTATTCATTACTATACACCTCATTCTATTTTTTTTTTTTATATCCTTATACCCTATTCTTATATTCTTACATATCTATTTCTTATAATTTAATTTTTCGATAAAATTTTTACTATATTTTATTACATAACTTCTCTTTTACTTTTTTTCTCTCTATCTCTCCCCTTTCTTTCACACTAGTAGCAGCTGCTGCCCCCTCCCCATTTTCTCTGATTTTCACTTTCTTTTTCATTTATTTTTCCATCTTAATTCCCCTCATTTTTATCTCTATAAATACCTCTTCCCTCCTTCGCTTCTTATACACTTTTTACTACCCATAACAAAACTCCATCAAATTTTCTCCTCAAACTTTTCTCTCTAAATTTCCTCTCAAACTTTTCTTCCCTTTTTATCCATACAAAAATTCTATTTCTTGTTTTAGGTAAAAATGCTAAACTTCTTTCTCATAAATATTGTTTATAGAAATGACATGAATGTTTATGTCTTCAATTATTTTTCATATGAAATCCTCAGGATTTATATGCTATGGAATAGACATGTAAGACACATATTATTCATGTCACAATGTTATAATCATGTTCATAATATACTCTTTTTTTCATCTTGCTAACTTAACTTCTTATATACTAATATGTATATGCAGGAGCAAACACATGATTATACAATTAGGGGGCAAATATTAATTAAGTTAATCTTTAAATTATTTATTAATATTCACTCGCTATTACAATTATATTACATTTTATATATTTATGAGAATTTCATAATGATTTCAATGTGATATTTTCTTAAAACTTCATTAGAAAAATCATTCAAACAATAATTAAGAGTATTTAGTGCATTTGATAAGAGATTGTATATGTTACTTGAAAATTAATATTAATAAAAAATATATAGTTGATATCTGTATAAATTTTGCTTTTAATAAAAAAAATCATAAAATCTATCTAGATAGAATATCTATTCAAAACTTTTTGTTCATTTTCGTAGCATTACATATAGAAAACATAATGGTACTAAATCAAATTATATAATTAATGTGCAATATAATTACTTTTAACACAAATAGATCATAAAATATATATAGATAGGATAGTTATTCAATAATTCATATACATTTAAATAACACTAATTGAAAAAAAAAGTTATAAAATCAAATTATATGATTCGTGTACAATAAGATGCAATCGTAATATGGATAATAATAATTATTATCTTGTGGTATACTTTGAATACAAGATAGTTACTAACAATAATTTATTTAGTTTGATAATTTTATGATAAAAGAATTTAACGTTATCAGTTATCGCGAAAGAAAAAGTGAAAAAAAGACACATACATACACACGAGCGTGCATAGAGAAAAGTTAGGTAGTGTAAGAGAGAGAGGGTAGCTAGTATTATAAATGCATGTTAAAGAAAATTTAAAAAAGTACTCCATAAGATTTGAAACCATGACCTCATGAATGCAAAAGAAGATACTTAACCACTAGACCACACTTAGTTTTCTATCATAGTTCTCTCTTTATAATATACATATAATATATAATTTTAAAAAAATTTAAAAAATTAATTTTTCCCAAGTTTGGGGGGGTCCCCCTTATATCCGCCCCTTTGTATATGTGATATATATATTTTTTAAAGCCTATTGCTCATTAACCTAATATTTATTTATTTCATGCACATATTTTATTTTATGTGCGATATTTTTATAAGTGTCACGCCCCAAATAGTATCTTAAACATGACAACCTGCCACACTTAATATTAAGACTTAAGTATGACAACCTTAGTCATTCCAAAAGTCTCGATATCAGGTGTAAGGCATACATTCACGAACATAGAGGCCTAGACTTTGGATCAAGCAATTATACATAATACCAATTAAGAAGGTAGATCATAACAATATAATCAAGGTTTCAAAAAAAGAAAAATGTAGAAAGTCTTACAACCTTAAGGGGCATTTCCCCTATTAAAACAACTAAGTCTAACACAATCCATTTTCAAAATAAATACATTTTTGAGTTTTACATGGAAGTCTATATCTACTTCTAGCTCTTGACTTCTATCCTAAAAAGCTCTTGACTTCGAAGGTTTCACCTAAGTAAAATATCCTTTGGGCTCCAACCAAAGGTATGAGTACTACAATAGATATCTAAGAGGGTATAAGCTACGCACTTAGTGAGAATTATTTTCACAATTAAATACTCAACAACTAATACTCAAAACAAGTTAATTTAAATAACAATATGAGATGCACAAGCATATGAGCAAACAATACATATGATTTTTCAGGAATCATATGTTGAATGGATTTACTCCTCCATTTGGAGTTAGGTGTTCCAAGCTGTATAGATCAATTCTCACAAATATGATACCTATGTAGTTTTTGTTCAAGTCATTACCTAGCTACAAAAGTATCATTCCATTCTTTGTAGTTTTTATTCAAGCCACCACCCAGTTGCAAAAATATATAGTTTATTTAGTTGTTTATGCACTATAATTTAATTTGGGCGACCCTTCGCCGTTTTGTAGATCTTACGAGCTCTACGAATCTCCTTACTATACCTTTGTCCCACCAAGGATATAGTAATAAATGCAATGAACTCACCCAATTGTATGCATGAATACATTTAATTAAGTACTCATGGATTTTATTAAGTATTTAATGGGTGACCATATAATTTGCAGACAATCATTCTTATAATAGATCAAACATTCATTATAAACAAGTCCTACCTCAATATTCTTAATCATAACTTCAACCATATATGTAAAGCACATGCACTTTTTCATTTTTTTTTTCTTTTCCTAATTCTAATGTCACTAATTTACAAACAATAGCATGAGTGCAAAAATGTAAGAAATAAACTCACTCGACCATTTGCATGGAAACTTCTAGTCAAACTAATCCACGGGGTACGGGAACTCGGTCTCCACGTCACTTATATAAGAGAAATACCTAAAATGAGTATTTTTTGGAAGTTATACTTAAACTTGCTAATTCTATTTCACTAAGTTCGTAAAAAATCGTATAGAGTGAAATTCCAACTTACAATAATCATCACTTGCTCATTTTAACTAGGAATTTCACATATTTTATACCGTTTTCTATCTACTCAAAAAGATTTATCTATTTCTAAGGTTATTTCTTGTCATAAAAAGTCTTTTGGGTCATGAAAAATATCAGTATAGATTCACCACGAAAATTCCCAGCCCTTGAAACACAATTTTCAAACTTTTCTTTATCTAAAATCCTTTAGCAAAAATATAGATATTTATATGATTGAAAAATCATTTGAACACATACATATATATATATATATATATATACTCATATTGTATGCAAACTTTTAATGGCTTGTCTCAATAATTATTCTTTATAAAATAATTTATCTTACGGTGTTGAAACTTGACTTTTAACAATTTTCATTTCTAAGTGTTTCGAAAGAACTTTATAATTTCTTGGGTTATTATAAATAAGTATATTCTTATTTTTTTTCAAATTTCTTTTCTAAAATAAATTAATTTTTCTTAACATTGGTCTTCTACAAATTTCACATCTAGTGATAAAAATGAAGTTTCCAAAATTTTTCCTAAGTTGTTGATAGTCTCTAATAATTTAAGTTGTATTACATATATTTTTCCTTTTAAATGGTTTTGATTGAAAATTATAAATAAGTATTTTCCTCTTATATTTTTATTTCTTAACTTCTCTATAGATAAGTTTTAATTTCCAAAAACTTGGTCTTTTAAGTTTTCTGCAACATTTTTACTTGGAAGAAACACTTTAAACATTGTCTTAAGTTTTTGATAATATCTATTTTTTTTTAAGCTTATCATGTTTATATTCTTTTATCTCTTTGAAAATGAGTTTATCATTAGAAAATTACTTCCTTAGGTTGTTTGGCAAACTTTTATTTTTCTAATTGAGTTTATAAACTAGTGAGTTAATTTTATCTTAACTTTGAAAACTAGTTTAGTTCTTGGTTTTTATTATGGAGTTGGTAAAAATCTTATAAGTAAGCTTTTCAAGAAAAACTTGCTTATAAAAGGATTATCAATACTAATTTTAGTAAACTTCATGTTACTTATCATGAAAAGATAGTGTTTACTTCCTTAGCTAATTTCTTTGATGAAATCATCCTTTTGTTATTTTAGAAAATTCATAATGAGTTTGAAAAGAAGTTGTTAAAATAATTTTTCCTATGTGTTTAATGATAAAATCTTTATTTAATGACAAAGTTATAAATTAAAAGGGTTTGGTTTCATGTTCCTTTATTAAAGAAAATTCCTCTTTATTTTTACTGAGACAATATCATTACAATGATGCATGTATATGATTATGTAGCATGGAAAAAATGAGAATATCACATAATAATATAAGAAAGATATAAAAAGCAATAATAAGCAAAATAATAAGGTCAAGTATTGGGAATCTTACCTCCATCAAGGTATCCCGATATTAAGAATAGGTTACTCCCAAAGAAAAAGAAAAAGAAAAAGAAGAAGAAAAAGAAAAAGAAAGAAAAGAAAAAGCATAATAAGAGCAATAATAATAAGAGCAATAATAATAAGCATGTTGGTAAGAGTTAGTGAGCTTTTAGGCTGTAAGAAATATATAGATATACATATATTTTTTTACAATATATATAAAGTTAGATTAGTAGCATAATAACAATAATAACAACATAATATCATAATGTAACAAATGAACATGACGAAAATTCTTGGCATGTGCAAGAACAAAACATGAACATATTGTTGCTTTCATAACTCACATGAGCTTTAAAAAATAACACCATAGTAATGCTAAGTTACATGACATGAGAAAAATAAACATAGAAGATTTTTACCTAAGGTGTGTATGTGTTGAAGAAAGAAAGTGGTAGTTGTAAGAATATGTGGATAGTAGTAATATGTGGACGATGGTTTTTATGTTTAGAGGAAAGAAAGTTGAAAAGAATTGTCCAGATAGGATTTTTGGTAGATAGGATTTGTGGAGAGATTTTGATAGAGTTTTATTATGTGAAAGTAGATGTGTGAAAGAAGTGGAGGGAAATGGAGTATTTATAGTGAAGATGGAGGGAAATTAAGTGTAATAAAATGAAATGAAAAAGAAAAAAAATGGATTAGAGAGAGGGGGAGGCGCCGGTTTTGGAGAAATAAGGGGGGAGAAATTATTTAATTTGTATTTTGTAAGGAAAAGTAAGTAATATGTAAGATATGATGTGATATAAGATGTATGAGGAAGGTAAAAAGTAAGAAAATAGGCGTATAGGTAGTAAGAAAAAGTAGAGATAGATGAATAGTAATAAATAGTAGAATAATACAATAATAATAAACAAGACTAATAATTTACTAATAGTAAAGAAAATACGTGTATAAATGCGATATCTGTTATTTTTAGCCATCGAAAAAATATAAAACTGTCATTTTTGAAATCCTTTTATTATTACGAATCTAATTGTGTCATTGAAATATTTTTGCTGGCCAATGTACCAGGGTAAGATTTTCGAAAACTGATCCCGCTTGGATCTAAAACATACTAAAAATTTTCGAATCTAATATTTGTAAGCTTCCTTATATTATTAAGAAGTATTATCCACTGTTATCTCAATTCCATTGTTTAGGGTTTAAGAGCACGAGATTGCTAGATCTAAATTCTGAGATTTGATATAGGTTTTGTTGATTTTAGGGTTTCCGATTGACTTTTGGTTCTAAGGTTTGAACTTAAGACTTGGCATAAAATCTATAGGTTTACAATTTTTCCAAAAACGTAAATGTTGATAATTCTTTATTATTCAAGTGAAAGCAAAATTTGAAATAAAATCAAACCCCCTTTTTTTAAATGTTGTGACCTCACGTAATGCTTGGGGAAAAATTTTACAACTTGAAATTCTTTTATCAAATACACATGAGAACCTTTTTCATTAAGAAAAGAAATTTAGAACAAGTAGTTACCTAAATTTTTCTTAAAATCAAAACTTAAGAAAATTTTGAAGGAAATACAACTTAGAGTTTTCTTCACAAACATGTAAAAATCTATGTTGTGAAAATAATTCGCTAAAAGAATTTTATTATAAAAGTGAAATGTTCATGAACTCAAAATAAATATAAAATTAGGATTTTTAGTTAAGTATTCATATTTGCAAAAAAATAGAGTTGAAATTTATTTAAACATCCAATAGTGATTTTTCCAAAAACTTAACTTTTCTACCTTCCATGAAAGTTGTTTGAATAGATTTCCTATTTTGGAGCATCATCACTGGGATCATGCATGTAATGTGAGTTATTATCATTATTATATGATTTCTAATAGCAGATATATTTTATAATTGTCTTAAGAAGTCCAAATGAAGTAAAAATTTTAAAAATATGAAAGGAATAAGGTTTGGAATAGTTGGGATGAAATATGTACTATCTTATTCCAAATTCTAAATGGCCTTCATTTTTAAAAGTAACCTTAGAAATTGATAGAGCATTTAAAGTAGAAACCGACTACTCATATGTGAAATTATGAGTTAAAATGAGCAAGTTATGACCATTTTAAGTTGGAACTTTTGCAGCTGGAAAGAATGACGCCAAATAAAAGAAATAGAGTTAGAAATTTAAGTAAAACCTCTACGAAATACTCATTTTGGGTATTTCTTTTATTTAAGTGACGATAAGTTCGATGTAACTTTTCTTGAGGATGACTTTGATTAAAGTTCTTTAAGAAATGGCCGAGTGAGTTTTTCTTCTTAAATTCATTATCTTGTTTGTGCTTGTAAAGTAGCTATACTTTCGTGTTAAGAAAAGATAAAAATGAATATGTATTGGGGATTATCAAGGGATAAGCATGTGTCTCTTGTGTTGGTCCCAAAAGAATAACCAAGAGGAGGGTGAATTGGTTATTCAAATTTCTTTTTCAAAAATATCTTTATATCACTCCCACTTAGTTAATTAATTTTGAAATGGCTTTTAAATACACTTGAAAACAATTTAACTTGTTTTAAGATCGTTATAATAAAGAATAAATCAAATAAGATCAAACTAAAACAAATTCGTAAAATATAAATTCTTGTTTGCAGTTATTCTCTGAGTTTAATCCACAACAAAAATAATTAAATGAATATACACGAAATTAAAAGATAAAGTAGAGAAGATTGCAAAGTTGATTTATAGAGGTTCCGCCTTAAGCATCTGTCACGCCCTGAAGGGTACCCTAAACGTGGCAATCCGACATACATAATATTAAAGCCTAAGAATGACCGCCTCAGTCACGCGAAGGCTTTCATACTATGTACAACAGAGTGATACATTTTATATTGATACAACTTGAGTAATAATGTAAAGGAAATACAATTCACCATACTTCAATTACAATTCATCAAAAGATTTCACTACATAAAACTATTACAAAGCAATTCACAAAACCTAGCTAATATCTTCAAGCATCTTTACTTCCTGCCGGAATCCCAAGGTCATACTCGGCTCTAGACATCTCAGTTCCCACATAACATTCTTGAGTTAACCTGTTTAATCAAACATCTATTGGGGTATAAGCTACATTAACTTAGTGAGAGTTCTCTTAATTTCGCACCATAACAAGCAAGTTATAAATCATCCATATGATATGCATGAACAAACACATGAGCAGATAATTATGTATGGGTATCTGAAACCCATACACAGAACGGATTTACGCCCTCCGTATCAAGGGTTAGGGATGGTATTGAAAGTCTACACAACCGCTGCTAGTCCCCAAAGCCCTCCCAGGCTCATAGCACTCGACTCGGCTAGACTCATACATGGAATGCATCCCCGGTGCGCCTTAGTTCCCAATGAATGAGCTCTGATACTGTGTCTCATTATCCAAACAAGTCCTCGGACCATACCCATCGACCTGCATAGGAGTAGCACGCTACCAAATGCAACACGTCCGATGCGATGCATGACCAATTTGTTTTTGCTTAGGTCAAATTATTCATACATTCTTTAGAGTGACCAACCAATATCATACACATAAACAGAAATAATATGAATACTGCAGTTATCTAATCGAATCATGGTTTCGATATATTTTAGTATTCATTGGCATACATACATCAAAGTCTCATCATCTATCCCATCCCTATTCATATCGGTTTTTATCTTGTTCTTATTCTTCTAATGCAACTAGCTACAAGCATAAACAAGGTAACAAAATAAGAGGAAAACTCACTCGACCATTGGATCACTGGTCTCTTAGTAAAAGTAATCCGGTGGTAGGGAATCGTCGATTTTGGGGTCACCTAAAAAGGAAGAAATACCCTAATAAGTATTTCATCACTTAACTAATCCAAACAATTTAACAAAACTAATAAATTCGTAATTCTTGTCCTATATGGGAATTCCAACTTAAAACGGCCATAACTTGGTCATTTTAACTCGGAATTTAGTAAATTATATATCGATTTCTATCTATTTCGAAAGATCTATCTAATTATAATATCATATTTAAGTTTTGAACACTTTGAAGCTTCAAAAAGATCTGATCAATTCAGATTTGCAGCAAAAACACTTTTGAAAAATTGATTTTGTGAAAGTTCATGAAGTTTCTACTATCCAAAGCAAGTATACAAGCAATATGAACAAGTTAATAACATATATGATATGTCATGAGATATATATGTACATGTTCTTGATGATATTTAATAAAAGAAGTTTTTAGAAAACTTTTTCCTTGTAAGATTTTATGAAAAATCAACTTAGAAAGGCTAGTCTTGTATTCTTGACAATTCTCAATTATTTTTAGAAAAATTCCTTGATAAAGTTTATTTATTCTTGTTAAAATTAAGTCCTCATTATGTATATTCCTTAAGGCCTTTGTTTTTCAATAAAAATATTCATTTTACACTTTGTAAACATGTTTTTAAATATGGTTCATCCCAAGATCCAAATTTGTCAAAATTATTCTTGTGGTGATTCCTTTAAGTGAAAATCATTTGATACTTAGAAAATTAAGGCTCAAACATACCTAGCCACTAAGGACTTCACTTCTTTAATAAAGCTTTCATTTTGAATTTGAAAAATAGGGGTTTTCATACCATTACTCCATTATTACGAATTTAATAAAATGACAACAACTCAAATTTTCCTACTTTATTTCTACTCCTTGTTCTACGTATTTTTCTTAGCAAATTCCATCTCAACTTATAAAAATTTTTACTTGATGATATCTATGACCTATACTCTTCATTTTTTATATAAAACTCAAGTTTCGGAGTTGATAAAAGGGTTTTTATGGCATGGTCTTGAAACCATCCAAATTTCATAAGGTTAAAATAAAACTCAAATTTTATATTTTGTAATCTCTTTCTATTTTGAGAATCTCTATTAGTAGATCTACCGTTTACTTATAAAAAACATCTCCTATTGATACCTATTTCATAAGCCTTTCATTTTTTCAACAAATCCTTCATTTTGGTGTTGAAAAATGGGTTTTCAAAATTAGTCTTGGTTGAGATCCGAATTTACAAAATTTATTTTTGGAGATATCTTTTGATAAAATCCATCTAAACTTATGAAAATTCATCCCTTACATATCCTATCTTAAGAGCCTTCCATTTCTTGAATAAAAACTTCATTTTTGAGTTGGAAAACATGTTTTTAAGTTAGGTCTTTGTCTAGATCCGAAAACAAAGTTATCTTTTGAAAAATAATCTTTGAAAATCATCTTTGAACCATATAAAATGAAGTCTTGATGATATATATACATTAAGCCTTCATTATCTCAAGTAAAAATTTCATTTTGACACTTGGAAAGTTGTTTTTAAAAACGGGTCTTGCGTAGATACGAATTTCACCATTTTTGTTTAAGTTCAAAACTAAGATCTACACTTTTTATGAGTATAAATATAAAAGAAATCCATGGTAGTAACTATAAACTCATAGATCTAAACATAAACATAAGCAAAGTTACAAAAAAAGTTAGATTTACAAAATATAACTACTTTTAGCAAGAAAATAATAACAATACAAGAGAATAATTATGGATAAGAGGAGTGTTTCATTTTGGCATCATCATCCTTAACTTTTAAGCTTATGGAAGGTCATTTGATGCATGAAACTCTCACTATACTTTACTTATATCATTTATGGAAGCTTTGGACAAGAGTTGTATCAAAGGATCTTGAAGAAATATGTGTGGGAGCTCAAATAAGGAATAGGGGCAACAAGCTTTTCTTGTAAGAACAAGAGAAAATGAAGAAAGAAAGAGAGGAAAATAGAGAGGAAAAGTATAAAGAATGACAAAGGTTTAATGTGTGAATGAGAGAGAAAGGTAGAAGGAGTTTTAAGATACTTTAATGAAGTAAAAAAAAAAAAAAAGAAATTGGGCAGCCAATACTTCCACTAGGCTGGCGTGAAATAGAGAAGAGAGAGAAGGAGGAGTTTGGTTGGTTTTTAACTTGAAATTGTAATATGTAATTAATGATATATATAGCTTCTTAAAGAAGGGTTGAAAGAGATTTATTTTAATCGAATTGAGGGTAAATCAAAGGACAAAAGGCAGCAAAAGAGGTCAAAATTTCTGCCATGAAGTGATGAGTGAAGTGTAGAAAGATTGAAGTAAAAAAGAAGTGATGTGTGAAATGTGTACTTAAAGGTATGGGTTGTAAGA
This sequence comes from Combretum micranthum, assembly GCA_024138025.1. Lineage (NCBI taxonomy): Eukaryota > Viridiplantae > Streptophyta > Magnoliopsida > Myrtales > Combretaceae > Combretum > Combretum micranthum. The sequence goes on along the minus strand of JAMXBD010000074.1, from coordinate 822,560 downwards.
GTACTTTCTTAATAAATAAAATAAAAATAAGAAAAAAATAGAAAATGTATTCCAAATTTTTGTAGCAGATTTTTCATAATTAAAATAAGATAAATAATTATTTTATTTTAGTGAATTATTAAATAAGTTATCGGTATAATCAAAAGACGCGAATATGAGCTATAAATAATATTTTTATAACCCAAAAAATTATAAAAACTATTTGATGAGAATAAAAATATTTTTCAATTATTAAATTAGTTTATTTTATTTTTAGTATCGGGTCTTAAGTAGAAACTGATCCCGTAAAAACCCGAAACGAACTAAATTTTGGAAAAAACGAAATTTTCTATGATATATAAAATATTTATCTAAAAATATTATGGTTTACGAGAATAATAAAATTGTGTAATGAATAGTAGTGAATAGTGCAAAAGACTAGTTAATTACCGGTAGTAAAGAAATACGAATATAATCGCAAAATCAGATATTTCTAGTTATCGAAAAATAATAAAACTGATATTTTTGAAATCCTTATGAAAATACAAGTCTAATGGTATTAATGGTATATTTTTTATATCTCGAGCCCTGGGACACGCTTTTCGAAGTTTGTATCCAAACGAGTTTGAAATAGATAAAAAATTTACCAATATGATCTTTTTAAGTGACCTTATATTACTACAAGCTATTCTACATTCTTAAACTACACCTCGGCCTCTAGGATTAAGAGCACGAGATTGTCGGACTTAAACTATTGTATTCTACTTAGGGTTCCCGAGTGATTTTCCGATTTAGATCTTTGCCAATTTGGAAATTGGGGGTTTATGTTTATGCATCATATTTCGTTTGAGAAATTTATTTTTGTAAGTATTTAATATCTCTTAACGTTTTCGGAATTCTTGAATTGGGTTTTATTTCCGAAGGTTTATCGTTATTTACTTTTTACTAATTTGTTTTTGAGTTCTATATTACCTGATTTTACAAGTTAGAGTTAAATATAGAATTTGTCATACGTAGTGGTTTTGGATTTAAAGACTGTTGAGTTCTTATTTTATTTTTAAGGATTTTCATTTTCTCAAGATTAAGAAATTTCTGGATTCGTTCGTGATTTAGGACTAGTCGGAATTCGGTTTTAATTTGGAGTCATTTTTAGAGTTTATTTTTTATGTTAATTTTAGAATTATTTACTAAAATTTTTCAGAGCTTACAGCGTTGGTCCTCTCTTCTAGCACCAAACTAAGGACCCGATCTTCATCACCGGTATGTTCCACTATATCCAAAACAAATAAGTTACAAGTTATCCTTGCCAACACACTTAGCTTACAATGCACTTAGCTTGATTCTCTAAGCTTCTCCTTAAGCTAACAATCAATCTACTGAGTCTAGATGTAACACTCAATCTCATACAAGAATTGAGTAAATCGGAAACAATGGAAATACAATATGTATCCTCAAAATTTTCAAATAAGAAAGACAATGTAAAATATCACAATTTTGCTCATATGATGGAATAGTGTAGCGGATTGCTCTTTCTCACAGTAATTAATTGTACTTCTCTGTTCTTGACTTGTTGAATCTATCTTAGAATCTTCAACGGTCAGATTTGAAGAAGATAAACTGTTCCTCTATTATTTGCACAAAATTCGGATCAAGTTGTTTTCATTCTCTGATTGATGATACTTTGAATATCATATTATCTTGAAGTTGTTATCTTCATTGTAATCTTCATAAGATAAACTTGCTTAACTGAAACATAGGAATCCTTATCTTGTAATTCGAAATTGAGCTTTGAACCATTGTTGACATCTTCTTAATGTTTCACCTTCTGATCCTCATATCCCTTGAAAATAGTGTCACGCCCCATAGGGTATCCTATACGTAACAGTCCGCCACATACCATATAAGATTCCTGAATTACCACCTTAGTCCTTTGAGAGCCTCATATAGATGTAAGGCGTACCTTTACAACAATAGAGTACAAGTCCGAATGCAGATAAAAGCTTAACTTGGCATACATTAGCAGTAGAATATAACTCATGAGACATAATTAAATATTACATTTACTAAGGAGCATTCCCCGCAAAAGAATAGTTAATGGCCTTATACAGTCATCCAAGTCTTAAAAGTTTCCTATGGAAGTCTAAACAGAAATTCAACTTCTAGGGCAACTCCTAACTCCTATCCTGTACTGCACAGCCGGGTCACGCTGCCTAAGCCACAAATAGGGTAGCTGCAAAAGGAAGGAACTGTAGGGACGTAAGCTAACTAGCTTAGTGAGTGAATTCTTTCACAATAACATTCACTTCACAACAATACAAACAAGTGATTTAAACAAGCAAGTATATGCATCAAACACATGAGAACAACATACATATGACTATTCAGAAATTATATGTGGATGGACTTGCGCCCTCCATCCCGGGTTAGCAGATTAACGAATACTGCGGTACTAACTTTATGCCGTTTATGGTTCACGGTTAACCTACAATTATTTCGTTTCTGGATCACGATTAACCAACCAATTTAATCTCGTTTATGGATCACGATTAACCTACCAATTTTATCTCGTTTATGGATCACGATTAACCAACCAATACTAATGCTCCTTCCCATTATGATATGCATATGTCAAATTTAGCATTAGTCCGAATAGTCAATTAAGTCATTTTATTTAGGCGATCAAACAATTTCTCAAACAATCCATCATAACTAACTACACATCCAGAAATTATCACCCGGTTTCGATATTCTTAATTTGAGTTCTCAAATCCACATACAATTTCCCATTATTCCTCATCATACATATTCAATTCATTTGGCCTACATTCTAGTGCACTAATTTACCAAGCACATACAATAAATGAATTGGGAAGAGAAACTCACTCCGCCATAGGTTCGCCGGCCTTCTTGTAATAATAATCCGGAGGTAAAGATTCAACGTCCTCGGGTTCACCTATTCACATAAGAAATACCCTAATAAGTATTCTACCATCTAAGGATACTAAAACTCTAAGAAAACTTAGTGAAATCGAAATTCGCGTCATTTTCGAAGTCCCGATTTAAAATGGCCATAACTTGGTCGTTTTAAGTCGGAATTTCGCAAATTTTATATCGATTTCTATCTACTTCAAAAGAACTTTCTAAATATGAATTTTAAATCAAGTTTTGAAAATATCTAATCCTTGGAAATGAAGGATCAGGTCTGTACAGCGGTTATGTTGATTCCGAAAATACGATTTCCATGAATGCTCTTGAGATTCCTAAGTGAAAAATGAAACTAAATGCCATGGTGATGAATTTCCCTATCATGAATGTCATGATATGAACTCTTAAGTTCCTAAGTTCTTATACATTTTTGGATTAAAAGAATTTAGATAACCTTTTTCTTGAGAAACCCTTTCATGCTTTTGTTTAACAAGTAAGTTTGCTACACTTGGTCACACTTACTTATTCCAAGGATTTTTCTTAGGAAAATTCTATTTATTATAAGGAAAATTTGACCCTTATATTAACTATATCCTAAGGCCTTTATTTTTTAATAAAATCTTCATTTGTAAACTTTTAAGTGAGTCTTACACTAGGGTGGTTCCAAAAATCCGAATTTAGTAAAATCTATTTTTAAGTTGATTCACTTAAGAAAAATGTATTTTATACTTAGAACTTTAAGTATTCATTTTACCTATACCCTAAGGACTTCATTTATTTAAGAAAATACCATTTTTGAAGTTGGAAAACTAGTGTTTTCTAACCATCTATTCATTATTACGAATTTTGCCTACAAAACTTTTAACTCAAAACTTCTATTGGACTTCATCTCTTGTTTTTAAATATTTCCTTTGGTAAAAACTCATTTAAACTCAAGAAAAATATCATCAAACATTATTTATCACCCATAGGCTTCATTTTTCTTGTAAAATACATGTTTAGAAGTTGGTAAAAGGGTTTTTAAACTAGGTTTCTCAAGTCATCTGAATTTGCACTAGCTCATTTCTTGAAAAGTGTTTTCCTTTTGGTTTCATTAGCTTATCTACCTATAGATCTATATGCTAGCAAGGTTATCTACTCAAGACAAAAGCTTTGATGACCATTAATGCTCATAGACTCAAAATAAAGATGAGATCTTAAATGCCTACATGAATATGAGTAGTAAAATGATAGATCTACTATATCAAGTGCTTAAATAGGTTTTGAAAACATAAAAACTACATTTTTATAAAATATCTTTTGTTCAAAACACTTTTTGATGAATGATCATAAAGCTTATGGCATGAAAGCTTCTTTAAATGCTAGATCCACTTTGTGATGGTTTGGTATCCTTGTATTGATATTTCCTAGTCCCTAGCATAAGATTATGGGGACATTTAGTTGGAAATATCCAAGAATATCCTAGCCATTACAAGGATCTATGAGTAGAAGGAGTAAAAGTTCTTTCGCTTAAGAGTAAAATAGAAGACAAAAGGAAAAGAAACAAGTTGTGTGTGTGTGTGTGTGGGTACTAGAAGCTCACGGCATGGGGTGGAGAGGGAGAGGAAATTTGAGAGCTTTTACCTTTTGTAAAGTTTGAAAAATGAAAGAATGAAGTGAGAGAGAGAAAATGCAGTTTACATAGGAAATGAAATTAGGTTAAATGGAATAAAACAAGTAAAAAAAAAAATTTGCAAAATGGAGCTTGAGGGGGGTGGGGGTGGGGGGGTTGGGGGTTGTTGGTTTTCACGCCGGCCATTATGTGAAAAAGGGGGGAAAATTTGATTTCTTTCTTTTGATTGATTTGTACATACATGTCATAACTTGAAATAATTAATTTAGAGATAAAAGTTTTTGGAAAATAAAATGTGATTGAGTGATGGTAAGGGTGTAAGAATAGGGTATGCTAATGAGTAGTAGGTTGTACTTGTGAATAGTAATGAATAGTAATCAAGACAACTTAAGTACCGGTAGTAAGAAAAATACGAATAAGAAGGCTATAACTGTATTTTTCATAAGCCGAAAAATTATGAAATTTATATTTTTGAAATCCTTATTTTATTTTGATTCAAATGAGTATTCACAAGTAAATTTTTGAAATTCTAGTTTCAGGGCACGCTTTTCTATAATAGGTCTCGGGATGACCCGGAATTGAAATTTTCTTAAAATCTGATCTTTTCTTGGTTTGAAATATAATCAAGAACTATATTCAAATTTAAATTTTCTTATAAAAGTTTCTTAATTGGAAACTGAGGAAAAGCCGGATTTAGGGTTTCTAGTTCTCACTCCAGACTTAAGCTATTCCGGTTTAGGGTTTTGGTTTTCGGTTCTTGAGTTAGCTTGGTCACTTGAAAAACCGGGGTTTACAAATAGTATCGTGTCTTATTGTATATAAGATCTTCTAGCTTCGCTTCTTATCTTCAGACACACATAAGATTTGGATTTGATATTGTAATTCCTTTAAAATATGTGAGCAAAAAGTTCTTGAAAGCTATATCCTTATTTTTCGAAAACTTTAACACTTGAATCCCCATGGATATTAATCCAACTGATGTGGAGCATATTTGAATGCATTACCCAAAAAATACATTCAACTTTGGTACTGGGTTTTCAATAAAATTTGTTCATGTATCCATTAAACGTAATGCTGTATGACCTTCTGAATCAGTCTCTAAGAAAATACTTTTTGTTTGTTATTCAAATGTAACTATATGACTCAGTCTCTGAATTCATAACTTCATAAATTCCTTTACGGATATTACTTCATAAATCACTGCATGACTTAAACTTATTAGAAATCCTTGATCTTTTTTTTTTATGTGTGATTAAGTGAATACTAAGCATATCATAACCCTAGAACGTTTGTTTAACCGTGTTTATTCATTTATATGCTTTACTACTATGTGTGTTCAAATTGATTGATCACTCTTAATGAATCTTAATATGGGATGGTGTTAACAAAAGAAACAGTCACGCATATCACTTGTTGAATCACATTTCGAAAGGCTGCTACTTCTACGCGTAAATTTGGATGGGTTGTAATCGTGGTGGGACACAGACCGTGCTCTTTCTTAAGGAATCCACATTGCTCGGGGATTCGTTACCTTGTTTGATTATCAAGGAATAAGCATTTGTTTCTTTGCTTGTGTGATTAAGTGAATATTTAGCATATCATAATCCTAGAACATTTGCTTAGCTGTGTTTATTTATTTATATGCTTGATTGCTATGTGTGTTCAAATTGATTGATTGCTCTTAATGAATCTTAATATGGGATGGTGTTAACAAAAGAAACGGTCATGCATATCACTTGTCGAGTCACATTTCAAAAGGCTGCTACTCCTACACGTAAAGTTGGATAGGTTATAATCGTAGTGGGACACGGGCCCTGCTCTTTCCTAGGGAATCCACATCGCTCGGGGAATGTGACTCTAGTTTCGAAGGCATGCTAGCCGAACGCTATGTGCGAGTGCTTGGGGACTAGTACTATAGGATCGTAGAGACCTTCATAAACATTTCCTTAACCATTGATATAAAGAATGTTAAATCCATTCTATGTATAGGTTCTAGATAACTACACATATTTGTGATTTTCATGTGATTGTTGCATAAGCATAGCATATGCTTTAACTAACAAACTTGTTTGCTTATTTTTGTCGATGTGAGTGATGAGGGAATATCTCACTAAACATGTTGTAGGATTATACCCCTATAGATCTTGATTGAAATAGCTATACTTAAGACTTTACTCGAGGAATAAGATGACAAGGAAATGACTAGGGGATTTTGGAACCTTAATGAAAGATCTAGGAGCTTAAGAGAAGTTTCTCTTGGAAACCTTTTATGTTAAATAGTTTTACTTTGGAGATTATTATGATCAATTGTACCATTTGAACTATTTGTGACCATTAGCAAGAGTATGCCCCTAAGAAATGTAATCTACCTTATTCAAGTTTAATGATATATAGTTCACTTGTTTTGCTATTTAATTGCTATAGTCATAAATTGCACTACTCCAATGTGTTCCTTTTGCTATGAAGAATGCCTTGTGCATAATATGGAAGTCTTTGCATGAGTAAGGTAGTCATTCCTAGATTTTAATATTATATATGGCTAACTGCCACATTTAGAGTACCTCGCAGGGTGTGACACATTTTGCTTTGTTATCTAAGTTTAAACCTAAGAATACTGATGAATCTTTAAACACTAATAGTTAGATTGATCCTATATAAGACGATTTAAATCAATTCTAAAGAAGTAATAAAAGGAATCTAGTACATAGACCAAAAGGAAAATCTATCATTGGAATAAAATGAGTGTTTAAGAGCAAATTGGATGAAAATGGAAAAATCATTAGAAATAAAGTAAGATTAGTAGCTAAAAGTTATTCACAAGGCGAAGGAATTGACTTTGATGAAACATATGCACTTGTTGCTAGATTAAAAGAAATTTGTTTAATGCTTGAATATACATGTTGTAAAAACCTTAAAGTTTTTCAAATGGATGTAAAAGTGCTTTGGTAAATGGTTTTATAAAGGAGGAGGTCTATGCTGAGTAACCTCTTGATTTTGAAGATCCTTTAAAAAATGATTATGTTTTTAAGTTAAATAAAGCTTTATATGGTTTAAAACAAGCACCGAGAGCATGGTATGAAAGATTAAGTTTGTTTCTAATTTACAAAGGTTTTTAAAGAGGAAATGTAGACACAACCGTGATTTTAAAAACATACAATCAATATATTTTAGCTGTGTAAATATATGTAGACGATATAATATTTGGTTCCCTCAAAGAAATGTATTATCAAGAATTTGTAAAGGAAATACAGGCAAAATTCAAAATGTCAATGATGGGGGAATTGTGTCACGCCCCAACGGGTATCCTAAACGTGACAGCCCACTGTACGCAATATTAAAGCTCAAGAATGACTACCTCAGTCACTCAAAAGCTTCCATATCGGTACAAGGCGTACATTCGTAACAAAGGGAGACCATTGAAGTAATGCATTTTAAGATATTAGCAGCAGAACATACAAAATAACACTTAATATATAACATAGGAACATAAAGTCTTACAACTTCTAAGGGGCATTCCTCCGATAAATATATAACAACATGGTTCTACCGAATCTAACATAACTAAAGCTAGAAGATTTTAGAAGATATCTACTCTATAACTTTAAAATAGAATTCCTCCAAAAGCTTCTCAAAATAAGGATTATACCCGGGAAATCAAGGTAGTCTTGGGTGCAAAAGGTAATCCTACAATATCAAAAGTCTATAGGAGTATAAGCATGACTAGCTTAGTGAGATATTCCTTACGCAAAAGTACTCATAACAAGCAATCAATCAAGTTTATTAATTCAAGCATATGAAATGCAACAACCATATGATCAGACATTACATATGACTATATGGTTTTGTATGTATGATGGATTTACCCCTCCATCAATAGTTAGGGAATGCTTTGAATTGGGTCCCGAACGACCTCCTTAAAGTTTGCGCGTGTCTTGGGGTTCCAACGAACCGTACTACTAGTCCCCGGGCTTTCCATACCTAAAGCGATCGATCCGGCTCGGCTACACCTTGAGGTTGTATTCCCCGAACGTCCTAACCCTCAAGATGTAGCTAAGCAGCTTACATTTCCGGTCCCACGCTGAGGAGTAGTAGCAAAACTTCGAAATGAAATTCTAAGTGATATGCATGAGCAATTTATTATATGGGGATTTCAATATGACATTAAATCATTTAAAGCGATCAAACAATATTTGCACACATAACAATACATACATGGAAACATTTCTATTAATCACAAATTGGATTCCGATATACTTATTGTTCATTGATCGCACATAATAATTCACATACATAATTCCCATAATATCCCACATGCATATCAATTTTATCTTTTCCTAACATCTAGTGCTCTATTCTACAAGCACATGCGTGAATACGTAAACGTAAAAGAAACTCACTCGTCCATAGCGATCTAGGAGTCGAAGTAATCATCGGGGAAGACAAGATCATGATCCTCGACACCTAAACAAAAGAAATACCCAACATAAGTATTTCATCCAAGATCTATTCAAATTCTATACTTCTATCTTAGAGAATTCGCAAAAATCGTATGGAATGGAAATTCCAATTTAAAATGGCCATAACTTGCTCATTTTAACTCGGAATTTTGCATATTATATACCGATTTCTACCTACTCGAAAAGATCTATCTATTTCTAAAGTTATTTTTATCAAAAGAAGTTATTTAGGTCTCGGAATAGTAACGTACAGATTTGATACGAATTTCCAAAAATAGAGTTTTCAAACTTTCTTCATTCAAGAACTCCTTGTTCAAAATATAGATATATTGTATGGTTGAAAAATCCCTTGAATATACATATATATATATACTCAAACCATATGCATGAAGTTAATGGTGTTGTCTCAACAATGATCTTGTAAAACAATATGTCTTGAAAGTGAGATAAGCTTATGTCTTGTAAAGAAATTAGTTTTGTTAAGAAAATTTCTTATTTTACTATAAGTGAGCATCTCCTTATTTTAACTCCATTTCTTAAATAAAAGTAATTTTAATCTTTTTAAATTCCTACTACTTTATTTCTAATGTTTTGGAAAACATAGTCTTTCTAAATATTTTATGGTTATATGTTCTATAGCTTTTCTAAAGTTAGATCCTCTTTAAAAGAAATGATCTTATAAGTTAATTTTGAAAAATTTATCTAGACTTTAGTATTTTAAAGTGTTGGTAGAAAACTTTGACAATTGAATTTAAGAAATCCTTTGTTTAAACAAGGAATTAAGTTTAAAGAAACTTTTTTATTTTATTGGTTTGAAAAGAGAATTATAACTTTATTTTATGTATTTCTTGGTAAAACCACATATTATTACTAAAACTTGAGCTAACTTATCTAACTTTAGAAAAATATTTGTTCAAGATAAAATTTCAAGTCTTTAAGAAAAATAATTTCTTATGTGACAAAATTTATATTTGAAGAGAGTTCATTTTTATTACTTAAGAAAACTCATTTTCATTATGATTGAGACAATATCAACAAGTTCATGCATGAATGAGAATAAAATAAAAACAACATAATAAGATAAAATATATAAGAGCATAAAAGTAAAGTCAAGTATTGGGAACCTTAGCTTCATCAAGGTATCCCCGGACTAAGAATAGACTAGTCCTCAAAAGAAAAAGAAAAACAAAGAAAGAAAATTGTTTTGACTTGATATGGACAAGTCTAAGACTAGAAAGACTAGTCTTAATATTTGCATAAAACAAGTAAATAAATAAATTGCAAGACTTGAAAATAAATAAATAACAAATGAGCTTATATGCTCTAAATAAATATATATACATAATATATATAATACTTTATATACGTTAGGTTAGAACAAATAATAACAATATCAACATAATAGTAACATAAAGAAAATAAGAACATGAACAAAAACAAAACATGAATAAATTGTTGCTTCTTTAACTCAATGAGTCTAAGAAACATACATTAAACTCATGTTAAGTTATATGAACATGATGATATAAGAGAAATTTTTACCTAAAGTTTATGTGTTGGTTGAAGAAGAAAAGAATGGGTTGTAGTATTATGTGGGAATGGGTTTTCTAAGGAAAAGAGGGAACTTGAGAGAGATGTTGGGAGAGAGATTTTATGGAGTGATTTTGGTAGAGTTTTAGTATGAATTTTGTTCTGTGAAAGAATGGAAGAGGAAGGGGGTATTTATAGATTTTTGGAGTGGAAATTAGATGTAATTAAATAAAATGGAAAAAAAAATAAATTGTGATATGATTAAAGTTATATGGGGAGGGTAAATTTAAGGTATATGTATGGTAGAGTGTAAGAATAAAGTGCAAGAAAAAATAGAGATAGGTGAATAGTAATAAATAGTAGAAAAGTACTATGAATAGTAGACTAGACAATTAAAATACCGGTAGTAACGAAAATACGCGTAATTAAGCTATATATATGATATTTTTAGTTACGAAAAAATTCTAAAACTGATATTTTTGAAAACCTTATATTTTTACGAATCTATTAGTGTTGTCGGAATATTTTCACTATCCGGTGCACCGGGGCACGGTTTTCGAAAATTGATCCTGATCGAATCCAAGGGACACTAGAAAATTACGAATCTGATATTTTTAGGCTTCCCTATATAATTACGAACTATATTCCACAATTATCTCAATTTCGTTTTCTAGGGTTTATGAACACGGGATTGCCGGATCTAGATTCCCTAGACTAACATAGAACTAGGTTAATTTTAGGGTTTCGTTTTGCCTTCCGGTTCTTAGAGTTTGCTAATATCATCGAAAAATCTAGGGGCTTACAAATTGACATTCTTTCTTGGGCTACATATTAAGCAAACTAAAGATGAGATTTTTATCCATTAAGAAAAGTATACTAGATAAATCTTAAAGAAGTTTGGTTATGAAGGATGCAAAGCAGTTGTCACACGTACGAGTACTTCAATAAGGTTAGATCTTGATTCAAATGGGAAAAAGGTAAATGAAAAATTATATAGAAGTCTTATTGGTTCTTTACTGTATTTAACTGCATTAAGACCTGATATTCTGTTTAGTGTATGCTTATTTGCTAAATTTCAAAGTGCACTAACTAAGACACATTTATTTGTTGTTCAAAGAATTTACAAGTATCTATCTAATACAACTAAAATGGGAATATGGTATCCTAAAAGTAAAAATTTTGAACTCATAGGATATTCAAATGCTGATTATGCAAGATGCAAAATAATGGAAAAAGTACATTAAATACTTGTCAAATCTTAGGTGAAAAACTAATATCTTGGTCTTCTAAGAATCAAAATTCAGTTACCCTTTCTACAGTTGAAGCTGAATATGTTTCTATTGATAACTGTTGTGCTTAAATGCTTTGGATTAAATAATAATTACAAGATTATGGTTTATCATATAAAAATATTCCAATTAAATGTGATAATACAAGTGCAAATAATTAAACAAATAATCCAGTACAACATTCGAGATCTAAGCACATAGAAATTCGACATCACTTTATAAGAGATCATTTTAATAACGGTAATATTATTGTTGAATATGTATCTATAGATAATCGATTTGTAGATATATTTACAAAATCTTTAGAGAAGGTTTGTTTTGAATATATCAGAAATGAGATTGGTTTGTGTTATCAATTTTATTGATTGATATGTCTTATATTTAAAATAGATATGTTTGGTTTATAAAAATTCATGCAATTTTTTCCCATTATAAGCATTCAATTATATATATAAATACAATATGGTGGTTTTTCAAAAATATCCATCAATCTTTCCCTCTTCTCTCTTAAAGTTTTTCAAACCTTTGTTATGGCTCCAAGAAAATCTCTTCATCTCTCTAACAAAACTTCAAAACTATCACATCCTCTGAACATATTACAATCCAAGATGACTGCACAGAATTTGAACCATCTCTATCTTAAAGCTCTCAACCTTCATCTCTTAGGGTTCGAGAAATTAGGTGAAAACTGGTTCAAGACCGTGGTCGTGGTAGTAAGACATCTAGAAAAAATTCAAAAGAAATAATCACGAATGAAGAAGAAACAACCATGGAATCTGATTAGAGAAATGGCTCATCTAATAGAGAACCAAAACAAATCCTAGAACCTTGGTGAAAGGAAAAACATATCAAGTCAACAAAAGATGTCTCAAAGAAATGAAAAAGAAATCCAAGAATTTCAAAAGGACAATCGAAACCTAACATGACAAGACCAAACAATGATGAGGAGTTTGTTCCTAGGGTTTCATCAAAAAAGGTAAAAATTCATGACTACTCATTTATTAATTTCAAATATTTTGAGAAAAATACATTATATTGGAATGACTGGCTGGATAAGTTAGGGTGTAAAAATTTGTGTGGTTTAACTAGAGAAGTAGTGGGGGAGATGGAGATGAATTCTATAAGAATCTGAGTTATCTTGACAGAGACAAATTAAGGTTATCTGTTAGAGGAAAAAAGATAAATACCTCTCAAAAAAATCTTATAGATTGTTTTGAATTGAAGGATTACAAGGAAGATAATGAATATTTTTCCTTAAAAAGAAATGATCTTTTTGTAATTTTGAATGATGGAGTAGGTGAATTTTCTGATGAAGATGTTTTTGTCCATGAGTTTGATTTGTTGATATGCATTTTTCATAAAGCTGTTCTTAAATGTATTTTTTTCCAAGAAGAGGCAGTTCTATTACTGTGACTAAGGAAGATGGTTTGTTAATTCTAGCAATGGTAAAAGGAATAAAAATTGATCTTCCTAGGAGAATCATCAAGCGAATGTGGAGAGATAGAGAATTTAAAGTGTATGGAAGTTTGTTGATGGAGCTATTCAAATACAAGCAAATAAAAATTCCAAAAGAGGCAAAGTTTCCTATTAATCTTAAAGAATTGAGGAGAAGAGTTTTAAGCACATGCATATTAACCTTACAAGAAGTTTTGGTATTCTATAGATGGAGGAATTTATTTGCATAAAAAAACATAGGAAGAAAATAGACTGGAACTTGGTTATTGCAAAGATTGAGGGGAGGATAAGAAAAACTCACAAGGTTCTCCAGAACCTTCTAATAAAGAGAAAAGTTCAAAGCATAGCCATAGAAAGGAACCTATGTCTCAGAAGAAAAGGAAGGAATTTGCTCCCATGATTGGAGGCTAGTTTAGAATTAATGAGGATGTTAGAGTTGATTCAAGTTTTGATAGTGATGAAGGAGAAGCACCTAGGGTTTTTAAGGGATTAGGTGAATCCTCCACACCACATCTTGAAAGTTTAATTTCCAAGATAGTGGAAGAAAAGTTTGAATTATTCAAACTCGATCTAAAGTGCTATATCTTAGATGGATTCAAAGGATTTTTCACCTCAAATCATGGATCACCACCTCAAAAAGCCTATGAGCCCTCTTTCGGTTCTGTTCCATCCCATCAAGCCTCTCCTTAACAAGAAGAACATATTCATGAAGTTGTATCAACTGAGACATTTGAAACAAGTTTCCATTCCCTAACCAAGAAGCTTTATGAACCAACCTCTAATCATCTTAGTGTTGTTTCTCTCATTCCTCTCAATGTTCTTCAAAATCAAGTCCTAATACTATAAAAGTTGTTCAATCATTAAGGTCTTTCTTTGCAACATCACCTTTTCCGCAAAATTTTAGAAGACATCAAAAGATGGCTGCAAGAAAATCTACCCAAGGATAGAAAAAGAAATGATTTTTTTTCTTGTTTTTCTTTTGTTTGAAATACATTAGATATATGATGTAATAAAAATTTGTGATGTAATGAACTATTCCAATTATGATGTTTGCCATGAAATCTTCATGTTTTGACCATTTATTACTTGTTTTGTTGATAACAAAAAGGGGGAGATAGTTAATATGATGATATATGTGATATGTGATGATGAGAAATGGTGGTTATTGTGAAGTGCTGATTATCAATGTTATATTTCTCGTTTCTATTTTTATTTTTGCTAAAAGGTTTTGTTATAATAAAAAAGGGGAGAGAATGTTATTCTCTAAAAGAAAGTTTTGATGATAACAAAATAAGTAAAAAAGAACTAATTAAATTATTAAGTGTGTAGACTTTGAAAGAAAAAGATACAATGATGAATAGTATTAGGTTACCCAAAAGCTTATACAGAATGTCCCATGTTTGTGAGTTCAATTAAAAAAATACAATCCAGAAGGAAATTCAGAGACTATGCTAGAAGAACAAAAGAAGCTTAAATTCAACCCACAGGGTACTCCAGAAGGAAGATGTGTTCATCAAGACTTCAAGCATAGAATGATTAGCCCTATTCATTTATTGATTAATTGATTTTCAAGACCCAACTCCAAAAGATGAATACATTTGGGTAATGTATTGATATGTTCCACTAAGTTGAATTACGATCCATGGGGATTATATCAAGATGAACAATTTTTTTAAGAATGCTACAATACCGAGTTTAACAAATTTGATTAATTGATGCTGCAAATGTTATATTAGTATTATGAATATGTCAACTGCCTTATACGTTCATGTCAACGTTGCAAGTGAGGATTTGAAATTTGGACTAAGTTAATATTTAAGAAGTTGTAGATAAGTATGAATAGAGTTATCCTATGTTTTTGGACATGATGAAGTTGAGGCCTAGACTATCTTCTTCAAATAAGATATCAAATAGATTTTTGAGGATAAACATCAAGCAATTTAGGATAAATATCAAGTAACGAACATCAAATTATTATTATCTTATCCAAGGTTAATTCATTTTTAAATTCATTTTAAGATATCAATCGAGAAGACTCTTAAGATATCAACCTGCGACAAACAAGGAAAAGCTAATTCAACATCCTACAATAGATTTTTTGAACATTGGAAGACAAGATTATTATTTATCGGAGTATACAAAAATAAGAAGAGGCTGCAACAAGAACATAACCTGAAATATACATCTATTGCTCTCTTCCTCGAATTCCTTGAACTGATTTGTGCAATCAATTTTCCTTGTTGTAAATTTCTTTAATCTTTGTTTCTTGATTAGTGGAGGAACTATAGTGTGTCCTCACTTTGATTTTTTTAGCAAGTAGAAGCTCCATAGACAATGTTAACTAAAGTAAAGCTAAGGAGGTTGAGCAGAGTTGAATTGTGAACTAGTTGTAAATAAGTTTTGATTAGATTAGTGGAACATACTCATGTGGATTACGGGATCCCTAGCTTGGAGCTGGAAGAGTAGACTACGCACAAGGCAGAACTACTATATGTTGCTGACTTAGCTTTTCTTCCCTACTCTTTTAATTTCTTGTCCTTTTTATTTTGTTTTAATTACTAATCTTGTTATCACATTTTTAACTCAAAGGAGATTTCAATTTTAAAGGCTTAAAATTTCAAATTTTGGTTATAATCAATTCAATCCCACTTATTGATTATAAAAATATGACAACAAAAGTAAATGAGGCCTAAAATTTATAACGGTTCCTCCTTGTGAGCAAGTCGTGTCTTCTACCCCCATTGTTGGGGATCTGGTTATCCATATCTGTCATTCTACTAATCTAATAACTAAGAGATTACAAACACTAATGCTATCATTTCTTATCCCTTACGCATTGACTAATCACATAACTACAAGATACTAAGTATAATCCTCTCAACCTAGCTCTCAAAATAAAGAGCAAGGATAGTTTCAAAAGAGGTACAATAGGTTCTCAAAAGTTTAAGCACAATGAAAAATAGAATGTGTATGCAAATTGTAAGTGTAGACAGCTTCTAATAAAGGTTTTGGCAAAAGTTCTGGCTATTGCATGGTATAGAGTTTAGCTTTTAATTTTCAATCTTCTCTATTGTATTACAAATTTCCACGTTGCTATCTTGTTTTATATGTTCCTGAATAATGCTAGTCTTTTATTAAAAAGATCTCAACGGATATCCTTTACTTCCAACAAATTATACCGTTATTATCTCCTTATCTTGAAATAAGGAAAATATCTCCTTATTTTGAGGAATTTGAATATTTGAATTTTTGAACTTTGGCTCCTTATCCTAAGATATCTTTAGCTGCCTTCCACAGATAATAATGCTTCAATAAGCGTGGATAATACTCTGTCTTCTTAATAGATAAACTAGAAAAAAATTGAACATATTTGAATTTAAAACTCTAATAGCCCAAGAGATATTTTGGTTATGAGATATGCTCCAAAACAAATATTTACTAGAAACTCGCTTAAATAATGTTTTAATTTTCTAAAGAGTTGCACATTAGACATAGGAGAAAAGGATCGTCCTATAATATGCCCTATGTAATGTATTGCTCAAATTGCTATCTTGGCAACTAAACACTATCTTAGTTTATTCATTTACATGCTAAACGTTTAGATTTGATTTTGGCACATCAATAATGGTCTCATGTAACTATCATATATAAAGTTTCTAATGAACCACACCTATAAAATGAGGCTAGTCCATGGAAGCTTGGGACTTTTGTAGGATTGCCCATTTAGTTATGGCTTTCATCTTCTCTTCATCCACCTCATACTCCCATTTTTGACACCATGAACTTGAGAAACACAACCTCCTCCTAGCAAAACATACACTTAATTCTTACACAACCATTCAACCTTTAACACTTCAAATACAACTGCTAAAGGCTCTACATGTATATCTAGACTTACACTACATATAAGGATATTATTAAAGTACACAAATATGAATGTACTAATGAACTCTTGTAGGAATGGTTCACCTATCTCATAAAGGATCTAAATGTTGGGTAAGGTTGAATGGTAGCACTAGCCATTTATAAATATTATCCTTCATCTTAAACATAGTCTTCCACTCATCATCTAACCTCATTTAAATTTGGTGATATCTGTTCCTTAGGCCCACCTGTGAATATATCCAAGCCCTAAAGTAGCTCACCTCATTTAAATTCGATTTATTGCTTGACTATCAACACATATTCATCATTTGCCATCGTTCTTTGGTACCAATAAGGTTGGTACTAAACAAGGGCTTGTATTTTCCTAAGCATATCCCTTCTTTGCAAGCTCTTCCATTTACCTCTTAAAATCCTTTGCTTCCTTAGGGTTGATGTGGCTAATAAGTTTTTTAGGCAACAATAGCCCAAAGCATAAGACTAATGGTCTACTTTATCTCTCTTAGGGGTAGTAGCCAAAGTTCTTCAAGGATTACATCTTAAAACCTAGGCAATAGTTGCTAGAAGAACTTCACCAGCACTAGTACTTTGTTATCAGTAACTAAATTCTATTGTATTTTTAATGGAATTACTACCTCTTCTTCTTCTTCTTTTTTTAATAACTAGCTTCAACTCCCATGTGCAACAATTTTGTTTCCTTTTTGGTTGGGATTGATCTCAGCCTAAGTAATATGAACTTGTGTAGGGCTTATGGGCTTTGATAATACTTTCCTTCCATCCTTTACAAATGTATAAGTGTTTTTGTGCCAACCATGAAGCACTTGCCTACAAAAAACCTAGGTCTTCCAACTAGCACATGCAAGTAGCACAAAAAATATTAAACGTTAACTTTTGGTGATTCTCTAGGAAAGTGAATTCATTTGTACCATAAGTCCATTACTCATTTTATTGTTTTATTAAGCTAAATTTTCAACAATCTTTGCTAACACATTGAATTGATCCGCCAATGATTAGTTAACCGTTAAGGAACAAACTCTTACTTCCTCAAATGTTAAAAGACTGGAGGAACTTATAATAATATGATGGTGAAACTGATTCTATAAAACATATGTATGCCATCTTACCATAAATCTGTTGCCTTATATTTAAATCTCCAAATCTTGACAATAGTTTATAACAGTATGCATTTGATCATCTCATTCCTCCTATTTGTAACCAAGATGCAAAGTATGGGAAAACTTTCCCTTTAGATGGTTGCTTAGCCAAACTAGCCACTCTTACAAGTATATACACCATTTCTATCAATATCACCTTTAACCATCTTATAAGGTAAAACAGTTCAGAATTTTCATTTGAATCTCATTTGGGGATTTGATGCACTTGCCCTGCTTTGGGTGCTTGAATGTTAGAAGGGGTATTTCTGTTTTTGTTCTTGTCACGACCGCTTGCCCTGACACATGATTTCTAAAATATGATTGTAGGAATTGAAAGTTGGTAAAATATAGATAACGAGAATAAAAGTCCTTACTTTAGGAATTTACTCACATGGTACTTTTCCTCATAAGAGAGAGCCTTTGTTCTGTTTTTTGTTATTATGTAAAGCAAAGGAGTATGGTTGAATTATTTATAAAGACGAAAATATATCTTATATAACTTTCTCACTTATTTACCGGGCCAAAAAAAAAAAAAAACACTTTCTCACTTGTAACTGGGCTAATGGACTGGGTTCTAGAGGATAGTCTGGTTCGATAGAAATATAGGAAATTAATTACTTATAAATTAGTCAACTTAGGAGAACATATATCCAATATAATATTCAAATGAAATTTAGGGTCTGTTTGGATTGTCTGTTTTTCATCTGTATCTGTATCTTTTTCAAAATGATATGTGTAAATATATCCAATTTGCATCTAAATTTTATCTATATTTATTCTATTTGATCTTTTGATGAGAACTATCAACTTTTTTTATCTATATCTATTTCTTGATAAATTATTTGTTAGCAAAAAGTTTGAAAAAATGTTTGTATTTGTCGGAAAAAAGCCAAAACAAACAGACCCTTAAAAAAAAAAAAAAAACAAAGATAGAAATTGAAATTGTTTAATGCAATGGATGATGGATCTAAAGAATACAATTTTGTATTACATTGACGTAAGGTCACAGGTCACGTGTCACAACAGACAAATTTTCACTTTCATGATTATAAAATACTCAAATCAGAGGAAGAAAGATAGAATTAAAAAAAAAAAAAAATCTAATTTTAATCATCCACTCCACCAAAAGGCCATAAATTAATACTTCCCCCCAACATTACATTAATTTAACTAGTACTATAGTCAAACAACAACTTAGTCATCCACCACAAAAGCAGGCCGGCCACTACTCATCCTCGGCAGAACATGAACCCCCACCGCCTGCAACCCTAACGGCGGCTCCACCACCCATATCTTCGGCACCACCGCTGTCAAATCCACCACTGCTATCCTCTCGCCACCCCTGCAGATCACGCAAGCCCTCCTTCCAGCCACCACCATATGCTGCGCGCCTATCAAGATTTCCGAGTCCAGAACCTTCTCCCAAGAGTCCCGCTCCTCATCGTATTTACTCAACCCTCCGCTAACCTCATCCACCCCATACATTACCTCCTCCGCCATCGCCGCCACGGGGCCGCGCCAGCCTCTCCTCAATCCCACTGGCATCTCTTCCCACTCATCCCTTTCCACATTATACATAACTCCTTCTTTTAGAGTCCCCCCTTTACAATTCACCATGCATAGCTTCCCTCTCCATCCAACCGCATCGATCGCATCCCTACTAAACTTCCCATCTCGTAGATCGCTTAACTTTCTCCATTCGTCATTAAGGTTGTTACTTTCACACTCGCCGTCACCGTCAGGTTTCCACTTCTGCACGGACTTGGCAACTTCCGTGCTGAACTGAGACCCTATGCCGCTTGCCACGTACACTGTACCGCTGAGTGTGCCGGCGGCGCACCATCGTCTTGCGGCAGGGAGGGGAGGGCCAAAGGACCATTCTTTACATAGAGGGTGGAAGACTAGTGGGCGGGGGAAAGCCGGAGAGAAGTCGAGCGCGGTGGCGGCGAGGACTACGAGAGCGGTGGAGGTGGAAACGGATTGGACCGCGAAGCTTCGGGAGACGAAGGAAGGATGGTGGAGGAGGAGGTGGAGGGGTGGGTCCGGTGGTGGTGGAGGGAGGGGGTACCAGGTTGAGGATAAAGGATCGTATGTGAAGAACTTGAGATCGGTGGTGGTGTGATCGGCGGTGGTGGTTCGGTGGCGATCGTGTTGTGATGGTAGTGCTGGGGAGAGTAAGGCGTAGAGGGAGAGAAAGGGAGGGAAAGAAGAGGAGTAGATGAGGCGGCGCCAGGAGCGGCAGACGGAGTAGAGGAGAGAAGGAGGGAGGCGGGAGAGGCAAAGGATGGCGACGTGGTCAGGGAGGCCTGGGAGGAGATGTGGTGGCCGGTGGTGGTCGGAAGCCAAATCTTGGCGTTTGGTGGCGTTGGCCATTTTTGTTGGGGACTTGGGGGAGTGTGTATGGAATTGTAATGTATATAGTATTTATTACAATTGTTTGTTGGTTTTGCTGGGTATGGTGTGTTGTTTACTACTTTTGTGTTTTAATGTTGCCATGTCCTACATGCTGCACTTATTAAAACCAAAAAGAAGTCGTACGTGCTGTCGGATTCAAAAGACGAGCAACCTAATAAACTGTATATCCTCCTACAACAGCAATCTAATTGCTTGGAAAGGAAACCGGAGTGGAGACGGCGTCTGGTCTGGGGAAATTGATACATAACGCCTGTTAACTTAACCGTTAAGTGTATTTCTTTTCCAATTTATTTATTTTCAATAAAAGTGTGTTGCGTTTGAATAAGATAATTGCATTAAAATGGGAAAAAAAAATGTTTTCTTTTTTCTTCTTCATTTCTAATGGTGTAGAACGTTATTTTTTTGCACTTTAATAGTCATTATATTTTTAGTGGCGATGGGAAAAAAATAAAACTGAACAAAAAAAAAAAAACAAAAAGATGCAATTGAATGAGTCATTATAGAATATCTAAGGTATCTCACCCAACTTGTTGAAAATTCTATAGAGTTTAAGTCTATAAGATTTACGGATGGGCATTGGGAAATTTTATAATTCTATAGGGTTTAAAGTTAGGGTTGGTCATATTTATGATCCAATAGGAAACCTGATTTGATAAATTATAATAAAATAATTGTAAAAAATTCAATTTAAAAAAAAAGTCCATTACTTGCTTCCTTAGGTGCAAAGCAATATAATGTTCGTAGACCAATGTAATGTTTGCTTCTAAATTCATTCGCAAGACCAACTTTCTTCCCATAGCACTAATAGGCTATGTAAACCCTAAAGCATGGGAATTAACACTACATCTCAAATTCTCCGAGTCAATACTCAATTTGTTTGCAAGCTTGTAATCAAACTTGTCAAGTTGAACAACATGCATAAAAAAATGTTTATCATACTTGTCATATATGGAGTTAACTCCCCAACCAAAATTCCAAATTTGAAATCCAAGAAATCAAACATTATCATTACATCCATGAAAGATTGTTTACCAAAACTTTACCAAAATGAGAAGGTAATACAAAAAATTTTCCCCTTAAACTCAAAACACATTACAATTTCTAGCTAAAATAGATTGACATATTTGTAACAATAACTTTGAAAAAAACAAAAGCAATGTGTATTCATGGGCCTAAATTCCAAGTTAAGAATAACAACATAGATAATTGACTTAAGGGAGAAAAAAAATGAAAACAACCTATAATTGAAACTAAATGTCAAGACATAATTTTAGTAGAAAATGATTGTATAGATTATTTATTGAGATGGTATTTTTATGGTTTGATCATATGATGAAACCATCAACGCATGCATATTTCCTAATGTTCATGATTAATTTCAGTCTCCAGATGACAACTTGAAGTCTGACTTGTTCTTGTACCAATCATTTAATGAATTAGGGAAAGGAGAAATATTGATGGTGATCCCTCCTATTAGGCCTTTAAGTTTAAGGTGACGCCCAAGTCCTTAGGATATAAACAAAACAAGGTTGCATCATAGGTAGCACAAAATTGGCAAGAGTATGATTGCCTTAAAAGGAACAATGTCTACATGAAGGAAATCATAAAAAACTACACTAATCATCTAATGAAAGCCTGCCTCTATGTCTATGAAAAAAACATTCCTAATATGTTTATCCTCTACATTAGAGCTGAGCATACGGGCCGTGGCCCATAGATTGGCCCATTTAAAAGTGGGCCGAATTGGCCCGTCCCATTTAACTCGTGGGCTAAAGCAGAGCAGATCTGGTCGGGTTGGCCTCAGGGCTAGAAAAAAGAAGAAGAAGAAGTTTAAAAACAAGAATAACGTAATAATATGTTAATGATTATTTATGTTTGTTATGGAAAAAGATAGATTGATACATGAACTGTCACGCCTCGATAGGTACCCTAAACGTGGCAGTCCACCGTACATAATACTAAAGCCTAGGAATGACTACCTCAGTCACGCAAAGGCTTCCATATCATGTACAAGGCGTACATCATAACCAAAGGAACGCATCGGAGTAGCGCAATTTATATTGATAATAAATAAGTAACAAGGCAAAGAGAATACTTATCATAAAATATAGACATATTAAATTACAATTCTTAGGCACATATCCCTCTATTTTCTTCAAATAAATATACATCTTAGAATCAACATAACACTAATCATATAAGTCATTACATATAAAGAACCTTATAAAATTACTTCATCTTATGTTTCCATTTCCTTCATAGAAGTTTAACATGCCTCCATGACTTCCTTAACGTCATGATCCTCAATTCAAGCCACGCGTATACCTGTTTCAGTAAAATCTATAGGGGTATAAGCTACAACTAGCTTAGTGAGATATTTCTTTTCATTCGCACCATATTTTCAAACAAGTTCATTTAGATTTTCACACATATGCTATGCATACAAGGCAACAATCACGTGATTACGCAAATATATATAGTTATCCAAAAACCATATATAGAACGGATTTACCCTTCCGTATCGAAGGTTAGGAAATCGGGGTTGAAGATCCTCAATCTTCTATTGCTAGTCCCCAGGTCCTCACCCAAAGCGTTCGGTTGGCTCAGCTCCGAACCTAGAGTCGCATTCCCCGAGCAATTTAGATTCTCTAGGAAGGAACATGGCCCGTGTCACAGTACGATCACAGCCAATCCAACTCTACGCATAGGAGTAGCAGCCTTCTGAAAAAGATGTGACTTGATGGATGCTATACGTGAGCGTTTTATTTTTCTTAAGCCAAACCTTATTAAGGTTTATTAGGGGGCGATCAATCAATTTAGTAAATAATAAACAGTCATACAAGTAAGTAAACAAAAACACTTAAATAGGCAGTTTGAAGTTGCGATATTCTTAATTCTCATTTTACGCATAAATAAGAAATCACATATATGCATATTCCCGAATTCCCATACATATCCATTTTTATCATTTCTTAGTATGCTAATGCCACTATTTTACAAGCACAAGTAAGGTAACGAAATTAAGATGAATAACTCACTCGTCCATTTCGCGATCTTCTTAGTTTGAGTAATCCTCAGGAAGGGTAATCTCGTACCTTTCGTTACCTAGACAAAAGAAATACTCGAGATGAGTATTTCATAGAAATTTCGCTTGAACTTTCTAATTCTATTTCACTATGTTCGTCAAATTTGTATAGAATGAAATTCTAATTTAAAATAGCCATAACTTGCTCATTTTAACTCGGAATTTCGTATATGATATACCGTTTTCTACCTATTCGAAAAGATCTATCCATTTCTAAGGTTATCTTTATCATATAAGGTCATTTGGGTTCCGAAAACGTTAGGTACATATTTAAAGCTAATATTTCTAAACTTTTGCAAATCCATTTTCTAACTCAACTTCATTCAAAAATCCTTTAGTAAAAAAAAAAATATAGATATATATATGTATATATAATTAATAAATCCTTGAGTATAGATAAGCTCACTTTATATGCAAAATTTCTAATGGTAGTGTCTCAATCAATTTATTTCATACAACAATTCATTTTGAGTTGTTAAAATTTTAACTTCGACAATTTCTTTTCAAGTCTTTTGAAGAAACTTTATATTTTCATAGGTTATTATAAATGAGTATATTCTTATTTTATTTTCTTCATTCTTTTTCCAAAAATAAGTAAATTTTCCTTTAACCTTAGTCTTGCATAAATTTTAATTCTAGTGATAAAAGATCAAATTTATCCAAAGTGTATTAAGTTGTTGCAAACCTTTTTATGAATTTGTATTTAGAATGATTTTAGAAATTGAGTCTTGTCTTCTTATATTTATTATTTAAAATATAAGTTTTTTGTTTTCTAAAACTTGTTCTTTTATTTCCTTTGAAAAGAATCCTTTTTATTGATAAAATCCTTTGTTTTTAATCTTATCTTATTCATATTCTTTGAAAATAAGTTTTCTTCTTTAGAAACTTGAAAATCATTATTTTCCTAAGTGGATTTATAATTTTATGGGTTGAATTCATCTTAACTTTGAAAACTAGTTTGTTTCTTAGTTTTGTTATGGAGTTAAAAAGAGTTTATTCTTAAGCTTTTTATGAAAACTTTGAATATTAACAAATTATTTTACTGAAACTTAGGTTGCCATAATGTACCAAGAAAGTATTCATTTCTTATGTTTCTTTGGTAAAGTTATCTTTGTTATTTGAGAAAAACTTAAGAAAACTTGTATTACTTTATTTCCATGTTGTTGATAATAACTTCATTATTTTGTGACAAATCACATAATAGAAAATTTGGTTTTAAGTTCCTTTAATAAAGTAAAATTCTACTTTTTAAATTAGTTGAGACAATATCATTATGTAGATGCAATTATTATAAACATGTAATATAATAAGAACATAAGAAAATACTAGAAACAAATAATAATAAGTAAAATAATAAAAATATCAAGTATTGAGAACCTTACCTTTATTAAGGTATCTTGGTCAAGTATTGGGAGCCTTATCTTCATCAAGGCATCCCGGGACTAAGAATGGACTAGTCCCAAAAGATTAAAGAAAATAAATAAAAGGTTGTTTTGACTTGATATGGACAAGTCTAAGACTAGAAAGACTAGTTTTAAGGAAATAGCATGAAATAAAATAAATAACAAGTGAGCTTATATGCTCTAAAGATTATATATAAATACATAAAAATATTTAGTTAGATATGAATAAGGAATTAGCATGATAACAATAATAAAATCAACATAACATAATAAAATAGGAAGTTCATGTACAAGGCCAAAACATGAACATGTTGTTGCTTTTACTACTCATATGAGTTTCAAAACAACACCATAGTCATGTTAAGTTACATGACATGGGTAAATAAAATGGTTGGAAGAAGTTTAACTAAAGTGTTTATGTGGTATGAAGATGGTAGATGAAAGGGGTATTATGTGAGTAGTGATATGTGGTAGAAAGTTTGTGTATAAGGAATGATTTTTGTGAAGAATTGGTTTAAGAGAGTTTTTTTAGAGAGAACTCTTGAAGAGAGGATTTGTGAAGAGATTTTGAGAAAGTTTTGGTAGTGCAATAAATTGTGTGAAAGAATGAAGGAGGAAGGGGATATTTATAGAATTTTGGAGTGAAAATTAGATGTAAATAAATTAATTGAAAAAGAAAATAATTGAAGAGAAGAGAGAGAGGAGTGTGGATGAAAAATTGTAAGGAGGAGAGAGAAATTTGATTAAAAATTAATTTTGGAAGAAAAGTGTAAGAGAAGTTTAGTATTATGTAGTATAGAAATTTTATGGAAAAAGAAAATTGTAAGAAATAGGTATGTAGGTGTAAGAATAGGTAGTAACAAAAAGTAGAGATAGAAGAATAGTAATGAATAGTAGAAAAGTACTATGAATAGTAGACTAGACAATTAAAGTACCGGTAGTAATAAAAATTCACGTATAAATGCGATATCTGTACTTTTTAGCTACTGAAAAATTCTAAAACTGATATTTTTGAAATTCTTATATTTTTACGAGTCTATTGGTATTAACAGAATATTTTTGCCATTCGGTGTACTAGGGCACGATTTTTGAAAACTGATCCCGTTTGGATCCGAAGGACACTAGAAATTTGCGAATCTTATTTTTTAAGCTTTCTTATATTATTACGAACTATTATCAACAATTATTTTCATTTCGTTGTTTAGGGTTTAAGAGCACGGGATTACCGGATCTTAAACACTAGGGTTTGTTATAAGCTTTGTTGACTTTTAGGGTTTCGGTTTGACTTCCGGTTTTGTTGAGTTATTCGTATGATCATATAATTTTAGAGTTTTGACTGTTTTACAATTTTAGCTCGATATTTATGGTTTATCTTATTTTATTTGTGATTATTTAATAGTCTTTAGTTCTCGGGATCGTTTAACCAAGTCTAGGGTTATGAGTTGACTCAGTTTGACTTTTGGTGAAAATTGAAATTTCCGATTCTAAAATTCACCAAAGCATTTAAGATCTTAGCATTTCATTGTCGAGCATTATTTGGATATATTGTCTTGATTTGCGTGTTTAGGAATCAGATAGGTGATTTGATTGATGTATGGATGTTGATTCAACCGATATTTGGTTTTTTATTTTGTTTTTTAGGGTTCTCTTTTTCTCAGATTAAGAAATCTCGTTTTTTTATTTTATTTAGAATTAAGTTTTAACTTGGTTTGATATTTCAGGGTTCCGACTCCGGTGTTTGACTCTTAGGATTATTTTCTAAGAATTATGAAATTTTTAGGGGTTTACATGAACCATAAGGTCCATCAGTATTATAACATTTTTTGAAATATATATTTATTAATTTAAACATAATATGATATCTAATAAATTATTTTAAAAACTTGTTTATATATAAGTAATCGAAATAGCAATAAAATTAGTCATTAATATATATAAAACTTTAAAATATATAAATATTCTAGTTTTCACACAAACTAACATTAAAAAAATAAAAATTGAAAATTAAAAAAAAAAATCAATTTTTGCTCGCGAAGTGGCCCATTTAACTTAGGGGGCCAATGCAGGCCAGGCCCGAGTCGAGAAAATCTAGACCATTTAAAAGTGAGCCAAATTGGCCTAGCCCCTTTAGCCTACGAACTAAGTCGGGCCAGCCCATTTACCCACTTTGCCTACCTCTACTCTACACTCGTTATAATATTTTCATGATTTTTGTAACTGCTCTCTATTGACTTAAGCGTTAGATTACTTGTAGCGACACCTTTTAAAGCCCTCTTAGCCTTTTTTTTTTTTTTTTTACCGAAAAAGCCCTTTTAGCTTGGATGTCCTTATTCTATAGGTCTCATGTGTATGAGGACTTTTCATCCAAGGTTTATACTTTCCATCAAGAATCACACAACAACACATATAATTGCACTTTCTAGTTTTTTATGTTTAAGAATCTCCTCATTCATTTTCTTAAAGCCCAAACTTAAGGTAATGAAATAGTAGGATTCATGATTGACCTTGAGTCTAGAAGATGAGGGAGGTATACCTCGACTAACTTGGGGGCAACCTCTAAGTCCCTCAAAAAATTACTTAAGTTGACTTGACTTAGGCCCAAGAACCCTACTTAACCCCAACTCAAGGTTTTATCAATTTTTTTGCATCAAACTTGCTTTTAAATCTATGATTGAAATAATAGATTTCCATTTCTTCCTCTTTTTAATTGTACAATTAAATCTAACTTCATCAAAACCCATAATATTAGGGGATCTAAGTTTTGATCATGAAATGTACATAACTTTCTGAAACACAACTCAAAGTGGTTTACGTATTGATTTACTTAAAAACTAACTAGAGATACTTACTTGTTTCCTTTCAAATTTGGAGTTCGCTTGCTTCCTTGTGATTTGTACCTTTAAATTGATTGCCAATAATGTTTAGATCAATTTGAACTATAAATGACATTATTGAATTATCTTCCTTTTTCAATTTTTTCCCATGCAATCCTTATAATGAAAGAAGGTTTATGTTAAATTTAATTCACAATAACTCGTTATGAAAGAACAAATGCATAGATTAGGAAACATAACTTATCTTATTAAAGTTTTGTTCTTAAGTTATAGGTATGAGACAGAGAGAAAGAGAGAGCGAGAGAGAGAGAGAGAGAGGTGGTTTGATTCCTATGTAAAAGTTAAAGAGTATAGGGTTAAAAGGTATTTAATTATAAGAAAAGGGGCTAAAGGCAACTCACTCCAATATCTTTGATTTTATTTTATTTTCTAGGTTATATCAAAATTCTTATTTAATGGAGCAGAATATTCTCCTAATTAAATACATTTAACAAAATTCTAATGTCTTTTCTAAATCAATATCTAAAAACAAAACAATAATGCAATAAATTAATAGTAGGAATAGTTAATAATAAGGAATAAGCAAGTAACCTCATCAAGATTGAAAAATGATTTTATTGTTTATAGTTGAGTTGGTTTTAGATGGATTTTAGATTTCATAGTTAGGTTCCAATTCTAAACTTTAAAAATTTTTTCCAATAAAGTACGATATAAAATTAAGTGTAATCATATTTTTTTTTGCATATGTTGACACTTGTACTTACCCTTGAGGTATATGAGGAACGGATTCAGGATAATCTATGTCCACTTTATAAAAATGTTTAATTAAATATATCAAAAACAAAAAAGAAAATAAAATATTTGTAACATAAAATATACCCAAAGCCCAAGATTATTTACCATTTAAAAAAAATTAAAGCATATTACATAATTTATTCTTTTTCTACCTCTCATTCATTTTCTTATTTTCCTTTTTGTTGCCAACCAATTTATTTTAACATAATTATGATTTTTTCCCTTCCATATTCATCATTATTAATTAGGGTTTCATTTTTTTTCTTGCTTATGATTTCAATTATTTTACAGTCATTTATTGTTAGATTAGATTAGTTGAATTTTTAATAAGTTTTTTCTAGATGTTGCTCAATATAAATCACCACAAGCATAATGTTTTCTTTTCATGAAAAGCAATGGAAATTTATTTAGATATTTTCTTGATCATATTACTTTGACAAAAGTAGTACAAAAATTAAAAAACACTACATGAAAGCTGGGATTGTGAGATAGAACTTCTATCTTTAAACGTAAATTTATGTTGCAAAAATAATTATCCTTGATTCTATTTGTAAAAATATATCTCTCTTACCCGTTTTCTGTCATAGAATTTTTATCTTTAAGGGTTAATTTTCTTGTAGTAAAATTATTTGGTAATTAGCCTTAAAGTTGATATTAGGATTAGACAAAAGAATTAGCTATACTGTTAATAGAACTTATCGCACCCAAATTTGATATCTTTTTAAAGGCATTTCTACTCACGTCGATTAATCAAACCAAACTAAAATATATAGGTAGCATTTGGTTGCACACTTTTTTCTAATATTGGACTAGATAAATGTTATTATACCATATTTTATTTATATAATGTATTTGGAATTGGACAAAATTCCTTTTATGATACTAGACTAAATATAAAGTTTATATCTCTTATATATAATGATCCTAAAATAGTGGAACTAGAGAAATATAAAATCTCTTAATAAAGATATAAGTTAATGATTGTTACTATTTCATTTTTACTGCTGTAATCTAACTACAACTGTCACTACCATCATCGTTGCCCCTGCAAGCATTGCCATTGTCTCTACCATAATAGCCTCCATCATAGCTATTGATGTCCCCACCACTACTATTGTCACCACTATCAATATAATGCTAGCAATAAGTTTTCATTACCATTATTGAGAAATCATCACTAATAATCAATGTTGACATTAATTATAATAATTGTACGTGATTATCTAAGGGTATAATTGTCGAAATATGACATTTTGTACTATATTTGTGTACACCAAACAATGGGCAATACAAGAATACTAGCTAGCACAATGCATACTAACCATGATACAAGAAAATTGTACTGTCTAATTTTTTTGTATTGTGCTATCCAATTCTCTTTATCATGTCTAATTCTTGTAACCAAACATTATTATAGAAGGCATTTGGTTCACATAAATTTAAGGAACTAAATTGGAAAAAAAAAATCCTAGTCCCTTATTTGGCCTTTATCATGGGATTTAGTATTGGATAATAAATCTTAAAAGTATTGGATCAATTTTAAGAAAAATAGTATCACATGAAGTCGAAACAAATATTCTTTTTATTGAACAATTCAAATTCACTAGATGACTCAAATTTTTTATAAAATTCTTTTGTTGTACTTATATATATATATATATATATCAAATAATTGACAACACAAAACTCTTATCTAATATATTATATACCAAACACAATACGAGTGACCAATGACATTATAACTTAGTGGCATCTTTCTTGATCTCTCAATTGAGATGTATGAGGTTTGTAACGTCCTAACTTAAAGGCATTACAACCCGACACGTATCCTTACCTTCCTAAAGAACATGCTAAGGCTAGTAAATATCTATAAACTACAATATACCATCACATGACTTTAAAACTCACTTAAATGAATATTTAATATAGAAAATCTAGAAACATGACTCCTAAAACATCCATACAAACAACTGAGAAAGATTTCATAAGAATCATAAAACTAATAATTCATAAGGTTTTTACAACTGGAAGTCTAAAGGAAATTTAATAAACTAATCATCATCAATTTAACTCCAATCCAACCATCTACACATCAGCTGGGTAGTCGGTTCCACTATCGTCCTCCCTAGGCTCTATGAAAACATCAAAGCTAGATAAGTCATACACAATCTAGTCTTCACCTGAACCTGAAAAATAAAAAGGTACAAGCACAAAGGCCCAGTACATCCAAGCCGAAAACATAGGCACATGATCATACATCAAACAATTCACATACAACTAAATATCTAATGCAGCAAGCGCAAATTATTATTATTTTATTTATCCAGCATACAACACAGTTTAAGATCATTCGCGACTAACCCTAAACTTGGAGCAACTTAGACTCATTGAAAACAAGCAGTATAGGAAAATAGGTAATATAATACATATATGGTGTTGGGAATCGCTTATACACTCGGGTGCCGTAGTCATATTACTTCTAATCTACCGAAATCATCTCAATGCACGAGTCCATCGGGACAATCTCACACAAAGATTATTAGGTTGCCAGCATCAGTATCACACTCTGCGCGGTCTTTATTAACTGCAGCCAAGCACATGCAACACACTCTTAATTTAGGCCGAATAGAATTAGGTCAGTTTTAATCATCTAATCCTACAAGCACAAACAATCAAACATGGTAAGGATGTACCTATTTCAGCTTAAGGAATAGAAATCCTACTCTCAATAAAACACCTGAACAAAGAATCATTCGTCCACAAATCAATTTACAACCTTGATAACAACATAAGCAATATAAACCCAAAATTCTAATTCATCAAACTAGAATTCTCCAACATACCCTTCTCCTGTGAAATTCGTAGAATCACCAAATCTCCAAATCAACATTAATGAAATAGAGAAACCCCAATTCACAAGAATACCTGTTCACCATTGTTTATGCATTCACAAATCATCTACAACAACATATATGATTAATTTTCCTAAAAACTCAATATCTATGAATTATAGTTCCGGATTGATTCTTACCTTCCTTCAATTGATTGTAGAACTGTAAATCGCTAATTTCCACACTTAGGGTTTCCTTCAATTTCCATCAATAATCAACCTCCTTCGTCAACAACAACGAAAATCTTAAAAAGAATCATTCTAAAACGAACTAAAGGAATATGAGAGATCACTTACTCAATTCCTTGAAGAAATCAACCTTGCAGAGTGTCTGCTAAGGTTTCTAAAAGTTTGAGAGAGGTTATGAGAGATAGGACTGAAGGTAGAACGTATTTATAGAGTTGTTTCTCGTAGGGATATAGGCTGGACAAGAAGGAAACAAAGCTGGCGGCTTAGAATCTTCGAGGAACAAATAAACTTCAAGGCCACACTTTAGGCCGGTGGCCTATATGCCGATGTACGGCCAAAATCCACAATTCGCAAAAATTTCCTCCGAGGCTCCAAGCTAGAGTTTAGACTGTCGTCCATTGTATTTAAGTCGGCAGCTCAAGATTAAAGGCTGGTGGCTTAAATGCCGGCCTACTCCAAAATCATTTGATCATTTGCACACGACTTTCTCGTATCCAAATTCATTTGTTCAAAGATAAAAATATCCTTTCCAAACAATATTTTATTACTATTCTACCATTCATTATAAATTAATTATCTGTATCTTATAAGGTTCAATTCTATGCTCCTTCGTTGTAATGGGCCAAAAAAAAAAAAAAAGGAACAATATGAATAAATTGTACTGTATAGTTTCTCTTATAATATAGACTATAATTTATCTTACTCTATCGAGTTCTTACAATGAGATATTATGCTTCAAGCCATCGATAAGCCCCAATCAAAGTGGGGCTACAAGAGATATCAAAATGACTTTTTTATTACATCATTGGATATTAGGGACATTCTAAACTAATATAGGATCATTTCAACAGTCCCAGGGTAGTTTTATTTTGGAATCACAACCTCTCTCTTTTTTTTCCATCCTTTCCTTTTCCTTTTTCTTTCGTTTTCGCAAATCAACTTTGCGATGTCAAGAAATGTTTACGAATGGCAGAAGAAAAATAATGATGGTTCAGATCATGAACTAAATCGAGTCAAACCATTTTTGTAAGATTTGAATTTAAAATTAAAAAATATATATATATATGTATATACTTCAGTTTGTTATAGAAGAACAAGATATATCAAAGTGAACCACACACTCCTAATTTATATTATAAAAATATAATTAAAATTTTAATAAATTTTATATGATATTATGTATATATACCCTGCATATTCTAAATGGTACATATTTCCAGGATAACACCAGGTGATATGGGCACTCATCCCTGCAATTACTAAATGATGTCTTGACGTTTATTCATTTTTTCCATCTTTTATTCTTCATAACGACAACTTTTTTCAGTGGAATATCACGGGAAACTTTTAACACACAAAGTAGATCCAAGACTCTCTTTGCTTTCGATTCACTTTTTTTTGAGATGAGCATGGTTCTTATTTGTAGTGAAAAATTCTACATAAATCTGATCTTTCATCGTATGAACTAGAAAGCTGCGAATCCTTAATAAATAATATAAACGTAATAAATTCAGAAAGTATCTACAACTTATGCAGGAAAGAACGCTTAGAGAGCTTGGGACAAAAGATGTGCTAAACTTTTTCTCTTTATATCTTTTCCACCATGCCCCACAATATGTAGAGAATATCCTACCAGAACCAAACCGACCATATTTATTCTGGCCTTTTCATATTTATTACACTTCGATATCTGTCTCTTTCAACTCCTATCAATTATTTACTAACACGGACACAAAAATCAGTTTGATTTGGTATGTTATTTATTAGGATTGAATTGTACTTAGGATTCCATTTTCCCTGTTTTATCACATCAAACTAAAAGCCGGCAAAAAAAAAAAAAAATAATAAAAACATATTATATTATTTAAAAGCTTTTTCAAACCATAAAATTTTGATATGATTTAATTGTATTAGTGTTGTTCATAAATGGAGTCGTTATTGATACATAAGCGATATGCATACTTTTAGAAAACTTTTAAAATTTCATGTTTGTTTAAAAAGATAGCACTTAGATTCCATCAATTCTTTTTTTTTTTTTTGGACCACCTTGTTTTATTCTCTAGCTGACATGTAGAATGAATTAGTATAATATAATTAACAAATGTTGAAAAAATACTGATAATTTCAGGGGGAAAAAAAAAAAGAAAATCCCAGCCGTTGCTTTTGGTGGTTTGAAGTGAAAGCTTAGTATGTCAATATTACCAACATTTTTTATGCTTTCAATTTATTAGTTTTACAAGCCTCTCACTAAAGCATGTACAATTAAAAATAGCATGATTATTGGAAGAAATCTACTACTCCATCCTACCATTCCCTCAACTGAACTTTTCTATATCAAGAACTTTCTGGAACTGCTGGAAATTATAATCATCAATTGTTGTGATTTCATGGCATTAGGGAACGGCACCATTCTTTTAATTGGAATTTTCAATGAAACAACAAAAATTTATATTTAGGGTCTGTGTTTAGGAAAATGTCTGGCCCCGTTGATTAAGTCTTGCCTGTCGGGTGAAGACGTTTAAGATGATTTGGACTTCTTTTTCTCTCTCTCTCTGTTTCTCTATTTATTATTAAACTAGTTCGACTACATTTGGATTCAAAATTCTAAATGCACAGGTGGCACGATCCATGGTGGGAAGGGGGACAAAAAGCTCATAAATGGATGGCTTAAATTTGACTAAATGGAAAATCAAAGGAATCATTAAGTATATTAAGGTGGGAATTCTTAATTAATCATTATATGATTTAGTATATGAATTATTTGTCTGCAAACTTTATTATCACTTTTAAAATATCTAATTTTATGTCATGATTACTTAAATAAAATGATTCATGCATAACCGTAGTAAGTCACATTGCATTCATTACTATACCCTTTGGTGGGACAAGGGCATAGTAATGAGGTCCGTAGAACCCCAAAATCTACTCTATGGCAATTGATCGTCCGTAATAAAATAGTGGGTGGACACCCGAAATAACTATAATTTAGTGGCTAGTAGTAAACCGTATAAAAACTACAAAAACTTTATTTGCAAAATATGGTCTTGTTGCCTGGAACACCTAACAACCGAATGGAGGGGTAAATCCATTCAAACATATGATTCCTGGAAAATCGTATGTATTGTTTGCTCACGTGTTTGATTGTATCTCATATGCTTGTTAAATAACTTGTTTGAATATTGATTCTTTTGAGTACTTTATTTGTGGAATTAATTTTCACTAAGCAAGAAGCTTACTCCCTTATAGATATATTTTGCAGTACCTTTATCTATGATTAACGCCTTAAGGTTGTTTCTCTCAAATATTACCTTTTGGACTAAGGGCTTTTTGAAGGAAGTCAAAGACTAGTTGTAGACTTAGACTTCTAAGTAAATCTCCAATGTATTTATTTCGAATAGACTTTGATAGACTAGATCTTTTGATAGGGGAATGCCCCTTTAATATCTTGTAAGACCTTTATGTTTCCATATTTAAGATGTTATGTTATAATTTTCATTCTTAATTGCTATATGAATGTCTTCTTAAATAACTTGTTTCAAAATTGATCCTCTATGATTGTGAATGTATGTCTTGCACCCAGTATCGAAGCTTATGGGATGATTAAGGTTGTCATACTTAAGTTTTAATATTGAGTGTAATGGACTATCGTATTTAGGGTACCCTTTAGGGCGTGACAGTAGATTGAGGTTATGTTTATAATAAATATTTGACCCCCTTCCTTAGTTCTCAGTTTCTTCCAGTCATGAGATCTTTGGCTGGTCCCTTCAACCCCCGGGAAGGTGTAAATCCTCATTGGTTTGGATTCTGATCATCCAAACTGTGCATTTCATATGTTTGAGTGTGGCATTGCATATGATTGTAATTGTAACTTCGTTGATCTTGTTTAAACTATGGTTTGAATTTGGTTGTCTCACTGAGCTTGGTGTGCTCACACTCCTACCGATTTTATATGACTTTTTAAGATCTTTAGAGTGGATCCAAGTGTGAGGATAGGTGACGTAGTAGGCTTCAAGGGGAGAGTCTAAGGCTCGAGTGATCATGGAGACAACTTCCTTATATAGAATCTTATGTTGACTTTTTAGGGATGTAATGTTATGCTATATGATTTATCTGGAGTTGTATGGACGTTCTATGCTATTTTCGTCGTAAAGAACTTTTACGCATGTGAAATTTCTTATCTAGATAATCTTATGATCATGTTGTTAAAATGTTCACGCCATAGAGTATCTTAATAGTTTGATTCCTGTGGAAAATTTTCTTAAAGGCCTTGGTAAGCATCAATACTACCAGGGTGCCTTGTGGGATATGATAGAGTTACTCATAATCACCTTAAGAGAGCGATGATGAAACTTTATGTTGCTTGTTTTTAAAATTCACTAGGTCGGTTTTAAAACAAAGGATTCTTGAACTATATGCGAATCTAGATTGCTATTATCTGGTCAAAAGATTTCGGTGTTCTAATCTAGATTTAAAGTTACTAATCTTGAGTGAAGCTTTAACTTACCATAGTGAATCCAACAATGTAAATATACCAGTGTATAACTCTACGACACAATATTTTCTATTCTACTTCGGTAGGTGCACTTGCTTAATGTTAGTAATTGCAACCGAAGTTGAATAAAACTTATTAGCTTTATAAATTTTTGAAAACTTTAACTTCATGTTCTTAAATGTTTTTGACCACGAACCAACTAATGACAACATAATAAGTCTGATTTTTGTGCAAGTTGCTTCTAATTAAACAAGGTTTAGTTATGAAATAAGTTAGAATGCAGATAATAACTTAGAAACTTTCGTCTAATTTTAAGCCTTGGTTCCAATCAAGCCAGCGGCTAGTACTAATGTTCTACCTTATTTAGTCTTTAAACAGCTTTAATCAAGAAGGTAATCAAGCCCAAGTCTCAAGAACATTCCAACCCTCGAATCTCAAATAGAGAAGTTTCTCAAACTTCTAACCTTTAATCT
Organism: Combretum micranthum; assembly: GCA_024138025.1. NCBI lineage: Eukaryota > Viridiplantae > Streptophyta > Magnoliopsida > Myrtales > Combretaceae > Combretum > Combretum micranthum. The sequence goes on along the minus strand of JAMXBD010000074.1, from coordinate 785,701 downwards.
TGCTTATTGCTTTTAAATTGTTGATGATCCGTAGTTTGTTTATCATGTTATAAAAATTTGAGGACAATGTTCACCTTAAGTGTGGAGGAAGGGAATTAAGCAAGAAGGGTTGAGAATAATAATAATAGTCTATCAATAATAGAGTAACTAAGGTTTAAATGATCATTTCCCAGCAAATTACAAGAAAGTCATGAAATAGCTAAAATTTGACAAAAACTTTTCAAAAATTTAAAACAAAATCACCAAATAGCTCAATTGAGCTAATAATGAATGATATCATCATATTATTGAGTTAACTTTACTATGTTTATATCACTTTAAAATATCAATGTGGAGTAGTTTTACTTGCTATTTTATCTACAAATTTATAGTTGGAATTAGCTTAAGGTCCCTAATAAGATTACTCAATAAATTTGTAAAAGCTTAAATGATTTGTATGTTTTTCAATTTATTCATTTTGAGAGCTTTGTAGTCATTGATGAAGAATCAAATGATGCTCATAACTTGATGATTTTTCGTTATGCTTTATCTGTAAATTAAAACCAAAGTTAAAATGAAAATAACCATGCGCTTAGGGTTAAAATGAGCAGATATTGGTCCCTTAAAAGAGCAACTTCTTACCCCTCTTTAAATTTTAAATAAGCCATAAAAAAAAGAGAAGCAAAAACATAGGGGCAAATACCCATTCGAAGGAAAATGCAAAGAGAAAAGCAAAAACCTTCCCCTCTACAGCTTTGAATTACATAAATAATATGAATGGAATGAAAGCACAAATAAGAAAGAAGACTCAGAGGATGAACTGATGTAAATGTATTCATTTTTTACCATGATGTTTAGAAAGATGATTAAGGAACTGCATACCTATATGTATAAGGGAATAAAGTTGATTGAGTTCCTCTTACTCTATTTGATCTTTTGAGTAATTTTTGCTTTAGAATTCTTAATTAAACAATAAGGGTAAAAGCTACTCTACTTAGATAAGTTCAATGATTTTAGCATATGTAACTTTATTATAGTTAGTGAGAATGATTGAATATTCAAGGTGCTAAATTTGATAGGTGATTTAAGCTTAATTGATCTAGTCAAATTTTCATTCATGATTTATATTTCCTATATAAAAAGCCTTGCTGGTTGTGAATTGATGTTTGCTTGGGGATAAGCAAAGTTTTAAGTGTGGGAGAATTTGATAAGTCTATTTTACTCCATTTTATTCATAGGAATTTAGGCTTTATTTGACCAAATATTAGATAAATTTCTATGAATTTTGTCCTTTTGTTGTTCAAATATTGTTTTTCAGCTCTTAAAATCAACAAAAGAAGAAACAAGGTATTTTGGATTAGATTTGGCGCAAAACAACCACAAATCTCAAAGATAAATTTCTATCGAGGCCTTTAGCAATGTTAGTCGATGGAAAAATCTAATGCAAAACAAGGCAAAGTCCCAATCACGCCCCGAAACTGAGCCTTCGACATGACCTTGGTTTTCATTATTTTGTATTGAGGTGATCAAGCCCTGGACTTGACGATATAGCTTCAATTGCACCACAAAGCTGAGCCTTGGATTTCAACCTATGTTGAAGCTGAGCAATAATCTGAGCCTCTAAAGAGATATAGTTTAGACTGTGGTCAAACTTCGAGCTTTAGATCTGACCAGCAAAATGTGACCCTATCTAGCTATCATTAATGAGCTGGCTTAATGCGTACGTGTAAAAATAAGGATGAATTATGTTATAAAGAATCTGCTAATCAGCTAATAAAATCTTCATGATTTTCTGTGCTTATAGCCTATAAATAAACGTGTATAGATGCCCAATAGAGGCATTAGTACCATATGTAAAATATTTCTAACATAGAATAGAGAGAAATCCTCAGTGAAAGAACTATTTCTTCTCGCTAAGGAATTAAAAGTTTTCTAAGTAAAATCATTTTAACCCATTGTTTATATTTGTAAGATTCTAAGCTTAACTTGTAATATTAATCTTTAATTTCTTATTGTTTCTTTTGAATCTGTGCCTAATCTATGGAGAAATAATCTCCTAAACATAGGGTTTGTGCATCAAAATTCTTATTCATGTGATTTCAAATGCGTTTTTCAATTGAATATTGATTGAGTATTTGTACTTAGTAACTCGAATTTAATCCTGTAGATCTAAATATGTGGTACACCTTTTAGATCCACGTGTAATTTTAACTAAATAGATCAAGAGATCATTCTTTTGAATAGATCTAAGCTACTAATGAAATTACTCATAATCACCCTAAAAGAAGGATAGTGAAAATTTTTGTCACTTGTTTTCAAATTTCCAAAATGGTTTTTTAAAAATTGGATTTTTAAACTTTGTGTGGATCTAGATTGCTGATAATTTGTAAAGAGATTCTAGTAATTTGATCTAGATATAGAGTTTTTGACCTTGAGAGAGGCTTTAACTTACTTTCGTGAGTCCAGCAGTGTAAATACGCCAATAAACAACTCTCTAACTTTGTTGAGAAATAACATGATAAGGAATTGGTGAAGCAAATCATAAGTCTCATATTGCATTTTACAAACTTATCCTTAAATTTACCCTGAAAAAACAAGTATTTTTGCATTAACCCTAAGTTAGCTTCTATTTTTATTATATTTTGCTAAATTTTCTTTGGCTAGATAAAGATAAAAAGTGAACATGGTAGATACTGGCAATCCCTTGGAATATGACCTAATACTTTCTATGTCACATCAGTAGGTGCGCTTGCTTAATGTCGGTGATTGCAATTGAAGTTACATAGAACTTAATAGCTTTTTTGTATAAATTTTTGAATACTTCGACTTCTTGTTTTTCAACATGATCTATACCGAACCCAAGTCTTAGGTAGGCAACTACTCAATGCTATTACACAAACCTAGCTCCCACAAAAATGAGTATTCTTGCAATCATGACCACAATTGAGCAACAATTTGCTGCACTAAAAAAAAATGTACCAACAGATGACTACACAAAATGAGGAATTGCAAAAATAGTATCATGGCATGTTGAATCAATTGACTTTAACTTTGGTTGACAAAACTTTAACAATGGAATAACCCTTCACTAGGTAATGTTGTAAATGAAAAAAAATACATATTCTAATTCTCCTGTTGACCTTGCAAGTAGAAATTTGCAAGTGTAAGCCATAGATAATCGTAATCGTGCTTCTACATCTATTGTTCAACAAGATGACCCATATAGGCAGTCTACTAGTGCACTTGCCATATCTTATGCATGTATTGGAGATAGTAATTGCATTGTATCCTCCATCTTAAAAGGAAAATAGGAAATTCATGATATGACCAATGAAAACCTAGAAGACTACATAATTAGAAAATTTCTAATGCCAAGGCAAGTAGAAAGGGTGACCATGTTGCCAAGTCTTCAATTGCTAAGAAACCTTTTCACTAAGAAATTCAAGATAAAGCTCTCCCTTAGGATTCTGAACTTCTAATATTGGGAGGATATGTGAAATGATTAGCACACCAAATATCAGTAATTAAAATCATTTGAAGTTAGTTAGAGTCAAACAAAGTCAAATTAGGGCTATAAATGGTCAAATTTTTAAAATTTCAATTTTGCTCCTAATTAAGAATCCATAAAATTTCAAAAATCCAAAAGCACTTAAAATATTCTAAAATGGAATAAATTAAAGCTTACAAATGTTTTTACATAATTATTTGGCTAGAAAAATAAAAAATCACAACTCTAGTTAAAATTACACCTAGACATAAGTATGCCTTTGAGATTTCATTAATGGGTACAATCTAGTGAAGACACACAAAACCTCAACTTCCCATTTCCTTTGTGCCACTATACCTCCGTTCTCTCTCTCCTCTTCATTCTTTCTTCTTCTTTTTTTTTTATGACTAAAACCTTTCTATGGTAAGTACACTCTAAACCTTAAATCTTCAATATGTTTAAGTGATGATTAAGTATTATTAACTTATAATTAGCACCAAACCATATTTGCTCTGCTTAGTGACTTGGAAATTATGGAATGGAGAGCTCTTAAAGGAAACCTAAGTTGCTAAAAGTGATTAAGTGTTTAAGGTAAGTGTTCACTTAAAATCTAGTGATTATGGTAGTTTAAGCTACTAATCTACTTATACTAACAAAGGTTATTGAAAATCATAGTTATAGTTAGTGTGAGCTAAGTTTTGGACTCCTAAAGGATAGGTAAGCGTGTGGGTGCCTGCCTTTGGTATCAAAGATTACTAAACAAGGTGGGACTTTAAACTTAATTGAGAATGCATAAGAAGTTGGAAGTTATGGTTGGGTTGTAATGATTGTGCATATGTGTGGCATTTTTATCTTGAGAGAGATATGATGCATGTTAAGTAGGAAATGTGCTTGTTGTTAATTTGATGTTTAGAAGCTTGTTTTGTGGAGTGATATATGGGTTTGAGAGTGAAATTGATATTTGATGTTGGTAATAGATTATTTGAGTTGAATTAAGCTTGGGTTGACTAGGTTCAAAGCTGGAATTGGTAGATAAGTTTCATGTCTTGTTTTGAAACTATAAGATGTTGAGGATATTTGATTGTTCCTAGTGTAGGTTAAGTGCTAAAGAGTAGGATTAATTTTATCTTAAGCCTAAAAATGATTAAGAGTGCATAAGGACCTTAAATATTATAATTTATTATAAGAATATGAGAAATGTCATGTTTAATGTTTTTGGACTATTTATATTAGTTGGGTAAATGTGTTTATAGATAATATATAATGGTATACAATGATGCAAATCGAATTTAGATGTGATACAAGTAAAGAGGAATTAAGTAGGTGTGATATATGTGAAGAATTTAGATATTGACATCGAGAGTTGGGTATGATATATGATTCAATAGTTAAAAAAATGGAAAAATATGTAATTAGAGAATTTTGGCGTGATTCCAAATTAGGACTATAAATAATTCTGAATTTGAAGTTAGTTACAATACTGGCTATAAATGGTCAAATGGATATTGATTGGAATAGATCGAGCCTTGACATTCAAGCAACATTCGAGCACTCGATGTACCCTACAAATAGTGACCCTATGAGTTGTCACTTAAGACGGGAATGTGAAAATAAAGAACAAATTCGGTTATAAAAAATCTTCTACGTCAGCAAATAAAATCATCATGATTTCTGTGCCTAATCCCATAAATAAACATACATAGGCATGCAATAGAGATATAGAGTAGCATATGTAAAATATTTCTAACATAGAATAGAGAGACGATTCTTGAGCAAAAGAACTATTTCTTCTTGTTGAGAAACCTCATAATTTTCTAGGTAAATTCATTATAGGCCCAACGTTTATTTTTGCAAGATTTTGTGTTTAATTTGTAATTTCATCTTTAATTCCACATTATTTCTTTAGAATTTATGCTTAATGTTTGCATCCATGGAGAAATAATCATTTAACTTAAGGTTTGTAAATCCAATATCTAATTCATGTGATTCCAAAGTGTTTTAATGAATATCACTGAGTATATGTAATTAATAACTAAAACTTAATTTCATGGGTCTAAATGTGTGGTGCACCTTTTAGAGTCATGTATAATTTCAACTAAATAGATTGAGAGATCATTTTTTTGAATAGATTTAGGTTACTAATGGAGTTTCTTGTAATCACCTTGAGAGAGGAATGGTGAAACTTTCTGTCGCTTGTTTTTTAAAATTCATTAGGTTGGTTTTAAAACAAAGGATCCTTAAATCTTATAAGAATCTAGATTGCTAATAACTTATTAAGAGATTCGATGGTCTGATCTACATCTAGAGTTACTAGCCTTGAGAGAGGCTTTAACTTACCTTAGTAAATCCAATAGTGTAAACATAATAGTATACAACTCTATGAGTTTGTTAAGAAATCACATGATAAGGACTTGGTGAAGCAATTGTTAAGGCTTTTTTCTTACATCAACAAGCTTATCTTATAATTTGTGTTGAAAACATGTATATATTCATTAACCCTAGTATATCTTCAGTTTTTTTATGTTCTGTTGAATTTTCGTTGGCTATCCCTTAGATCACAACCTAATATTTACTCTGATAAGAGCATTTTTTTAGTGTTGGTTATTACGACCGAAGTTAAACAAAACTTATTAGCTTTATAAATTATTGGAAACTTCAACTTTGTGTTCTTAAATGTTTCTAACTCGACATACCAACCAATATTCTATTTGTTTAATCTTATTTAATAATTATAACTTAGTTTCACAAAACATGTATTTTAATATACATGGTTAATGTTTATTATATATATATATATATATATCATACATATACACATGTACATGTTCATCAAAATACATTTAATAACATATTATATCATGTACACATGCTTACATACATATTATACATCAATATCTATCCATTATATTTCATTAATATATTATATGCATACACTGTTATTCAACTAAAAATTCATATTTAATTCATTATATTTTTCTAATAATTTCTACAAACAACAATCTCCAATACACAGACACATTTACATATTACTTACTATTTATCTCATTCATTTATTTGATTTGATTTGATTTTTTATTTTTTATTTTTGTTACTTAAACAGGGCAATGTAGGGGATTGCTAGATCATGACCATGATTACTATCATGGGAACCATGACACCCATGACCAAGGCTTTCTCATAAGCAAAAGAAAACAGAGGACATCATGCCTCCTTATCACGGGCGTGATACGAATTGCAGCTTAGATCGCAGCTTCGATCACACTTGCGACCAACCCAAAACTCACACATCTAAGTCTACTAAGGCCTTGATCAAAAATTTTCTTTTGGTAGTTACCATGGGGTAAATCATGCTCGTGATCAAAGGAAACACAAAGATCAATGCCAATCACGGGCTTAATCACAGCTTTGATTTCCTAAAATTGTTAAAATAGAGCTACCACAAGTTAAATCATGCCCATGATTGCTCAAAAATTTTAAACTTGAGGCTACTAAAGGCCGTGTCACACCCATGATCATTCCCTTGGGCCAAACTTTCACATTTTTCCTCGTCTTTTCTTCAAAATTTAACTCCGTAAACTCAACATACTTCATACCAAACATAATAAAAGTACAATAAAAGTTCATATTAAGTTCAAACAACACTTCTAAACATAATTTTACTATCATACGTAATCAAAATCATTTGATCAATCTTCTATTCTACATATGCATAACAATCCAAATTCTTAGCATATAAGTTCATACATCCTTATTTTAAAAAATTTATTAGAAATCCTACTTATATCTAACTTTGATTCATTGTATGCATGCATAAATAACAATCAAAATAAAGAAAAGAAACAAATTTACTTGCTTAGCAACTTAAACTAACAAAACCTCAATACTACTCTTCTTTCTTAGTTGTTGAGTTAATTCAAGCATGATCCATATCTTCTATCTTATTTTCCATATTCAATTTCTCCCTTAATATTCTTGAATTTGAGATTTTGAGTTGATTTTTCTCAAAAGGAAAAAAAATGAAGAGGAGAAAAAGAAGAGAGTAGAACCTAAAGAAGAAAGGAGAAAAACAAAAGAAGAAGGAAAAATGAGGCAACCTAAAGTCAGAAAGGAAAAAGGAATTAAAAGATAAGGATTAAAGATATTCTTTAGTAGGGCATTACGGCTTAAACCTTTTAGATGTTTTTTAAAGTAGTGAAAATAATTAGGAAGTAGTATGAGAGTTTATAGAATAGAAATTAAACACTTGAACTAAAAATCTAGCTTATGAATTTAATTTGCAAAAGTTTGATGTTTAGTTTAGTTTTAGGCTTAAGAATTGATATTTATAAACAAGTAGAATAATTCAAAATTTATGGGGATTTAGAAAATGCAATTTAGACTAAAGTGGAAAATTTTGGTCTTTTAGAAATTTACATAATTAAATTCTAGAAATGTGGTTCATTTGATAATTGAAAGAAAAGTGGGTTCTAATTAAAAGTGGTTGAGATGATAATGACATGTGATTTATTGAAAAAGATAATTAAAGTGAATAGACAAATTGAAAGGAATAGAATTCAAATTTGATAGTTAGAAAGAATTAAGAAATTTGGTTTGATGAAATGGGTAATTGAACCAAAATTAATTTTTTTTATCACATTCCCTCTCTTTTCTCTCTGTCGCTACATCATCCCCCCCCTCCCAATTTTATTTTCTTTTTCAATTTATTTTATTACATCTAATTTTCCTCTACAATTCTCTATAAATACCAACTCTCTCTCCATTTCATTCACACATCTCATTTCACATACTAAAATGCTACAAAAGTTTCTTCTCAACTTCTCTCTCTAACAATTTTCCCTCCAAACACTCTCTACCACCCACTTCTCTTTAGGAAAAATAAAACACAACAACCATTTGTTTCATTAATCTCCAAATCTTTCATCAACTTTAGGTAGAATTCCTAAAACCTTTCTTTTGTTCAGGTGACATAACATGAACAATGTGTGTGTTTTGATTCTATGTAAACCCCATGATGCTAACGTTAGGGAATGAAATCATGAAAAACAACATGTTGTTCATATCTTTTTCATAATCATAATATGTTCTTATTATATTGTGTTCATGATTTTAACCTAACTTTTATATGTTATTATGTATAAATATATAACTATATTTCTTAGAGCTTAAATGCCTACTAACCTAATTTTTATTTATGCTTTTATTTTCTTATACATTTATTTATTTCATGCAAATAATCAAGACTAGTCATTCTAGTCTTAGACTTGTTCTCATCAAGTCAAAACATTTTTAAGATTTGTCTATAATCTAAGTCTGTGAAGCCTTGACAAAAAGCTAAGACTCTCATGATTTCCTTATTATTTTCTTGCTTTTCTTTATGGGACTTGTTCATTTCTAAGTCTCGGGAAGACTTGAATAAGGATCTAAGACTTCCATAATTTTCTTCTTTTTCTTTTCCTTAAGCTTTCTTATAATTTTCTTTTCTTTTTATGGAACTTGTTCATATCTAAGTTCTGAAAAGCTTTGGTGCAAGCTAAGTCTTCCAAATTTTTGTTCTTATATATATATATATATATATGTGTGTGTGTGTGTGTGTGTTTATTTAATTCTCTATGTCTTTTATTTTCTATAGGAGTTATTTTACCAATATAACTGAAAGTCTATATTCATGCATGATCATAATATTGTTGTCTTGATAAAGTTTTCAAAAAAAAAAAAAAAATAAAAGGAGTATTTCGCTTAAAATAGGACTAAACTCTCAAAAAACATGATTTTAAATACTTAGGAGAAATTTTCACTAAAACTTAGGATAATGGTTCAACTACATTAGTTCCAAAATTATTAAAGTAAATTTTATAAATTTTTAATATTGATAATTTTTTATTATACAAATTTAAAAAAAAAAACTTATTTATAAGAAATATGCCTATATTTTGGAACAAAACAAATTTTTCCAAGACAAGTTTTAAAAAATCAACTCACCAATTAAAGTCGACTTAGGAATAAAGGAATCAAGTTTTCAAGAAGTAAATTTATTTTTATGAAGCTAAGAAAAGATCAAATAATAGTTATAAGTATTTGCCACACACTTATTGTCACGTCCCGAGGGTATCTTAGACGGGACAATTCCGCCATACACAATATCCAGCTTAAGATTAACTCCTAAGTCTCTCAAAAGCCATGAATATTGTGTAGAAGCGTATCCCGAATAGATAACCAATGGGCTTGGTAGTATTAGATCAGTCACTCAAAATTAAGACAACAGATTTCAGAACTAACAGATAAAAGCTACAATAATTATAATAATAGAAATAAAAGTGCTTGGAGTACATATAAGAAAGCAGTTTGGTATACTGGTCTTACAAATATTACAAATCCTTTCATAAAACTTCTGAAAATCTTCCTAGGATAAATATGAAAGAAGAAAGAACTCTCCTTAACCCTCGCATCCTTCCCACAGTGCCCCAATTCTATAAGAAAGCTAACCTAAGTGTAGCCTCGTCCTAACTGGTACCAAATATAATCTTGTGACAATAAACTATATGGGGGTAAGCGATCCACAAGCTCAGTAAGTTATAATCCTCACTTTATACCATTCCAATCAATCAAGCAAGTTGTTAAAACAAACATATGCAATGCAACCAAACAAGTGAACAAATATATATAGCCAACCGGTAACCATATATATATATTCGGATTTACGCCCTCCGAATCCAGGGTTAGGGTACATCCACTCATCAGCACCCGGATTTTTAGTACTTCGGGAATCAAATTTATCAAGAAAACTTTTCATATATTGAAAATAATATACATATAACAACATCCCATTGAAGCAAGAAATCCAAAACAATGACCCAGCGCGATTCTAGGAGATGGGTCATCTCCCTAGGACGATTTAGTTCCCCATCTACTAGAACAAGGCTCATGGTACACACTAGGCATATACTGCTTTGGTCCTCCATGTTCACCATCCTCACGAGACAGTGTGGCCCACCTGTGTCAAAGTGTAATGGTGATGGCCTTCTACGTGCATACATGCCATGCATGAATATATTTAAATATTATGCCAATTTGTTTTACATTTATTTACTTGGTATACAAGCAAATATCATACACTTTCATTTCTATTCTAGAAAAATCAATTGATCATAATATAATATGATTATGATGTTTTAATAACCAGAGTCAATTACCAGCAACCACAAATAATTTCCCATCCCCTTATCAATTTATTTGATAATTAATTCTATTCTACAAACACAAACAAGTATAAAGATCATAGGAATATACTCACCTGTCCATATTTCCTGTCAATCATAATAGTCAACAGGCAGGTCAAGCTCGGAGTCAGAATCACCTAAATATAGTTGAAGATAGGAATATAATATAAGAATCAACTATAAATGTTTAATGAACTATCTATGCTACAGAAGTTCTATAATTCTGTAGTTTTGGTACTAGAGCCTTTAATAACTATTTCGGTTTAACTCCATTTTTACGTAAAAATAGATGATTTAATATGGTTTTTGGGTGTATTTTAAGAATATAAACAAAATAAAATAAGAAAATCTTAATTGAACGACATGTATAAATAAATATATATGTACATATCAACATGTTAGAGGAATTAATTTAAAATAATAATAATAATAATAATAATAATAATAATAATATAATAATAATAATACATACATACATACATACATACATAAAAAATATTATATACTAAATAATAATAGATACATCTATATTAATATTTAGCTTTTATGTAATAGGTAATATAATAATATAAAAAGGTAACATTTAATATAGTACACATATATATAAGAATAGATAAATATACATATATACATACACACATATATGAAAAAGCAAACTTGCAGCTCCGAGCGCCCACTGAGCACTGGCAAGCAACGCTGGCATGTGTATGTGTTGAGTGTGTGTGTATTGTGTGTGTGCGCGCTGTGCGTGGGACGTAGGCGGTGGAGTGCTCATGCTATGCGTGTGTGCCGAGTAGCGTGCAACAAAGTAAGCGAGTGAACATGTGTGCATGCGATGGGGTATGGAGCAATGGACGCTTGCTTTTGTGTGTGTGCGATGAGTGATATGCAGGTATGTGTGTATGTTGAGCGGCATGGTATGAGCATCAGTGCGTGTGTGTTCTGTGGTGGAGACAGAGCAAGCTCTATTCGTGCACGCATGTAGGTGCTGGTGTTGAGCGGTGAGCAATGGGGCTGGGGAGCCGCTGGTGTTGAGCGGCTGGGGTGGTGGCTAGCATGAAGAAGAAAGAAAAACCATGATTAAGCTACAGCACTTACTTGATAAAGATCAGAAGTTGATCTTAGTGTAGGAGATATAATAAATCCCAAAGAGAGAGAGAGGCTGCGAAAGGAAGAAGAAAAGAAAACAAAAGAAAAAAAGAAACAGAACAAAACAAAAGAAAACGAAGAGGGAAGGAAGAAAAGAAAAAGCTCCTAATAATATATATATATATATATAATATATATATATAAGATAAAAGTGAGCACATGGCTTGGGAAAGTCAACCTTTAGATGAGATGTTCTCCTAATTTAGCAGCAACAAAAAATTCTAAAAAAAAATAGAGTTTTAGCAAAATTGATCATAATATGAATCTTGTTAATTTGCTCATTAATTAAATTGTTTTGTAATAATTCAATCAAAAATAGAAAAGATCCAAATAAGTCAAATTAGCATTGTTCAAATTTTAAAACTGTTGATCAAACTATATTTTCATTGCATATGATCATAAACTCAGATAAAATTTAGAATAAAAAATTTAGAATTAAAATTTTTAATTACTACTATTTAAAAGTATATTATAAGTTTAATATTAAAATCAAGTTATTATGAAATTTATAATCACCTTGGTATTTTTTAAAATTTTCGATCAAGTCGATTCAGTAAATCGATGATCGGAAATTTTCCTAAGCTTACACTTATAACAGACTAAAAATTCTAGTTTTTTATTAACAACTCAAAAGAAATTTTCTAAACTTAATTTTTGAACTCCTAAAATAAATTATTTTTATGAAAAATCATTATTGGGACAATATCACTAGAGTCCCGCATATAATGTGAGTTTATACATATATATTAAAAGGATTTTTAACTATATAAATATTTATGTGCTTGCTATAGAATTTTTTGGTGATGTAAAGCTTGGGAAAATTAAAATTTAAGGGCTAGAATTTTCATGTCAATTCTGTATCGACCCGTTTCGAAACCTAAATAGCTTTAAATGTTAAAAATAATCTTAGAAATATATAGATCTTTTTTAGTAGGTAGAAAATGACTACTAATATGCGAAATTCCGAGTTAAAATGAGCAAGTTATGGCCATTTTAAGTTAGAATTTCCCTTCATCCGAATTTTGACGCGAATTCTAAAATAGAACTAGAAAGTTCAAGTAAAACTTTCATGAAATACTCATTTTAGGTAAATCTTTCGTTTAGGTAACGAAGTTTTAGATGATCTGTATTTAGAGCAGTATTATGAGGGCAGGATTTTTGGCAAGGATGGCTCAGTGAGTTTATATTATACTTTTTCGTACTTATTTATGCTTGTAGTTTAGAGGCACCAGAAGTAGGAAAAGACAAAAATGAAATATGCATGATAATGTTAGTTGAAAGTACATTAAGCATATCAAGACTTGAATTGATGTTAAATAAATTCATGTTCTATTATCATAATGGAGTGTTTGCAAATTCTATAATCACCTTTAAGATATCTTAATTACATGACAAGAAATAAATTAATTGATTCATGCATATCACGAAGTGAGTTATATTGCATTAGCTATTATACCCTTGGTGGGATAAGATTGTAGTAGTGGGGCTCACAGGGGTCTCGCAAGTCTGCAAGGATGGCGAATATGAGCCCAAAAGAACTATTTAAGGACGGGCGAATAGGAGCCTGAAAAAACTATATAAGGATGGAGCGAGTGGAAGCCTGAAATAAGTACATAACGAGATTATAAAGCAGGGTCGTAAGGGGTCCGAAACACCTAACCTCCAATAGAGGGCATAATTCCATTCAAACATATGATTTCCGTTTGGTTATAAATATTGCTTGCTTATGTGTTTAATGCATTTCATATGCTTGTTTAAATATAACTTGTCTTATTTTCTTTTCTATGTTATGAGTACGATGATTTGGAAATATTCTTACTAAGCTATTTGAGCTTACACCCTTATAGATTTTTGTTGATGCAGGACCAATAGCTCTTATACCTGAGGTCTCCATTTGTCCGAGTAAGATTACGCTTTTGGGAAGCTTTTGAGGGAAATCATTTTGAAGATCTTAAAATAGATTTCCTTTAATATCTTTTTGGCTCTAGTTATTGTTATATGTAAAGGTAAGACTATACTTTCAATCCTTAGAGATTTATCGAGGGATGCCCCTAAGATGATGCAAAGACCATATTATTATGATTTTGAAGATAATCTTTTTATTTGGATCCTTGCATGCTATATTTAATTTCTTGAACTACACCTCCCATATGTGTCTCCTATTGTTGTGATGAACACCTTATATATGGTGTTGAAGCTTTCCCTTGATTTTGGGAAGCCATTCTTATGTTTTAATATTGTATGTGGCGGACTATCACGTTTAGGGTACCCTCTAAAATGTGACATTTTAGATTAAATTTTGGTGTTGTAGTTTACTTCTACTGAAACTTTGAATTATTTAGCAATCTATCATATGTATTGGGTTTAAATATTGCATATGTATGGTTACATTGTTTTGCTCTTTTATTGCATTGATTCGGTGTTTCTTGTCATTTTCATTTTCATGGAACATCCTTAGATTTGAATTATTTAGGTTTATCATCATTTCTGTATAATTATCTATTTACTCATTATTTATTTCTTATAACTGATATTTCATATAATATAGCATATATAATATTGTAGGATTTCGTTTAGCGATTTTAACCTTCCACTACTCGATTAAAAGAAGACTTAGACTCGTTAAAGATGACTGATGACTTGACTTGACTGGACTCATCTTGACTACTCTTAGATGACACATGACGACCTAATACCAATTAACACAACACAACAACTCATCAAATAAAGGTTGTAGGTTTACTTTTCTATCCTTATCTGTATATATATGACAAAGTACATATGAAATATATAGTGTTCATATTCCTTTAATAATTAGGAATGTTATATTTTATAACTTTTATTAGTGTCATCATCTTGCTAAAGTTGTAATTAAGATATCTCATTTACGTCCATTTACGTATATATATCGAATTCACCATTTTATGCTTGAAGGTTATTATTAAAATGTTAAGAAAAATTATATCTTGAAATTTTTATTGATAACAACTCAAATTCTCAAATGATAATTAAATTATTCATATTTTAATATTCTTAAATCGAAAAAAACTAGAAGTGATGATTGGGACTTTTCTTTAAACTTTTTCAAAGATTTTACATTATTTACTTGGTGACCATCATATTCAAGTTGTATAATTCAGGGTAGTTACCACATACCTCTAGTAGCATGATGCATCTACTAACATAGAGCTGCTCACATTTTCTCTAATGACTAAATCCCTCATATAGTCTATCTGTAAATACCTAGATTTTATGACAACCTTATAGGTAAACCTTAGAGTCAATATCGGAGTCAGAACCCTAAAGTCAAACCAAGTCAACTCTAAATCCTAGAAAACCCTAGACTCGATTTGATATAATTCTAGAACCCTAAAATATTGTATGAGTTAGATAAATAATGGAAACCTTAGAAATAAGTCAAGAATAGGTTTTATGCCCTAAAACGGTAAGAGTTTCCAAAACCCTAACCTTTTCAGGCCTTTTCAACATCAGTTTTCATATCCATTCACCAACATGAGAATCAATACAAAAAATCCAACAAACAATTAATAATAGAATAATAATAATTTATTCTTGTAATATCATATGATATTCTATTGGTTTATAAAAAACATCAGTTAATGGTATTTTATATGCGTACTTTACTTTCTACTAGTAAACAATATATCTTACTTACTATTCATTACTATTTAGTACTAGTCATTACTATTCAATCCAATCACTTTTGTCCCTATTTTTACAAACTTACTTCTTACATACCACAACCTACATCTTACAATTTATATTTCCCACATAGCTTATATGTAATCTATCACTTAACTTCTCCTTTACTTTTTCTTCTCTCTCTCCCCTAAGCATCATGCTGGCACCCCTTTCTTTTCTCTCTCTTTCTTTTTCTTTTTCAATTATTTTCCATACTTTAATTCACTCAAATTTCCTCTATAAATGCCTACACTTCTCCTCTCATTTTTCACGTTACATTAATCTTCCTCACTCTCTAAATCCTCTTCATTTTCTCTCCCAAAATCTCTCTTCCTCTCCTTTCTCTCTTCAAAGATGACCTTACCCCCCTACCCACCTTTACTACAACCACCACTAGCCACCACTCCCCCTCTCCCATCACACATGTGTTATTATTTTATTTAGGTAAACACTTATCCCTTGACTCCACATCTTGATCATGTATTTATTTCATAAAATTTCATAACTTCGTATGGAGAAAACTCTCCCTATGATGCTCGAGAGCTAGGGATGGAAATGCCACTTTCAAAGTTATATTTATGTTGTTATATCTATTTGACCTAACTCTATATATGTATGTACCTATACTTATATCTATAATATTTAGAGCATATTGCTTACTAATCTAGTATTTTATTTTATGTTCTTTACCTAATGCAATTTATTTATTTATTTCATACTCTTGAGACTTGCCATTAATCTAAGTATTAGACTTATCCTTATTCAAGTCAAAACAAGTGAGGACTGGTTAAAATTCTAATACTCCCATTTTCATTAATTTCATCTTGTTTCGTTTTTATTTGTTTTACATAGTGACTAGATTATTTTAAGTCCTAGGACCTTCATCATAAGCTAAGACACCCATATTCTATTTTGTTATTTTTGTAATTTTGTTACTATCTTTGTCAACTCCTTATTTCCTTAAGTTTATTTTGTCATAGCAATCGTTTTGAGTTAAGTGTTATGTTCATATACCTAAATACTCATAGTGATGTTGCTATAATGTTAAAATAAATTTGTAAACGTTATATATTTGCAATTCTTTGTTAGACAAACATTTTCTAAAATTACTTTCAATACTTAGAAAAATCATTGGTGTAAAGAAAAAATTAGAAAAGAAAATCAATTTCTTTCTTTTTTTTTTTTTAAATGTTGAGATATAGACATCAAGTTATAGAAATTTACAAATTGAAATTTTTTTTCTTGACAATACATGAAAAATCAATGTTTTGACAAAAGAGTTTTAAAAAAAAAAATTAAAAAAATCTACATGAAATAAAATAAAGTATGACATCTTACTTTAAATTTGAATAATCTATTTGTATGTACTAAGAAATAAAACTTTGTTACAAGTTTTCAAAGTTTGATTTCCATGAACATAAGTCTTTTAATATGTCATAAAGGCTATTCGATGAAAAAATTATATTTTTGAGCAACATCACTAGGATCACACATGTATTATAAACTACTATTAAGTTCCTAATATGTTTGAGCATATGGATAATTTATATACTTGTCTTAGGGAAATTACTTAAGATAATACTTGCAAAAAGTGTAAAAAATAAACTTGAATACAAGTCTAGGCGCAATCTGACCTTTGTAGTTTTGAGACCCAAATGACCCTAAATGTTCGAAATGACCTTACAAATGGATAGAGGATCCAAACTAAATAGAAATCGACTGCGCATACGTGAAAATCAAAGTTAAAATGAGAAAGATATGATTGTTTTAAGGTCTAAACTTAGTAACAGGGAGAAAATACTGTAGATAGAATTAATAGAGTTAAAAAATTAAGTATGACTACTATGAAATACTCATTATGGATATTTATTTTGTTTGGGTGGCATGGACTTTGAGGCTCCATTTCTGGAGGGCTATTTTGACTAGAAGATTTATGAGATGGTCGAGTGAGTTACTCCGTACTTTAAGAATTTGTGTATGTGCTTGTAGAATAGAGCATTAGAATAGAGGGAAAAGATGAAAAATGGAATTGCATATAGGATCATCATGGATTAATGCTTGTGTTTCATGGCATTTGAGAATTGGAGGATAAGTATATTGGAACTTGAATTGTTGATTAACGCTTTTGTTTCAATATCATATTGAAATGTCTTTGTGTATATTGATGGTCACTCATTCAAATGGAAAATAACTCAAGAGTAAATTAATAAATTTCTCGTGTATGGCATGAAGTTAAGTCTCATTCATTTCACTACTACCCTTACACATGGGATTGGATGGGCAAGGTGCCCTACTGTAGCATGAGGAACTACTTCATTCGGGGAATACGGCTTCATGGAGGAGCCACCTCGGATCAATCGCTTTAGACAAGAAACCCGGAGGTTAGTAGTGGTGGTTAGTTGGAACCTAAAGTATCTTCTAAGTTATAATGGATGAAAGGATCCTTTCAAAGTATTCCTTGACCGTTGATATGGAAGGCATGAATCCATTTTATGTATGGTTTCCAGCTAATCGTATGTATTTGTTAATCATATGGATGATACATTCCATATATTTGTAAAACAAACTTGATTGTTTTTTGTTAATTGGTATGTCATTGTGGGATTTACTCATGAAGCATATTGTAGCTTACATCCAAATAGATTTTTAATGTCACAGGGACACATATGGCTTTATCATAGGAGCACGGTGCCCAAGGTAGGGAATGAACGATTTTTGGAAGCTTTTGGAAGGGAATTTATATGAAGATTTTAAAGTAGATTCCCTTAGAAAATCTCTTTTAATTGTGTCATTCTTAGTTTGAAGGCTCTTATTGTTTTGTAAATGTTTTAAAGATTTGATGGGGGTATGCCCTCATGAATTATAAGACCTTGAATTTCTATGATATGAATTTATGTTTCGTAATTCTTGCATGCATTATTGCTATGATCTTAAAATGCATAACTCCACCGACAACTCTTGTTGTGAAAGTACGCCTTTTGTATAATATGGAAACTTTTGAGTGACTAAGGTAGTCATTCTTAGGCTTCAATATTGTATATGATGGACTAGCGCTTTTAGAGTACCCTTTGAGGTATGACATGATTTAATAGTTGTTTTGCCCAATTCAAATTAGAAATGTTGTATACATCTCATGCCACACTTAGGTAATTTCTTGGTACTTCAAGGTCCAAGGTCGAACTAATCAAAATGCTAACGAGGTAGAGCACTGCCATAGCTTTAAATTGCTAAGGTGACTCCACATGCTCATTAAGTAGCAGCTCCCATAGCCTTGCTACTTTCATCCCACCATCATCCAAAAAACTCTTCAGATGATCTTAAATTTCTTCATCAATTTCATGATGTTCCACATCAATCCTAATAGAGTTTAACCCAAAGATGTCCTTTACATTTCTGGGACTTAACATTACCTCACATTCTCTAATATATAACGTGTGAATATCTTCATCAAAATCAAATAACAAGACTTTCAACAACCTCCTGTTGATGAAATTGAGCTTGATTCTCAACAGACCACCCAAGTTTGGTAATGAGCTTCCATTTTTTACTGCTAGGAGGGCATACCCTAGCCAGTGGATGATAAGTCTATTTTACTCTATTCTATTAACAGAAATTTGAGCTTAATTTGATGCATTTTTAGGTAAATTCCCATGAATCTAGTGCTTTATAGTTCAAAAGTTGCTTTTCAGCTCCTAAAATCAAAAGAAGTAGAAATAAAGTGATTTGAACCAGATTAGAGCAAAACAACATCAATTGTGCAAAATAGAACTTGGTCGAGCCCATAAAAAAAGACCCCTTGAGGCCAAAACAACAAGGCAAAATGGTTCGTTGCGCCCTATATCAAGCCCTTGAAATGACCCTTGACTTCGGTTTTGAGTTGATTAAGCCTTGGACTTTATGAAAGAGCTTTTGTCACGCTAAATGTCGAGTCTGGGATTTACCCCACAACTAAAGCAGGACAAAATCATGCCTTTAAAAGGAAAAAAGCACATCTTTGACCGAGTGCTACCTTCGAGCCCTCGATAATCTTGATTTACCTCTCGGTTAAACTTAGACAAACACTCAAGCCCATTTTCAGCAGAAAGCCACAGCTTAAGTTGAGCCCTGACTTTCAAGCAACATTTGAGTGTTCGACTTTACCCCTCAAAAAGTGACCCTATGAGCTAGCATTTATGACGCGCGTGTGAGAGTAATG
The DNA here is from genome assembly GCA_024138025.1 of Combretum micranthum. NCBI lineage: Eukaryota > Viridiplantae > Streptophyta > Magnoliopsida > Myrtales > Combretaceae > Combretum > Combretum micranthum. The sequence goes on along the minus strand of JAMXBD010000074.1, from coordinate 765,972 downwards.
AACAAATTCTATTATAAAGATTTGCCACATCAGCGAATAAAATTGTCATGATTTCTATGCCTCTTACCTATAAAAAAAATGTGCAAAAGCATGAGATAAATCTATGTAGCATATGTAACAAATTCCTAATGTAATATAGAGAGAGAATTCTTGAGCAAAAGAATTGTTTCTTCTTGCTGAGAAATCTCAAGTTTTCTAGATAAAATCATCTTAACCTATTGTTTTTATTTTTGTAAGACTCTAAACTTAATTTGTAATATTCTTTATTAATTACATATTATTTCTTCATAATTCACGCTTAATGTCCACATCCATGGAGAAATAATCTCCAAAAGCTTAGGGTTTGTGAATCTAAATCCTGATTGATGTGATTTCAAATATGCTTTCATGTAAACATTGACTAGGTATTTTTAATTAGTAGCTTGAATTTATTTTCGTGGGTCTAAATGCGTGGTGCATGTTTTAGATTCTTACATGATTTCAACTAAAAAGATTGAGAGATCATTCTTTTAAATAGATCAAGGTCATTAATGTAGTTGCTTATAATCGCCTTGAGAGAGGGATGATGAAACTTTTTTGTCACTTGTTTTTGAAATTCATTAGGTTGGTTTTGAAACAAAGGATTCTTAAACTTTATGTGGATCTAGACCGCTGATAACTTGTGAAGAAATTCTATTGATATGGTCTATATCTAGAGTTACTGATCTTTAGAGAAGCTTTAACTTACCTTAGTGAATCCGATAGTGCAAATACACAAGCAAACAACTCCCTCTCTGAGTTTGTCAAGAAATCACATGATAAGGAATTGGTGAAGCAAATCCCTGGGCTCTCATCTTACATTTTTACAAACTAATCTTTAATTTTCCCTTGAGAACATTTGTACATTTTCATCAACCATAGTATGACTTCTATTTCCATTATGATTTTCTAAATTTTATTTAGCTAGATAATAGATGGAAATATGAGTAAGATAGATACCAATGATCTCTTGAAATATGACCTAATATTTTCCTATACTACTTCGATAGGTGAACTTGCCTGATGTTGGTGGTTGCTTTAAAGTTAAACAGAATCTATTAGTTTTATAAATTTTCGAAAACTTCAAACTCTCGTTCTTTAAAAATGGTTTTAAATCCGAAGAGCAACTCACCAACCAATAGTAGATACAGTTTGTTGGATGCGCACCTGCACTTAATGCACCATATGACACTTTAGTTGTTGGAAAAATCAATCCTAGCACTCAGAAACCGACCTCAACTGTTAAATGACACCTTACCCTTGCATCTGCATGAGCATTGTGATCAGTGTTACGACCTACCAAATTCTTCCGTTTAGTCATCTTCGTAGATGATGCTTCACCTTAACTGACAATATTCTTCCATTTAGACATCTTTGGAGATGATGCTTCGCCTTTTTCGACCATTTTTTGAAAAGAACCCATTTCATGAAGTAAGTGCATACGGATATTATACTTAAGTTGTGGGGAAGATAGACAACATATGATAATGATGGACAAAAATTTCTAGCTTACCAACAAAAGGAGAAGTTATCACTTGTAAAGATCAAACATGGGGAAGAGAGGAGGATTAGGGTTACTTTGAGGGGCTGGGCATATGCAAGAGTGGGTAGGGTTTTTTTTGGCTTCCTATTATACCATGGCGATCAATTATAAAACTAATCTGAAGGTCCATGTTTTTTCCCTTTCATCCAGTGGCTGTAAGTGACACTTGCATACAAGTCGAATTTAAATGACTTGAGCTAATACCAACCCGTTATTTACTTAAGCGTAGGTGTTTATAAAAGATTAAAGGATTTAATGTTTATATGATAAAAGAAATTGAAGGTGCATTTGCAATTAATTTTGTTCATAAAACTAAAATATAATATATATATATATATATTTTGAGTTGATTTATGTAGGAGTGAGCACGAATTGGTTAGGTCACGTTTTCATTTAGACCAAATCAAATCATAATTTACCGTTTGGTTTTTTCTCATTTCTATACCAAACCATTAAATAATGGTTTGGTTCAGTTCGGTTTGATTCGGGTTATGGATTAAATCAACATTACAATAAAAAAACATAATTTCAATATTTTACATTTGTGCGGATATTCAAATATTGAAATTAGACTATAAAATTCATATTGTAAATCTTAATAAAATACTTTATAAATTCATCACATTTATAATCCATAATCCCTTACGAAATTATTTAGTCACTAACACAATATGCTTACTAACTAATACATAGTAAAATATTATCTATAGTCTTTTAAAAAATAATTTAGTCAATCATCTACTAACAAATATAGAAAAAAAATCATCTACTAATAAATCCATCCATAAATAAAAGTGATTTATTAATAAAATATACAATGAAAAATTTACGCATAATAAAATATATAACTAAATAACAAAATCCATACTCCACAAAGTTCAAATAATTAATAAAAAACAACGTTAGGTTACCAATGAAGGAATATATATTGAATCCAAAAACAACATTTAAAAGTAAAACAAGTTATTATTAATTAATATTTATCATATAGTAAATATCATAATAAAATTATAAGAACATATATGATTTTAATAAGTCATTGTAACAAAATTTATAATTATAAGTAAAATATTTTTATGTTTGTCTACAATGGTTTGATTAGTTCGGTTTATCCCTTTAAACTAACCATAAATCCATGGATTGGTTTGAATTAAGAATTTTCTAAACCAAATTATTTAAAAATCCATATTTTTTGTTTGATTACAGATTGGTCCAGTTGGATCGGTTTTTTTGCTCATCCTTAGATTATTTATGTATATATTTTAATAATGTATGAATATAAAGTCTTTAAAATATACATCTTACTATATATAAACTTAATAATTGCATTAGTTCATGTTAGCCAATAGTTGCATATGAACCCTTCAATTTCTTACGAGATTAATTTTAGAAAAAAGAAAAGGAAAAATGGAGACAGAAACGTGGAAAAGGCGTATTTGGCTTAATGCTACTATTTCATCTTCGCATTTATTTTGTTCATGTGGCATTTAAGTCACAAACAAAGAGCTGGTTGTCGCCATTTGAACCTGTGATGATTGTGCATTCCAGGTACCTCTTTTTCTTGTTATTCGACCCCACTTTTTCTTTAGGGCAGTAGTCCGTGTCTGTGGTATTGCCTCTATTTCTTGCAATTCGACCTCATTTTCCCTTAGGGCATTAGTCTGTGTCTGTGGTATCGAAAATTAAATAAGCTTATAATAATTTTATTAGAGTTGTTTGGTAAGGGATCGATATTATACAATTTTTTATAAGTTTTTTAACTAATAAAATGGTTGCTTAACTTTGATTGGTTAATTAGTTAAGAAATTCAAAAAGTAAGTCGGTAAGAATTTTGTTTTTTCTTTTTTTTTTGATATTAACTGTGTATAATTGATGTAATATGAGATCCATAAAAATTTTAAAAAATTATACTAAGTAATTTTTTAAGTAGCCCATAATTAAAATAGTGAGTTAAGAAATTTACTTAATAAGTTGACATTACATACTAAATAACTTGTTAAAGAACCTATAGCAACAAAAATGGAGAATCATCGCGCGTACGTGGAAATGGAATTTTTTATAGTTTACAACAGCTTTTCCAGAGATTCTTACTTATCCGAAAATTTCTCCGAGATTCTTTCATACCTTTTATTCTTTTTCTTTTTGTTTTTATGAACATATCTTATAACTTTTGAAGAGGGGAAAAAAAAATTCCAACTTAATTTACCATATGAAGACCAGTTTATATCAGCAAATTACAGCCACTTTAACATACGGTGTTAGATTGATGATAATTTACCACACCAAACAATATCAATTTTAATACAATGAAAAATACAATTACAGACATAATATAATACTAATTCCAGGGGGAAAATATTATATATATATATATATAAATGCTTACATTAAAAAAAAAACAAACAAACAAACTTATAATGTGAATAAACTGAGTTATTATGATAACTAATTACTTATAGTTTTTAGTAATTTTTATGCATGTTCTACATAGACGCAAATTTGATATTTAATATAAATCCGATCTAATATCACATTGTCATCAAATAAATTAAAATTTTAACAATAAAAATTCCTCGACGCGTGGAGTGATGCTATGTTTTGATCTGATCTCTGCTTTTGGTTAATGCTGAAGTCAAAACATAGCATTGAACATAGCCGCTTGAGATATTGCACCCAAACTCAACACACAAACTATATGAAGAATACTGAAAATCCTGCCATTTATTTAAATATAACTCCCTCGATTATATAACGCTAGCCCACAAATATATGGGAAAAAGGAATAATTTTGATCTTCATTGCTTATCTATAGTTTTATTTGAGCTTTTTTTTTCTTTTTTTTTTCCTGTTTATTTTTATTGAGTATTAAGGCTATTAAAATATTATGATAATAGGACTCGTCTTAAAATTTTTATCCATTTTAGACGTGTATAAGTTTCCATTCAACTTTAAACTAATCGGCTAAGGCGGCTAGGACAAGCATGATCATTTGTTCCGCTCCTTTTCTTACTTTTAGTTTTTTTTTGTTAATTATATTATATTATTCTTTATATTTAATATCATATTTCATTATATTATGCAAATAAATATATTTGATATTATCAACTTATTACATCAATTACTATGAACCAATTTTTTGGAACATAGAAACTTAATAAAATTTAGGGATAAGTAGGTAACCCTGTCATATAAGGTACACAATCTTACCTTATTTACCCGGTTAAAACACGTGTAAGTATTAAGAATCACAAAGAAAGTTTGGGTACAGATTCTTTGGAACCTACTCTTAGAGGGTGAGATACATGTATGAAATCCACATACTCTATACTTATCATGTACTCCGATACATAGAGGATATAGGTTTTAAGTTACGGCGTACTCACTTATTAGAAAAGTATAAAATACTATTAATAAACAAAAAGTAAATACTAATATTCCACTTGATATTTTGCAATCACTTTTGTTCAAAATTATCACTTGAAGACTACTTATGAAAATTTTTATTTGAAAGAATTTGTACTATTTTTGTTTAGTATAACTAGTTATCTTTATTATAGAGTAATTTTAGTTGTGTGCACTTGAATTTCTAAACTAAATAGAAATGTTGTTTATAGACTAATTATTACAAAATTGTTTTTGAAGTTTTTAATACTGAATTCTATAATTTTGTTTAATATCACATAAATAGATTCTTATAGGTGTTTGTTACATGTTTTAACTTTCACAAATAAACATATTATGTATATTACAAAATTTATGATATTAAAAAATTACATTTAAAATTTATTTCCATAAGTTGTTTATGATAAATATATAAAATAAGATAATTTTACATATTATGTAAAACTATAAAAGTCACTATAAACTTAAAATTGACGGAAAAAAAAAAGAGTTTACATAAAAAAAAAAATATAGGTTATATAGGGTGCTCTTTATACTATAGGTTTGTATAGAGTATAGGATATAAAGTGCCATATGATGGGTTTCAGGTATAATATATACCATTCAAGGCAGGGATGAAGTAAACTTCATACTTTATCTAAAAGTAAGAAAAATCTTGAAAATTCATTAGGAATGACCTTAGAAGAAAACCAAGACATTTTGCCATAGAGGAAACAACTAGAGAAGACAACCAGACAATGCTAGAAGACCATCTAGCCGATTGCCCCTATAAACCACCACTAAGCCTCGATCAACTCCCCTTGATTAACCACTCCCCAATGGTTGACTATCCTTCCGCCTCGATTAATAAAAATCTACCGGGAGTACCTATACTTTTACGTAATTTGATCTAAAATTGAAAAAATTGAGGAAAAACATGAATCAAACAAAATAATGAGAATTAGCTGATCTAACATTTCTAGAGATAAATTTTTAATATTAGTTTAATCATTCTTGTGATAGGAGTTTGAGATTTAGCTTTTTTTTTTTTTTTTTTAATAACATGTACGTGTTTACTATTCTTTGTTTGTTGTGTGTGTAGGTTTAGTGAATTCAACGAATTATTAAGTATCCGATCTACTAATCAACATGCGTATTTTATTTTTGTGATGTTATGAAAATCATTTTGTGGAAACGTTGAAACATATAGGCTATGATATAATTTTTGTAAATGTTAGGAATCTCAAAACAATTGTACCAATAAAATTTAAGTAAGCCACACCACTAGTATTTGTGCCCATTTATGCTTGTTTCTATATTTTAGGGATAAGCAAGTAGTTCTTGTTTTGTAAAAGTTTTGATATGAGAATGTGCCTAAGAGTTCCTATTATTTTGAAATTGGCATTTCGGGCGTGTTTCAATTGATTTATTTATTTGATATCTAATATTTTATAGGGTAAAATGAAAAAACACTCCTTAAATTTTAGGAGTAGTGTAGATTGACCTCCTAAACTTTGAATATGTGGTTTTTTTTACCTTCTAAATTATAAACAATTTGCAAATAAGACATTTTATATATTTCTATAAAAAAAATACAAAAATTTTACTGCTCCAAAAGTACTCTACGTATAAATTATATGGATTTGTACAAATTTTTATAGACAATGATAGAAAAAAAGGACATGATGTCCTTATTTGCAAATTGTTTAAAATTTAGGAGGTAAAAAACTACACTTTTAAAGTTTAAAGGATCAATCCGTGCCACTCCTAAAGTTTAGGGTTTTTTTTTTTTTTTCCATTTTCTCGTATTGTATATTTAATAATATTATCGTGTTGCTTCAATATGCGTTACATTAAATCCTATGAAGTCATGTGTATTTGCGCGCAGTATTTCATACTAGACATTTCCTGCCTGCTCTATTTTTTACGATTACTAAAGTTGATCTTGAGGATTGATACAATAACTTAGACTATGATCTATGAACGAGAGACGAGGCTTCTTCTTGCAAAACAACAGAGGAAGATTTATTTGATTATATAAGCTAAAATGTGATGGTTCAAACTTTTGTTGAAGTACAACTATTAGATTTTGGCTTAAGTAATATTTTAATCTTACTATCTAAATTTTATTTAAGGATTGATGTAAGAATTTTATGTTGAACCTTATATATTTAAGATTATTTTTTAGTAGATTTTGATTATAGAACAGTTTGCAAGTATTAGTAGATTTATATATGTGTGTTTCAACACATATGTATAGCGGAGCTCGTGATGCTCCTCTCTCAGAGCTTTACGAAAATGTTGGGGATTTAAAGAGAAGGGAAAAAATGGATTTAAATAAAAGAAGTAGATAAACATTGACATTAAAAGTGTATTTTTTCCCTAAATTCAAACCATCCATTGCTTATTTTATGGAAATGACTGGTATTAGTTATTGCGAAACATATACGAAGTTCACATATATGTGCTTTCACATCAATTCAAACCCCAAGATACAATTCTTTCACCATATGATATAATTTGATCCCAATAGAATTGTGCTGCTAAGAAATATAAAAATATCTCTAATTTGTATGGAAAAGTCTACATTTTTCCTTTTATACATTCAATTTATTTGAACAAAGTTCTTTTAATCTAGTTCTATTATATCTCTTGAATAGTAACAGCTTTCTTTCTAAATGAGTAAAAAAAAGTACTTATTTGCTAGGGAGTAAGAAATGTGAAATAAAATTAAGATGTAAAAAGTTGTATTTTACATGAATAAAGATAAGATTCATATGTCTTTAACTTACAGTTGGCTTCATTCTAAGTTAAAAACATATGAGTTGAAGTTTCTCATGATCTACATGTTGGGTTTTAGGGATCCGAAATTCAAGTTTGTCGCAGAATTTTTTTCTAACAAAATCCCTAAAACACTAATGGGATCCATACAGTACATCAAATTGATAGGGACAGGGATTTTACCTTATGCGAATCTTAGCTGCATTCATGATGAGGATCTATAGGCATTGTGATCTTATGAGCCCCTTCTACAGTATCTAGACAAACAAAACAATCAAAAGGACTTTCGTGTGCTAGCACTCTAAAACGATTCCATATCATTGTAGGAAGTGCTCACAAGAGCTCTCATTTTTTTTTTCAAGATGTGTAGAATTTTCCTGCAAATCTAATGTGATGGCCAAGGCCGTTGACCCTAGGCAATAGTGTCACGCCCCAATGAGTACCCTAAACGTGACAGTCCGCCACACTCAATATTAAAGTTTAAGTATGACAACCTTAGTCATTTCCAAAAGCTTTTATATTAAGTGTAAGGCTTGCTTTCATAATTTTAGAGGACCATATATGGAATAATGAAGCTTAAGGAGATATAAAAACATATTAAGAAAAGAGGATTCACAATAATTATTTGTTCATGGCAAAGACTTTACAAACTTAGGGACAATTCCCTAAATTACTAAGCTATTATATAAATATTTGCATACTAATACTATGATGTACTTTATCCAGATTTCTAATGTTCAAAAGGGATTACCCGCCCGCATGGTCCACGTGGCCTTAACCATAAGTACGGAAACTACAAAAGGTCGCTATCGGGGTATAAGCTAATAGGCTTAGTGAGAACTATTTCCATAAATAACTTCTTGTAACAAGATTCAAACAAGTTGGTTAATCACACATATGTAATGCATCAAACACGTGGGCAAACAATCATATAGCTTTCCGAGAACTATATGTTGAATGGATTTACGCCCTCCATTCGGGGTTTGGTGATACTCAAAACAAGTAGTTTTAATAATAGAAAATTTAAGCTTGCGAGCACACATCGCCAAGCATTCATTAAAAACTTTTATACTTGCGAGCACTCATCGCCAAGTATTCCGAACCTACTTGATTTGACCTTGCTTCAGGATCAACCGCCAAGCATATTCCATTAAGCCGCCAAGCAATCGCTTTCGGATCTTCCGCCAAGTGTTGCTTTCGACATGAGCTTACTATCCTTCTCACCCAAGGATAATAACCCAACCATGCAATGTGACTCACTTCGTGGTATGCATGAGTTCATTAATTTATAAAGTCATAACATAATTATTTTCAACTTTATGGCGATCAAGGAATTTCACACAAATCAATATTAAACTAAAGCAATCACTTAGAACAATTCCGGCTTCGATATTCTTAGAATTCTTTCAAGGAATTATTTTACATGCATATCGGTTTATCTTTTCCTAACTCTAGCAACAATTTACAAGCACAACAAGAGTAGCATTTAATGGAAATAAACTCACGATGCCATTGTCGTCTATTCCTCTAAGCGGATGAGTCGTTCACACACTCCACTTAATCGTAATAGTTCTCGGGGTGAAGAAATCCTTCATCGGGGTCACCTAACCAAAGAAAATACCCATAATGAATTTTTCTTGAAGATTTTCTTAAATTTTGACAAAACAATGTCAAAGAACGTTAAAGTTCGTATAGAAGAATGTTCCAACTTAAAATGGCCATAACTTGGTTATTTTAACTCGGAATCGCGCATATAATATACCGATTTCTATCTACTCGAAAAGATATACCCATTTATAAAATTATTTCCCACAAACAAAGCCATATAGGCTCCGAAAAAGTAGCGACAAGATTCACTACGGATTTTTCAAGTAAAAACGACTTTGGTTCAAGAAATCAAAATTTGTTTGATAATTACTTAGTTATCTATATAGTTGAAAAATTCTCTTTTTATAACTATATAACTCATATTTAAGCATGCTCAAGTGTCTTGTTGTCCAATTATTTTTCTTAGGTAAAACAATATCGGGTTGAAGCTTTTCGGAAATTGTTTTTGTAATTTCCTTTGAAATGAATACCTTGTTTTCTTTATTTTCTAAAACGTTTTATGTTGGTTTTATTTATATTTTTCTAAGTGACTCTTGAAAATAAAATTTTCTATTTTCTAAGTTACATTAATACTATATTTGAAATTTTCTAGAAAATATGCGATTCTTCATTTTTCTTGTGTAAATTCCTTTGTTTACTTGTTATGCAAAAATTCCTTACTTGATATTTCTCATTCTTTTTCTCATTTTCAAAAATAATCATCCATGCATGAAAATTTGTTTTCTTCATAAAAACAATGTGGAACAATTAAGGACTTTTTGTAGAAAAACTAATTTCTATAATCTTATTAACTTCTTCTTGTAACTTGAAAAAAAATAACTTTATTATTTTCAAACCATAAATTTTCTTTGCCTATTTATTTGCAAGGTCTTTTACTTGAAAATTTCCTTAGTCGTCCATCTTCTTATAAAAAGAACCATTTTTGTATCAACAAATATTTTCTTTTGGAAACAAGGTAGAATAACAAAGATTTGAGTAGCTTTTTAAGTAAAAATAGTTTCTAAATTCATAGTGAATTCTTTTTGTAACTTGAAAATGAATGAGTTTATTTTTGTTATCTTATTTTTTTTATGTTTCACATAAACTTATTCCTAAGTGACAAAAAGCCTTCTTTTATTTCATTATCTTTAGAAAATAAGACTTTTGGACAACAATCTAGATGAACATGATTATGAGAATAATAACAAACAAAATAACATAAAGCATAAATAATAAAGTCAAGTATTGGAGTCTCAGCTTTTTCAAGTCTCCCGGGACTAAGAAATAAACTAGTCCCATAATGAAATAAAATGAAAGAAAAGCTTGTTTTGACTTGATGAGGACAAGTCTAAGACTAGAGACTAGTCTTAATTTCAACAATGAATAAATAAATAAATTGCAATGGAAAAGTAAATAAATTGCTTTGCATGAAATAAATAAATTGCAAGTGAGCTTATATGCTCTAAAGAATATGTATATAGTTATATTAACAATAATAAAACAACATAATCATAAATGGATTGGTATGAACAAGAACAATACATGAACATAATGTAGTTTCCATAACTTATAGTCTTTGGAAACTCACACTATGGTCATGTAAAGTTACATGACATGAAGAAGAAGAAAGAACTATAAAGGGGTTACCTAAAGAAGACTTTTGATATGGTTATGTGGTTATGGGTTTTTGTTGTTGGTGGAAGTTGTTGTGGGATTATTTTGAGAGAGTTTGAGATAGTAGTTTGAGAGAGCTTTGAGAGGAAAAATTGAGAGAGTTTTGGTAAGAATTTGTGGGTAGTGAATGTGTGAAAGAAGTGAAAGAGGGGGTATTTATAGGAAAATGGGGAGTGATTTTTGTGTGATTAAATTAAAGAAAAATTGAAACAATTTGGAGGAGAGAGGGGGGCATAGGCGCCGGCCATTGTGTGATGAGGGGGAGTGTGATTTAATTTTTGACTTTTTGGAAAATAAAAGATTAATTTGTAAGGTAGATGTGATATAAAGTTATGGGAAAGGTAAAAAGTTATGTTTATAGGTTATGTAGAGTGTAAGAGTAGGTAAGAAAAAGTAGAGATAAAAGAATAGTGTAGAATAGTAATGAATAGTGTAATGTAAAGTAGATATGACAATTAAAGTACCGGTAGTAAGCAAATACGCGTATAATAGCTATATCTGTTATTTTTACTTACCGAAAAATTACGAAACTAATATTTTTAGAAAACTTATATTTTTACGAGTCTAACGGTGTATTCGGAATGTTTTTACTATTCCGGGCTTCCGGACACGTTTTTCGAGAACTGTGTCCGATCGGGTTCGAAGGACACCTGAATTTCGCGAAACTGAAACTTTTATAAAACCTATGGTTATTACGAGCTATTTGAGCTAATAATCCCAACTTCGTTTTTCAGGGCCAAAGAAAACGGAAATACCGGATTTAGTTTGATACGGTAAACTAGGGTTTTGTTGACCTTTAGGGTTTCATTTGACTTCCGGTTAGGGTTTTATGCTAAACCGATTCCGAAAATTTAGGGGTTTACAGTCCTCTTATAATAATAATAATATCCTCACAAATTAGGATATTAACATTAATGAAATCCCCAATCTAATTGCCCTTTCCTAATTCAAAAGACACACATTCTTGTTTAAATCTTCCTATTCTAAAATAGTGAAGATGATAATTATTTATTATTCTTAACAATTTAAGATTAATAAATAATTTAATTATTCCCATTGGGCTTATTTAATTTAAACCCTGACCCTTTTGGTTTATTTTTTGTGTGCAACCCTATAGGTTTACTTAATGTTGGCAGTAGGTTCATAAACCATTTTTGGTCTACAAAACATAAGTGGCCTCTTGTAAGATGTTATTTCGATCCAAATTAAGTGAAGATCGCGATTCAACTTTACCTATTAAACAGTCAATTACTTAGTTCCTTTGTCACACAATATCAATGATTAAACATGAGACATGGATCATGTCACTCATATATTATTTAATCACAAGTTATCTTAATTTTAGAGTTTGATTGAATAAATCAAATGTTATTGATAACTCCTTGTCAATTCATTTGGGCACGACCATGCAATTTTCTTAATCTCACTTTTCAAGAAAAGATATCTCTCTTAAATTAATGAGAGGGACAAATTCCTCCATGAATACTCAAATCCTTCAGCATAATTTATTTCATACCAGTTAAAGATGATGAAGAACCAAGTCAACTATGCAAGGATCCATAGTGTCATCAAGTCGAAACATTAAAACAACAATATTATGAAGAGAATTATTCAAGTCAAAGATCCATACGATACTCTCTTGGTGCATCGTTGTAATATGATGTATTCCTACATTCATCTATGTGCTAATTTGATATCTCATATTTATGATTAGTAAAACATGATCATCAATCAACAGTATACTAGTCTTGCATCATTATTGTTTCATGTAATGAACAATTAGACATAATTTAGAATAGTACTCTTTATCATCATATAGTTTTACTATTAAAGCCATGTGCTTTAATGATATATAAAAAAAAATAAACTATCCAAGGAAACATTTTATCTTGTTAGAAGATCATCAACAACAGCATGATAAATAAAATGATTTATTAAATAAAGAAGAAATGCAAATGACAGTAAATATCATGATAGCCTAAGGCACATCATTAGCACTATATTGCTTCTCATGATTATAAATTTTACATGTTAGTAAAAAATTCTAACATGTTTACTGCATAGAGAAATGAGGGAGGAATTATGTACAAAATTTATTTAAATTATTTATGTTTTATTTGTATCTAATATGTGTTTTATTTGCATATAATTTATACAATTGTATGTAGTTAATCTTTTATCTTTTTAAATGTATTTCTTAACAAAAAAATCTAAGTTAAATATGTTTGAAAAACAAAAAAACAGAAAAACACGAACCAAACAGGCTAATTAAGGATACCAAGGGCAATCTTGAAATTTAGATTACGGTACAAGGCCCATAAGTCCCCAACCAGCAAGAACTCGGCGAATATTTTTTGTAGTAAAATAGATGAATAGGTCCATGTCATAGGCCTGGGGCCTCTTGCCCGACACAATGAAATAGATCTGTATTGGACAGCCGTGCCCAATAGGAGGGATTAATCGCCGAAACAGTTATGTCTTGGTGGACTTTATTTTTCTCTGGCGGAATAGGCCCTCTTTTCTCGAAGATGCAAGCCATCTTTTTATAAAGACGGATTTTTTGGTAATTAATTTCACAATTTTTATAAAGTAATAAATCGAGTACCCCTCAACTCTTAAATTTAATAAAACCCAATACAGAAATAGACAATGCTTGATGTGATTTTGCAAGAACAAAAGGATCAAATGGACATTTTTAAAGTTTTTCCATTGGACAATGTTATATAAAATTATATATTATTTTGATTGTTTGTTTAGAATATATTAATACTTACTTGAGATATTATATGATTCTATTATTAATTTTGATGAGATCAATCATGTCGAATATCGAATGGTCACACTAAACCATCATTAAACTATTAAAATAGTTAATATTCCAATTATTATATTTATTTTAATAGTTAAATGGATAGTCCAATCGATGAGACTATAGAAACTCTCATAATTGCTGATCACTTGAATCTTGTTTTCTTTTTTTTTTTTTTCTCCCTTTTAAATGTGGGTTGTTGACTAATGGGATTAGTAAACCCACCATGGACAAATTTAAGGAGGGCTGATAGATTATAAAGGCCATGCCCCCTCAACCTCTAAAAATGTTGATTTTCTAGGATTACAAAAAAAAAAAAAAAAAAAAAAGTATACATATACACACAGACACACAACATGTATATTTCAGAGAGCAAATTATAACATAGTAGGACACACACCTAAGTGATAAAATTTTGTTTTTGTAACTAAGGGATTATGGGTTTTGTCACTTGTTCGAATCTGGTAGAGGTTGAATCTTAAGGATTTGGGCTTGTATTAATGCTTAAAGTGCAAGGCCTGCAAAGATAGAAACTTGGTTAGTTGCTCATCAGGCATAGGTCCGGTATGGCCACTCCAATACTTAAGTCAAAAGATATCATAAGAAACTCAAAAATTGAATAAAAACAAGTGGTTGAGTGCAACATTACTCTTCTCCTAAGAGGTGGGTCAATATTTATAGGAGGCTAACATGGCGGTTGCGGCTGATATAAATTAATGGGCAAGTGGGTGGTTAACAGTAGTAGTAAAGGAAGTGGGACAAACCCACTACTCCACTACTTAGACGCCTAGTTTGACTGAGCCATATGTGTCAAGCGGAGAGCGTAAAATAAATGACTGAGCGAATTGGTAGTCTGAAGGTGGACTCGCACATAGTGGTGTCTATTAGTAGGGTTTGGGCTTAGTAGAGCGGTCTAGCCTAAATATGTGTTAGGCTCGACTCGGATGACCTATGTTCCGAAATAGGTTGTTAACAATTGTCCCTCTTGACTCCCTTTGTTCCATGAGTAAAGGGAGTAAGCTAAGCAGAAGGGCCTACTAAGTCGAGTTTAAGTCTAAATCAGTAGAGTGGCAAAGTGATAGGGGACTGATTTGTTTATATGATGATTCCGAGTGTCGCATATTGTTAGTAATCTATTATCAGATGTCCTTTTGAGTTTTGTTTGAGGGAAACTAGCTTTTTGAATTATGGAAGGAATCCCTTTATGAAGGCATATGTCATAAGATCAGGATATGATGGCTATAGTGTCTATACTTTGTCAAATGGCATCATCTCACACCATCAGATCTTGACCGTTGATTTCCAATAGATTGTGCATCCAACGATTACGGATTTATGACTGTTCTTTTTTTTTCTTTTCATCTTGCCTCGTTTTTCCTAAGGGCTTCCCTAGGATCTACAAATACCCCTTTGACACTATTATTTTATTTCTTTCTTGTGTCCTCTTCTTGCATTTTCTTGTAGTAAAAACTTTCTCATATTCTTGGTCATTTTTTCCAATCGCTTATTATTCTCTTCAAGTGTTAATCATCATTATACGATGACCGATGAAAATTAAAGCTCTTTAGGTACAGTGAATGAGTCTACTTGTCACGCCCCAAAGGGTATCCTAAATGCGACAGTTCGCCACACTCAATATTAAGGCTTAAGTATGATAATCTTAATCATCCCAAAAGTCTCGATATCGGGTATAAGGCGTACCTTCACTATCGTAGTGGACCAAAATTTGGATCATGCCATTTAAGCAATTATAAACAATAGCAATTGAGAAAATAAATCATAACAATTTAACCAAGGTTCATAAAAACTATTAAGGAGTCTTTACAACATTAAGGGACATTCCCCTATAAAAGATAACTAAGACTAATAAAGAGTCTATCATAATACGATTTTACACTTTTGAATCTTCTCTTGGAATCCACATCTACCTCTAGCTTACACTTCTATTTATAAGATCTTAGCTTTGGAAGCATTACCTGGATAAAATAACTTGTTGGTTCCAACCGAAGGTATGGGAGCTGCAAAAGATATTTAAGAGGGTATAAGCTACTAGCTTAGTGAGATTTATTTCCACAAATAAACACTCGACATCCAATAATCAAAACAAGTTTATTTAAGCAACCATATGAGATGCACAAGCACATGGGCAAACAATACATATGATTTTCCAGGAATAATATGTTCGAATGGATTTACCCCTCCATTTGGTGATTAGATGTTTCGAACCGAATAGGCCTCTATCATACCACATAATTTCATGAAAATTCTTATTTTTTTAACAACTTCATTGCTAAAAAAAAATGTATGTATAATCCAACTTTATTTGTAGTTTATTTTCGAGCTACTACATAGCTGCCAAATATGTTTTATTAAGATGTTTTATCATCACTAGTTGATTCGAACGATGCCTCATCGTTTTATAGAAATTACGGACTCTATAAATCTCCTTACTAAGCCTTTGTCCCACCAAAGGAATAGTAATAAATGCAATTAACTCACCCGATAACATGCATGAATTATTTTAGTAAAGTACTCATGGCTTAATTAAATAATTTGTGGGTGATCATAGAATTACAGACAATCGATCTTATACTAGATTAAACATTCATTATAAACAATTCATGTCTCGATATGCTTAATTGTAATTTCAAACAAGTATATAAAGCACATGCATTTTCCATTTTATCTTTTCCTTAATTCTAATGCCACTATTTTACATGCAAAATCGTAAGTGCAAATATGTAAGAAATAAACTCACTCGGCCATTTCTGCAGATACTTCTAGTTAAGGAAATCCTCGGGATACGGGAACTCGGTCTCCTCATCACTTAAACAAGATAAATACCCAAAATGAGTATTTTTTGGAAGTTCTACTTAAAGTTGCAACTCTATTGTTATTAGGTTCGTCAAAATTCGCATATAGGGAAATTCCAACTTAAAATGGCCATATCTTGCTTGTTTTAACTCGGAATTTCGCATATAATATACCGATTTCTACCTACTCGAAAAGATCTATCTATTTCTAAGGTTATTTTCTACATAAAAAGTCGTTTGGATTCTCGAAAGCCTCGGTATAGAACCAAAACGAGAAATTTCAGTTTTTACAAAACAATTTCCAAACTCAATTTTATTCAAAAAATATTTTGGAAAAAATATAGATACATATATGGTTAAAAAAAAATCATTTGAGCATTTATATAGACTCAAATTATATGCAAGATTCTAATGGTGTTGTCTCAACGATTATTGTTCGTAAAACAATTTATTTTAAAGGTGTTAAAACTTAACAAATTCCTTTCTAAGTGTTTTGGAGAAACTTTATAATTTCTTAGGTTATTGTAAACAAGTATTTTCTTATTTTGTTTTTCTAATTTCTTTCTTAAAACAAGTAAATTTCCTTTTAACTTTTAATCTTTTACAAACTTTTGCTTTTGTGGCAAAAAGTAAGTTTCCAAAGTTTTTATCAAGTTATGGATAGCCCATGGTGATTTTTAACTTGCATATATTTCCTTTTTAAAGAAAAATGGTTTTGTTAAACAAATCTTTTTATGCTTATATTCTCATCTTCTAAATTCTTTCAAATAAATTTTATTTCTAAAACTTAGTTCCGTAAGTCTTCTATAAATTTTTCTTCAAAAGAATTTATTCTTTTTAAGTTGTTGATAAAATTCGTTGTTTTTGAAATCCTCATTCTTATATTTTTATTTTTTTTAAATGAGTTTATTATTTATATATTGGAAATCCTTTATTTTATATGTGGGTTTATAGATTAGAGAGTTGATTTCTATCTTAACTTCGAAAACTAGTTTTGTTTTTTGTTCGTATTATGGAGTTAGTTTAAATCCTACAAGTAAACCTTTATGGAAAAAAAAATTTGTTTACTAAGAAAACATTCATGCTAAGTTTTGATAAACTTTATGTGGTCTATTATCAAAGGAAAAGTTCACTTTGTTTGTTAATTTCTTTTATGAAATCATCTTCATTGTTATTTAAGAAAAATCTTGGTGAGTTTGACAAGAAGTTGTAAAAATGATTTTCCTATGGGTTTGCTAATAAAATCTTGATTTAGACATAAAGTTATATATTAAGAGAATTTAGTTCCATTTTCCTTTATTAAAGAAAGGTCTACTTTAAATTTTTGTTGAGACAAGATCATTATGATAATGCATGTTTATGAGCACATAATATAAAAATTGATGAAAATAAATAAGATAAGAAGCAAGATAATATTTATAAGCAATATAGCGATAATAAGCAAGATAATATATCAAGTATTGGAATCCTTAGCTTCATCAAGGTAAGCTGGTCAAGCATTGGGAGCCTTAACTTCATCAAGGCATTCCGATCAAGTATTGGAAGTCTTAGCTTCATCAAGGCATCTCGGGACTAAGTTCCAAAAAGAAAAAGAAAAAAGAAAAAAGAAAAAAGAAAGAAAAAGAAAAATCAACAATAGCAAGTTAGAGAAAGTTAGTGAGCATTAGGCTCTAAATATATATATATATACACATACATATACTTAATAATATATATAGAGTTAGATTAGAGCATAATAACAACAATAATATCATTAACAACAACATATATAGAAGCATAATAACAAGATAATATAAATGGGAACTTTATATGCAAGACAAAACATGAAAATGTTGTTATTTTTACTACTTATATGAGTTTCAAAACAACACCATAGTCATGCTAAGCTACATGACATGGTAGAAAGAAAGGGGTAAGAACTTTTACCTAAAAAAAAGTGGGGAAGTGGTAGTAGAAGAAAGGTTTGTTTAGTGTTTATGTGTGTAGAAAATGTGTTAGAAAAAAATTGGGCAATAAAAAGGAAAAGAGAGATTTTGGTAGAGAGTGTTTGAAGAGAGAATTTGATAGAGTTTTGTTGTATGAAATGAAGGTGTGAAAGAGGTGGAGAGAAAGGGGTATTTATAGAATTTTTGGAGTGAAAATTAGATGCAATAAAATAAATTGAAAAAGAAATAAATGAGAGAGAGGGAGGAGGATTGGCGCCGGTTTTAGAGGGAGAAGAAAGAGAGAGAGTTGGTTTTTTTTTGTATTTTTGTAAGAAAAATAATTAATATGTAAGATATGATTTGATATAAGATGTATTGGAAAAGTAAAAAGTAAAAAAAAAATAGGCATATAGGTAGTAAGGAAAAGTAGAGATAGGTAAATAGTAATGAATAGTAGAGAAGTAAAATGAATAGTAAACAAGACTAATAAGTTACTGGTAGTAAAGAAAATACACATATAAATGTGAAATCTGCAGTTTTTAGTTTTTGAAAAATTACGAAACTGATATTTTTGGATTTCTTATATTATTACGATTCTATTGGTATAAACAAATATTTTTACCATCTGGTGTTCCCAAGCATAGTTTTCGAAAACTGATCCCGTTCAGATCTGATAGACACTAGAAATTGACGTATCTGATATTTCTAAGTTCTCCTATGTTAATACGAACTATTACAAACCATCAGGTGTACTTAAGGATAAAGAACATACATCATGTGCGCTCCCAATGAAAAATCTAAGCTCACGGTACATTGGATCTTTTTGAAATACTAAAACAAGTTGGAAGTTTTAGCTTATCATCTAATCTTGTGACCAAACATGTTAGAAGTATATGGTATGTTCCAGATCTCCATACGACAATTGACCAAAGAACCAGTTTTGGAGATAGAGTCAGTACTCTTAAAGGAGGATCTCCCCTATAAGGAATACCCAGTACAAATCTTTAGCCAGTTCCAAAGTTGGGAAATAACGAAATCAAGTATGTCAAGGGTTTATAGAGAAATCTTTCCAAGGGAACAACATAAGGAACTGTGGACAAGATGCGACATAAGTACCCAAGTTTGTTTGAAGCTGCAGATATGAATTTCCAAGTTTTGAGGACAAAACTTTCTTTAAAGGGGGTAGGTTATAAACCCCCAAATTTTTGGAATCGGTTTAGCTTAAAACCCTGATCCAAAAGTCAACCAAAACTCTAAAGTCAACAAAACCCTAGTTAGACGTAATAGTTTAAGTCCGATAATCCTGAATAGCAACCCCGAGAAAGTAAGTAAGAGTTTAGTATCTAGAATAGTGCGTAATTACCTAAGGAAGCTTAAAAAGATTGGATTAGTAAAACTGTGAATCATTTTGAACTCGAATGGATACAGTTTTTGAAAAACGTATCCCAGGGCTTGAAATAGTAAAAATATTCCGAATATACCATTAGACTCATAAAAATATAAGGTCTTCAAAAATATCAGTTTCATAATTTTTCGGTAAGTAAAAATAATAGATATCGTAATTATACGCATATTTTCTTACTACCAGTACTTTATTAGTCATATCTACTTTACATTACACTATTCGTTATTATTCTACACTATTCTTTTCTCTCTACTTTTTCTTACAACCTACTCTTACAACACAATAACCTATAACCTTTACTTTTAACCTTTCTCATAACTTTATTTCACATCTACCTTACTTATTACTTTATTTAATCAACAAAAATACAAAAAATAAAACACTCTCTCTCTCCTCATTCATGTGGCTGGCGCCCCTCCCCTCTTCTTCTCCCTCATTTTGTTTTTTTTTTATTTAAATCATTCAAAAATCACTCCATATTTTCCTATAAATACCCATCTTCTCTTTCACTTCTTTCACACAATTACTACTCACAAATTTCCCTATAAAAACTCTCTCAAATTTTTCTCTCAAAACTCTCTCTAAATAACCTCTCAAAACGCTCTCAAAATAATCTCAAACCACCTTCTACCTACACAAAACCCATAACCACATAATACTTCAAAATTCTTCTTTAGGTAAACTTTTCCTTATATTTTCTTCTTCTCATGTCATGTAACTTTACATGACCATGGTATGAGTTTCCAAAAACTAAATGTTATGGAAGCTACACTATGTTCATATATTGTTCTTGGTCATGAATATCTATTTATGTTTATGTTGTTATTTTACTTTGTTCATATTGTTATTATATCTAAGTATTATTATGTATCTATATATATACATATTCTTTAGAGCATATAAACTCACTTGCAATTTATTTATTTTCATGCAAAGTAATTTATTTATTTCTTCCATTGCAATTTATTTATTTCTTATTGTTTTAAGACAAGTCTCTAGTCTTAAACTTGTCCTCATCAAGTCAAAACATTTTTTTCTTTTTTTTTATTTCATTTTCTTTTGGGACTAGTCTACTTCTTAGTCCCGAGAGCCTTGAAGAAGCTAAGACTCCCAATACTTGACTTTATTTATTATTTATGTTGTTTTTGCTTGTTATTATTTCTCATAAATCATGCCATTAAGATTGTTGTCCAAATTTTTCAAATACTTGATAAAAAGGAAATTTTATCACTTATGAATAAGTTTATATGAAATATAAAATCTATGGTTTAACAAAAATATAAAGTTATACCTTTCCAAGTTATTAGAAGAACTCACTACAATTTCAGAAACTACTTTTATTTTGAAAAGCTTTTTAAAATCATTTTTATATCACTTTGTTTTTCAAAAAGAAAAAGATTTTTGATACAAAAATGATTGTTATGAAAACATAAAGGAAACCTTATGAAAAAGGAATGAGAATTTTCAAATTAAGATCTTTTCAAACAAATTGTCAAAGGAAAATTGTATAGAAAATAAACAGGGAAAAGTAGCGCTAATATGGAGAATTTAGAAAGAAGAATTTTTCTTTTTGAAAAGTTATCTAAGAAAAATAATAAGGCAAACATAAAGTATCATTTGAAAACAAAAGAAACAAAATATTCAAAAAGATTTACAAAATGGATTTCTTGTAAACTATGGTTTTCTAAAATCGACATCGTTTTACTCAAGAAACATGATTAGACAACAAACACTTGAGCATAAATAAAATATGAGATAAGTAGTTATAAAAAGAGAATTTTTCAACTATATAGATAACTAAGTATTTATCAAACAAATTTTAAATGATTTAAAGTTTGAAACAAAATTGTTTCTGGGATAGAAAATTTGTGGTGAATCTGATCACCACTGTTAAGGAGCCTAAGCGGTTTAGTTTGATAAAAATAGTTTTAGAAAGAGATAGATCTTTTCGAGTAGGTAGAAATCAGTATATTATATGCGCGATTCCGAGTTACAATGACCAATTTATGGCCATTTTAAATTGGAATTCTCCTTTATACGAACTTTAACGTTCTCATGACATTGTTTTGTCAAAATTCAAGAAAGCCATCAAGAAATACTCATTTTGGGTATTTTCCTTGACTAGGTGATTCCGATGAAGGATACCTATACCCGAGGACTATTTCGATTAAGTGGATTGTGTGAGCGACTTACCCGTTTAGAAGAATTGTCGACATGGCATCATGAGTTTATTTCCTTAAAATGCTTTACTTGATTGTGCTTGTAGTCTAGTTGCATTAGAACTAAGAAAAGACAAATAGATATGTATGTAAGATAATTTGTTGAAAGAATCCTATGAATATCGAGGCTGGAATTGATTTAATCTTTGTTTTAGTATACACTTGATTTGTATGAAATTCTATGATCACCTTAAATTTGATAATAATGATGCTATGATATCATAAATAAACTTATTCATGCATACCACGAAGTGAGTCACATTGGATTGGATTATTATCCTTGGGTGAGAAGGATGGTAGCTCAGGTCGAAAGCAACACTTGGCGGAGTGACCAAAAGCGATTGCTTGGCGACATGGAGGAAATGCTTGGTGGAAAGTCCGGAAGCAAGGCTCAATTCAAGTAGACTTAATGTGCTTGGCGATATTGATCGAAAGCATAAATCTTTTTAACTAAAACTACTTGTTTTGAGATTATGTACCACCAAACCCCGAATGGAGGGCGTAAATCTATTCAACATTTAGTTCCTAGAAAACTATATGCCTTGTTTGCCTATGTGTATGTTGCATTTCATTTATTTGCTTAAATAACTTGTTTGAGTTTCATTATAAGAGGTCATTTATGGAAATAATTCTCACTAAGCCTATTAGCTTATACCCCTATAGATATCTTTTGCAGTTTACCTATTTGTGGTTAAGGCTACGTGGACCCTGCAGCCAGGTATTTCCCTTTTGGCTAAAGCATTTCTAGATGAAGTTTAGTGTTGGATAAGATGTAGAAATATTCTTGTAATAGACTTGTGATTGGGGAATGCCCCTAAGTTTTGTAAGATTATTGATATGAACAAATGAATATTATGAATCCTCTTTTCTTAATTTGTTATTATATCTTCTTAAGCTACATAATTCCATATATGGTCCTCTAAAATTGTGAGAGCACGCCTTACACTTAATATCAAAGCTTTTGGGAATGGCTAAGGTTGCCAAAACTTTTGGTGGAAAAATCCTTGTCAATGTAGTTTAAATTTGTAAAAAAAAAAACTCGTTCTCAACTACTACGAAAGACAACTAGGCAGCGAACCTATCGAATCGTAGTATAGTGTTAAGTCAAGGTCGTCCACGGGGAAGGGAATAAGTACTAGTAATTGCTCGATTTCTACTATTCAGCGATAAGAGAATCGATTGTGGAATTATCGACTAAAAACTATTAATTTTAACAAAACTAGCAGCAAGAACACCGTTGAACACAAAGCGAGTTTTAGAATCAGAAACAACACGACCTAGATCTTGTTTTTCATTTACTTTCATCATGTGAATCACAGAACATAAAGATAATCCCGAATTGAGTTCTTACACCATTGAGTTCCTTATAAAATCAACAATCCTCTCGAATATATATCAATTTATCTAGTCTTAAATCGATTAATTTAGAATCTCCTCAATTAATTACAATCTAAGACCGCATTAAGATTAAGAACTCATCGAAAACATAGGGGAATGGGAGATCCTTGTAATCTATCTCTAGAATCACAATCAAATCCCTTCAAATTGCATAGATCTATCCATGAAAGCGATTTCTCAATCAACTAAAATGGAAATCAGATGTAAACTTGTAATCCAGATTTACAAATCTAGGAAACGATGAGGAACATGCAATTTGAACATAAGAACATCGATTAGGATTCATTAAAATCGGATTCTCAACACTGATGAAATAAAATCCAAACAAAATCTAGATCTACGATTTACTCCTCCATCAAGATGAATAAGAAACAAATTAAATTCAATGGAAAGAGATGAATTCATGAATACAACCCTGTCAAATGGATCTCAAATGTGATGAAAAGTGGATCTCCAATCCGGATTTGATCTTGATTTGAGTTCTTCAATGTTTGCTCCAAGCTCACAATCTCTCTAAGACTTAGGAAAATTCTAGTAAAAACTGCGTAGGTTAAAATTCAGAAAATATCCCTTTTCTCTCTCTGAAAAAGGACTATTTAAAGGCCTCTTCCAAAAATCCCCAAAATAAGAAAATATCAGCCAAGATGCGCTTGTCCCAACAGCCCTGGAAACAGGGTGTAGCGCGGGTGTGTTGTGCTTACTGAAGGTAAAAACTGGGCTACAACACCCTCCACAACAGGTGTTGCAGGGGTGTTGTGCTTATGAAGGTAAAACTGGGCTACAACACCCTCAACAGGGGTGTTGCCAGGGGTGTAGCGCCTACTGACTTTCTTCCAAAGTGGGTGCAAACACCCTACAACAGGGTGTAGCGCGGGGTGTAGCGCCTGCTGACCTTCTCAAAACATCACTGTTCAATTCCATTCTTGTCGTATTTGTTTTGTTTCTTCGTGAAGGGATCAATATGCCTGAAATTAACAAATTGAACCATTAAGAGACATTTCTAGATGATTTTTGCTTAGAGTATCAACAATTGAGTCAAAATCATCTTAGAAATAAGGGTGTTTATGTCAATTATCAAATTTCCCCCACACTTAAATCTTTGCTTGTCCTCAAGCAAATACAATCAAGTCAATTACAACAACTGAGGAATCACAAACAATAACCGGACTCATCATAAATCATGATTGAATTCTAACAAAATTAGTTAAGAACTTTAATTTCACTTAATTCATTCTTTCACATTCAACACAATCCCTCATCTATCGATTTTGATTCTCACCCTATCATAGAAATATTGTATCAAAATACTTTAATCAACCTTCTAAAATTAATCCAAGTAAACCAGCTTTACCCTTGTCTTTTAAAGACAACTTCCAAAGTTAAATATTAAATCTAAGGTCAAACAGAGCAAAAAGAAAACTTGGTTCACTTCATCTATCACTTGGGAGTATATAATCCATCAATCATCTCTCTAAGCATAAGAATCTAAGAGTGAAAGTATGTTGCATCAACAATCTCCCCTGGACTTCTCTCCTTTTCTTTGTAATCTTCAATGGAATTCCATTAAGTTATCTTCCCGTTTTCTTTGATTCAAGTTAACAGCGGGGTCAAATATTGCTCTTCTGAGGGACCAAGACCCGCCATATTAACTGAATTTTGTCAATTGAGCTCTGTTTATCTATTGGCCTTCAGAGGGAGAGGGTTATTACCTTCCATCTTTTATTTTCTGGTCGGTGTGTTGCCCGCTCTTTCAGCCTTATTTGCTTTACCAACCTTCTTGTTGTAGTGAGATCATTGAGTCGGTACATCCCGGGTTCATCACCCAAGTGACCAGGTTTAAAAAGGACCCCAACGAACTCTTACTCACTCTAACATTAATATTTTCATACTCTTGACTCACTTACCTGAGTCAGCGGAGTAAAGCAATTTTTTTTTTGTTTTTTAAATCCAGAAGAAACATTAAGGAGAGAATTCCAAGTGAGAAATCTCATTTGCCCTTTCACTAAAGATTAAAGAGCTCTCAAAACTTTTGATGAAAGAATATAATTCTAGTGAGTTTAGAAATTAAACCCATTAACGTTTTACTAAGGACCCAAGTCTAATTCCAACTCTAGTTTCCATAGTTAAAAGGCAAGTAAGCTTATTTCACTTAGATTCTTTCTTATAACCTTGACCAAGTATAAGTGATTCAAAGAAGGTAGGGTGAAAGTCCAAGTAAAGTCGAGGGATTTCATTCATTCAATAAGAACTTCATGATTTTCGAAGTCCGATTCGCAAGCAAAGAGTTGGGAAAAATTGAAAAATTTTCTCATTTTTAATGCATTAAAGATTATCAAGTCATTCTAACACCCTTAGTTCTCTTCCTTTGTTTTGTTTGATGCTCATGTGATTTGGTCTCCTCCCCACACTTAAGTGAGGCATTGTCCTCATGGCCAAATTTCAGTTCAACGAAAACAAGAATTAATGAATTTAATGTTCAATTAAGAAGGAGGAGAACTGGTACCGCCCTGAAGGGTAGATTTGCAGCACGAACAAGGCAAAGATCCAGTTAAGGGTGCCCTGTATCATGATTCTTTCAAAGAAAAACAGAGAGAAACAAAGACAACAAAGGTTAGCCAGAAAAATTAGAGTTAGAGTTAGAGTAAGAGTAGAATTTAAGTACAAATTAAGATCTCTCTCTCTCTCTTGCGCACATTAAGACATCAAAAAGCAGAAAAGGAACCAAAGCTAAGAAAAATGGTATCAGCCAAAGGGATCAATCATCAAGTCATCCACTCCATGGTGCAGTGGGGTCATCAAAATTTAACACAGGAGTGCCTGTTCCAGCATCATCAGATTCGGACCCATGCTCAAATATCTCCGTGCCCCCTTCTCCTTCCTCTTCTCTTCGATCATATACATAGGCATCAATCTGCCTATCAATGTCATCCACATCATCATCAGCAACTCATTCCAGATGTCCCAGAGTCATGGATAGGAGAGGATCTCTCTATCATCTTGTTCTTCACTACTGGATGAGCTGATACAGTCAGGTAAAGTGGCTTTGAGCTTTTCAACTATTGCTTTAAAACTTGAGATCATGAATTGTTTGAGTCCTCGCTGTCTTCTCAAAATTTTATCTTGTTGCTTCTTCAATATCTTCATCTCCACATTCAACTGTTGGAGGATACAGCTGGAGTATTGTCGTCATGGCCAGTTGAATGAGTGGGATCGTCTTCACAAGTAGGACTTTAGGAATGCGCCATTGAATCATGGTACGATCAGTCATGGAAAGGGAGATGCAAGCAAAATCACCTGGTTCCTGAGATGGGAAAATACCCATGTTCTTTAAGATTCTGGTGATAAAAGCTCCACAGAATACACATGGTTAGATGATTTAGCTTGGTGGCGAATAGCAAAAGCAAGTTGAATTGCCACATTGACTCTAGTACCAGTCATCATGCTGTGCAAGGCAAACAAATCTTGTTAGTTTATCACACTAGTGCTGTGAATTCTACCATTCATAGAGTGGACAAGTATCCAATGAAGTATGCGTGCACTAGTCCGGTGAAGATGAGTTCCTCGTGATGCTGAGGAATTATAAGGTCCTTTGGTGGAAATGGAATGCCAGAACTCATTCATAACATTTGGATGACCCCAAGTATTCTGAAGATTTGGAAACTCCTCATCTTGCATCTGCTCATCAGTATAAAGACATGTATAGGCACAAAACTGCAACATGGGGATGTAATAATATTTGCCAAAAGCTGAAAAGGAAACCTCATTATGGAGCCCATTGACTGGATAAGGGAAAGCAATTTTAAAAGATGAAAGAACTTCCAAAGTAACTCCCCTATATGTCTTTTCCTTTATACTGAACAATTGCTCCCAAGCTGGATCAGCGAAGTATTTTTGAAAATCTGGGGCTAGTCTATATGGTCTCATGACGGGCTAATTGAAAGTGACATTGGATTTGAAAATTTTGGTGTCGACCATTTCTTTAAATTTTTGTTTATGCTTCTCAGTTAATGCTGGTGGTGGCCTTGGAGTACTGCTAGATCCGGCACCTGAAGATCTGGGTCATTTCTTTTTAGCCACTGATTTCTTACCCATCTACATAAACAAGAGAAAAGAATGGAATGGGTAAGAATATCATGAGAATAAAGCAAATCAGTCATCCATGTCTGAAAGTGAAAAACAAGTAACCAAGCTCAATGTATCTTGTCCCGAGCAACTCCCAATACTTGGACTCAGAGTAAAAATGACTGACCAAGCTCCAAAAGTGTGATAAACACAATGACCCAGATAGCAAAAAGACAATTGAAACTCCAAGTGAATAGAACCTAAACCAAGTATCTTATATGAATTTCAAGGGTCAGGAATTCTAGAACATGTATACAACCAAAACTAGTGCAACAGCCACACCAACATAACTTACCCAAAGCAAGAGAGTATAATTGCAAAATCATCCCAAATCCAGTGCATGAGTAATAATTGATTTATCAACTCATCCTCAAGTGACAATGGAAATCACAGTGAGTTAGATGGATAATTTACTTTGTTTGGCTCAATAAAACTCCATGACAATTTCATTCAACAATTGTGATTCTAAATGAAATGCGAGTCTTTCTAATTCAATCAACACTCCCCAACCAGAAATCGAATGGAAGTGAAGCAATAAGTATTTACAACATGACTCAAATCCATCTCAATCAGGCAAAGGAGATCTAAATAATTGATATGCACAAATCCAACCAAAATGTAATCCATTTGTAAGCATTTGACATGAAACCCATTTGTTAGACAAGCTGAAATCCATTTAGTGTCAGCATGAAAAAGTAAGAAGGAGTGATAGGCAAGGATTAGATTCCATGAATCCAAGTAAAACTAGTGCCCATCACTTAAATCACGAATCACAAATCATCCAAATCCAACTTCAGAAATCCCAACAAGAAAAACCCTAATCATTCACAAAGTGAATCAAATTTGGTAAGTAAGCAACTTATAAATCAACCTAGATAAGGTCTTGAAGTAGCAAGAGAAAAGGAAAAGGAGAACATACCTTTAGATTAATCCTTGAGGTGTGCAAGAAGCAAAGAGATGAAGCAAAGGAGTGGTTTTGTTTTGCAAAAAAAGGTTAGAGAGAAAATAAAGAAGAAGACTAAAAAAAATAAGAAAGGGTTTTCTGCTTTTGATTGATTTTATATATATATATATATATATACAAAACATACCTGCGAGCGGCACGAGATCACGAGAGGACGCGCGCTGGAATTCGATGACGTACGGAATTGGACGCGTGAGCTGCAGAATGCGCTTGGCGCGTGGACTGGCGCGCAAAGATGGGATTTAGACGCGCCTGCAGTTCTTCGCGAAAATGGATTACCACGGTCCGATTGAATTTCCCGTAGCGCACGCTGGGTTAAATGGGATATGGATCTGGGTGATAACAGGGTGGACAACAGCCCTGTTTTTCAACCTGTTGTGCTTGCTGGCCACAAATTTCTGCACTTGCCTGGGTGCAACATCTGATAAAACAGGCTGTACCACGCCCCGTTGTGCACACTGGTTTGAAATTTATAAAAATCTGGACACAAACATGGTTGGCAACAGGATGTAGTGGGAACTGTTGTGATTGTATTCCTCTCTAATTTTACTCCTTTCTAATCATTTAAAAGGGAATTTCCTGCAATTTAAACACAAATAAAAAGATTACTCTTACTCTAAACTTAACTAAGCTAATAAAGAAACTAAAGAAAAGAAAGAAAAGAAGGGAAAAGAGTTAGGCACGGGTTGCCTCCCGTGAAGCGCTTTGTTTAATGTCGTTAGCTCGACTTAGAAGCATGCTTGGACTCAGTCGGAAGCAAGAAAATGAATTTCTTCTCTGTTGTGAAAAACTTGTGATCCTCCTAAGTAGAGTTTGAGTCTTTGGCCGTTCACTTTGAATGTGCTTTTGTCGGAATTTTCCAACTCAACCACCCCGTATGAATAAACTTTGGTAACTTTGAATGGTCCAGACCATCGGGATTTGAGTTTTCCCGGGAATAACTTTAATCTTGAGTTGAAGAGAAGAACGAAATCCCCTTCCTTGAACTGTCTTGATTGCAAAATTTTAGAGTCATGATATCTCTTGACTCTTTCTTTGTATAAGTGTGAGTTTTCATAGGCCATGAGCCTCAACTCATCCAACTCATTCAATTGCAACTTCCGTTTTGCTCCGGCCTTCTCCAAATCCAAATTCACCGACTTTATTGCCCAATAGGCCCGGTGCTCAAATTCAACGGGAAGGTGACATGCTTTTCCGTAGACTAACCGATAGGGAGTGGTGTCCAATGGAGTCTTATAAGCTGTCCGATAAGCCCAAAGTGCATCATCAAGCTTGTCAACCCAATCCCGCCTATGATAAGACACGGTTTTCTCTAGAATTCTTTTAAGTTCCCGGTTGGAAAGCTCCACTTGCCCGCTCGTCTGGGGGTGATATGGAGTTGCAAGGCGATGTGTGACTCCATACCGTTTTAGCACTTTTTCAAGTTGAGTATTGCAAAAATGAGTGCCTCTATCACTGATGAGTGCCTTAGGAGCTCCAAATCGAGAGAAAAGCTTCTTCAAGAATCTCACCACTACCCTAGCATCATTGGTTGGAAAAGCCTGAGCTTCAACCCATTTGGAAACGTAGTCTACAGCAACAAGGATGTATTTGTGGCCGAAAGAGGGAGGAAACGGCCCCATAAAGTCGATGCCCCAAACATCAAATATCTCACATTCTAAAATGTATTGCTGAGGCATTTCATTTCTTTTTGAAATGTTTCCAACCCTTTGACATTGATCACATTGAGCAACATAATTGTGAGCGTCTTTAAACAGGGTAGGCCAATAAAAACCCGATTCTAGGACTTTGTGAGCAGTCCTATTCGCACTGTGATGACCTCCAATTGGTCCAATGTGGCAGTGGAATAAAATCTTCCAGCCTTCCTCCTGGGATACACACCTTCTAATCATTTGATCCGCACAAACTTTGAACAAAAACGGATCCTCCCAGAAATAGTACTTCAAGTCAGAGAAAAACTTCTTCTTTTGTTGACGGTTCAAATCATCAGGTAGGATTCTTGCCACCAAATAGTTTGCAAAGTCAGCAAACCAAGGAGTGTTGGATTCCTCAATTGAAGAGATGGCATACAATTGTTCCTCTGGAAAATTTTCATTGATATCAACATCATTCAAATTCCTTGAAGTGGGG
The DNA here is from genome assembly GCA_024138025.1 of Combretum micranthum. Classification (NCBI taxonomy): domain Eukaryota; kingdom Viridiplantae; phylum Streptophyta; class Magnoliopsida; order Myrtales; family Combretaceae; genus Combretum; species Combretum micranthum. The sequence continues at coordinate 735,203 of JAMXBD010000074.1, read as the reverse complement.
TTCTCAAGTCTTGATAAATGATCCGCCGCTAGATTTTCCGCTCCTTTCTTATCTTCCTGATCAAGATCAAACTCTTGAAGAAGCAAGATCCATCTAATCAATCTCGGTTTTGCATCTTGCTTTGTGAATAAGAATTTTAAGGCTGAATGATCAGTATAGACGATGACCTTGGATAACAGAAGATAAGACCGAAATTTATCAAATGCAAAAACAACTGCCAGCAACTCTTTTTCAGTTGTAGAATAATTCTCTTGAGTTGAAGTAAGAGTTTTACTTGCATAATGAATAGGTCGAAAATACTTATCTCTCCGTTGACCCAAAACAGCACCCACAGCAGCATCACTTGCGTCACACATTATCTCAAATGGAAGGTTCCAATCGGGTGTGACCATAATAGGAGCGGTAACAAGCTTGTGTTTGAGAGTCTCAAAGGCATGAATGCATTCTTGATTGAACTCAAAAGGTGCATCTTTCTCTAGGAGTTTCGTCATAGGTCTTGCAATTTTAGAGAAGTCTTTGATAAAGCGACGATAAAACCCGGCATGACCTAAGAAACTCCTAATTGCTTTTACTGATGAGGGGGGGGAAGCTTTGAAATAACCTCAATTTTTGCATCATCAACTTCAATTCCTTTCTTGAGATTTTGTGCCCAAGAACAATGCCTTCTTGAGTCATAAATGGCATTTCTCCCAATTTAGGACTAGATTAGTATCTTCACACCTCTGCAACACTAACTCCAAATGATGGAGACATGCATCAAATGTGTTGCCAAACACGGAAAAATCATCCATATACACTTCCATGCTCTCTCCTACCATGTCTTCAAATATAGCCATCATGCATCGTTGAAATGTGGCCGGAGCATTGCACAACCCAAAAGGCATACGACGATAAGCAAAAGTCCCAAATGGACATGTAAATGTCGTCTTCTCTTGATCTTCTGGTGCGATTGGGATCTGAAAATATCCCGACATTCCATCCAAAAAACAGTAATAAGAATGTCCCGCCAACCTTTCAAGCATTTGATCAATAAATGGAAGGGGAAAATGATCCTTCCGTGTTGCATCATTCAATTTGCGATGCAAACTCTCCAGCCCGTGACTGTCCTCATAGGGATAAGTTCATTTTTTTCATTTGGAACGACAGTCATTCCGCCTTTCTTTGGCACTACTTGCACCGGGCTCACCCATTCACTATCAGAAATGGGATAAATCATACCTGCATCCAAGAGTTTAATGATCTCTTTCTTGACTACATCCCGCATGTTTGGATTAAGTCTTCGTTGTGGCTGAACCACCGGTTTAAAAGAATCTTCCATGAGGATTTTATGTGTACAAAACGAAGGGCTGATTCCCTTAATATCCGCAATCTTCCAAGCAATAGCTTTCTTATGTTGGCCAAGGACCAACAAAAGTTTATCCCGCTGCTTTGGTGAGATTAGATGCTATTATTACTGGAAGTTTGGAATTCTTTTCTAGAAAGGCATATTGAAGATAATCAGGAAGTTGCTTCAATTCTAGCTCCGGTGGATCTTCTATTGACGGTTTTGAAATCTGAAGAACACTATGTTCAATCTTCTCATAATTCCCTTCTTCCTTAAAATCAGAGTGACTATCAAGCTTGTGAACCATTGATTGTAAAGCAGGATTCATCTCTTGTTTTCCATTCATCAAGCAAAGAGCTAAAGTGTCATTACACAACAACTCAGGAATTGAATCAACAACAGCCACATCAAGGTAATCAATTGCAAAACAAGTATCGTCTTGATGTAAACCCTGTTTTAAAACTTCATGCATCTTAACAACCACTTCTTCATTTCCAACTCTCAAAACCAATTTGCCATCATCAACATCTATTATAGCTCTAGCAGTTGCCAAGAAAGGCCTACCCAATATAAGAGGAATATCACATCGGTTTCCATGTCGAGAATAACAAAATCGACAGGGAATATAAAATCTTGTACCTTCACCAAGACATCCTCCACAACTCCCCTAGGGAGTTTCACCGATCTATCGGCTAACTGGAGACTCATTCTTGTCGGCTTTGGTTCTCCCAACCCCAATTTCTTGTACAATTGATATGGCATCAAGTTGATACTAGCCCCCAAATCAGCTAGTGCTTTTTCTTCAGCTAGATTCCCAATGAGGCATGGAATTATGAAGCTTCCTGGATCCTTTAATTTCTTGGGAAGTTTGTTTTGAATCACAGCTGAGCACTCTCCTCCTAAAGTGACGGTGGATACTTCTTCAAGTTTCCGTTTGTTTGTCAAGAGTTCTTTAAGAAATTTTGCATATCTAGGCATTTGAGATAGAGCATCAACCAACGGAAGGTTGATATGGAGCTGCTTAAAGATCTCCAAAAATTTCCCATAATGCGCATCAGCTGTGTTTTTCTTGAGTCTTGATGGATAGGGAATTGGGGGCTTGTACTCCGGAATTGGAATTGGAGTTGGTTTCTCCTCAACTGGATTGTCAGTTTGCTTTTCTTCCACTTGTTTAGGAGCTGAGTCTTGAAGTTGCTCAACCTTCTTACCCTTTGTTACATGAGTTTCAGTTTGTACTTCCTTTCCACTTCGAAGTGTAATGGCTTTCACATGCTCTCTTGGATTCGGTTCAGTATTTCCCGGTAAAGAACCTTGAGGCCTCTCGGAAAGCATCTTGGCAATTTGGCCAACTTGAGTTTCAAGGTTGTGAATTGAAGCTCCATGATTCCTTAAAGTAGTTTCTTGATTTTTGAGAATCAAGTCTAAGGATTTCTGTCTCTCATCGGAATCCTTAATAAACTTCATCATCATGTTTTCTAATTGAGAGTTGGAACCTTGAGCTTGTTGCTTTTGAAAACCGGGTGGAGGATTGGAGTTGGGATTAGGATTAACCCGCTGCACATTGTTACTGCTGTTACTCCATGAAAAATTGGGGTGATTTCGCCATCCCGGGTTGTAAGTATTGCTGTAAGGGTTGTTTTGAGCCCGGATGGGGTTCCCCAAATAGTCTACTTGTTCGGAAAAAGATTCCTCACCACAATGGGTTCAACACATGCAAGTTGCTGTTGTGAGATTTTCAAGCCATCAATTTTCTTGGAAAGAGCTTCCACTTTGGACATGATTGTGGTAGCCACATCCACATCTAACATACCAGCTGGTCTTTTATCCCGGCTCCTTGAATGTGACCACTCATAGTTGTTAGCTGCCATGTCTTCAAACAATTTTAAACTTTCTTCCGGTGTTTTGTGATTGATAGTGCCACCAGCTGCGGCATCAATCATTTGTCGGGTTTGATAGTTGAGTCCATTATAGAAAATCTGAACTTGCAACCATTCCGGAATACCGTGGGACATCTCCTCATGGATTCCTTAAATCTCTCCCATGTCTCATAGAGAGTCTCCATGTCCATTTGATGAAAAGATTGAATCTCAGCTCGGAATTTGGCCGTCTTTGATGGAGGGAAAAATTTATCCATGAATTTCTTTATGAGTTCTTGCCATGTAGAGATGGAATTCCTTGGTAGTGAATTGAGCCATTGCTTGGCCTTGCCTCTTAGTGAGAATGGAAAGAGGCGAAGACGAATTGCATCATCACTCACTCCGTTAAACTTGAAAGTGTCACAAATCTCAAGGAATGAGGAGATGTGAGCATTAGGATCTTCGTCTTGGAGGCCGTCGAATTGTGCATACTGCTGCACCATTTGTATAACAGCTGGCTTTAATTCAAAATTGTTCGCCTCAACACGAGGACGGACAATACTTGAGTTGGTTCCGGTGAGAGTTGGTCTTGCAAAATCAGAGTTTGTCCTTGGAGCTTGATTGTGCATGTTGAAATTATCTTGTTGATACTCTTGATCACGATTATCTTCCGGATCAGCCATTTCTATTGTTGGAGAAGACCCTCCAGCAATGCTTGTTGAAGATGAACTTGAGTACTTGTTCTTGCGATATTGAATAATGATCTTTTCCGATTCAGGGTTAAATTCAACAAGTTTCTTCCCTTGGCTCCGGGTCATGCACTGTGAACAAAGAATTTAACACATATCAGAACCAAACCCATAGCAATACCAAGTATCTCAACAGAAAAACTAAGGCAAATAGCTAAACTAGTAGATTAAGAACTTTCCTAATATTACTCCGATTCCCCGTTGGCAACGGCGCCAAAACTTTTGGTGGAAAAATCCTTGTCAATGTAGTTTAAATTTGTAAAAAAAAAAAAAACTCGTTCTCAACTACTACGAAAGACAACTAGGCAGCGAACCTATCGAATCGTAGTATAGTGTTAAGTCGAGGTCGTCCACGGGGAAGGGAATAAGTACTAGTAATTGCTCGATTTCTACTATTAAGCGATAAGAGAATCGATTGTGGAATTATCGACTAAAAACTATTAATTTTAACAAAACTAGCAGCAAGAACATCGTTGAACACAAAGCGAGTTTTAGAATCAGAAACAACACGACCTAGATCTTGTTTTTCATTTACTTTCATCATGTGAATCACAGAACATTAAAGATAATCCCGAATTGAGTTCTTACACCATTGAGTTCCTTATAAAAATCAACAATCCTCTCGAATATATCAATTTATCTAGTCTTAAATCGATTAATTTAGAATCTCTCCTCAATTAATTACAATCTAAGACCGCATTAAGATCAAGAACTCATCGAAAACATAGGGGAATGGGAGATCCTTGTAATCTATCTCTAGAATCACAATCAAATCCCTTCAAATTGCATAGATCTATCCATGAAAGCGATTTCTCAATCAACTAAAATGGAAATTAGATGTAAACTTGTAATCCGGATTTACAAATCTAGGAAACGATGAGGAACATGCAATTTGAACATAAGAACATCGATTAGGATTCATTAAAATCGGATTCTCAACACATGATGAAAATAAAATCCAAACAAAATCTAGATCTACGATTTACTCCTCCATCAAGATGATAAGAAACAAATTAAATTCAATGGAAAGAGATGAATTCATGAATACAACCCTGTCAAATGGATCTCAAATGTGATGAAAAGTGGATCTCCAATCCGGATTTGATCTTGATTTGAGTTCTTCAATGTTTTGCTCCAAGCTCACAATCTCTCTAAGACTTAGGAAAATTCTAGTAAAAACTACGTAGGTTAAAATTCAGAAAAATATCCCCTTTTCTCTCTCTGAAAAAGGACTATTTAAAGGCCTTCCAAAAATCCCCAAAATAAGAAAATATCAGCCAAAGATGCGCTTGTCCCAACAGCCCTGGAAACAGGGTGTAGCGCGGGGTGTTGTGCTTACTGAAGGTAAAAACTGGGCTACAACACCCTCCACAACAGGGTGTTGCCAGGGGTGTAGCGCCTACTGACTTTCTTCCAAACTCCCTGGGTGCAAACACCCTCCACAACAGGGTGTAGCGCGGGGTGTAGCGCCTGCTGACCTTCTCAAAACATCACTGTTCAATTCCATTCTTGTCGTATTTGTTTTGTTTCTTTGTGAAGGGATCAAATATGCCTGAAATTAACAAATTGAACCATTAAGAGACATTTCTAGATGATTTTTACAGTTTAAGTTGGTATCAGAGCATGGTTAAGAACCTAGGAATCATGATTATAGAATTAGACTTAAGGAGAAATAAACTAAAGTAGAAATAAAAAAGACTTAGATGAGATAGAGTGGGTAGAATAAGCTTTCTGACTTCTCTCTCTTTTGCATAGATTACCATAGATGAAGCCCATCTATAGGCTAAGAACTTCCGAAAGGGACCCTTTGAAAACCTGGAAAATTATCGACTGAGACTTAGGGTGTTATGTGAAGAATTTGCTTTAGCCGAATAACCTAAAACCGTCCAGGAAATGTTCCTGATCTGAAAAAGAGGAATGATGCAAACAGAGTGGAAAGGAGTAGTACAGACTATCCACAACTGCCCTATAGGAAAGAAAATGACCGAGCTAGAGATGATATATGCGGTGGAACGAATCGCTGCCATCACGGAAGACCAACCGATGCTGAGGGAAGCAACGTTCGTCCTTAGAGAAGATGGAGGTCGAACTTCACCCGATTTCCGAACTTGGACAAGAATTGGACCAATGTACGTATACGCCCATGACAATTTGATGGACCACCTCGAATGGATGAAAGTTGACCTCAACGAAGTTTTCCACTGGCATGGAGTTTACCAAGAGGTTCTGCGACCACCAACCGAAGTGTCCACTGAGCCACCCACCTTTATCGGAATCCAATTAAGAAGGAACAAGGCCCTACGTTCATGCAGGGATGGAATAGTAATAAGAGAGGATGATGTAAGAAGCAAGTGAAAATTTTGAGGAAGATCCGGATGAAGACCATGAAGGAGGACCAGAGCAAGAAGCTGGAAACCAAACTGCTGTTGGAATTGACGAGCCTTGGAATAAGGAAAAGGCAAGAATCATCCGCTATTTAGAAGAACAACAGGCTTGAGGGAGACAAGAAGCAGACTCAACCATGGACACGACAATGCTCCATCAAATGAGAATGATAGCATGGGAGCAGAAGGGGCTGTTACTTAGAGAACCATTCATGATATTGTTCCATAACTAAATGAAGCAGAACTGACCAATATACATGAAAGGTCGAGGGAAGTAGGTAAAAAGAGGAAGAAATACTTTGAGCAATTTATGAGGAAGAGAAACCCGAGGTCGTCCAGCAATAACCTTAGAGATGCGCCCGAAAAATGAAGGAAGGAAGAAGCCGAGCATATCCTGTAAACCCCCAAAATTTTTGAATCGGTTTGGCCTAAAAACCTTAAACCGGAAGTCAATCGGAGCTCTAAAAGTCGACAAAACCCTAGTTAGATGTGATAGCTTAAGTCCGGTAATCCCGAATAAGCAACTCAGTGAGAATAAGTAGAAGTTTAAAATGTAGAATAATGCAGAATTATCTTAGGTAACGTAAAAAGATCAGATTATTAAAACCACAACTCGTTTCGAACCTGATCGGACATGGTTCTTGAAAAACGTGTCTAGGACCCCGGAATAGTAAAAATATTCCGAATACACCGTTAGACTCATAAAAATATAAGGTTTTCAAAAATATCAATTTCGTAATTTTTTGGTAAGTAAAAATAACAGATATCGCATTTATACGCGTATTTTTTTACTACCGGTACTTTATTAGTCATATCTACTTTACATTATACTATTCATTATATTCTAAGCTATTCTTTTATCTCTACTTTTTCTTACACCTACTCTTACATACACCATAACCTATAACCTTTACTTTATACCTTTCCCATAACTTTATTTCACATCTACCTTACATATTACTTCATTTAATACAAAAAAATAAAATCATTCCCTCTCTCATCTCTCTATGGCCGGTGTCCCCTCCCCCATATGCCCTCTCAATTTGTTTTATTTTTCTTTTATTTTAATCATACAAAAATCACTCCACATTTTCCTATAAATACCTCCCTCCTCTTTCACTTCTTTCACACAATTACTACCCACAAATTTCTTACTAAAACTTTCTCAAAACTCTCTCCAACTATCCTTCCAACACTCTCTCAAATTTATTCCAAAACCACTTCTACCTATAACAAAAACCCATAACCACATAACAACTACCAAAGTCTTCTTTAAGTAACCATCTCCTATTATTTTCTCATTCTCATGTCATGTAACTTTATATGACCATAGTGTGAGTTTCCAAAGACTAAATGTTATGGAAGCTACATTATGTTTATGTATTGCTCTTGTTCATGAAAATCTATTTGTGTTTATGTTATTATTTTATTCATAATATTGTTACTATATCTAAGTATTATTATCTATATATATACATATTCTTTAGAGCATATAAGCTCACTTGCAATTCATTATTTTATGCAATGCAATTTATTTATTTATTCCATTGCAATTTATTTATTCATTCCTTGTTATTTTAAGACTAGTCTCTAGTCTTAGACTTGTCCTCATCAAGTCAAAACAAAATTTTCTTTCTTTCATTTTATTTTTATTTTAGGACTAGTCTACTTCTTAATCCCAAGAGCCTTGGAAAAAGCTAAGAACCCCAATACTTGACTTTATTATTTATATTACTTTGCTTGCTATTATTTTCTCATAATTCATGTTCATTTAAAGTGTTGTCCAAGATTTGAAGTTCTAAAAATAATTAACAAAAAGGAGATTTTAATACTTAGAAATAAGTTTATGTAAAGTATAAGATCTATGGTTTAAACAAAAATAAAGTTATCTCTTTTTTTAAGTTACAAAAAGAACCCACTAAGATTTTAGAAACTACTTTTACTATAAAAAGCTTTTTAAAACACTTATTATCCAACTTTGTTTTTATAAAGAAAATAAATTTTTATGCAAGGATAATTTCTATGAAAAACATAATATGAGGAAAGGATGAGAAATTTTCAAATAAAAGATTTTTTTTGCAAACAAATAGACAAAGAAATTTGTATAGGAAAAATAGTATTAATATAGAAAACATAGAAAGAAGAAAAGTTATTTTCAAAAAGTTACTTAGAAATATATATATATATATATATACATAAGCCAACATAAAACATCTTTGGAAAACAAAGGGAACAAAATATTTATTTTTAAGAAACCTATAAAAATGAATTCTTGTAAACTATATTTTTCTAAAAACTCCGAAACCGACATGATTTTACTTGAGCAACATGAATGGACAACAAACACTTGAGCATGAATAAATATGAGCTAAGTAACCATAAAAAGAGAATTTTTCAACTATATAGATAACTAAGTATTTATCAAACAAATTTTGATTGCTTGAACCAAAGTTGTTTTTGAATTGGAAAATCCGTGGTGAATTTTGTCGCCGTTGTTTCAGAGCCTATATGACCTTGTTTGTTAAAAATAATTTTAGAAATGGATAGATCTTTTCGAGTAGGTAAAAATCAGTATATTATATGCACGATTCCGAGTTAAAATGATCAAGTTATGGTCATTTTAAGTGGAACTTCCCTTTATACGAACTTTAACGTTCTTTTGACATTGTTTTGTCAAAATTCAAGAAAATCATCAAGAAATACTCATTGTGGGTATTTTCTTTGGCTAGGTGACTCCGAGGAAGGATATCTATATCCCGAAGATTATTTCGATTGAGTGGAGTGTGTGAACGACTCATCCGTATAAGACGAATAGTCGATATGGCATCATGAGTTTATTTCCTTTAAATGCTATACTTGTTGTGCTTGTAATTTAGTTGCATTAGAGTTAGGAAAAGACAAATGGATATATATGTAAAATAATTTCTTGAAAGAATCTTAAGAATAGTGAGGTCGGAATTGATTTAAATGTTTGTTTTTGTATAGCACTTGCTTTATATGAGATTCTTTGATCACCTTAATTGGACAATAATACTGTTATGATATCATAAATAAAGGGATTCATGCATACCACGAAGTGAGTCACATTGGATTTGGGTTATTATCCTTGGGTGAGAAGGATAGTAAGCTCATGTTGAAAGTAACACTTGACGGAGTATCCGAAAGCGATTGCTTGGCGGCGTTATGGAAAAGGAAATGCTTGGCAGAAGATCCGAAAGCAAGACTCAATTCAAGTAGACTTCATATGCTTGGCGATATTGATCAAAAGCATAAAACTGTTTACTAAAACTACTTGTTTTGAAGTTATGTATCACCAAACCTCGAATGGAGGGTGCAAATCCATTCAACATATAGTTCTCGGAAAACTATATGTCTTGTTTTCCCACGTGTATGTTGAATTCCATTTGTTTGATTAAATAACTTGTTTGAAATTTTGTTATAAGAAGTTATTTATGGAAATAATTCTCACTAAGCTTGTTAGCTTATACCACCATAGATATCTTTTCCAGTTTTCCTATTTATGGTTACGGCCACGAGGACCCTGCAGTCAGGTAATTTCTTTATGAATTAGGAAAATCCTAGATGAAGTTTAGTGTTGTATAAGATGTAAAATATTCATGTAATAGATTAGTGAAAAGGGGAATGTCCTTAAGTTTGTAAAATCATTGTTATAAGTAAATAAATATTATGAATCCTCTTTTCTTAATATGTTATTGTATCTTCTTAAGCTTCATAATTCCATGTATGGCCCTCTAAAGTTGTGAGAGCACGCCTTACACTTAATATAAAAGCTTTTGGGAATGACTAAGGTTATCATACTTAAACTTTAATATTGAGTGTGGCGGACTGTCACGTTTAGGGTACCCTTTGGGGTGAGACATATCCCTTGTAGTCCAGCTTAAATTTTGTTATTAAAGACTAGATCAACGATCTTAGTCTATCTTTCTAGTTTTTGGAACGGTGCTTTCTTATTTTCTTTGTGATTGTTGCGATTTACCTTGTTGTTTATTTCAATTTCCATGTAAGGTTTCTACACCCGTTTATTTCGATTTTCTAATGAATTTATGTTTTAAGTATGATCTTAAAATTTTCCTTGATTTGAATTTTATTTTAGTGAACTATTTATGCATGTAAGTTTCCGTTATAACCGCAAATTTCCTAAAAAAATTTAATTAAGTTATCAAAATGATAAAACTTAACTTAGGAAAGTTTAAAACAGTCGAAGTAGAGGAAGAAGTAGGGAGGAGCAAAGTGCCTCCAACTAATCGGATGTTGAAGCAGAGTAACCTGCCGCTCAAGGAGTCGCTGCACCTCAGATGGACTTGCATGCTTGTAAACCCCTAAAGTTTTGTGATCAATTAAGCTTAAACCATAATTAGAAAGTCAACTAGAATCCCAAAGTCAACAAAACCTTAGTCAATTGTAACCGTTTAGTATGTAGAATAGTTCGTAATAACCTGAGAAAGCTTAAAAATATCATATTAGTTAATTTGCGATTCGTTTTGAGCACAACTGGACACAGTTTTTGAAAAGCGTGACCCGAGGCTCAGATTAGTAACAATATTCCAAATATACCATTAGACTCATAAAATTATAAGGTTTTCAAAAATATCAATTTCATAATTTTTCGGTAACTAAAAATATCAGATATCGCAATTATACACGTATTTTCTTACTACCGGTACCTAAATTGTCATGTTTACTTTACATTATATTATTTACTACTATTCTGCACTATTTATCTATCTCTACTTTTTCTTACAATCTACTCTTACAAACCATACCTCTATTTCTTACAATTTTCATTTCCAATACAACTTCACATATTTCATATTTTACTTTCTATTAACAAAACTACAAAAAAAAAAAAAAAAATTTGTCTCTCTCACACTCTCCAATTTTGCGTCGGCCACTCCTCTCCCTCTTCTCCATTTGTTTTGTTTTTCAATTATTTAATTAACACAATTTTCCTCCCACATTTTCCTATAAATACCTCCTCTTCCTTCCACTTCTTTCACACCTTCTATGCACTAAAAATACTCTCTCAAATTCTGTACAAGAATTCTTTCCCAAAGTTCTCTCAAGTTTAGTTTTCTTAGGTAATGTTTCTTCAAGTTTCCTTTATGTTCATTTACTTAGTATGAGCTTAGTGTATGTTTTCTAAACCATGAAGGTTAAAGAAATGAATAATAAGTTCATACTTTATTTTTGTTCATGAATCTAATTTCTTTTATGTTGCTTTCATATATACTTAACTAAATATATCTACGTAGCTATATATATCTTTTAGAGCATATAAGCTCATTTGTTTTGCAATTTATTTACTTTCCTTGCAATTTATTTACTACCTTGCAATTTATTTACTTTTATGTTGTTTTTAAGACTAGTCTTTCTAGTTTTAGACTTGTCCTCATCAAGTCAAAACTTTTTCTTTTTCTTTTTCTTTTTCTTTTTGGGACTACTCTTTTCTTAGTCCTGGGATACCTTGATGAAGCTAAGGTTCCAATACTTGATATGTTCTTTACTAGCTTATTTCTTTAACTACTATAACTTTCTTATGTTTTTGTAATTTTATGATTCATAAATCATGCATGAACATATTGATTTTGTCTCAATAAGATAAATAAGGAAAAGTTTTCTTGAAATTGAAGTTCTTCTCTAAAAATAAAAGTAGGAAGTACTTTTTCATAAAAACTTAGGAATTTGTCTTAACAAACTTTTATAAGAAATCTAGAGGAGTTCATAGGAATTTTTGAAATACATATATGAAAAGAAATTCTTGAGTAAACAAAAGTTTTACTAAACTCCACTTTTTTCATCAAATACTAATTGACAAACACCAAGAGTTTCTTTTCATAAAAATGGAATGATCTTAAGAAACAAGGAAATTATTTCTACAAATATATATGGTTGTTATTATTTTCAAAAAGTAATAGAAACTAAGAAAATAAAATCATTCTTTGGAAATTTAAAAAGACAAAGGAAATGAAATTCACTCATTTAAAATAACTTGAAATATTCTCTAGCAAAATAAGAGGAATTTTCAAAAGTTTCACTTTTCTTTAGAAGACTTTACTTTTACCAAAAATTCATGGTTTGAGACAACTTCATTAATTCCATACATTTGATATGAGTCAATAAATATATGTAAATACATTTTAAAGGTTTTACAAACTATTATAATACCTATCTTTTTTATATGAGTTTTGGTTAAAAGAAGGAATACAAGTTTTGTGAAAATTCGTGGTGAATTTGATCACCACTATTTTCGAACTCAAATGACTTAGTTTGATGAAAATAGTTTTAGAAATAGATAGATCTTTATGAGTAGGCAGAAAACGGTATATAATATGCGAAATTCAGAGTTAAAACGAACAAGTTATAGCCATTTTAAGTTGGAATTTCCTCTAATCCGATTTTACCGCGATTTTAAGATAGATTTAGAATTTTCAAAGATAGAAGTTCTATGAAAGACTCATTTTGGGTATTTCATCTTGTTTAGGTGAAGAAGGAACTAAGATCACTTTCTCGGAAGACTACTTCGATTATGAGCGATCGACATGGAGTGAGTTAATCCTTTACTAGTTACATTTCCTTATTTGTGCCTATAAATAGTAGCACTAGAAAATAAGGAAAAGATAAATGAATAAATATTGTGTGATTTGGATTTATGATTGGTTGAATATAAGTTAAGAATATCGAAAGAGGAATTGATAAATAAGTTGTGATTCTTGCATTGATATGATGAATATTGTTTTGATCGCCTTTAACTTGAACTCAACATTATTTAGTTAAACTTATATTGAAAATAATTCATGTATATCATATTTGTGAGTCACATTTATTTCACTACTATTCTTCATGTGGGGAAACGAGGAATTGTAGTGGTAGCTAGTAGGAGCTAGAAAGTCTACATGGGCCAGCAGGAGCCGGAAAGTCTATAGGGCGAGTAGGAGCCGGAAAGTCTGCAAATATTGATGGTCGTATGGGCTTGTAACCTCCCAACCCTAGACATGGAGGGCATAAAATCCGTGTTACACATGATTTCTGGTTAATCTTGTGTCTTTTGTTTTCTCATGTGATTGATGCATTCTCATATGATTGTTTAAATACTTGTTTGATATATGGAAATGTTTTGTAGATAGGAGTTATCTCACTAAGCTAGTTTTGCTTATACCCCTATAGCTTTTTGTTATAGTATGATTACCTATGGTTGGCACCGAGAAGCCCCGTATGCCAGGTATGAGCTAAAGCTACTAGGAGTTTTTGGGAGAAGTTATATGTATTTAAGATTTGAACATAGACTTCTAAAAAAATCTCTATAGTAGGCTTATGTTATAGTTATGTATATTTTGTTAATGGTTAGTTAAACAAGACTATTTAAGACGGGGGAATGCCCCCAAGAAGTTGTAAGAGATTATTATCCAAATGAATATTCCATGTTTATTTATATAAGTTCTTGCATGCTTTTATTATCTACTTAAATGTAACACCTCTGTGAGTCTCCTACTATCTTGGAAGTACGTCTTACATGTGATATCAAAGCTCCTGTATGACTAAGGTTATCATTCGTTAGCTTTAATATTATATGCGGCGAACTGCCACGTTTAGGGTACCCTTCGGGGCATGATAACGCCACACTAGGACATCTGACCCACGTGCTAGAAGCAATTAGGTAGAACATGCCTGCACCTGCACCCGTACCCGAAACCACACCAGCACCCGCACCTGTACCAATGCCGCCGCAATAGCAAGTGCCAACTGAAGCATCTGTACAAGGGAGCATGCACTCCCACCGCTAAGGCCATATAAGAGTACGTTGTCTGATTTCATCAGAAGTAACCGTTATTTTGATGGAGCTTATGATAAGCCGGATGAGGTCGAAGATTGGCTTGCCTAAATAGAAATGTCTTTCGATGCATATAAGTTTCCGTACTACATACAAATCAAGTATGGGACATTCATGCTTCGTTTAAATGCTAGAATATGGTGGGAATCAAAGAAAAGAGAGCTAATGACCCCAATCACTTGGGAAGTATTCAGCCATGAGTTCTTGGAAAATTATTTCCCGGGAAGCCTACGAGTAAGGTATAATGCAGACTTGTTGCAAATTTCTCAAAAGGGAAGGACTATCGAGCAATACGAGACTAATTCAGTAGATTACTGCAATATGTCCCTGACTCCTATAAGTACAGCGAGGAATTGAAAAGACAAGTTTTTATAGGAGGATTGGACGAAGACCTGAGAATGAGGTTGGAGGAATTTGACATAAGAAGTTATCTAGAATTAGTGGAAAGAGCTCGAATTGTAGAAGGAGCAAGGAAAAGGAGAGAAAAAATAGAAGAAGAGAAAGCCCTAATTTTAAGAAGAAGTTTTATGATGGATCCAATTCCACACCAAAGAGATTCAAGTTCCCCAACAACTATAGAAACAATGATAACAATGGGAGGTTCATGCCAAAAAACATCAAGTGTTGGAAGTGCAATGGAGCACACTACCCAAAGAAGTACCCTCAGTTGTTTGGAAAGTGTTTCTTTTGTGGAGTTGTAGACCATAAGATATCAAAATGTCCAAAGAAAGGAAACTATACTTGCTATGTCTGCAAGCAAATTTCGCCAATGACTGTCCACAAGGGAGGAATATTCTGACATGGCCTTCTAGAGGAGTTGTACCTACAAGGACGGAGAAAAGAAATGGAAGTAGAAGTGAAAGAAGATTAGGATCCACTGCTTGTCACGCCCCATAGGGTACCCTAAACGTAACAGTCCGCCACATGCCATATAAGATTCCCGAATTACCACCTTAGTCTTTCGAGAGTCTCATATAGATGTAAGGCGTACCTTTACACAATAGAGTACAAGTCCGAATGGAGATAAAAGCTTAATTTGGCATGCATGGGCAATAGGATATAATTCATGAACATAAATAAATATTACATAGTTCTAAGGGGCATTCCCCTGTAAAAGAATATTTAACGGTCCATTACAGTCATCCAAGTCTTAGAAGTTTTCTATGGAAGTCTAATACAAAAATTATAACTTCTAGGGAAAACTCCTAGCTTCGGTACCTGTTCAGCCGGGTCTCTTCGCCTAAGCCATAAATGTGTAAGCTGCAAAAGGAACGGACTGTAGGAACGTAAGCTAACTAGCTTAGTGAGTGTAATCTCCCACAAAAACATTTATGTCACAACAATTCAAGCAAGTTATTAATCAAGCAAGTGTATGCATCAAACACATGAGTTCAACATACATATGACCAACCGGAAATCATATGTGGATGGAATTGCACCCTCCATCCCGGGTTAGATTAACGAATCCTGCGGTACTAACAATATCCCGTTTATGGATCACGGCTAACCTACGATTATCGATGTCGTTTATGGTTCACGACTAACCTACGATTATTCGATGTCGTTTATGGTTCACGACTAACCTACGATTATTCGATGTCGTTTATGGTTCACGACTAACCTACAAATGCTCATGCTCCATCCCCTTGTGATATGCACATGTCAATTATCATTTACTCAAGTAGTTGATTAAGCCAATTTACTTAGGCGATCAATCAATTTATCAGACAATCCATCATAGCTAACTATACAATCAAAGTTTATCACCCGGTTTCGATATTCTTAATTTGTGTTCTCACATCATCAACAATCATATAGTTTCCCATTAATCCCCATCATTCATATTCCATTCAATTGACCTACATTCTAGTGCACTACTTTACAAGCACATACAATAAATGAATTGGGAAGAAAAACTCACTCCGCCATCGGTACTCCGGTCTTCTAGTAGTAATAGTTCGGAGGTAACTCGTCACCGTCCACGGGTTCACCTATTCATATAAGAAATTACCCTAATAAGTATTCTATCAACTTAGGACACTAAAACTCTAAGGAACTTAGTGAAATCGGAATTCGCGTCATTTCCGAAGTTCCGTTTTAAAATGGCCATAACTTGGTCGTTTTAAGTCGGAATTTCGCAAATTTTATACCGATTTCTATCTACTTCGGAAGAGCTTTCTAAATATGAAGTTTAAATCAAGTTTTGAAAATATCTAAGCCTCGGAATTGAGGGATCAGATCTGTACAGCGGGTTCCTTGATTCCAAAAATGCGGTTTTGATGAATGCATTTGAGATTCCTAAGTATAAAATGATACTAAATGCAATGGTAATGATTTTCCCTATCATGAATGTCATGATGTGAACTTTAATGAGTCTATATTCTTACAACTTTTTGGATTTAAAGAATTTTACAAATAAACTTTTCTTAGAAACCATTTCATACTAAATGTTTAGTAAGTGAGTTTACTACATTTGACCACATCTACATTTTACATGGATTTCCTTTAGAAAAACTCTACTTTATTTAAAGAAATTTTGATCCTTATATTAGTTATATCCTAAGGCCTTTATTTCTTTAATAAAATCTACATTTATAAACTTTTAAGTGGGTCTTTTACTATGGGGTTTCCAAAAATCCGAATTTACAAAAGTTCATTTTCAAGTTGATTCCTTTAGGAAAAATATATTTTATACTTGAAACTTTAAGTATCTATTATACCTATATCCTAAGGACTTCATTTATTTAAGAAAATATCATTTTTGAAGTTGGAAAAATAGTGTTTTTTAACCCTACATCCATTATTACGAATTTGGTTTTCATAACTTTTAACTCAAAACTCTTATGGACTTCATTTCTTGTTTCCAACATTTTATTTGGTAAAAACTCCTTTAGACTCATGAAAAATACTACTAAACATTATCTATTACCCATAGGCTTTATTTCTCTTATAAAATATAAGTTTAGAAGTTGTTAAAAGTGTTTTTGACCTTGGTTTTCAAAGTCATCCGAATTTTCAAAAGTCTTTTTCTTGTAAAGTACTTTTCTTTTTGACTTCATGGACCCATATATATATAGATCTATACACTAGAAAGTCATTTACTAAAGAAAAAAGTGTTAAAGACTATTTATGCACATATGAACAAAATAATAATGAAACTATAAATGCCTACATGATCATGAGTATCAAAATGATGGATCTACTTTATCAAAAGCTTAAATGAGTTTTAAAAAACATAAAAATCATATTTTCATAAAAGATCCTTTGTTTAAAAGACTTTTTGATGGATAAAAGCAAAGCTTTTGGTATGGAAACTCCTTTAAAAGATAGATCTACTTGTAATGGTTCGGGATTTTTGTTTAGATATCTCATTGTTCCTACTAAAAGATCATGGGAACATAGAGTTGAAATATCCAAAAATCACTTAGCCATAACAAGTTTTATGAGTTGGAAGTAGTGGATCATTACTTACTTGAAGTGGATGGAAGATAGAAGAGAAAAAAATAGAAGTTGTGTGGATGAGTGTGGGGGCTCTAAGTTTCGGCCAAAGGGGAAAGAAGAGAGGATTGAGGAGCTTTTTCACACTTTGTAACTTTTGGAAAGTGGAGAATGAGGAGAGAGAGAATAAAGGTAGTTTATATAGGAGTTGATTTTAGGTTAAGTGAATAAGAAAAGAAATAAAAAAAAAAATCAAATGGAGCGCATGGATGGGGGGCATGTGGCGCCGGTTTTGGAGGTTAGGGGGGGGGGGGGGGGGGGGGGGGGGGGGGGGGGGGGGGGGGGATTTGCTTTGTTCCAATGATTTAACTTTGATTTGATTTGTATCATTGTCATAAGTGAATTGAAGTTGAAGGGACAAAAAGTTATGGAGAATGGAAGAGATGTGATTGATGGTAAGAGTTAGATTTGTAGGATAGGCTAATAGGTAGACTAGGTAGTACTTTATGAATAGTTGACAGACAATTTAATTTCCGGTAGTAATGAAATACGAATAAAAAGGCTATAACTGTATTTTTCATAAACCGGAAAATTATGAAAAATATATTTTGAAATCCTTTTTTATTTCGGTTCAAATGAGTACTCATAAGAATATTTTTGAAATTCTAGTTCCGGGGCACGTTTTTCTATAATGGGTCTCGGGATGACCCGGAATTGAAATTTTCTTAAAATCAGATATTTTCTTAGTTTGAAATATATTCAAGAACTATAATCAAAATTAAATTTTCTTAGAAAAGTTTATTAACTGGAAACCGAGGAAAAGCCGGAATTAGGGTTTCTAGTTCTCACTCCAGGCTTGAGCTATTCCGGTTTAGGGTTTTGGTTTCCAGTTCTAGGGTTTTCTTGGCTACCTGAAAAACCGGGGTTTACATTGCTTCATGAATTAGAATCGACAACATGGAGGGACAATGGATAAGTAAAGAAATAAATGAAGAAGATGGAGACTTGGCTGCCTTGGAATGTAATAGAAGCTATAACTGTGACTTGGGAAACGGTAAGCCTTGAACCCTCTTTGTTATTCCTTTATTTCAAGAAATACAAGAGTTTAAATTTTTATAAATAAGTAGATATACAAATAGAAGTAATAATCCCCCTGTCAGATACGCAGGAAACGTACAGTTAGGAAACCAGAATGTTTTGCTCTTTTGGATCTTGGAGCAACACATTCTCTTGTTACACCTAGTCTAGCTAAGAGGTTCAGACCACCAATAACAAACGTCGACTCTTAGCTTTAAGATTAAAACCTCCATAAAAAAGGATGTTGAAACCTAAGAAGTATGGAAGGATCATCTAATAAGGATATAAGGACATACGTCCGCTTGTGGCTCCAAAAGTAATGGGATTAAGTAAATAGGAAGTAAATCTTTGGTATAAGAAGATTATCTCTCAATGATCGCAAAAAGAGCATAGAACTCATAAGAAGGGAAGCTAACGTTGGTAAAGAATCCAAGAAGAGTCACATTCTTTCGAGTTAATAGAAGAAGTTCCAAAGAGAATGGATGACTATCTTGATGACACGGAAAAAGATAAAGAGAAACCTATCTTGAAGGATATCCCCAATTGTCAATAAGTTTTCAAAAAGTTTTCTAGATGAATGGTTTGGATCACATCCGAAGAGAAAGATCAATTTTAAGATTAAACTAATGGCAAATACAGAAACAATTTGCTAAAGCATCATATCGAATGACCTTAACGGAGTTGGAGAAACAACTATAAGAACTTTTGGATCAAGGTTCTATACAATCAAGTTTATTACCCTAAAATACGCCGGTTTGGATTGTAAAGGAAGAAAAGGATAAATCCCTAAGTTTATGCATTGATTATCAGGAGATGAGCAAAGTTACAATCAAGAATGAATACTCGTCCTCTATAGTTGAAGATCTTTTGACCAACTATACGGAGCAAAAATGTTTCTCACAATTTAAGATCAAAGTACTACTAATTAAGGATCAAATTAAAGGATGATTCAAAGGGATGCTTTTCGAACTCGTTATGAATACCACAAGTTTCTAGTATACCTTTTGGATTGATTCAACTCGAACCAAGTATATAAATCTCTGTTGGATAAATGGACGATATTTTAGTCCATTCTAAATAGAAGAACAAAAAGGGAAAAAGAGGATAGCTAGAATTAATCAAAGACTGTAATCTTAAGTATCTACCTTGCTTACAGAACAGAAGGAGTTGATAAAAATGAATTGAGAAGCTAAGCATCAATGAAGGAGGAGTTAGCTAATATGGTATTAGAACCAACCTTGGTAAGAAGGATTAAGGAAGCTTAACGCTAAGATGAGAAGATACAAAGGATAAAGAGGAAAATATAAGAAGAAAGTGTATTGATGAACGACAACGATAATATCAAGAGAATTAAAGGATGATCTCGTGTGCCTAAGTATAAGAAAATAAGAAAGGAAATTATAAGCAGAACCCAGAATGTACGATACACTCCAGAGAAACCAAACTATATCTAAAATTTCAGAGATCATTATTGATGGAAGGGATGAAATGGAGACGCAGTCAATTATGTGAAAAAGTGTTAACAAAGGAATAAGAGCACTCAGAGACGAAAAGATTAATAAAATCTTTACTAATAGTGGAATAAGGATGGGATGAAATTTCCATGAATTACCAATAGTGTCGACCTGAAACAATGTTGTCTGGTTGACTAAAGTTTGGACAAGCTAAAAAAGCCTTATGTAAAGAAAATAGTATGACAGCATGGAGTACTAGTCGAAATCATATCAACTCAGAACATAAGAATTGTGCTTAAGCATTAAATTAATCTACAACAGATTTTGAAGACAAGGCTAAGCTTTGATACCTTATGCCACCTACAGGCTAATGGACAATCAAAGTGAACAATTCAACCTTTGGAGAGACATTAAGAGCTTGTGTCACGAATTTCAAAGAATGAAGGAGGCATAAGATAAACAAAAGAAGTAAGACTGATCAGAAAATGATGACCTTGAAAATTTCAAAAAAAAAGGAAATCAGGTGTACTTAAAGATAAAGAACGTACATCATGTGCGCTCTCAAGGAAAAATTTGAGCTCACGGTACATTGGATCTTTTTGAAATACTAAAACAAGTTGGAAGTTTTAGCTTATCATCTAATCTTGTCACCAAACCTGTTAGAAGTATATGGTATGTTCCAGATCTCCATACGACGATTGACCAAAGTACCAGTTTTGGAGATAGAGCCAGTACTCTTAAAGGAGGATCTCCCCTATAAGGAATACCCGGTACAAATCTTTAGCCAGTTCCAAAGTTGGGAAATAAGGAAATCAAGTATGTCAAGGGTTTAAAGAGAAATCTTTCCCACAAGGGAACAACATAAGGAACTGTGGACAAGATACGACATAAGTACCCAAGTTTGTTTGAAGCTGCAGATATGAATTTCCAAGTTTTGAGGATAAAACTTTCTTTAAGGGGGGTAGGTTGTAAACCCCCAAATTTTTGGAATCGGTTTAGCTTAAAACCCTAATCCGAAAGTCAACCGGAACCCTAAAGTCAACAAAACCCTAGTTAGACATAACGGTTTAAGTCCGGCAATCCCGAATAAGCGACCCCAAGAAAGTAAGTAAGAGTTTAGCATGTAGAATAGTGCGTAATTACCTAAGGAAGCTTAAAAAGATTGGATTAGTAAAACCGCGAATCGTTTTGAACCCGAATAGATACAATTCTTAAAAAACATGTCCCGGTGCTTGGAATAGTAAAAATATTCCGAATATACCGTTAGACTCGAAAAAATATTAGGTCTTCAAAAATATCAATTTTATAATTTTTCGGTAAGTAAAAATAACAGATATCGTAATTATACGTACGTTTTCTTACTACCGGTACTTTATTAGTCATATCTACTTTACATTACACTATTCATTACTATTCTACACTATTCTTTTCTCTCCACTTTTTCTTACAACCTACTCTTACAATACCATAACCTATAACATTTACTTTTTACCTTTCCCATAACTTTATTTCACATCTACCTTACTTATTACTTCATTTAATAAACAAAAATACAAAAAATAAAACACTCCCTCTCTCCTCACTCATGTGGCCGACGCCCCTCCCCTCTTCTTCTCCCTCATTTTGTTTTTTTTTTTATTTAAATCACTCAAAAATCACTCCACATTTTCCTATAAATACCACCCTCTTTCACTTCTTTCACACAATTACTACTCATAAATTTCTCTACAATGACTCTCTCAAATTTTCCTCTCAAAACTCTCTCAAAATAATCTCAAACCACCTTCTACCTACACAAAACCCATAACCACATAATACTTCAAAAACCTTCTTTAGGTAAACTTTTCCTTATATTTTCTTCTTCCCATGTCATGTAACTTTACATGACCATGGTGTGAGTTTCCAAAAACTAAATGTTATGGAAGCTATACTATGTTCATGTATTGATCTTACTCATGAATATCTATTTATGTTTATGTTGTTATTTTACTTTGTTCATATTGTTATTATATCTAAGTATTATTATGTATCTATATATATATATATATATACATATTCTTTAGAGCATATAAGCTCACTTGCAATTTATTTATTTCCATGCAAAGTAATTTATTTATTTCTTCCATTGCAACTTATTTATTTCTTGTTGTTTTAAGACTAGTCTCTAGTCTTGGACTTGTCTTCGTCAAGTCAAAACATTTTTTTCTTTCTTTTATTTCATTTTCTTTTGGGACTAGTCTACTTCTTTGTTCCAAGAGCCTTGAAGAAGCTAAGACTCCCAATACTTGACTTTATTTATTATTTATGTTATTTTTGCTTGTTATTATTTCTCATAAATCATGCCATTAAGATTGTTGTCCAAATTTTTAAAATACTTGATAAAAAGGAGACTTTATCACTTAGGAATAAGTTTATATGAAATATAAAATCTATAGTTTAACAAAAATATAAAGTTATACCTTTCCAAGTTATTAGAAGAACTCACTACAATTTTATAAGCTACTTTTATTTTGAAAAGCTTTGTAAATTCATTTCTATATCACTTTGTTTTTCAAAAAGAAAAGGATTTTGGATGCAAAAATGATTTTTATGAAAACATAAAGGAAACCTTATGAAAAAGGAATGAGAATTTTCAAATTAAGATCTTTTCAAACAAATAGTCAAAGAAAAATTGTATAGAAAATAAATAGGGAAAAGTAGCACTAATATAGAGAATTTAGAAAGAAGAAAATTTCTTTTCGAAAAGTTATCTAAGAAAAATAATAAGGCAAACATAAAGTATCCTTTGAAACAAAAGAAACAAAATATTCAAAAAGATTTACAAAATGGATTTCTTGTAAACTATGGTTTTCTAAAATTAACATTGTTTTACTCAAGAAACATGGTTGGACAACAAACACTTCAGCATAAATAAAATATGAGATAAGTAGCTATAAAAAGAGAATTTTTCAACTATATAGATAACTAAGTATTTATCAAACAAATTTTGAATGATTTAAAGTTTGAAACAAAACTGTTTTTGGGATAGAAAATTCGTGGTGAATCTGGTCGCCACTGTTAAGGGGTCTAAATGGTTTAGTTTGATAAAAATAGTTCTAAAAAGGGATAGATATTTTCGAGTAGGTAGAAATCGGTATATTATATGCACGATTCCGAGTTAAAATGACCAAGTTATGGCCATTTTAAATTGGAATTCTCCTTTATACGAACTTTGACGTTCTCATAACATTGTTTTGTCAAAATTCAAAAAAGCCTTCAAGAAATACTCATTTTGGGTATTTTTCTTGACTAGGTGATTCCGAGGAATTATACCTATACCCCGTAGGCTATTTCGACTAAGTGGATTGTGTGAGCGACTCACCCGTTTAGAAGAATTGTCGACATGGCATCATGAGTTTATTTCCTTAAAATGCTTTACTTGATTGTGCTTGTTGTCTAGTTGCATCAGAACTAAGAAAAGACAAATGTATATGTATGTAAGATAATTTGTTGAAAGAATCCTATGAATATCGAGGCTGAAATTGATTTAATGTTTGTTTTAGTATACACTTGATTTGTATGAAATTCTATGATCACCTTAAATTTGATAATAATGATGCTATGATATCATAAATAACCTGATTCACGCATACCACGAAGTGAGTCACATTGCATTGGGTTATTATCCTTGGGTGAAAAGGATGATAGCTCAGGTCAAAAGCGACACTTGGCGGAGTCACCAAAAGCGATTGCTTGGCGTTATGGAGGAAATGCTTAGTGAAAATTTTGGAAGCAAGGCACAATTCAAGTAGACTTAATGTGCTTAGCGATATTGATCGAAAGCACAAATCTTTTTAACTAAAACTACTTGTTTTGAGGTTACGTATCACCAAACCTTGAATGGAGGGCGCAAATCCATTCAACATATAGTTCTCGGAAGACTAAATGCCTTGTTTGCCCACGTATATGTTGCATTTCATTTGTTAAATTTTTTTGAGTTTCATTATAAGAAGTCATTTATGGAAATAGTTCTCACTAAGTCTATTAGCTTATACCCCTATATATTTTGGAGTTTGCTTATTTGTGGTTGAGGCCACGTGGATTTTGCAGCCAGGTATTTCCCTTTTGGCTAAGGAATTTCTAGATGAAGTTTAGTGTTGGATAAGATATAGAAATATTCTTGTAATAGACTTGTGATTGAGGAATGCGCCTAAGTTTTGTAAGATTATTGATATGAACAAATGAATATTATAAATCCTCTTTTCTTAATTTGTTATTATATCTTTTTAAGCTTCATAATTCTATATATGGTCCTCTAAAATTGTGAGAGCACGCGTTACACTTAATATCAAAGCTTTTGGGAGTGGCTAAGGTGTTCATACTTAAACTTTAATATTGAGTGTGGCAGATTGTTACGTTTAGGGTACCTCTTGAGGCGTGACAGTGGTAGACTCGAGAGTATAGCCTCACTATTAGCGACTATTCGACTTCTCTCCAAGGTAGTGGGTGCTTTTTCTCATCGCTGATTCCTTGCCTAGGGATCTTTACCTGATGGGAGGCATAGAGAAAGCCAATCCTATATAAACCTAGTAATTCCTAAAGAATGTAGATTATGCAGTAATTTTTGTCTTTTCAAGAACTTATTGCTAATTATGCAGAACAAAATAAACAACAATAATATAAAGTGCAGTAATAAAAGAGTGAGGGATAGAAGAGATAACACTAAGCTTAATATGAAGTTTGGTCCGCTCCTAGTCTTTAGGATTTACAAGAATACCTCACTTAGTGAGAACTTTACACTTTATTCAACACAACAATCACAAAGTGCTTCTCGAGGAGCTACAACAACACAATCACAAACACTTGAGTTGAGCTTATACAATAACAAACACACAAAACTGAGCTCAAAATTTCACTAAATCACTCACAACAAACTATAGTATAGTGTATTACAAGGGATAGCAAATACAAAGCCAATAGCAATATACATGTTTCTCGTTCACAAAATAACACTAATTACAATACAAGCTTTAAGAAAGTGTTCACAAGGATTCAATAGCAACTAATAATCTCAACTAACTATCTTCAAGTCCCCTAAAACACTTACATTTATAGAGTCTTCAAGTTTTCTAACCATTACCAACATTTGCACGAATTTCAACTCTGCATTTAGTTCTCCAATAGCTAGTTTTTTTTATGCTAGAGTTTGCACGTCTCCTAACTGTTGGGTTTTCATAGGGTTTTAAAATTATAAAGATTAAATCTTTCGCAGCGGAATTCAAAAAGAAAACCCTAACCTAGTATCCATGTGTATTAATTAGATTAAAACAAAACAAAACAAATAGTTTGATTTCGTACCTTTAAAAGCTTGAAACTTGAAATCAATTTGCAGATCGGATCTGTAGGTACCGCAAAATCACAATACCCTCTACGGTATCCACACGAACGAGCACTCTTCAAAAAGATCCTTCACGTGCTAGCATGATCTAGAACACTTCTAGATAATAATGGGATTTTCATACATGACTCTTCGTGTTTCTCTCTTTTTAGGGTTTACAGATTTTCTCTGCCGGTCTAATGTCAATAGACAAGTCGTTAACCCTAAAGAGATCTCTTTATGTACCTTTTATACTAATGTCATTCTCACATGAGTAATGACATTAGTGCCTCTTAATCTAATAAAGGATAATATTTCCTAAAATATAATTCTTGCACATAACAACGTAATAATTTATTATTACTCTCAATAATAATAAATTATTATTCCCACAAGACATTAAATTTAGTCCATGATCCTTTAATTTATTATTATTCTTAATAATAATAAATTATTATTCCCACAAGACATTAAATTTAGTCCATGATCCTTTAATTTATTATTATTCTTAATAATAATAAATTATTATTCCCACAAGACATTAAATTTAGTCAATGATCCTTTTAACTCGTTCTTTTGTGTGTGACCTTGTAAGTTCACTTAATGTTGGCAATTGACCTAAAACAATTTAAGTCAACAAAACAAAAGTGGCCTCTAGCAAGACATTATGTTTATCCAAATTAAGTGAAGATCAGTGATTTAATTTTTACCAATTCCATAACTTATGTAATTATTCTTTTGTCACATGATATCTAGATTGAACGTAAGGCATGGATAGTGTCATCCTTATATCGTTCAATCTTATCATTTCTCGATTTCTAAGTAAACTAATAAAAAATATCAAATTGATCACACTATCAATTCATTTGAGCATGGCCATGCATTTTTCAGTCTTACTCATTGAGGGGCCTAGAGATACCTCTCTCACAATGAGAGGGACAAATTCCATCTTAATCACTCAACTTCTCTTACATGATTTACATTATGCCCAATCTCAATCTTTATAATTATCTGGCTAAAGACAACGTTTGATTGAGTTGAAACATAATATTCCTTATGTTGGAATCTATGGTGATTTCAGGTCTAAGTATACGATGACATTTTATTTTGAGAATCACTTATGACACTAATCCATGTAGTGATCTCAAAGCGGGTCAGTCCAGTACATAGTTCTCCAACATGTACCTATGAGTTTGATTTGTATCTCCATACAAATAAAT
Organism: Combretum micranthum; assembly: GCA_024138025.1. Taxonomy (NCBI): domain Eukaryota; kingdom Viridiplantae; phylum Streptophyta; class Magnoliopsida; order Myrtales; family Combretaceae; genus Combretum; species Combretum micranthum. The sequence goes on along the minus strand of JAMXBD010000074.1, from coordinate 708,496 downwards.
ATCCCATGATTATCAGTTAAACCTTATACTAGATTTAATTCATTATTGTTCCCACAATAATGAGCATCTAGGGATATTTAGAATAATTAAATTATTCACAGATCCTATTATAAAGTAAACATGCAAACAATGTAATAAAAATGTTTATGAATGACAATATCCAGTAATTGGCCTAGGGCACAATCACCAACAATCTCCCACTTGCACTAGGCCAAATCATACATGTATTTAATACCCATTAACCTAGTATGATGATCATGCTTTTGCCTATGCAAGAAGCTTGATAAGTGGATTAGTAATATTGTCATTTAGTTGATACTTTGCATATCTTCACAGCACCTGATGTTGTTATACACTTGGTCTTTCTTATAGAATCTGCTACAGTATTCTGCTTTGAACTTTTCAAGCTTACTTACCTCCATTGAAAAGAAAAGTATATCCAGATTGTGATATAAAATCATCCTTGTCAGATTAGAAACTAGCATCCGTGTAACTATTTACAACTAGCTCATCTTCCAATCCTCCATCTATCAAGAATGCATCTTTAGTTCTTCTTAAGTACCTAAGAATATTCTTGATTGCTTAATGTTCAATGAGGTTCACTAGGATCTAACTGGCATTTACTGGTTATGCTTAATGCATATGACACATCTAGTCGAGTGCATAACATGGCATACATGATTGATCCAATAGTCGAATCATAAAGAGTCTTACTCATGTGATCTTGCTCATCATTTGTCGTTGGACATTGAGTCTTGCTCAGATTTATATCATGTGACATTGGTAAGAATCCCCTTTTTGGAAACTTGCATACTGAACCTATTCAGTACTTTGTCTATATATGCACTCTGACTTAGGCCAATAAGCTTTTTAGATCTATCCCTATAGATCTTGATGCCTACAATATAGGCAGTCTTACCTAAGTCTTTCATTGAAAAACATTTTCCTAACCACGACTTGACATTCTGCAAGGTAGGAATGTCGTTCCCAATGAGTAATATGTCATCTACATATAACACTAGAAAGACTACTGCACTCCCACTAATTTTTCTTGTAAATATAAGGTTCATCTTCATTTTTGATGAAATCAAACTATTTGATCGCTTCATCAAAACGAAGGTTCCAACTCTGAGATGCATGCTTCAGTCCATAAAGGGATCTTTGAAGCTTGCAAACCTTCACAAAATCCTCAGGACGAACAAACCCTTCAGGTTGTGTCATGTACACATCCTTAAGTAGGTTTCCATTAAGAAATGTTGTTCTGACATCCATTTGCCAAATCTCGTAATTTGGACCCAACATGGCCTCTTGATAGGTAGTGAGCTCATTTTGATCCATAAGCAGCACATCGCGACTATATGTAATGAGAAATCCATATCTCTCAAGTTGATGTCGCACTCTATCAGACCTATATGGGCCTTGTGTTACCTGTGGAGCATCAACAACTAACTATATATCTTGTTGACTTTCAACTGGCGGTGCAAGACTATTTTATGGATCTTGAACCACTTCGAGATATATTTTACTCCCACTGGTTCTTTTAGAGATAAACTCTTTTTCCTTAAAAGATACCATTCCAAGTAACAAACACTTTGTTCTCAGAGGGATTACAAAACAATAACTTTTGGTTTCTTTTAGATACCCATAAAAAGTATTTTGACTTAGGTCCTAATTTGTCTAAGGCTTGACGTCTCACATAAGCCTCACAACCCCAAATCTTGAGGAAAGACAGACTAGGCCTTTTTCAGTCCATATCTATGGTGTCTTTTCAACCGCCTTAGAAGAAACACAATTTAACCTGAATGCAATTGTCTCTAGGGCATAGCCCCAAAAGGATGATGGAAGATCTGTTTGACTCATCATAGATCGAACCATGTCTAATAAGGTTCTATTCCTCCTTTTCAGATACACCATCCCATTGTGGTGTTTTGGGTGGAGTTTATTGTGAAATTATTCCACAATTTCTAAGATGGTCCTTAAATTCTTGGCTTACATATTCACCACATCGATCTGATCGAAGTACTTTGATTGTTTTGCCAAGCTGGTTTTGTACTTCATTCTGAAAAACTTTGAACATTTCAAATGATTCAGATTTATGTCTCATTAAAAAGACATATCCATATCTACTGAAATCATTAGTAAATATGATGAAGTACTGGTGACCTCCTCTAGCAGCAACGGTTAATGGACCTCATACATCAATATGTGTTAGGCTCAATAAATCAATTGCCCTTTCACTGTGCCTAGTAAAAGGATCTTTGGCCATTTTGCCTAATAAATAAGACTTGCATATTTCAAATGATTCAAAATCAAATGAATTTAAAATTCATCCTTATGGAGCTTCAATATGCATTTCTCATTTATGTGATCAAGACAACAATGCCATAGATAGGTCATATTTAAATCATTGGATTTAAGTATATTAGTATTTATGTTATAGATTGATCCATTATCATGTTTCAGATTTAGAACATAAAGACCATCATGTAAGTCAGCATTTGCATAATACATGTCTTTATTTATAAATGGAACATTTATTATTCTTAATAATAAATGTGAAACCTTCATTGTCTAAACATGAAATAGAAATAATATTCCTACTCAAAGTAGGAACATAAAAGCAATTGTTCAACACTAACAAAAGCCTACTGAAAAATCAATTCATAAGTCCTTATAGTTAAAGTAGCAACTTTTGCTCCATTTCCAACTTAGGTTGACTTTGCCCTTTAGATCTCTATAACATAGATACCTGAAGCAGTAGTCTGATTACTCTCCTTTTCCTCAGATCTTCCAAGTAGAGTTTGCAGTTCCCCTTCCAGTGACCTGGTTCACTATAGTGGAAACAAACTCCTTCCTTAGGAGGTTTTTTGCCTTTGGTTTGGGTTTAGGTTGAGGCTTTGAACTTTTCATAGCCTTAGCATTTCCCTTGCCTTTCTTCTTCATGCCCTTCCCATTCTGAACTATCAAAACATTACTAGGCTTCTACTTCTTGATATTAGCCTCAGCAGTTTTAAGCATCGAATGCAATTCAGAAATTAATTTGTCCATGTTATTCATATTATAGTTCATGACAAACTGGTCATAACTATCTGGTAATGAATTTAGGATCAAATCAATAGCAAACTCTTGGCTTATAGGAAATCCAAGCCTTTCAAGATGATCAATATAACCCTTTGTCTTTAGGACATGGGTACTCACTGATCCTCCTTCAGCCAGCTTGCAAGACTGTAGGGCTTGGGTAATCTCATACCATTCCTGTCTGGCCTGCTGTTGAAACATTTCCTTAAGATAGACAATCATCTCATAGGCTTCCATGTTTTCCAGACCTTTCTGAAGTTCTAGACTCATGGTAGCAAGCATTAGGCATCCTACATCAAGATAATCATCAGAATGCTTCTTATAAGCATCCTTTTGAGTTCTTGAAGTATTGGCTAGAGGCTCTTGAGAGATAGGCTCATCTAGGGCATGTAGCTTCTTTTCTTGCTTGAGAACAATTCTCAAGTTTCTGAACCAGTCTAGAAAATTGGTTCCAATCAATTTGTCCTTCTCAAGGACAGATTGCAATGATAATTTGAAGTGTTGTTTGTAGCCATTGATCTATAATTACTTATGCAAAGTTTATTTTAATAAATTAAAACTCCCACTAAATCAATAACCCTCATTATCAATGTTGTTGCATTTAATTATTGCAATCTAGTGGGCTAAGATCCATATTTCACCTAACTCTAAGTCAGCTTTGGCATGATGCTTAAAGTTAAGTTATTTAGGTAGGTAACTCTTTACCAATTACATCGCATGTAACTCTTAGATCTTTTATGGGATTTTTGACATCATATGTCCCGACATGTTTAAATCTCATCTAACGCCTTAGGCCCAAAACCGTTTTGATAGCCTAAATAAGTCAAACCATATTAAACACATGAGTAGCACCATTACCCATCCTGCCTTACTAAGATAACCTAATGCACCCTGCTTTGGCAGAACCTATATTTTGGTGATCAAAGTCTTGACAGGTGTTTAATCATGGGTAGCATTTATCTTAAAATTTATTGAGGGATTTAATTATTGATATTCCATTTTTTTTATCACGATTAATGGATATTCAAGCATACGTGGTGGTAAATATAGTATCACATACATATACATAGATCATATCTCATGATATATCAACTTTATCGAATAAATAAAAAGTGTCATAGCATGGCCCTTTATTCTACATTGATTTGCATAAGCCAATATGAAAATCAATTGTCCAATCCTAAGGTAAAAACCATCTTTATGGTCTTGAGTTGTAAATTTTCTTGTATCTTCTTCACGATCCTTGTTTCTCCATCACCATGGATTATGGAGGATCTTCATGATAGCTTCATGTCTTTATTACAATAATAAAAAGATACAAAAGATCCTACGACTACTTGTAGAAAATAAATTATAATAAAATAAAAAACGACACACAAGTCGTATTTATAATATTACAACCTATTTAAAAGAAAAGGAATAAAAACTTGTCAATCACATATGTCTTAGGGCCATGTTATGCACCATACATGTAATATAAACACACAGAGAAGACATACGCATATGTCACAATACTTCAAAAGCATGTTTTATATTAAGAATTATTAATTAGAGTTTATTGAACTAAATCATGCATCTTGCAAGGGTTAAGGGGACAATCCCCTTATGGTAAAAATCGAATCTTTTAAATCCTTTTTAAATTCACATGAAAATTTTAAAATTCGATTTTTCTATAAAAATATTACTGTAGTTCATGAATTTTAATAGGATACTGTTCAAAAACAACATACCATATCCAATCTGAATTGAAACTGTTGTTCAAAAATTTAATTTAAATCAGATGAAAAAAAATCCAAAATAGATGTACTAATATCAACACAAAATGAACGTTAGATTAAGCTTAAACAAAACAGATTAAAAAACACCTAATTCAGACCTGCAATTCAGATGTCCAATTCATGATTGTTCAAAATTTTTTTTTATTATTATTAAAAGCAACATCTACAGATCAAGATTGTCCAATACTCATCTATTATCAAATATACAAATAGATCCAATCTCTTTTAAATTACAAGCTGCCATTGAAAAATCAGGCTTCTGTAATACGTAAACCAATTCTAGAGGTGTAGATGAATAGGACAGATCTATATAAATCCTCCAAAGTCTTTACTATGGCGTGAATTAAAATAAATAAATAAAAAATTCCGAACGCAGATCTAATCCGTTGATATCCGACGAACAGGACATTGCAATATCACGCATTAAGCCTCTACTTCAATTCTCGTCCAAACAGAACCATGAAAAAGGACATCCAATTTTTTTTTTTTTATAAAAACCATGATTTGAATAGGCGTTTGTATCACATAAGAGGACTGCATAATCGCTATTGAGAAAAACCATCAAGATCCATTGTAATCAAATTACACATGATCTATTCAATCCCTCAAAGCAAGGTGCTCTAATAAAATTACAAATCCGAATTTGTATTAATTCAGTTCCTCATTAACTCAAACTAATTTCATAGTTAACATGTATAAAATCGTATTTCATAGCATTATATGCAGATCATGAAAGAAATTTCAATCTAATCAAAAGCACAACTGGCTCTAATAACACTGTTGGGTTTCAATAGGGTTTTAAAATTATAAAGATCAAATCTTTCGCAGTGGAATTCAAAAAGAAAACCCTAACCTAGTATCCATATATATTGATTAGATTAAAACAAAACAAATAGTTTGATTTCGTACCTTTAAAAGCTTGAAACTTGAAATCAATTTGCAGATCGGATCTATAGGTACTGGAAAATCACAATACCCTCTACGGTATCCACATGAACGAGCACTTTTCAAAGATCCTTTACGTGCTAGTGTGATCTAGAACACTTCTAGATAATATTGGGATTTTCATACATGACTCTTCGTGCTTCACTTTTAGGGTTTGCAGATTTTCTCTCGGTCTAATGTCGACAGACAAGTCGTTAACCCTAAAGAGATCTCTTTATGTGCCTTTTATACTAATGTCATTCTCACATGAGTAATGACATTAGTGCCCCTTAATCTAATAAGGGATAATATTTCTAAAATATAATTCTTGCACATAACAATATAAAATTTATTATTACTTAATAATAATAAATTATTATTCCACAAGACATTAAATTTAGTCATGATCCTTTAATTTATTATTATTCTTAATAATAATAAATTATTATTCCACAAGACATTAAATTTAGTCCATGATCCTTTAATTTATTATTATTCTTAATAATAATAAATTATTATTCCCACAAGACATTAAATTTAGTCCATGATCCTTTTGACTCGTTCTTTTGTGTGTGACCCTGTAGGTTTACTTAATGTTGGTAATTGACCTAAAACAATTTTAGTCAACAAAACAAAAGTGGCCTCTAGCAAGACATTATGTTTACCTAAATTAAGTGAAGATTGGTGATCCGATTTTTACCTAATCCATAATTTATGTCATTATCCTTTTGTCACATGATATCTAGACTGAACATAAGGCATGGATAGTGTCATCCTTATATCGTTCAATCTTATCATTTCTCGATTTCTAAGTAAACTAATAAAAAATATCAAATTGATCACACTATCAATTCATTTGAGCATGGCCATGTATTTCTCAGTCTCACTCATCGAGGGGCTTAGAGATACCTCTCTCACAATGAGAGGCCTAGAGATACCTCTCTCACAACGAGAGGGACAAAATCCATCTTAATCACTCAACTTCCTCTACATGATTTACATTATGCCTAATCTCAATCTTTATAATTATCTGGTTAAAAACAACGTTTGATTGAGTTAAAACATAATATTCCTCATGTTAGAATCCATGGTGATTTCAGGTCTGAGGATATGATGACATTTTATTTTGAGAATCACTTATGACGCTAATCCATGTAGTGATCTCAAAGCGAGTCAGTCCAGTACATAGTTCTCCAACATATACCTATGAGTTTGATTTGTATCTCTATACAAATAAATATCCCATGATTATCAGTTAAACCTTATACTAGATTTAATTCATTATTGTTCCCACAATAATGAGCATCTAGGGACATTTAGAATAAGTAAATTATTCATGGATCCTATTTTAAAGTAAACATGCAAACAATATAATAGAAATGTTTATGAATGACAATATCTAGTAATTGGCCTAGGTATCACCAACACTAACCTAGCATCCAGATGCCTCTAGGTACTGTACATTTTTTCATCTAGCATCCAAACATCTCCTAACCTAGCATATGAATGCTAGTCCCCTGATAACTTGACTTTGTTTCATATTTTAGCCATATATCTCTCATCTATACTCCAATTGAAGTGATTTAAGATGCTACGGAAAACTTAGAAATTGTTTTACAACTTTCACATTTTAAGCTTTAAGAAATTATAAATAAAACAAGGCCAAAAATATGTTTAAATCAAAATATAACGAGAAACACAAATAAAATCAAAGTAAAACAAGTTTAAACATATCCAAATCAAATCGAGCACTTGTTTTACTAATCAAATGTAACTTAAATATGATTGAGTGATTAATTGTACATTCTATATCCATATCAAAACATACATATTACACACAAATTCAACATATTTTGGGGATGCTTTCATTTCTCCATCTGATTTGGATTCTACCATAGATCCAAACAATTTCTTAATCAAGAAAAACAAGGATGATCTCTACGAAATACAAGAGCAATTCTTTACTAAAGCTCAGAGTGATACTCCATTACTGTGCCCAGTCCAAATGACCAATCAACTTGGTTTATGGTAATAGGTTTTGTGTTTGTCAAGTTTATGGAGATTAGTTTGCATTTCCCTCTACCCAATTTTCTAGAGGAGTTACTTACTTATTTCAATTAGAGTCCGGCTTGGTTGACGCCAAACTACTAGAGGTTGTTGACTGCTTTTGAGGCTTTGTACGTCGGTTTGTGCTAAAGGCCTTCCCCTCATTTGCTGTAATATTTTTTTTTACTATTAAATGCCCCAATAATGAGTAGGTGCAACTATAGTAGAGGAGTGAACTATCATTTTTCACTAGGTTGGATTTGAGTGTTAAGAATTGAAAGGGTAAATTCATCATTGTGGATTTAAGGGATGATGATCCCTCTATGACACGATGGATGAGATTGGCCAACATATTGGGGCAACCATTAATGCTTCAATACAACTGGGAAACTATAGAAGAGATAAAGGCTTTTATAGATTGGCATCGTTCGATGGGGCTAGCCTCCTTAATGCTAAGAAGACCATACAGTTTTATTTAGAGAGCGGGTCTTGCTTCATACCTCAGGCTTTATTCAAAGAGAGGGAGAGAAATGCTCGATGTATGACCTGAGTAGTGTTATTCTAGGCACTTTAGGTTCCGTATATTCATTTGTTTTTTTTTTTTTTTTTTTTTTTGAGATGGGAAGATGAAAATTTTTCTTTGTTTTTGCAAGTTGCTTTGGTAAAGGAGGACCCTTAGACATCAGTCGACATTTTGGCCTTAAGCCAACCAAGGGCAAGGGTCATAGGAAAGCACCATTGACCTTTACCAGTGCGAGGCAAAGGGTGTAGGTTGGTTGTCCCATCCTTAAAGACTCAACGGCTTAAAATGGAAAAGCACTTGAGGTGGCTTTTAGTGCTAAAAGGTTAAGCACAAAGCAAGGGGGACATGGTCAATTCTAAACTCCTTTAAAGAGGCCCAATCATGAGGAGACTACAGTCTTAGTCATTCCTCTAGCGAGTAATAGGTCCTCATTGGTTGGTGAGGATAATCGTAGGAGTGCTGGCGTGGTGGTTGCGACTATATATCACTCAGGTTCTAGTCATCATCCAGATGACCCTATAGATGTAAACCTCCTAGATTTTATGTTAATCTTATAAGAAAACCATAAAATTGGAATTCAAACCGGAACTCTAAAGTCAACTAAATCAACAACAAGCCTTAGTGAATTTAGATTCGGCTATCCCACATGCGAAATCTTAAAACAGTAAAAATAAGATAACCTTAGATTATAGTGCGGAATGATGTTACATAACCTAAAAAGATCATATTTGTAAAAAATTCACTTGTTTCGAACCTGAACATGATTAGTTTCTGGAAATAAGATCCCGGCACGTGAAATGTTGAAAATATCTCGATAACTTATTTAGACTCATAAGAAGATGAGGAACCATAAAATATCAGTTATAGAATCTTACGGCTCCTAAAAAATCAGATGTAGCTCATTTAGACATATTTTCTTACTATCGGTATTTTATTTGTCAAGTCTACTGTTCATTTACTATTTATTACTATTCCTCTATCTCTGCTTTTCCATATAACCTATTTCTTACATTTTACATACCTATTCTTGCATTTTTCATTTCCAATATAACTTTTTACATAACTTCTCTTACACTTTATTCACTTTTCTCTACCAAAATTATTTTTTTTTTATCACACTCCCTCTCTTTTCTCTCCGGCCGGTGCTATACTCACCCTCCCTCTCTCAAATTTCTTTTCTTTTTCAATTTATTTATTACATCTAATTTTCCTCCATATTTCTCTATAAATACTATCTCTCCCTCTACTTCTTTTACATATCTCTTTTTACATACGAAAACTCAAGTAAAATTTCTCCACGACTTTTCTTTCTATAATTTCCTTTCTACCTCCATAAACCATCCATTTCTCTTTAGGAAAAATCCTAAACACGCCATCTATTTATTTCTTTCAACTTCAACCTTTCATCAACTTTTGGTAAAAATCCCTAGAACCTCTATTTTGTTTATGTAACATAACATGAACAATGAGTGTGTTTTGATTCTATATAATCCCCATGATGCAACTGCTAGGGAATGGAACCATGAAAAGAAAAAACATGTTATTCATATCTTGTTCATAATGTGTTCTTGTTATATCATGCTCATGTTCCCAACATAACTTTTACATGTTATTATGTACAAGTATATAACCATATTTCTTAGAGCCTAAATGCTCACTGATCTAATCTTTTTATTTATGCTTTTAGTCCTTGCACATTTATTTATTTTATGCAAATAATCAAGACTAGTTGTAAGCCCTCGTTTTCTTAGTAATCTGAATTCAGTTTCAAAAATTTGAAATCGGAAACCGAAACCCTAAAAAGAATACCCCTGGACCAGTTGGACCTGGAAACCCTAAACTCGGCAATCCCAAAAACGAAACCCTGGAACAGTAAGAATGAGTTAACTTCGGAATATAACGCTAAATAATTTATCAAAACATAAAAGGTCAGAATTCGGAATAATTCATTTGTTTCGGACCCGATCGAGATCTGTTTTCGAAAATCGGTTACCGGGACTCGAAATTAGAAAATTAATATATAGCACTCGTTAGAATCGAAATTTAACAAGGAATTCAAAAATATATTTATAATAATTTTTTGGATTATAAAAATTACAGTTATAGCCCTTTTATCGTATTTTCATTACTATTGGTAATTTAGTTTTCTAATCAACTTTTTTATTTCTTTCACACTATTCACCAAGTACAACCACCCATACCCTATTCTTACATCTTTATAACCTATTCTTACAATTTTACATTATTTCCTTACAAGTTTACATTTCTAATACATCTTATTACTTAAAGTTACTTATTAAAATTGAATTATATTACACAAAACAAATCAACACACTTCCCTCTCTCCTCGCTCTCTTAAACCGGCATGGAAACCCCCCAGTATGCCCACAATTTGTTTGATTTTCTTAAATTATTTAATCACATAAAAACCCTAATCTATTTCCTATATAATCTCTCTTTCACCTTTCACTTTTCCTCAGTTCTCACAAATCAAACTTTTGGAAAGTTTTTCTCTCCTCTCTCCCTCTAATCTTGCCGTTAGCCTTCCTTGCACACACATACACACACAAAAAAATTTTTTTCTTCAAATTTCCTTCTCCAAACACTAAATAGGTAATAGATCTTGACCCTACCACGATAAAAACATGTAATAACAAGATCATACATGTGTGGTTCCACCAAAAATCCCCATGAGCTTTCTGCTAGGGATGTGGAAACAATAAAACATAATATCCTTACCATCACAATGTGTAGATCTTACTATTAAAGTTGATATACTAGTATTTTGCTATATTATTGTTATATATTGCTCTTATGGAAATTTTATGCTTATATTTTCATTATTACTCTCCCCTATATATTGTTCATGTTGCATTTACATCCATAACATGAGTAGTATAGTAGATCTATTTGTTTAGAGTAGTTAAAATGACATAGTTACTTGTTTTACATGCATGAAAGACTTGCTACATGATAGTCTTAATGAAGGTGTTGTTAAAACTCAAGATCTATTTTTTTCCTACCAAAAAGTGATTTTGAAAATTTGGCTCTTGAGAAAGAATCATTTAGAAAACCTGTTTTCCAACTTCAAAATGAAGATCTTACATGTAAAATGAAAGGCTTAGGTGATAGGTATCTTAAATGAGTAATATTTATAAGATGAGCTTAGTTTTACTAAGAGAAATTTTCAAAACAAAATAAGTGTTACAAAAGTTAAGTTAGATCTATGTTTCAACACCAACAAAATTGTTGAAATTCGTAACTAAGGTAAAATGCCAAGAAAACACCTATTTTCCAACCCTAAAATAAGAGTTTTATTAAAGAAATGAAAGCCTTAGAGAGTAGGTTTGATTAGAACCTAATTTTAGAAAGATTAAATGACTTTTTCACAAGAAATAATCTCAAAAACAATTTTCCAAAATTCGGATCTAAAAATGATCCATATTTAATCACCTATTTCCAAATATCAAAATGAGGATTTTAATAGAAAAATAGGAGCCTTAGGGAAAAGATATAATAAAGAATTGTTTCTTATAAGAATAAATGTGTTTTATCAAAGTATAAACTTAAAACAAAGGAAAAGTTTCCAAACTTGAATTAAACAAAATTTTCATTTCCTAAAATTGTGTAAAAATTCATCACTAGGCAAGACCCACATGTAAACATCTATTTTCCAACCTTTAAATGAAAAATTTTGTTATGATAATGAAGGTATTAGGTATATAGATCATCAAGGCTTTATCCTAGTAAAAATATGGATGATTTTCAAAGAAATAAAGCTAGTTTTTCCAACTAAGTGTTCTTGAAAATCGTTGCAAACTAAAAGTTTTCCAAAAATTCTTTTTAGTCAAAAAATCATTAAGGATTTACATGTAGATAGCTCATATCATATTATTCATGATCATAACTTGTAGATATTGCATGCACATACAATATACTTGATAGGAATAATGTAAATTTCACAAAACAATTTCGGAAATGCAAGTTTTAACTACTGATCAGAACTGATCCGAACATTCCGAGACCTAAACGTTTTCAAAACTTAAGAACAACATCATAAATAGATAGATTTTTTGAAGTAAATAGAAATTGATAGTTTATTTGCAAAATTCCGAGTTAAAATGACCAAGTTATGGCCGTTTTAAGTTGGAATTTCCATCTACCACGGAAATGATGAACTCAAGAGTTTTATTTAATAAGTTGAAATTAGTTATGATATGAAATACTCATTTGGGTATTTCTTTCATTTAGGTAATTTTGAATCAGGGAAAAATTCTTATTTCTGGATCACTACCATTAGAGACTGGTGTCCATGGCCATGAGTTCACTATCTTTAAATTATATACTTATGATTATGCTTGTAATGATAGCTGCATTAGACTTAGGGCAAGATAAAATTGGAATGTGCATGTGATTCTCTTTGATTGAATTAATGCTAAGAATATTGAAATGAAATTGTTGTAAATATTTGTATGATTTAGTATAGAATTGAAGTGTCTGCAAGATCTATGATCGCCCATAAATCGTTAATTAATATGACACGATCTTATAATCAAATTGACCATGCATTCCATATGTTGAGTCACATTGCATTGTTATTATACCTTTGTGGGAAGAAGGCATAATAGTTGGGCAACGAGAGGCCCATAAACCCGAATGTTGGCATAATGGTCGGAATTAAAATGACAGTGGTGTAGGCACTTGTATCAATTACAAATTTGTGAGTAGGTGGGCACCTGAATCAACTACAATGTAAATGAGAAAAATTGAAATCTATAATTATATGGGCCTGAAACACCTAACTCCGAATGGAGGGCATAAATCCATTCAACATAGGACTCCTGGAAAGTCTTATGTATTGTATACTCATATGCTTATGTATTTCATATGGTTGTTAATATAACTTGCTTGCCTTATGGATTGATAAAGTATTTAATTTTGGAAGTAAAACTCACTAAGCTAGTGTAGCTTATACCCCCAAAGTTTCTTTTTGATGCAGTTCCCATACATATGGCTGCGTCCCCGGACTTGGCCAAATCAGGTAATGCAATGTTATGAGCATTTTCCATTAGAAGTTTATGATTAGTTCTGTATAGATTTTCATAGTATACCTTAAACGATCAGGTCTTACTTAAAAGATAGTACCTAGACTTTTGTTTAGTAGAGGAATGCCCTTTGGTATTTTGTAACTGGTCCTAAGATATCTGTGGTTTATATTTTTATACTTATCCTATCAAATTGAACTATCTATCTCCGACTGTTTATGTATTCTATTATCATAAGAGAACATCTTGCATACTAACACAAGACTTTTGAATGACTGTGGTAGTGATTCTTAAGTATCGTTTAACATGCGACGGACTATTACTTTTAGGGTACCCTTTCGGGCGTGACACTAATCATTCTTGTCTTAGACTTGCTCTCATCAAGTCAAAACATTTTTTGAACTTGTCCATAATCTAAGTCCGAGGAGCCTTGACAAGAATCTAAAACTCCCATGATTTCCTTATTATTTTCCTGTTATTTTCCTTAAGGGACTTGTCCATTTCTAAGTCTTGGAAAGACTTGAATAAGATTTAAGGCTTCCACAATTTCTTTTTATTTTCTTTAAACTTTTCTTATGCTTTTCTTTTCTTTTTATGGAATTTGTCCATTTCTAAGTTCCGGAAAATCTTGATAACAAGTTAAAACTTCCATAATTTTGTTATTATGATTGCCTATTTGATTTTCTATTCCTTTATACTCTACATAAATTATATTTACCTCATAGCATAACTATTAAGTTCATATTCATTTATGATTATAATGTTGTTGTCTTGATAAAATTTTCAAAGAAATAAAATGAGTTATTTTCTTTCATTTAAAATAGCACTAAACTCTCAATAAACATGATTTTAAACACTTAGGAGAAATTTTCATTAAAACGTAGGATAATGGTTCAACTACATTAGTTATAAATTGTTAAGTTGATTTTTATAAATTTTAATGCTTTTTTAGAACTTATTTATGAGGTTTACACCAATACTTTGAAGAACACTAAGAACCAAATAATTTTTCTAAATCAAGTTTAAGAGCAACTTACTAGTTAAAAATCCACTTAGAAAATAAAAGTGGTAGACAACTTAAAGAACCCAATTTCAAGAAGTAAATTTATTTTTAAGAAATTAAGAAAATGTAGAAATAATAGGTATAATGAGTAGGTACTCCTTTGTAATAAACTTAAGATTTTTAATTTTCTTTCCAACAACTTAAAAAGAGAGTTTGTAAACTTCATTTTTTTTTTCAAATTCTTAGAATGAATTGTTTTATTGAAAATCATTGTTGGAACAATACCACTAGAATCATGAATATAATATGAGTATATAGCTATACTAAAGGATTTTTTTTTTCAATTATATAAATATCTATGTGTTTGCTATAGAATTTTTAAGTGATGTAAAGCTTGGGAAAATTACAATTTAAGGGCTAAAATTTTCATGCTAAATCTGTACCAACCCATTTCGAAATTCAAATGGCTTTAAATGTTAAAAAAAACCTTAGAAATAGATGAATCTTTCCAAGTAGGTAGAAAACGATTACTAATATGCAAAATTCTGAGTTAAAATAAGTAAGTTATGGCCATTTTAGGTTGGAATTTCTCTTCATCCGAATTTTGATGCGAATACTAGAATAGAATTAGAAATTTTAAGTAGAACTTCCATGAAATACTCATTCTGAGTATTTCTTTCATTTAGGTGATGAAGCTTTGGAGGGTCCGTATTCAAAGGACTATTACGAGTGAAGGATTTTTTTTTTTTGCGAAGATAACCGACTGAGTTTATCTCCTACTTTTTTATACTTATGTTTGGGCTTATAGTTTAGAGGCACTAGAAGTAGGAAAAGATAAAAATGGAATATTCATGATAACGATTGGTTGAAAGTATACTAAGCATATCAAGGCTTGAATTGTTGTTAAGTAGATTCGTTTTCTACTATCATGATGGAGTGTTTGCAAATTCTATGATCACTCTCAAGATACCTTAATTACATGATAAGAAATACATTAATTGATTCATACATATCACAAAGTGAGTTACATTGCATTAGCTATTGTGTCATCAGTGGGATAAGAGTATAGTATTGGGGTTCTCAGGGGCCGGCAAGTCTACAAGGATAAGCGAATAAGAGCTTAAAATAACTATTTAAGGATGGGTGAATAGGAGCCCGAAAGAACTATTTAAAGATGGAGCTAGTGGCAGCATGAAAGAACTACATAACAGGATTATAAAGCAGGTTCGCAAAGGGTCCGAAACACCTAACCTTGAATGGAGGGCATAATTCCATTCAAACATATGATTCCAGTTGGTCATATGTATTGTCTACTCATGTGTTTGATGTGTTTCATATGCTTATCTAAATATAGCTTGTTTGGTTTTCTTTTATATGTTATAAGTACGATGATTCAAGAATATTCTTACTAAACTAGTTGAGCTTACAATCCAATGGATTTTTTATGTCACAGGACCAATATCTTTTATACCCGAGGTCTCCATTTGTCCAGGTAAGATTATGCTTTTGGGAAGCTTTTAAGGGAAATCATTTTGAAGATCTTAGAATGGATTTCTTTTAAAATCTCTTTGTCTTTAGTTATTATTATATGTAAAGCTAAGACTATATTTTGATCATTGGAAATTTATTGGGGAATTGCCCCTAAGATGATGTAAAGACCATATTTCTATGATCTAGAAGTTAAATATTTACCTAGATTCTTGTATGCTATATTTACTTTCATGAACTACATATTCCACCAGTGTTTCCTATTGCACTATTGGAGGCCTTACATATCGTGTTAAAGCTTTCGCATGACTTTAGAAAGTCATTCTTAAGCTTTAATATCGTATGTGGCAAACTACCACGTCTGGGGTACCCTTTTAGGGCGTGACATTAGAAGTGGAATTAAAGGGTCACCATGAAGAGTATGTGCCTATGCTAGTAGTGTTTGAGGGGACTTGGGCTAGTAACTACCCTTCCCCTTATTCTCGAGTCACCTGGAGCTATCGAGCTCGTTAAGTTTTTGCATGATGGCAGATGCTTATTTTCTTTGGGTGTGTCAAGTGAGGTTGATGATCGGTTTAGTTACCTTATTTATATAAGTAGTCTTTGTTGATTTGGTTCGATATTATTGGACAACTCACTTAATATCCACCTCATTTGCAAAAGATGGTTAAAGGTGTTGCAGAGGTGATTTTATGCAGTAAAAGCTTACAGCAAGAGAACTAAGGGTGTGTAAAAAAACCGATGAAACTAAAAAACTAAACCGAAACTAGAAAATCAATCCGAAAAATATGGTTATTTTGTTAATTGATTAATTGATTTCGATTTAGTGTTAGTTTTTTTAATTTTTTCAGTTTTCGGTTTCGTTTTCGATTTATAAATAAATTAGCAGTTTCGGTTAACTAGTCCAAAATATATAAGTATATATAATATATTAAAAAAATTAATATTTTAAAAATAAAAATAGATAGAACTTATATCTTGTATAAGTTTTCAATTATTTTATTATAATTTGGCATATGGAGAAGACATAATGTTCTAATTTGTGTAATGTTGGCATTAAATTTTAAGGAATTAGAACTAGACTTATGTTCTTGACTTGTTGGTTTTATTGTTACCTGATTTATTGATTTACAACTTTTGAATATAATTATATTATTTGACTTGTTAATTTGAAAATTTTTAATGTTATTATGAAATAACAGGTCCAATTTTACAAGGATAATGCCAAAAATAATACCTAAATTTTCGCAAAAAATATAATTAGGTGTTAAAGTTTTGTTTTGAATAATTTAGTACCTAAAGCTAGTTTCCATGTAAATTTTTCCCTACCTGAAGTTTTGTCTTGACAATCTCAGTACTTGATAAGTGTGTTTTACTTTATTTTATTCATAGGAATTTAAGCCTAATCAAATACATTTTTAGGTAAATTCCTACGAATTTTATGCTTTGATTGTTTAAATGTTGTTTTTTAGCTCCTAAGATAAAAAAAAAAAACAAAAAATGAAGTGATTTGAACTAGATTAGAGTACAATAATAACAATTATGCAAAACAAAACTTAGTTAAGGCCTGTAAAAGACCCATCGAGGGCAAAACAAGGCATAATCCTTAGTCACATCTTAGATCGAGCCCTCGATATGACCCTTGACTTCTGTATTGAGGCGATTGAGCCCTGGAATTCATGATATAGCTTTTATTGTACCACAAAGTCGTAGTCAAATCTAGATAAGAATTTGAGAGCTTTTTAAAAGAAGGTCACAAACTAGATCGAGCCTTAGCATTTGAATAACTTTTGAGCACTTGACATAACCCAACAAAAAAGTGACCCTATGATCTAGCATCCAAGATGCGTGTGTGAAAATAAAAATGAATTTTTTTATAAAGAATCTGTCATGTCAGCGAATAAAATCTTCATGATTTTTTGTATTGGTAGCCTATAAATAAATGTACACAGATGACCAATAAACATGTAGAGTAACATGTGTAAAATATTTTCTAACATAGAATAGAGAGAGAATTCTTGAGCAAAAGAGTTGTTTCTTCTTGGTAAGAAGTCTCAAAGTTTTCTAGGTAAATTCATTGTAAATTCGACATTTGTTTTTGCAAAAATCTATGCTTAATTTGTATTTTCATCTTTAATTCCATATTATTTCTTTAGAATTTGTGCTTAATATTTGTATCCATGGAGAAATAATCATTCAACTTAGGGTTTGTGAATCCAAGACCTAATTCATGTGATTTCAAAGTGTTTTAATGAATATCGACTGGGTATTTGTAATTAGTAACTAAAACTTATTTTCATGGGTCTAAATGAGTGGTGCATCTTTTAGATTCAGTTCTAATTTCAACCAAATAGATTAAGAGATTATTCTTTTGAATAGATATAAGCTACCAATGAAATTACTCATGATCGCCTTGAGAGAGGGATGGTGAAACTTTCTATCACTTGTTTTTAAGATTCATTATGTTAGTTTTAAAACAAAGGATTCTTAAGTTTTGTATGGATCTAGGTTGTTGATAGCTTGAGAAGAGATTACAATGGTCTTGCCTAGATTTAGAGTTACTAACTTGAGAGAGGCTTTAACTTAACCTAGTTAATCCGATAATGTAAATACACCAGTAACCAACTCTACTAGTTTGTTGAGAAATCACATTATAAGGACTTAGTGAAGCAATCCTTAAGGCATTTTCTTGAATTAACAAACTTATCTTACGATTTTCCTTAAAAACATGTACATGCTTAGCCTTAACCCCAGTACAACTTCTGCTTTTATCATGTTTTGCTAAATTTTCTTTGGCCAGATAATATAAAAAAAAGTAAGGTAGTTGCTTTGATCCCTAAGGAATATGACCCAATATTTTCTATGTTACTTCGATAGGTGCACTTTCCTAATCTTGGTATTTTTGATCGAAGTTGAACAAAACTTATTAACATATTTTACAAATTTTTGAAAACTTCAAGTTCGTGTTCTTCAGTGTTTGTTAACCCAACTAACACTACCCAACCAAGTTTTCTGGTTTGCTATCGAGGATTCGGTGTTGAATTCATGAAAATGAAGCTCAATAGGGCACTACATGAAAACTTCAACTCTATTATTCTAGCCATCTTTGCATATAATCTTTTAGCTAGTTTAGTTTTTCTTGCTTCTCTTTGATTTATGCTTTTGTTTTTTTGTTTATTTTAGCTAGAAATGGAACAAGAAATCCACATAATAGCTTAGTAAATCGAGGAGCTGTCAAGGGAACAACATATAGGAGGGAGATCTCTCTTGTATTACAAAACCCACTACTACAGCCTTCTTGAAATGATTAGTCATAACTTCATAGTGACTCACCTAGAAGCACACTAGAGCTACCAGCAGTAGTGAAGTTCATATCATCTATATCAGAATATGCAACATGGACACCTTTACTCTGGTGTTTGTTATCAGAATGCTTGCCTGGAGGTGCTATTCTTGTCTTTCATAAAAAAACTCTAAACTCTACTATCAACAAAACAAACTAGTGATGCAAAGTCATGCCAACTTGCTCAAGAACCTAAAGATACAAATGAGTAGTGTTATAGACATGCTTAGGGAGACAGTTTAAGAGGGGTTGCACGCTATTGTGTTGAGAAGTGGGAGAGAGTTGTAGAGGAAGGAGAAAGAAGAAACAAATAAACGAGAGCAAGAAGAACAATAGGAAGTTGAGGGAGAAAAAATGTGTGAAAAAGAAATTTATGAGAAAGAAAATCAAGTTGAAAAGCGAGAGGAAGCTGAAAAAGAAAATGAGAGTGAAAATAGTTGAAGAGAAGGAAGAAGAAGAAAGGAGGGGGACACCCCTTGTTAGACCCTGTAGGCCACCATTACCATTTCCATCTAGAGCCAAAAGAAGAAGGGACGAGGAGCAATTCAACAAATTTATGGAGCTATTCAAGTAGCTACACATCAATCTACCTTTGGTAGATGCTCTCTTGCAGATGCCAAAATATCCAAAGTTCTTAAAAGAACTGCTCTCAAACAAAAGAAAGCTTGAAGAGATATCTATGGTTACATTAGGGAAGGAATGCTCAGCTGTTCTTATCAATCAACTCCCAAGGAAAAGCAAGGATCTAGGTAGTTTCATTATACCTTACTTGATAGGGAAATTGTTAAAAAAGAATTGGCAAATTTAGGAGCAAGTATTAATTTAATGCCCTACAACATGTTTAAAAACTTAGGTTTAGGAGAACCAAAGGCCACTAAGATAAGTTTGCAATTGGTTGATAGATCTACCAAATATCCAAGAGGAATTATTGAGGACGTGCTTATAAAGGTGCAGGATTTTATTTTGCCTGTTGACTTTGTTATCTTGGACATAGATGAGAGAGTGGATGTTCTTTTTGTTATGGGGATACCCTTCTTAGCAACTGCAGGGGCTATTACAGATGCGAAGGTAGGAAATTAGTACTAAGAGTAAGGGATGATGAAATGATTATCAAACTATCAGCAAGTGCCAAATAAGGAAAGAATAATGATGATGATTGTTATACCGTGGAGTCTTTAGAGCCTAAAGTGATTAGAGTGATGAGGAACATGACTTGTGAGGACATTCTGGAAATATGTTTGAGCGAGGGAAATGCAAAAAGCTTATATTCAATTCAGGGAATAGAAATGATTGCATATCTTGAGGTGAACGAAGAAGTTATAAAGAAAGAGATGAGGGACGAAATGAATAAAGATGACACTGAGAGACTGAAGCCTTCTATCGAGAAACCACCTATTTTGGAACTGAATGCGTTGCTAAAATTACTTAGAGTATGCAATCCTTGGAGAAAACTCTAAGTTGCCTGTCATAATCTCTCCCCACCTCAGCGAAGAGCAGAAGAAGAAGTTACTGAAATTCTTGCAAGATTGCTAACATTAAAGGCATAAGCACAACATATTGCACTCATAAAATTCTTATGGAAGATAATTTCAAGCTAGTTGTGCAACCACAACGACTTTTGAACCCAAACATGAAGGAGGAAGTGAAGAAGGAGGTGGTTAAGCTGTTAGACGCATGAATCATTTACCGTAGATAGTGCTTGGGTAAGCTCTATTCAAGTGGTTCCTAACAAAGGAGGAATAACAGTTATCCCTAATGAAAAAAATGTGCTCATTCCTATGTGCACTGTTATAGGATGGCGCATGCGTATTGATTATAGGAAGCTCAATGATGCCATTAGGAAAGATCATTTTCCATTGGCCTTCATTCAAATGCTTGAGAGACTAGCAGGTTACTCTTTCTATTACTTTTTAGATGGAATGTTAGGATATTTTCAAATTCCCTTAGCACCATAAGATCAATTGAAAACCACTTTCACATGTTCTTATGAGATGTTTGCCTAGAGAAGGATGCCCTTTGGTCTATACAATGTCGCAACCACTTTCTAATGATGTGTTGTAGCTATCTTTGAAGACCTGTAGAGAATGTACTGGAAGTATTCATGGATGATTTCTTAATCTTCGACAATTCTTTTGATGGATGCATCCTCAACTTGAAGAAGGTTCTCCAATGATGTGAATTAACAAACCTTTCTTTTAAACTGGGAAAAATGCCATTTCATGGTTAACCAATGCATTGTTTTGGGGCACAAAATTTCTAGCCAAGGAATTGAGGTGGACACAACAAAAGTTCAAGTTATTGAAAAATTACCCCTGCTAACCTCCATTAAGGCAATCAGAAGCTTTCTAGGCCATGTTAGTTTTCATCAAAGGTTTGTGTAGGATTTTTCAGAGATTGCACGACCCCTAATGAAGGTCATGGAAAAGGATGCCCCATTTGATTGTGATAATAATTGTTTAAAGGCTTTCAATTTACTGAAGGAAAAGCTAGTAAACACAGCTATCATGGTTGTGCAAGATTGTAACCTGCCTTTCGAACTCATGTGTGATGCTAGTGATTCAACTATAGGAGCTATTTTGGGCTAATGAAGAAATTGTCACTTCCATCCCATTCATTACACTAACAAGACTCTTATAGCCACACAAGCAAATTACACCACGACAAAAAAAGAGCTATTAGTTGTCATCTTTGCTTTTGATAAATTCAAGTCATATCTTATCCTTTCTAAAGTTATTGTTTATACTAATCATTTTGTCTTAAAGTATTTGCTTGCAAAAACTTATACCAAACCACGTTTGATCCACTAGATTTTATTGTGTCAAGAGTTTGTCTTAGAAATTAAGGATAAGAAAGGTTATGAGAATCTAATTGCTGATCATTTATCTAAACTTGATAACCCATTTTTGGACAAAATGAAAGAGGAGGAGATTGATGATGCGTTTCATGATGAAAAGCTTTGTTCTATTTGCAATATAAATAATGAACTTGAGCCTTGGTTTATAGACATAACTAATTATTTGGTCAATAAGGATCTTCCCATAGAACTTAACTACAATAAAAGAAAAAAAATTATTTTTAGATTTAAAACATGATTATTGAGAAGACCCATTTCTTTTGCGAATCTGCTCTAACTAAATAATTAGGTGTTGTGTTTCACATGAGGAAGGCCAAAAGATTTTGCACCATTGTCATAATGGACCAACAGGTAATCATTATAATAGCAATAGAACAGCTCACAAGGTTTTGGAAGAAGGGTTATATTGGCCATCAATTTTCAAATATGCTAAATCTATGGTTGCAAACTATGACAATTGTCAAAGGATGGGAAGTATCTCAAAAAGGCCTGAAACGTCCCTAGAAATTTATTTTAGAATGTGAAATCTTTGATGTTTGGAGCATTGACTTTATAAGAACATTTCCTACTTCCTTTGGCATCAAGTATCTCTTAGTGCCAGTCAATTACGTTTCAAAATGGGTAGAAGCTTAAGCTTCGCCTATCAATGATGATAGAATTGTCATAGGATTTCTTAAAAAAACTATTTTTGAGGTTTAGATGCCCACAAGCCTTAATCAGTGATATGGGTACCCACTGTCAAGACCTAAAAAAGGGCCTAGAAAGATTAACCTGAAATTATCACATCGTGTGTGCACCCATAATATAAGAACCATTTTGCAAGTTAGAGATTGCAAAACTCTATTTAATATTTGCTGCACAGATTTTAATTGTATAAAAATAATTTGATAACTGAGGAATTACAGATTCCCACAGTACACTAGAACTGCAGAGAATCGATATCCCCCACCAAAAAGTAAAATAGAATAGATAGTATACAACATACAAAACTTTAAATTAGTAAACAACTAATCTAATCACAATCTAGGTTGATTTTACATAAATCAAAGTCTCAAATAACTATACATTCTATTTAATTCTGGTTTTAAGCCAGTCTTCTATCTTTGAGGAGTCTTCTCCACACAATCTTAGCTTATTCTTGATGTTTTAGCTTTTCCTGCACAAAAACTACAAGGGTGTGAGCTAAATCATAGCTCAGTGAATATCAAAACCCAACCACCCATCAAACAATTATCAAACAAGTATTTTAGCAATCATATGTAATGCAACATTAAAGCATATGAGACATGCATAGTTTAGATGATAGAAATATAAACCAGTGGAAATTTACGCCCTCTCTTGGACGTTGAAGGACTAGCTTAAGTCATTCACACCCAAGAGAAGTTAATAACTAAGGAAGGGGCGAGTTTCTTTACTCATTGTTATTTACATATATATACTATTAACATAACCTTAACTTCACCTTAGAAAGAACTAAGAAAGGAGGATTTATTTTGAAATGCACTTGTTATATACATATATATATATATACACACACATACATATTATCAACATAATCCCCACTTCACCTTAGAACTTCATAAACATCCTAAGTATTAATTCCTAAAGCCGACTCCAACACGGGTAACGTCCTTTGTTGCTTGCTTAGTTCCTATCAAGCTGGCAACCCTATGGTTATTTTAAGCCCTGGAAAATTTCAGTAAATAATTCTAAAAATGGACTTTGGAAATAAAACCCTGAAAGTTACTCCGAATTAAAACTGAACTTCGATAAGTCCCAAATTCCGAACGAATATGGAAATTCTTGAATCGTGAGAAAAATAAGAAATCTCATAAATAAAATAGAAACTCAATATACTTCCATTCTAAAAACCCCTACGTACAACAAATTTTATATTTAACTCCAACTTATAAATTCAGGTAGAATGGAGCCCTAAAACAAATTGTTAAGAAGTAAATAGTGATTAACCTTCGAGAATAAAATTCAATCCAAAGGAATTCCGAGAATGTTGTGAGATATTAAATACTTATGAAAATAAACCTTA
Source organism: Combretum micranthum (assembly GCA_024138025.1). Lineage (NCBI taxonomy): Eukaryota > Viridiplantae > Streptophyta > Magnoliopsida > Myrtales > Combretaceae > Combretum > Combretum micranthum. Next base: position 684,370 of record JAMXBD010000074.1, on the reverse strand, counting down.
AATTAAGTCTCACCAACCAGACAAGTCATATAAGTATAAAATATCAGTTTTTATTTTGGCAATGGGGTAAACCGAAAGGACAACCGGGGAACCTGAGTCCCCAAAACTCCCAAGAAACTCCATACCTAGACCCAGCAATCTCGTATTCCTAAACCAAGGAGTTGGAATAAGAGGAAAAGGTGTAATCAGTTTGTATTAAGTCTAGGATACTCTGGAAAGATGAGATCAACGAATTTCCGACATATTCCAATCTGATCAGGTGCCAGTTTCGAAAAGCGCCCCCTGGGATTCGAAATGTTAAAAATATGTTATTAATGCTGTTAGACTCATATTTCTATAGGATCTCTAAGTTATTAGTTTTACAAATTTTCAAATAGCTAGAATTATCTGATTTTACAAATCTATTTGCATTTCGTTACTACCGGTAATTAGTGAGTCTTCCAGTACGAATTAATATTATTAGCTGCCTAAATTGTTATTATTATTATTATTGTTGTTGTTATTATTATAATGTATACCCTAGTTCTCCTAGTGATCGGACAAAGTTCGGGAACCAGAGAACGAAACCCTATATCGGTCTGGTTCAAGCTTAGTGAGAGGAGCTCAGAAACCCTAGATCCGGCTTTCCTTCGTTTTCATAACAAAAAAAGTTTTATAAAGTAAATAAATATGCTTTATCATTCTAAAGTATATTTTAGACCTTTAAAAGTTTTAAATTCGGGAATTTTTCAATTCCGGGCCTTCCCGAGCTCAATTACGGAAAAGCGTGCCCCGGGACCACGAACTCGAAAAAATGTTCCGGAATATTCATTAGAACCATAATTTTATAAGGATTCCAAAAATATCAATTTTATAATTTTTCGGGTTATAAAAATTACAGTTATAGCCTTTTCCCGTGTTTTCGTTACAATCGGTAAAGTAGATGCCTTGTCTACTATTCACAAGTACAACCTACACTACACACTACCCATACCCTATTCTTACATCCTTACAACCACTCATTACAATTTTCTTTTCTAAGAATTTTGTCTCTTAATTAATTATCACATTTATTACATTTTAATTATCTAAATTACAAAATATCAAAATTCAAAACACACACACACACTTGCCCTAATGGCCGGCGCCCCCCTCCCCCTCCCCCCGCCCCCCTTCTAATTTCCCTCTCATTTGTTTTATTTACTCAATTTTATTCATCTAAAACCCTAATGCATGTAATATATAAACTAAATGTTCACTCTCTCTCTTCATTTTCACTTGTCTAATTTTTTTCAAAAGAGAAAAACCTCTTTTCCTCTCCCCCTTAGATGCCGTGAGCCCCCCATCCCTCTTCCTCTCACATTTTCAACTCAAATCCTCTTCATTTCCACCTTTGATCTCTATTGGTAGGTTGATTTTAAGCTTTGTTCCTCCCAAATATTGTAATGGCAAGATCATTCTTGTGTGTTTTCCACCATTAATCCCAATGAGCATGAGCAAGGGACATGAAAACACTACTACAAGAATCTCAAGCCATCACAAGAAGTGGATCTAGTATTTGAAGGAGTTTTGTTTGAAGTATCATCTTGTTCATGCATGTGAAGTAGAGATCTTTTATATATATTGATGTTCATGCCATGAGATTTATGATTCATGCATCATATCTAGTAGATCTAATGTTTAGACATCTATATCTTCATCTACCTTTATATCCATTTGTTTATTTTGATTCTCATGTATTGATGATCATAAAAATGTGGCCTTGACTATGTATAGATAGGTTAGATGGTAGATCTACATGTGTAGAAGACAAGGAGCTTGAAAACAATAATATTTAGTTAGAAATGATTTGTTGGGTATTCGGATGGATTTAGAACCCTACTTTAAAAACCACCAAAACCATCTTTAAACTCATATTTCACATGAAAAATGAAGGGTATGTGCAATAGGTATCTTGAAGGAATGATTTTCATAAGCTTAGATGAGTTTAGGCATTATAAGAATGTAAAACAAGTAGTGGAGTTAAAATGAAAAATATTGATATGTGGATTAATAGTCAAATTCGTAATTTAGGATCATGCCTATATGAACACCTAGTATCTAAGCCTAATTGGATGTTTTATGAGTTAAATGAAGTCTTTAGATAATAGATACATTGGAGCTTCAAATTTTAATGCATTAAATAAGTTTTCTCCTAAGGAAAATGCAAGAAAATGAAATTTCGAAAATTCGGATTTTTACAAGAAGCTTGTTTAAAAACATGTTTACCAAATGAAAAATGTGGATTTCTATGCATAAATGAAGGCCATGACTAATATGGATGTTGGGAACTCATTTTTATTAGGTGACAAGTAACTTCTGAGAATAAAATCATGAAAACATTAGAAGATGTAAGGTTGATAATAATAACTTTTATAAGGGATCATTAAGGAATTTCTTAATAATTAGGAATTCATAAGAGTCCACCATCAAATATCATCAAAACCATGCATATATGGAGTTCATTACATGACATTCATGTTAGGGATTCATTCATATACCATTTGTGCATGAATCATCAACTAGGAACATTTTTCATCAAAAGCAAAACAAATTTTCGGAATTGGAGGATTTACGGAACAGATCTGATCCTACTGTTCTGTGACCTTAATGTCTTCAAAACTTGAAAATAATATTAGAAATAGATAGATATTTCGAAGTAGATAGAGATTGATATAAAGTTTACGAAATTCCGAGTTAAAATGACCAAGTTATGGCCGTTTTAAGTCGGAGCTTCCACAAATAGCGAGAATTCCAAATTCATCTAGCTTAGATGCATAGCTTGGATTAGTTACATGATGAGAATCTCATTAGGATTATTCTTACTTGGTAGGTGATCCCGAGCAAGACGACACCTTACCGCCCGATTATTACTACTAGAAAGACCGGCGTCCAATGAACGAGTGAGTTCTACTTCCACTCTCAATTAATGATTGTGATTGTAATGTAGTGGCACTAGTGGTGTAGGCAAAGATAAAAATGGATATGTATGATAGGGTATATGGGAATTATATATTTGTCCGCTATTGATGTGCGAAATGGAGCTTAAGAAATATCGAAACCGGTGTTAAGCTATTGACTAATTAGCTAGTATTTTATATCGAATGTCTGCGAATACTTGTTGGCCACCTAAAAGAATTGAACTAATTTATATTTGACTTCAATTGTAATTGGATTCATTCATATCACAATGGGGATGGAGCATTAGCATTGGTTGGTTTTTTGTGATCCATAAAACGAATATGTTGGTTAATCATGATCCATAAAACGAATTATTGTTCAGTTGACCGTGAGCTTAAACGGCATCGTACCGCAGGATTCATTAATCTGCTAACCCAGGATGGAGGGCGCAAGTCCATCCACATATGATTTCTGGTTGGTCATATGTTTGTTGAACTCATTCGTCTGATGCATACACTTGCTTGAATAATCACTTGTTTGAATGAATTGTACTTAATTGTGATATGGAAGTTCTTACTCACTAAGCTAGTGTAGCTTATACCCCAATAGTTTCCTGTTGCAGTACGAATACCTTTGGCTATCTCCGAGGACCTGGGGACATCAGGTACAGCTCTTAGAAGAGCTAAAGCCGAGACCTAAAAATAGAAATGGATTTCTAATCCTGTTTCCCGGGACCAGTGTCCGAAGGATAATACAAGGAACTTTGTGAGCTTGAGAATTCTTAGCATTGTTATCGGGGGTATGCCCCCTAGTTCATGTAATAGAATAATTCTCTGTAAGACGGTCATGATTTACATTCTTGCTACTATTTATGTCTCCTTAAGCTATTACGAGGCAAGGTATGGTCTATGAATGTTGAGAGCGAACCTTACACCCGACATTCAAACTCATGAAAAGATTAAATGTTGAGTGTGGCAGACTGTCACATGTAGAGCACACTTTGGGGCGTGACAGTTATAAACCCCTGAATTTTTTTATAACTCTTAGAAAATAAATTTGGAGCTAAAAACTAAAATCAAAACCTTAAAACCAACCCAAGTTAAAACTGAATTCTAGAAAATAAATTCAATGTTAAATATGATTTCACAACCTTAAGAAAAGAAAAAAGAGAACCTTTAGAAACAAAATGGAAAATTCACTAATCGTTTGATTTAAAATTCGTATTCTAAATAATTCATTTATATGTTCCTTAACACGTAAGTCGAGACGGTATATCCTAACAATGTTCAATAACAAAATTATAAAACCTTAGACCTTCGGTGAACTTTAGAATAAAAAATTTAAATTAAATACCAAAAGTCATCCCGAGTCAACACTAACCTTAGACTCGATTAAACAATCCCGAGAACTGTAAAATATTAAATAAACCATAAAAATAAAGTAAAACTTAAATTTTGAACTAAAAATATAAGTACGACATAAACTCGTAGTTTTTCTAATCTTAGGAGTAAATCTTAAAGCCGAAATCCTAAAAGTCAACTAAGTCAACAAGCTCTAGCAAGACTAGATCCAACAATCCCGCACTCGAAACCTTAAAACAATAAGAATAAGATAACCTTGGATTATAAACGTATAATGTGATATAACCTAAAAAGATCATATTCATCAAAAATTCGCTCGTTTCAGACTAAAAAGGGATCAGTTTTCGATATAATGGTCTCAGCACGCAAAATGGTGAAACATTCCAACAATATATTTAGACTCGTAATTGGATGAGGAATCGTAAAATATCAGTTATAGAATTTTACGACTTCTAAAAATATTAGATATAGCTCGTTCACGTGTATTTTTCTTATTACTGATATTTTATTTGTCTAGTCTACTATTCATTTTAATATTTACTATTATTCATTACTATTCATTTATCTCTATTTTTCCTTATAGCTTATCTCTTACAGCCTACACACCTATTTCTTATATTTACATTACCAATACTACTTTTTACTAAACTTCCTCTACACTTTACTTACTTTTCATTACAAAAATACAAAATTAATCACTTTTTCTCTCCCCTCTCTTCCCAAACAAGCGCCATTCCTCTCTCCCCCCATGCATTAAATTTCTTTTTAATTAATTTTATTCACTCTAATTTCCACTCAAAAACTCTATAAATACTCTTTCCCTCCTTTACTTCTTGCATACTTTTCTTACACCATAACAAAACTTTACCAATATCAATTATCAACTTCTCTTTCTAAATTTCTCTTCCACCTTTCTTTCCTTCTTCCACTCATACACAATCTTCCATTTTTAAGATAAACTACTAAACATGTAAGCTCTTAGATTTTCCGATAGTTTTATTAAATCTTCTAAGACCAAGAGCCGAATAAAAACCCTAAAAAGCCATATAGATTAAAACAATGTGTTATAGAGGACGTAAGTCTGGCAATCCCGCACTTGAAATACTAAAACAATAAAATTGGGATAATCTTAGATTATAGTATGTAATAATATAGCAAAACCTAAAAAGATCGGATTTGCAGAAATTTAGTTCGTATGGGACCCAAATGGGATCAGTTTTCGAAATCAAGGTCCAAACACGCAAAACGCTAAAAATATTCTGATAACACCGTTAGATTCGTAATAATATAAAGATTCACAAATTATCAGTTTTAGAATTTTTCGAGCTTTAAAAAATCATATATAACTTTTTTACGTGTATTTTTCTTAATAGCGATAATTTAATTGTCTTGTTTACTATTCATTACATTCACTACTATTCATTTATCTCTGCTTCTCCTTACTATCTATTCTTACAACCTGTACACCTATTCCTTACAATTTTCATTTCCAATACAACTTCATATGTTTCATATCTTATTTTTCATTAACAAAAATACAAATCAACTCTCTCTCTCCTTTCCAAAAGCCAAACCGGTGCCTTCCCACCTCTCTCCTATCTATTTTTTTCTTTTTCATTTTATTTAATTACAACTAATTACTCTCCACATTTATCTATAAATACCCCATCTCTCTCCACTTCTTTCACACACTTTAATTACCTACTAAAACTCTCCCATAAGTTCTATAAAATTCTCTCTACAAAATTTCTCTCTACCACTTTCTTTTCAACTTTCTTTTCTTCTTCTACCAAAACCAATAGGTAAAATTTCTAAAATATTCTTTATGTTTATGTAACATAACATGACTTTAGTATATGTTTTCTAAACCTATGGGAGTTAATAAAGCAACAATATGTCCATGTCTTATTCTTATTCATGCACTATTTTATTTGTGATATTGTTATTATTGTTATTATGCTCTTGTTATTATTATTATGTTTCTTTTCTTTCTTTCTTTTTCTTTTTGAAACTTGTCCATTCTAAGTTCTGAAAAGCCTTGATACAAGCTAAGACTCCTAATACTTAATCTTGTATATATGCTTATTTGCTTCTTATATCTCTTTCTTTTTTTATATGAGCTTTTCTTTTTTATATATAGCTACATGATCATATTCATGCATGACTATAATGATGTTATCTCAATAAAAATTTTTTAAGAAATAAGAAGGAGTTCTTTCTTCAAAGAAAATAAAACTAAACTCTTTTTAAATAACTTTATCACTTAGGAAAAACTTTCATTAAAAAGGATATGTTTCAACAAAAATTCTCTTTAAAATTTAGACAAGTTCATCATAGATGTTAGTAAGTGGTATCATGATAGGCTTAATTTAGTAATTTTATCACACACTCTCTTTTTAAACAACTAAAATAGAATTTATTAATTTAACCTCAAAGTTGCTAAATTCTTTATTATGCGAAAACTTCTTCAAAGCTTATTTATATGGTATAATTATTTTTCAAAATCGAAAATAAAAAATTTTTGCTAAGTTCTAAGAATGATAATTCGCCATCATGTAAAGTTTTCTTAAACACTCATTTAGGTGGTTATGCTAATATATAATAAACTATAAGATTTAAGATAAGTTTTCAAGTCAAGGTAAAAATCAACTCACTAGTTTAAAAACCAACGTAGAGAAATAAAATTGCCAACAACTTAGGAAAATTAAGTTTTTAAAATGATAAACTTATTTTCTAAAAGTAGCAAAATATAAATATGAAGGGAAAATGTCACGCCCCAAGGGTACCATGGTAGTAATATATATATTATGATACAGTCTGATGACCCGGATTGTATCACATACACATGTTATTACTAGATTTACCTTAGGAAATGAGAAAGGTTGAACAAAACAGGATCTTTTCAGTTGTGTTGATAAAAATGATGAAGATGAATAATAATACATCACCATAAATAGATCTTTCTAACTATTGTTTGAATAATAAAATATTACAGACCATGATATATAACTAAAGTTCTGAAATTATGAAGATGACATTCTAACATCGTCTGGTACATATAACTAGGCAACACTATATAACCTATCCCAAGAATTCTTCCAGCTTTAGAACCTTACCGGTGCAAAGCTCTTAGAAGCAACAAACCAAGGACGAAGAGTCAATTTGTAAGGACTATAGGAGTGCGAGTATAAACTGAAAACTTTCTCTGAAGCAAATCCAGCCATGTCGATGATTGAGAATAAGAAAAGAAACTCTCGAGAAGATAACAAATCAAGAAAGAAAAACAAGTTCTCAAGTTTGTTATTTTTTGCATAACTAATTTTTACAGAGACAACTATATATAGAAACTAGACATAGAACACGTGACATACACGTGTATGAAAGAATAAATATCAACATATCAACAGCCCCCCCTCAAGTTGGACTTGTAAGAAGGCCAAACTTGCGATACAAAAAATCGAGTTGTTGAATATCAACAAATTTTGTCATACAATCAGCAAGCTGAGCAATAGAAGGAACAAAAGCAATCGATAGAAATCCAGAAGCAATGTGATCTCTGACAAAATGAACATCCACCTCGATATGTTTAGTGCGAGCATGAAAACATGGATTTTCAGCAAGTTGTTTAGCAGATTTACTGTCCGTATGCAGCATAATGGGAAGAGAAATAGGAACAGATAAATCAGCTAGAAGATAAGAAAGCCAAAGTAACTCTTTAGTAGTAGAAGCAATGCTTCTATATTCTGCTTCAGCTGAGGATGTGGAAACCGTCATTTGCTTCTTCGTTTTCCATGAGATAAGAGAAGATCCAACAAAAATACAAAAACCAGTTAAGGACTTTCTATCAACACGAGAAGTGCCCCAGTCCGCATTAGAGAAACCAGACAAACATAAAGCAGATTGAGAGGAATAAAACAAGCCTCGAGGAAGAGTACCCTTCAAATATCGAAGAACATGGAAAGCAGCAAGCAAATGTGGGCGGCGAGGCTGAGAAACAAATTGACTTAACTGTTGCACGGCAAAGGAAAGATCTAGTCGTGTAACAAGCAAATAAAGTAATCGACCAACTATTCTCCTACATAGAGTGGGATCAGATAGTAAATCCCCTGAAGTACAATCAAGATGCAAATTTGCAGGAAAAGGAATTGAGACCGGTTTGGAAGCAGTAAGACCAGCATCTTTGAGAATATCCAAAGCAAATTTAGATTGGTTTAACATTAAACCAGTAGGAGTACGACAAATTTCTATACCCAAGAAAAACCATGCTTCACCAAGATCTTTGATTGTAAAGGCCTTATCAAGTGAAGTTTTGACAACTGATATATCAGATAAATCATCCCCAACAACTAAGACATCATCCACATACACAAGTACAGCCAAGAAACCTTTCAAAGAATTCTTGGTAAACAGTGAATAATCATTTTTGGATTGCTGAAAACCCAAAGCAACCAAATGCGATGTCAACTCTATGTTCCATTGTCTTGAGACCTGTTTAAGACCATATAAGGAACGCTTCAACTTACAAACTTGTCCAGATGAAATCTTATATCCTTCCGGTGGGACCATGTAAATCTCCTCATCAATTGAGCCATGAAGGAAAGCGTTATTGACATCTAACTGATGGATATGCCAATTTTTAATAGATGCAACAGCTAACAAAAGTCTGACAGTAGCTAATTTGGCAACGGTGAAAAGTATAAGTATAATCAATACCTTCAATTTGATTATACCCTTTTGCAACTAAACGAGCTTTGTAGCGTTCAATGCTACCATCTGATTTATACTTAATTTTATACACCCATTTACATCCAATAGCTTTCTTATTGGATGGTAAAGAAGTAAGCTCCCAAGTATTATTGGATTCCAAAGCTAAAAGCTCCTTGTTCATAGCATCTATCCACTTTGGATCATCTTTAGCATCACGATAGCTTTGAGGTTCATGAACTGCAAATACATTAGCTAAAGACACAACATACTCCTTTGGATAAAACAAAAGATCCAGAAGGAAACAAAGGATAAAAAGAAGTAACAGCTGAAACATTATGATGACATTATGTATAAAATCTTGAAGCCAAGCTGGTTTTTCTAGTTCTTGAAGAATGACGAATGCCTTTCAAAGGAGAATGTATATCAGAATGTGTATCAGGTGAATTAATAGAGGTGGAATGATGTTGTTTGTCATGAACAATCAAATCATCACATGAATGAGGAAATGAAGCAGGAAACAGAGAATTTTGTATAAGAGAAGAAGATGCTATTTCGGAATGAGAATGTTGAGAAAATGAGGACTTGAAAGAAAAATACCTCATAGAAAAGAACATCTCGACTAACAAATATGGTATGTGTATCCAAATCATATAGTTTATAACCCTTTTGTCCATATGGATAACCAAGGAATACACAACGTCTACCTTGTGGATCAAATTTATCCCTACCAATATTGACAGTGGCTGCATAAGATAACATCCAAAAACACGTAGATCTTGATAGGAAGGTGCTTTTTGTATAACAATTGAAAGGGTGAACACCAATTCAAATTTTGACGAGGCATTTTATATAAATGTGTTGCTGCAAGAACACATTCCCCCCAAAATTGTTTAGGTAAATGTGCATGAAAACGCAAAGCCCTTGCAGTTTCAAGAAGGTGTCTATGCTTACGTTCAACAATACCGTTTTGTTGGGTGTGTAAGGGATGCTACGTTGATGAATCATACCAAGTTTGTGAAACAATGCTTGACTCTCATGTGACATGAATTCAGCTCCATTGTCAGTTCTAATAACCTTTGGGGTAACATGGAATTGATTTTTAACATAAGCAAAAAAAGTAGACATCAAGGATAAAGTTTGTGTTTTATGTTTCATCAAATATGTCCAAGTGCAACGTGTCATATCATCAACTATGGTAAAAATTTATCTCCTGACATAGATGGTGTATTATAAGGACCCCATATATCCATATGTAACAAATCAAAAGATAAGATGAGCAAGTAAAGCTCACATCAAAAGGTAACTTGTGAAACTTAGCAAGCATACAAGTATCACAAATGAACTGAGTATGTGTATTTTTATTAATGGACGTATCAAGCAAATGAGGAAAGAGACCAAAAAATATGACCAAGCCTCTTATGGAAAAGTTCAGGTGAAATTTTAGGATCTAAGACAACAGTACAAGTTTGACAAACAAGAACTAAATTTCCAGCATTATTTTCAGATTTCAAAACATAAAGTCCTCCAACTGTTTCAGCCATCGCCACTGGTGTCTTAGAGATCTGGTCCTGAAATATGCAAGTGGTTGGTTAAAAATGGCAATGAGGTTGTTTGGATATTAATTGGTTAACAGATAAAAGATTAAAATGAAAATCAGGAACAAACAGACATTATGTAGAACAAATTGATCATGCAAAGTAACATCTCCAACAATGTTAACAAGTTTAACATGACCATCAGGTAACTTAATTCTAATTGGATTTTTCAGTGTTCGTTTGTGTTTAAAAGTTCAACATAAGGAGTAATATGGTCTGAAGCACCAGTATCGACAATCCACTTACTCGATGTACCATCAAAATTGGATGCTAAAGTCAGGATATTACCTACAAAATTGGCCACACGTTCTTCCAAGTCCACTTGATAATCAATCATCTTTCATCATCATCTTCACAACCTTTGACAAATTCTGGAAATTAAATCAGTATCATTCCCACTAACAGAGTTGAACTGTGGCATTTCAACTGGTGAGTCCAAAACTTCTAACTGTGCTGCAACTTTTGGACCAAATCTAGTTCCTCTAGGCGTCTGCGTCTTATACCAATCTGGAAATCCCACAAGTTCAAAACATTTATCTCTTGTATGGCCATTCTTCTTACAATGATTACAATACAATCTATTCCTCCTTTCCTTTCTATCATCAAAAGATGGTTTCTGAACATTCCTTGCCATAAACGCTGCATTCATATTTTCCTTTGTATTTCCAAGAATTTCAGTCATTTGTTTTTGTTTTTCAATCTGACAAATCAAATAGTATGCCTTACTCACAGTAGGCAACGGATCCATCGACAAGACTTGATTGCGTACATATTCAAAAACATCATTCAATCCCATAAGAAATTGCATTAACTTGTTTCTATTATCGATCTCTTGCCATTTTGTTTTCAAATCACAAACACAATGCTCTCGTGCAGGACAATCACAAATCGGATTATCACAAAGACTACTTAGTTCATCCCAAATCCTCTTCAATTTGTTAAAGTATTCTATGACTGATGAATTACCTTGCTTCATAGTAGCAATTTCATATTGCAATTGATACAATATCGGACCACCAGTCATTCCAAATCTCTCACTCACATCTTGCCATAATTCCCTAGCTGATTGAGCATACATAAAAGCTTATGAAAGTTCTTTTGTCATCGAATTCAACAACCAACATCTTATCATATAGTCATTTCTAATCCATTTTTCTGTTTCTTCAACATTATCTGTAGGTTTTTGACATAATCCATCAATAAAACCTAATTTTGCTTTCGCTCCTAAAGCCAAGCGAATGGAACGACTCCAACCAAGATAATTCGTACCATTGAACATCAAATTCGTTATTGATATACCAAGATGATCCGATCCAGAAAAAAAAATACGGATCACCAAAAGATTGTTCGATCAAACTCATGATTCAATGAAGAAAACAGATATCAATCAATAGACGAGTAAACAAGAGAAGAGCAAGAAATTAAACCTGCTCTGATACCATGAAAACTTTCTCTGAAGCAAATCCAGCCATGTCGATGATTGAGAATAAGAAAAGAAACTCTCGAGAAGATAACAAATCAGAGAAAGAAAAACAGAGTTCTCAAGTTTGTTATTTTTGCATAACTAATTTTTGTACAGAGGACAACTATATATAGAAACTAGACATAGAACACGTGACATACACGTGTATGAAAGAATAAATATCAACATTAAACCATGGGCTCAGTGAATAACTAGAACATATCACACAACAAGTAAGTTATTATCAAACATATGTAATGCAACATTCAATCATATAACCAATTACAAGTTTCGACAATCCAAAATCCAAATAAGATGGAGATTTACGTCCTCTCATCAGGGTTGAAGGAAATCCGATCTATGATCAACCTATCTAGGAGCAACTAAGTATACAGGAAAGCCACAACCCTCACTGTAGTTATCTCTTTATGTTAATTTTGTTTTAAGCACTCATTTCCTGTTTTAAGCGTTAGAAACTCCACTAAGTGTTAGACATTTCATAGCGATATCATGAGTAGCATCCTTTAGTACCAGTTAGTTCCCATGGAACCGATAGAACAAAGGTAATCTTATGTCTTATCTAGAAAAACCAAGCATTACCAGAGAACCAAAATTCTAACACGTAAGAGACTATCACATACTCATAGTGCAGTATATGCAATATTATGCTATGCATATTTATTTGATTTATGGTACCGATAGTTTTTAGACTAGTTTAAAGTGCTCAAGCTTCATACAAACAATCAACATGCTAAAATACAGCAGATTCACAAGCATTCCATTATCTCTTTTATTTAGTATTGTTTAGCAACCAAGTACTTCAAACAACAAGTAATGCCCTTAACCCATATACAACACGATTTTATTATTATTATTTTTATTTTATAATGTAGTTAAACTACAAACACAAATAATATAATAAGTCTGAGTTACTCACCTGCTCATATTGTTTAGTCATAGTAATCGACTGGAAAGTCCTCAACGGTATTAAAATTACCTATTGAGATGAAAATATTCATCAATAATATTTATAAATAGAATATTGAATTCCTATGAGTGCCTAAGTGCCCTATGCTGATATTTGATATAAATCCTATTGCTTATATTGGTCTCTTAAGGTATTGATTCTATAGCAAAAGCGTGTCTATCATTTAATATTTAGTTTTTTCGGATTTCTTTTGATTTAAATTATCATCCATTCTTATATCTAAGATAAACTTAATTAAATTTTTCTATTAATTTTCTATTCAAGTCTTACATTGTTTAATGTCCTTGTTAGTAGTAGTCTTTTGTTTATTTTACTTTGCCTGTCAACCTTATCTGCTCTCTTTAATTAAAATTTATATTATTTAAAGGATCTTATTTCGCTATCTAATATTTTATTCATTTCCTTAGCCCATCCGCACCTTGTGAAATTATCAACATATGTTAACTTCTAAGAATATTTCATATTATTTTTCTTATAATGTAGGACTCCTAATCATGCTTTTAAGGCTTGTTTTATCAAGTTTTATGCTCATATTAGGTCCTAGGGGCATTAAACATAATTTTAAGCTAGTTTAGTTGCAATTTGAGCATGGTTTTGGTTCGTTCATTCCTAGATCCGAATTTTCTAAACTTAAGTTTATAAAATTTCTAAGTTGATGTTTCCATAACCCCCAACATCTAAGCTTTATTAATACAATAATAATTCATCTAGTTGAATTCATCAAATAAATAACTACTTCTCCCAAACACATAACATTCTCCAAACTACTCATTCCAACCTAATAACTACATATAAATGTAATAAGAAATCAATGTTAGGATAGGAGTTACCTAGGTTAGATGTGGAAAAGGATACCCAACTCCCTTCCTTGACAAGAACCAAACTTATATCAAAGGTTGGATAGTGAGTTTTAGATATATTACGAGTTAACTAATTTAACTAAGGTTTCTTACATTGTTGAACTTGAATTTTCCGCTTGGTTTAAAGCAAAACCAAGGGCTATTTGGCTTGGCTTTTGATGTTGTTTGAAGGAGGGAATTGGGAGTTTTGTTGTGTTTGATACTTAGATAATATATAGGAAGAAAAATAGAGGTTATGCTTTGTTTTGGAAGTCCTTGAAGGTTGTCTAAATGAAGGAATAACAGAGGATGATAGGCTGTTTGCAACTTCTATCGTAGCTCAATTTTTAGATTGAGTTTGTGAGAGTTATGAGCTGGTTTTGTAGCTAAGTTACTCATATATATATATATATATATATATTAGGATTGGGCTGAAGCTAGGATGCTGGGGAAGGTGTTTTGGGCTTGAAAAATGTATGTTTGCAGCTGTGATTTTCGGGTAGAGAATGAGCTATGTTAGAGGATGATTTTTGAAGTGTTTTAGAAATATTTTTCATGGATTTTTGGAGTGCATTAATTATGTTTGTTTGCTAGTTAATTAAAGTCATTTATAGGTGTAAATTTTGGGCTCATGTTGTACAAAAATCAGGTTAAAAAATTCATGTAAAAATAGAGACAAAAAATTCCAATGTTTGCTACAGTTTTTTCATGATTTTTGGATAGATTTCTTTGTCCGATTTTTAACTAATTGTTGGTGTCTGAAGTGTCCATTTAGATGCCTCCCGTTGGTGCTTATTTGGTAAAAAAATAAACTTAAACTAAGCCTACAAATTTCTCTAAATCAGAGATTGGATATACGTGTGTCTGTGTACTGCTTCCACGAAAAGTTGGAGCCAATTTGCAGCCATTTTATAGCTGCTACATAAGTTGTATTTAGCTAAAATTCATTGCATTTAATGAGGATCAAATGTGGAGTATATTGATTGGTTTGAGTGTCATTTTCTTGTTGAATTTTGGTATCTAATTTGCTCAATTTGGGACATGAATTCCTTGGAGCAACAGCAGCAGTCGAGATCTTCATTCTGCACCGAGTTCTAAAATATTTTTTTTTGTTTAATTATTTGCTTTATATAGTTAACTAAATTATCTAAACAAATAATAATTTATTCATATGTGTTTATAACAGTTATGTAAGAGTTTTATCTAAAAAAAATTACCTAAGTTTCTTTAAAATTTCTAGATTGTTTATATATTAAAATTTTTAGTCTAAAGTTTACCTGATTAGTTATTCTTAGTATTTTAACTTACACAATTAAATTTTTCAGGTCCAATAAGTCAAATTAGAGTCTAAGTCTTAATGGATTCGGAATTCCCAAAACAAGTATAATAGTGAGTTTTGAAATTTTTATTTGGGATCTAACCTTGTAATTATTGATTTATATTAGTATCTACTGCGTATTTATAATCCTAGTAGTTCATCTTTGGATTATTGTTTTATACCAATAAGTTCCGTTAATAGATTGTATTTTATCAGGTTTGAAATTTAGGGCTACTTCTAATTATATCTTGAGTTATCAGCTCAAGATACGAAATCTTATTTTTTGTATCTATTAAGGTCAAAGAAATTTTTATTCAAGTTTTTAAACTAGGAATGAGTTCATTACAACTCATAGATCTATTCTATGATTTTTATCGGGTTCTAAGTTTACTATATAATTCACATTTTCTATTTTATTATCGTATACTGTGTGAAAATTCTCGGGGTTTACAAAAAACATACATTTGACACAACTAAACAACAAGTTGTTTCCAACAAATTAAGAAAAATTTGAAAACTTCATTTTTCAATCACTAGAAATAAATCACTTTATGAAAAAACATTGTTGAGACAACATCACTAAAATCATGCATATGATATGAGTTTATATATATATATATATATATTCAAAGGATTTTTCAACCACATAAATATCTATATGTTTGATATGGGTTTTTGGATGAAATAAAAATTAAGAAAATTTGTTTAAAAAACTGGAATTTTCGTGACCAAGCTGTACCGGCCTATTCTCTAACCTTAAACGTCTTTAAATGTTACAAATAACCTTAGAAATAGGTAGATCTTTTCGAGTAGGTAGAAAATGACTACGTATATACGAAATTCCAACTTAAAATTAGCAAGTTATGACTGTTTTAATTTATAACTTCTTTAATTGAGAAAAAGACACGAATTTCAAGTTATAGAATTAGAATTTAAGTACAACCTGTTACACGCCGAAAGGTACTCTAAACGTGGCAGTCCGCCACATATAATATCAAGACTTAAAAATGACTACCTTAGTCATGCAAAAGTCTCGGTAGTACATGTAAGGCTTCTAACACGGTAATAAGAGAAGCTTTTGGGAAGTGTGGTCTAAGTAAGTGATATTGAACATATAAGAATCTAGAAATAAAAATAGATCATAATAATAATAATTAAAAGTCTATTACATTATTCTTAGGGGCATACCCCCACTAAAACTCTAAGGATTGAAATAACTAATAGTCTTTACAATAACTTAAATACTGCATCAAAAGATTTTAAAGGAATTCTAGTCTAATCCTTCAAGTAGATTTCCTTCAAAATCTCCCAAAAGAAAACTTACACGGATATGAGGAGACATCGGGTACAAGAACAGGTGTTCCTATGAATACAAATATCTATAGAAGCATAAGCTTTATGGGCTTAGTGAGAATAATTCCAATAATCATACTTAAAACAAAATAACAACCAAGTTTATTAGATAATAAAATGTAATGCAACAAGTACATGAGCATATAAGACATGATTTTTTGAGAATCATATGTTGAATGAATTACTCCCTTCATTCGGGGTTAGGTATTCCGGCCCATTACGGCCATCACTTCTTTTGAAAATCATTTTTATATATCTTACCAACTCCTATTCGCCATCAAAAACATGTAGTTATTACCGTCTCTTACTAGCCATCAATTTATGTAGTTTTTACCGGCTCCTACTCGCCACATACATAATATATCAATTGTGCCTACCACCATTATCATACACTTGTCCCACCAATTGTACAATAACGAATGCAATGTGACTTGACTCAGCTTATGAAATGCATGTATCAACTTTTATTTAGAGCCTAGCCATTATTTTTCAATTTCTTGCAAGTGACCAACCAATTTCAGACACTTCAACATACTAATAAACATACAATTTATTACAGACAATTCGTGGCTCAATATGCTTAAGATTCTTTCAACATGTTATAAGCACATGAATCTTCAATTTTATCTTTTCTTAAATATAGTGCAACCAAATTTACAAGCACAAGCACGAGCATGAAAAATAAGGGAAGTAGACTCACTCAGCCATGACGATACTCCCTTACTCGAAGTAGTCCTCGGGGTAATATACGTCCTCCTCCTCGGATCCTAAACAAAGGAAATATGCAAAATGGGTATTCCATGGAATTTATAGTCAAAACTTCTAACTCTATTTTCTAGTTGCGGTAAAATTCGTATAGGTGAAAATTCCAACTTAAAATGGCCATAACTTGCTCATTTTAACTAGGAATTTCGCACATAATGTACCGTTTTATACCTATTCGAAAAGATCTATCCGTTTTGAAGGTTATTCTTATCATAAAAATTTTTTTGGGTCCCAAAAATGTAGGATACCGATTTAGCACGAAAATTCTAGTTTTCAAAACTTAAATTTGGAAACTTTTCTTTATCCAAAAATATTTGTACCAAAATATAGATATTATTATAGTTGGAAAAAACTTTAGAATATATATACATATATATATATATATTGACTCATATAATATGCATGAATTTAATGAAGTTGTCTTAACAATGATTTTTGGTAAAAGTAATGTTTTCTAGAAATTGGAAAAGAGAAACTTTGAAAATTTCCACTTAGCTTATTATAAAATTTCTTAAATTATTTTAAGTGAGTATTTTCCCCTTTTAATTCTATTTCCTTAGTCTTTCAAATTTCTTAAAAAAAAATGAATTTTGTCTTTCTAAGTTTCTTATAACTTAATTTCTAGAGGTTGATAGAGTAGTTTCTAAATACTATTTGAGAGTAGTTAAAATTTATTCAAGCTTTACATTTTCTTAACATTTCCTAAAGTTTATTTCATTTAATTAATATGATTTCTTAAGTTATTTACTAACTTTATTCCTTAAGAATATTTTATCCTTATAACAAAAACATTCTTGGTGATTTGTCAAACTAGTCTATTCCTTCGTATTCTAAAGTATTGATGAGACTTTCTTAATGAAGTTTAGTAAAATTTTTGTCAACCAAGAATTTGAAATTTTAATTTTTAAAGAAAACTTTTTCACTTTATGGTCTTGTAAAGTGTATGTATGATATATCTACTTTATGTATTATCTCAAATCCCTATGTTCTTTGGTTATCCAAAAACTTATGATAAAGTCCTCTAAATTTTTGGAAAAGATTTGTTAAGATAAATTACTAAGTCTTTATGGTAAATATTGTTTCTTATATGACAAAATTTGTTTTGGAAAAGAACTCTAACTTCTTTTTATTTAAGAAAACCTTTCCCACTTTATCTTATTGGGACAATAATCAACATGCTCATGCATGATCATGAATATGTAATATGAAAATATGGAAATATAAGGAAGACATAATAAGCAATATAATAAGCAAGTTAATATATCAAGTATTGAGAACCCTAGTTTCATCAAGGTAAGTCGATCAAGTATTAGAAGCCTTGGCTTCATCAAGTTAACCCGGGACTAAGAAAAAACTAATCCCAAAAAGAGAAAAAGAAAAAGAAAAAAAAAAGCAATAATAATTGCAAGTTAGTGAGCATTAGGCTCTAAAAATATATAGATATACATATACTTAATAATATATATAGGGTTAGATTATAGCATAATAACAACAATAATATCATTAATAATCAACATATATATGAACATAATAAAATTTGAATTTCATATACAAGAACAAAACATGAACATGTTATTGCTTTTACTACTCATATGAGTTTTAAAACAACACCATGGTCATGCTAGTTACATGACATGAGTAAATAAAATAAGGATAAGAGTTTTACTAAAGTATTTATGGTGTAGGAAGAAGGTAGTGAATATATATTTATATGGTTAGTGAGAAATGGTAAATGGATTGTGTATAAAGAGAAATTTTGTGAGTATTTGGTGAAAGAGAGTTTTGGTAGAGGAAATTTTTGTGGAGAATGTTGTGGAGTGAATTTGAGAGAGTTTTGTTATGTGTAAAGATGGTGTGAAAGAAGTGGAGGGTGTAAGCCTCGGAAAATTTTAGTAAATAATTCCAAGATGAACTTCGAAAATAAACCCTAAAAATCACTCCAAATTAAAACCGAACTTCGACTAGTCCTAAATCACGAACGAATCCAAAAATTTCTTAATCTTGAGGAAAATAAGAATCCTTTAAAATAAAATAAGAACTCAAAATACTTCAAATCCAAAACCACTACATATAACAAATTTCATACTTAACTCTGAATTGTAAAATCGAGTAATATAGAACCCAAAAACAAATTATTAAAAAGTAAATAACGATTAACTTTCAAAAATAAAACCCAATTCAAGAATTTCGAAAATGTTGAGAGATATTAAATACTTACAAAAATAAAATTTAAAATAAATTTCTCAAATTAAATATGTTGCATAAACGTAAAATACCAGTTTCCAAATTGGCAAAGATCTAAACCAGAGAAACACCCGGAAACCCTAAGTGGAATACAGTAGTTTAAGTTCGGCAATCTAGCACCCTTAACCCTAGAGGCCGAGGTGTAGTTTAAGTGTGTAGAATAGCTTGTAGTAATATAAGTTCGCTTAAAAATATCAGATTGGTAAATTTTTGACCTATTTCGAACCCGTTCGGATACAGACTTCGAAAAGCGTGTCTCGGGCTCGAGATATCAAAAAATATACCATTAGCACCGTTAAGCTCGTATTTTCATAAGGATTTCAAAAATATCAGTTTTATGATTTTTCGATAACTAGAATTATCTGATTTTGCAATTTTATTCGTATTTCATTACTACCGGTAATTAATTAGTCTTTTGCACTTTTCACTTCTATTTCATTACATAATTTTATTATTCTTATAAACCCTTATATTTTTAGATAAATATTTTATATATCCTAGAAAATTTTGTTTTTCCAAAAGTTAGTTCGTTTCGAGTTTTTACGGGATCAGTTTCTGTTTAAGACCCGATACTAAAAATAAAATAAATTAATTTAATAATTGAAAAATATTTAAAAAATATTGTTATTTTCATAAAATAATTTTTTAGAATTTTTCGGGTTATAAAAATATCATTTATAGCTCATATTCGTGTATTTTGATCATACCGGAACATATTTATTGAAATACTAAAATAATTCAAATAATTATTTAATTTTATTTATGAAAATTCTTCCACTCATTTAAAAATATTTTTCCTAATTTTATTTTGTATTTTTCTTAATAAAAAGTACTTTTTCCAACCCATACTTTAAGTACACTTTGTTTGTCACTTCTACACATTAATCAAGTTTTCTTTCACTTATTTCACACTCCATTTCTCCACAATGGCAGCTGACCACACCCCTAATAATAGCCTCTTTTCTTTTATTTTAATTATTTATTTAATGATTTTAAAGTCTCTTTTAGTTAGCACATTAAATGATACAAGTTACACTTTCAAATTTCAAATTACAAGACAATGTAACTCTTCTCTTTCTCTTGCTAAAGTTCACGTGAAGCCCCCCCAAAATTCTGCCATTGTCTTTTTTTTTTCTTTCAATTAATTAACACGCGTTAATACACTCCTCTCTCTCTCTCCATTTAATGCCTCTCATTTACTTCTTTTCATTCCTTTGAAACCCTATCTCATTTACTCTCGTTTTTCTTCTCTTTTTTCCTCTCTTTCTTTCTTCTTTTGTTCTTGTTCTTGCAAGAACACAAGCTGCCCCCCTTCTAAACCTTGTTTCCACACTTCATTCTTGAAAATTTTTAAGTAAACTTTCTTCTTAAAGCTTCCATAGATGATATAGGTAAGGTATAGTGAGAGTTTCATGCATCAAATGACCTTCCCTAAGCTTAAAAGCTAAGGATGATGATGCCAAAAATGAAACACTTCTCTTCTCCATGATTATTATCTTGTATCATTATTATTTTCTTGCTAAAAGTAGTTATATTTTGTAGATCTAACTTTTTGTAGCTTTGATTTTTGTTTATGCTTTAGATCTTGTTATTTGAGTTATTATTTTTTTTATTGCTAATGATTTATGCATATATTTATCATCCACATAACTATCATAGTTGTTCATGCATTTATAACTAGATCTAGTGTTTTGAGTTCATAAATGCATTAGACTTTTGTTTTATGTTCATAAATAATTTGTAGTAGCATGATGAAAGTAGGAAAGTTTTAGAAAGCTCAAGATCTATTTTATTTTCAACAAAAATCATTTTTGAAAATTCGGATAAAAAAGGAACCATATTTAGAAAAGTTATTTTTCAACTTCAAAATGTGTATTTTTCATTTAGAATGAAGGGCTTAGGGAATAGATAACATGAATGAATGATTTTGATTAGTAAAGTTTAGATCTATGAGTGTATAGGCTACTACCATGCATTTCTTTTATATTCATGTTCATATTATGTTTAGATCTTAGATTTGAACTTGAATAAAAATAGTAAAATTCGTATTTTGACAAAACCTATATTTAAAAACCACTTTCTAAGTCTCAAAATGGAAGTTTTAGTTAAGAAAATGAAGGTTTAGTGGATGTATATCATCAAGACTTCATTTTATATGGTTCAAATATGATTTTCAAAGATTAAATTTCAAAACAAAATTTCATTTTCGGATTTAGGCCAAGGCATATTTTAAAAACATGCTTTCCGACTCAAAAATGGAGTTTTTGTTCATGATATGGAAGGCTCTTAAGATAGGATATGTAAGGGATGAATTTTCATAAGTTTAGATAGATTTTCTAAAAAGATATGTCCCAAAATAAATTTTGTAAATTCGGATCTCAACCAAGACCAATTTTGAAAACCCATTTTTCAACTTCAAAACAGGACTTTTATTAAAGAAATGGAAGCCTTAAGGGGTAGGTTTGATTAGGCAATGGTTTTTGAAAGACTAAATGAGTTTTACAAAGAAAACAAGCTCAAATGAATTTCTTAAAATTTGGATTTGAAAATAGCCATAATTTAAACACCTATTTCCAAATGCCAAAATGATAATTTTTATAGGAAAATGGAAGTCCTAGGGAATATATATAACAAAGACCAAGTTTTGACAAGGATAAGAGAAGTTTATCAAAATATAATCTTAGAACAACAAATAGTTTCCAAGAATCGGTTAAACAATGTTTTCATTCTTTAAAATTTTGTAAAATTCATAATTAGGCAAACCACCTATGTAAACACCTATTTTCTAACCCTAAAATGAAGGTTTTTGTTGAAATAATGAAGGTGATGGTTATATGGGTCATCAAGGTTGAGTCTTGATAAAAGCAAGTATGATTTTACAAGAAGAAAAACTATTTTTCTTAAGTCTAGTAAAATTCAAAGTTTTGCAAAGTAAAAGTTTTCAAAAAGAATTCTTGGTATTATATGTATACATATAGGTAGATAATCTCATAACCTTCATAACAATAGCTTGTAGGTAATACATATATGCATGATGCATTGTAGAAATAAAGTAGGAAAAATTGAGTTGTTGTCATTTTAAGAAATTCGTAATTTTGGAGTTATGCCATGAAAACACTTATTTTCCAAACTCAAATTAGAAGTTTTATCAAAGAAATGAAGTTTTTAGTGGCTAGGCATGGTTGAGCCTTAATTTCTAAGTATCAAATGATTTGTACTTAAAGGAATCACCACAAAAACAATTATTACAAAATTCGGATTTTGGAATCAACCCTACTTCAAAACATGTTTACAAAGTGTAAAATGGAAATTTTCATATAGAAATGAAGGTCATAAGTAATAGATATAATGAAGATTCAATTCTAACCTAGATAACTAGAAATTCTTAAGAATTAATCCCAAAACACAAGTGGGTTATCAAAATTAGGAAACTAGTATTCTTAAAAGTAGTTATTCTTGAAGTCTTGCAAAATAAAGAGTTTTAATTTTTTTTTTTTTTAGTAAATACCATCAAGATCATGCATACATTAAACTCATAACATGTCATTCATAATAGGAAATCATTAATATTACCTGTATAATTGATTTATAAAGTAGAAACATTTCAAACATTTGCAAAACTATTTTTCGGAATTGGAAATTATTTTCGATCAGATCTGATCCCTCTGTTTCATGACCTAAATATTTTCAAAACCTGAAAATAATATTAGAATTAGATAGATCTTTGGAAGTAGATAGAAATCGATATATAATTTGTTAAATTCAGAGTTAAAACGACCAAGTTATGGTTGTTCTAAGTTGGAATTCTCGCATAGGGCGAGAATTACAAATTTGATAGTTTGTATAAGATAATTGGACTAGTTAAGTGATGAAATGCTTATTAGGGTATTTCTTCCTTTTTAGGTGACCCTGATATCGATGATTCCTTACCACCAGATTACTTGTACTAAGAGACCGGTGATCCAATGGCCGAGTGAGTATTACTTCCGATTTCATTTATTGTATGTGATTGTAATAATAGTTGCACTAGATATTTGGTAAAGATAAAACGGATATGCATGATGTGGACGAGTAGGGACTATGTATGCTTATTATTGATATGAGAAATGGAATATAAGAATATCGAAGTCGGGTGATTAACTATTGCTGGTATAGACGAATTAGAATTGACTGTCTGCGATTGGTGATTGATCGCTTAAAAGAATCGGTATAATTGATTATTCGGAATTGAAGATGAAATTGAACTCATTCATATCACGATGGGGATGGAGCATTAGCATTTGTTCAGTTTTTCGTGATCTTAAACGGTGTAAAGTTGGTTAATCGTTGTCCTCAAACGAATTTATAGTTCAAAGTTGACCGTGAGCTGAAACGGCCTTGATTCGTACCGCAGGATTCGTTAATCTGCTAACCTAAGATGGAGGGCGCAAGTCCATCCACATATGATTTTCGATTGGTCATATGTTTGTTGAATCCATATGTTTGATGCATATCACTTGTTTGACTAATCATTTGTTTGTATGATGTGTGATAAATGTAATCTTAAAAGTTCTTACTCACTAAGTTAGTGTAGCTTATACCTCAATAGATGTTTGATTAAACAGGTTATCTCAAGAATGCTAAGTGAGGATCATGATGGTTGGAGCCGAGAATGACTTCGGGATTCCGGCAAGGAATAAGAATGCTTGAAGTTATTAGCTAGGTTTTATGGATTGCCTTGTAATAGTTTTATGTAGTGAAATCTTTTGATGAATTGTAATTGAAGTATAATGTTTTGTATTTGGAGTATAGTAAATTGAAATTTCTTTACATTGTTACTCAAGTTATATCAACATCAAATGTATCACTCCGATGTGTCTCCTCCATGTGTTGACGCCTTTTACATAGTATGGAAGCCTTCGCGTGACTGAGGTGGTTATTCTTAGGCTTTAATATTGTGAACGGCGGACTGCCACGTTTAGGGTACCCTCCGAGGCGTAACAGAGGGAGATTGGGTATTTATAGTTGAAAATGGAAAGAAATTAGATGTAATAAAATAAATTGAAAAAGAAAAATAATTGAGGGAAGAGAGAGGGGGATAGCGCTGGCCATAGAGAAAGGAGAGAGGGAGAGATGTAATTTTTGTTTTTTTGTAATAAAAAGCAATAAAGATGTGAAGTATGGTTGATGTGAACGTGTGTTGGAAATGAAAAAAGTAGAAAAATAAGTATATAGATAGTAAGAATAGGTTGTAAGGTAAAGCAAAAATAGATGAATAGTAATGAATAGTAGTATAGGACAATGAATAGTAAACAAGACTAATAATATACCGGTAGTAAAAAAAATACACGTATAAATACAATATATGTTATTTTTAGTTACCGAAAAATTATGAAACTGATATTTTTGAAATCCTTGTAATATTTTGATTCTAACGATACTATCAGAATATTTTTACTATTTCGAGCCCCAAGACACGCTTTTAGAGAGCTGATCCCGTTCGGGTCTGAAGGACACTCAAAATTCGCAAATCTGATATTTTTACGCTTTCTTATATAATTACGAACTATTATCACTAATTATTTCAACTTCTTTTTCTAGGGCTAAAGAATACGGGAATGCCGAATCTAAATTCTAAGGTTTGAACTAGTCTTTTGTTGACCTTTAGGATTTTCGGTTGACTTTTAATTCTAAGATGAAGCTTAAAATTAATCAAAATTTCAAAGGATTACACAATCTTTATGAAATACTCATTTCAGGTATTTCTTCTTGTTTAGGTGAAGCAGGACACGACATCACTTTTATGGACGGTTACTTTGATTAGGATCAATTGACATGGAGTGAGTTATTCCCTTACTATTTACATTTCCTTATATGTGCTTGTAAGTAGTAACAATAGAAGTTAAGGAAAGATAAAATGAAAAGTTGTATGTGATAAATGTATGTGATATGTGATGTTTGATGAATAAAAGATAAGCATATCGAAAGGAGGATTGATGAATAAATTATGTGTTCTCATATGATTATTTTATGGAAACATTTTGAAGAAGGGAATTATCTTACTAAGCTAGTTTGCTCATACCCCTATAGCTTTTTGTTTCGGTTTGAATACCTATGGTTGGCCCCAAGAAGCCCTATATGCCAAGTACGAGCCAAAGTTACTAAGAGCTTTTGGAAGAAATTTGCATGATCTAGTTTTTAGTGTAGACTTCTAAGGAAAATCTCTATAGTAGACTTATTGTTACAGATATATATGTTATTTTGTTAGCTTAAGACTAGTAAGACTTTAAGTATGGGGGAATGCCCCTAAGAGTTGTAACAAGTTATTCTTAATGAATATTACATGTTTACCTTTATAAACTCTTGCATGTTTTTATTATCTACTTCAATGCAATACCCTTTTGGAGTCTCTTACTATCCTGAAAGGACGCCTTGTATGTGATATCAAAGCTATTGCATGAATAAGGTAGTCATTCTCTAGCTTTAATATTATATATGGTGGACTGCTATGTTTAGGGTATCCTCCGGAGTGCGACAAAACACACCTCCTAAATATAACAAAACTCTTGTAAAATCAATACTCAAATACTCCCCTCTCTTCTCTCAAAATCATGCCACCCACACACATACTTCTTTAACGTTTTCTCAAAATTTTTCTTTCATCCATCTCCCACTTTAGGTAAAACTCTAGACCTCCTTCATAAATCCATGTTAACATAACATGAAAAATATGTGTGTTTAATTTCCAAATTCCCTATGAGCATATGCTAGGGAATGAAAAAGTAGAAACAACATATTGTTCATATCTTATTTAAGTCTATAACGTCATTCATGTTAAGTTATTTTTTTTTCTAACTTTAACCCTATATTATATATATATTTTAGAGCCTAATGCTCACTAATCTAACATTTTATTTATGCTCCCATTTCATTGTTTATTTATTTATTTCATGCAAATAATTAAGACTAGTCATTCTAGTCTTGGACTTTTCCTCGACAAGTCAACAAATTTTTAGGACTTGTCTATAATTTGTCTCGAGTAGCCTTAATATGAATCTAAGACTCCTATGATTTCCTTACTTTTCTTTATGGGATTTATTTATTTCTAAGTCATGGGAAGACTTGAATAAAAATCTAAGACTTCCACAATTTCTTCTTTTCTTTAAGCTTCCTTATGCTTTTATTTCTTTTCATGAAACTTGTCCATATCTAAGTTCCAGAAAGTCTTGATAACAAGCTAAGATTTTCATATTTTGTTCTCATATTTATATATTTAATTTTCTATTCTTTTATTTCTCCATATGAATTTATAAATTATCTCATAATATAACTACTAAGTTCATATTCATGCATGGTCATATGATGGTATTGTTGTCTTAATAAAATTTTCAAAATGATAATGTGGATCATCTTCTAATATATAAAAATGGGGCTAAATTCCCAAAAAAAAAAATTGATTTTCAACACCTAGAAAGAATTTTCACTAAGACATAGAATAATTGTGCAAGCTACACTCTTTTCAAAATATTAAAATAAATTTATCATAAATTTATAATGTTGATAATTCTTTATTATGCAAGTTTTTTTTAAGCTCATTTATAAGGCATATGCCAACATTTTGATAAACACTTTGAATAAAACAATTTTCTCAAAACAAACTAAAAAATCAACTTACTAGTCAAAATCCACTTAGAAATAAAATTAGTATACAACTTAAAGAATTAAGTTTTAAGAAATAAATTCATTTTCTTTTAATAAATTTAAGTAAATATAAATAATAATTATAAAAATTAGGCAACCACTTATAACAACTAAAAATTTTAGTTTTTTTTTTTCTAACAACCCCCTAAGGGTCTATGTGTTGAAAAATTATGAATTAAGAAAGAGTTATTGTGAGAATGAAAGTTTAGTATAATTCATCCACTTAATTTTTCTCATATGCTAAAAAAACAAACTTAAAACCTTTTAGAGATAGTAAGACTTAGAGTGATTTTTCTTCATAACCACATAAAGATTCATGTAATGGAAAATAACTAATTAAAAGAAGTCTAATATGAAAATGTAATATTCATGAACTCAAAATAAATATAAAATCATGATTTTCTTTAATTAAGCTTCATATTTACAAAATCTAAGAATTAAAATTTTGCTAAAAAAAAATTCAAAAGGAAATACACATGGAGTTTTATGTCACAAATAGATAAAATCATGTCTAATATAATAAATTGTTAAATAAGAATTCTTAAACAAATATAAGACCTTTGAAGATTTCAAAATATATATATTGAATTATGATTTTATTGTTAAGTCACATGTTTACAAAATAGCAAATTTAATCACAAGACAAAGAATGATCTTTCACAAAACTCTATTTTTCACAGAGATTGTTTATAAATTCTATTTTTAAGACAACATCACTAGGATCATGCATATAATGTGAGTTATTATCAATATTAAATTATTTTTAAAAGTAGAAATATTTATACGATTGTTACAAAGTATCTAAGTGCAGAAAAACTTAGGAAAAATTGCAATTTAAGGGTTAAACTTTTAGGTCAGATCTATACCGACCGATTTTGAAATCCAAATGAATTTAAATGTTAAATATGACCATAGAAATAGATATATCTTTTCGAGTAGGTAGAAAACGACTACTAATATGTGAAATTCCGAGTTAAAATGAGTAAGTTATGGCCATTTTAAGTTGGAATTTCCTTTAATCCGAATTTTGACGAAAACAACAAGATAAAATTAGAAAGTTTAAGTAGAAATTCTATGAAATACTCATTCATGGTATTTCTTTTGTCTAGGTGATGACAAATACGAGACTCTCCTTCTTGAGGATTATTACAACTAAGCAGATTGCGTTATGGACGAGTGACTTTTCCCTCATAATTTTGTTACCTTGTGCTTGTAGATAGTTGCACTAGATTTGTAAGCATAAGATAAAATGAATATCTATGGGGTTATGGGATTGTATGTATATGCTTCTATGAATGTATGACAAAGGATGCTAAGTATATTGAAACCAACAAATGATTGTTAAAGTGCATCATCAATATTATATTTTGGTTATGTGTGTGTGATGCCTGCTTGATTGTCTTTAAGTATATCTTAACTATACTTGCTTTGATATATAATAAATGGATACGTATTGCATCTGTCAAGTAACATGTTGAAGGCTGTTACTCCTATGAGAAGAATCGGGAGGGTCTGAGGCTGGGATAGCCTACGACTATGCTCGTTCTTAGGAAACTAAGGTGTATTAAGGATATATCCTAAGGATGAGCTGTACCGATCGATTGCTATAAGCAGAGGGCTCGGAGACTAGCAGTAAAAGATCATGTAGACCTTCAAATACCATTCCCTAACTCTCAATGAGTAATATATGTTATGTTAATATTCTTGAGATTACTAGGAAATATATTTGTGTAAACTTGAAGACATTAGTGTGGGTATGCCTCTAAGAATTGTAATTGACCTTATTTATGTTTCATATTAAGTATTTCTTTTACGTTGTTACTTAATTATAATCAAAGTAAATTGCATTACTTTGATGCATTCCCTCTGATGTGTTGTACGCCATGTGCATGATGTGAAATCCTTTACATGACTAAGGAAGCTATTCCTAAGCTTTAATATTATGTATGGTGGACTGCCATGTTTAGGGTATCCCTCGGGGCATGATAATGATAACATTAACTAGATTCACTGGACTTATCAAGCATTATCACAAAATCGGAATATTAATACGTGACATAAATACCATGCTAATGCAAGTTATGTTTGTAATGCAATGCATGTCTGATTCATTTAAGGGCTAAATGAGACTTATGTTATAATATTTAATGACCATACCAATTTCAAACAATCAACAATACCTTTTTCGCAATCAACACCAGACAAACGTTAGCACTTTTATCTTAGTAAGTTATCAACCAATTCAATCACCAAGCAAAAAATGGATCTCTTAACCCCATGCATAATTAGTTGTGTTTATATTAACACAAGTGTACTATATTATAAGTACAAGCAAGGTAATAAGGTCAATGTGACCCACCCGACATCAAGGTTAGGTCATAGAAAACTCCTGGAAAAACTAAAGATTAAGCTATTTCTCCCTATAAAACAAAATAGTACTCATTCATCATTTTTTTGTAACATGTTCTTTATTGAATTTTAGTGTTTAAACTCATTTCTAGATTGTTAGTTTATACTTAATTGAAACATAAATTCATATTAAATCTATTTGATCAGCACTAAGTAGGAACCCTACCATAGCTGCGAAAACCACCCTACTAAGATATAGAAAGTTCTCCTTTGTCTATCAAATTATTTCTTTTCTTTCGTTTACTATTATCTATATAAAGACTTCACCATTCTTTATTATATGATAATTATCTCCATAATTTATTAACTTACTTGAAAAACTGATTTATCTTAATAAACAACATTTGAAACAACATGTTCTCTTTATCATTCAAAGTATAACATACCACAATTATATGTAAGTCATTTAAAAGTTAGATCTATATTAGCTTAACTTAACCAAGTCGAGTAAAGTTGACCACTTAATTCAATTATCAAATTACATTTAATTATCTCACTAGGTCATTATCATATATTTACTAAGATTTTAGTTAATCTAAATATATCTATTTTAAACCAAGTTCACTGTATATTTAAAATCCATATTAAACCTAATTTATATTCATTCATTCCATTAATACATTATTAAACCTAAATTAGAATATACAAAGTAAAATCGGTAGCTTGAATTGGAAATCCAATTCATAAATTAAGTTAGTAAAAACTTGAATTTTAGTTCAGCTTTAGGTTTAAGAGTTGATATTTATCTTCAAAATTTATAGGATTTAAGTAAATAGTATTTGGGTTAAAATGACTAGATAGAACTTTTTTATAAAATTTAAATACTTGAATTTTTTTAAATTTGGTTTATTTGATGATTGAAAGAAAAGATGTACTAATTAAAATTGTTGAGATGAAAACGAAATTTGATCTGTTAGAAAAATAATTAAAATAAATAGATAAATTGAAGGAAATAGGGTTCAAATCTGATAATTAAAAAGATTTAAGAAATTTGATTCATTAAATGGATAACTAAAGTAGATAATAGATTTGAAAGGAGCATTTATAAGTTTAGATTATGTTGGCCATGGTTTACGCCAACATGGTTATTTGGATGTTTTGTCATTGAAAGTGTTTCAAACAAGTACCCTTTATATATGAGTATTGGTGATTTATATTTATTTGTAGATTAATGTTTCATAGCCTTAACGTGTCCAACTATGTTAGGGACAAGTGACGAGTTGTAATGTCATTAGATTAGGGTGTTACAAATATGATATAATTCTTAGTTGACTCTAAATAAAACGAACATGCATTGCATGACGGCATAACTTGCATTTACATGGTAAACACACTACATATTAGCATTTTAGTTCTATGGTAACTCTAAGTTTTCCTTGTGAATAGAAATTAATATTTTGTTCTACAAGAAGGGTTACCATTGGTCTATAAGATCCAGGGGAACTAAGCAGGTACCTAAGGATGTCGCCTGTGGTGTTGACAAGAAATGCCTAATACTAAGTAAAGTTTCTAAGTTCTAATGACAAGTTGAGTTATAATATTATCTATATATATATAATATATATATTAAATAATGATGAATAAAAACTTCTCCTTTCTTAGTTTTTAGTCTCATCTAAGTGTGATTTACTTGAGCTGGTTCCTTCAACCCTCAAGAGAAGGCATAAATCTCCATTGTTTTGGAATTCAGTCATTTAAATTATGTATGTCTCATATGGTTGATTGTTACATTGCATATATTTACTAACTATACCTACTTAGCATTTGGTTTATATATGTTCTAGTCGAATTATTCAATGAGTTGTGGTTTAGCTCGTACCCCTATAGTTTTTGTGCAGGATTAACTCATGCTGGGAATGGGCTAGAATTATGTGAAGAGCATTCCCACATTAAATTACTTGAAGATAGGAAGATGGAAATACAGACTTAGAATAAGAAATAGATAAACTGTATGGTTTTTTGAGATTTTGTTTTACGTAAATTAAACTTAGATTGCAAATTAGATTGATTGCATAATAGTATTAGATTTTGTTTTATGTAGGCGATCTATCATATTTTACTATTTAATAGGAGATACCGACTCTCTGCGGTTTTGTTGAACTATACGAAATCGGATTTCCTTTAATTATCAAAATGTAGTTATACAATTGAAACTTGTAAAGAAAATAACTAGGTAGAACCTTACAGTTTCTAACTTACAAGATTGTTTTCATATTACGGGTGCACACGTGATATGATAACTTCAAGTCAATCCTACTAAACCCCTTTTTGAGGTATGACAAACTTAACTTCTCTAAAAAGTCTTGAAATATATAAACCAAAGGAGACAGAAAACTTAAGGCTTATATATGAGTGAGAGTAGCCTTAGACGTATAATTTCTACATTTAGAATAGAAAAAACATTCATGCCCTTATGATCTGTATTAACTTAGGCATTTGTGTCACGCCCCAAAGTGTGCCCTATACGTGACAGTTCGCCACACTCAAAATTTAGACTCAAGTAAGACAACCTTAGTCTTCCCATGAGTTTGAACATCGGGTGTAAGGCTCGCTCTCAACATTTATAAACCATACTTTGCTTCGTAGTAGCTGAAGGAGACATACATAGCAGCAAGAACGTAAATCATGAACGTCTTACAGAGAATTATTCTATTACATGAACTAGGAGGCATACCCCCGATACAATACTAAAAATTTTTAAGCTCACAAAGTTCCTTGTATTATCCTTCGGACACTGGTTCCAGGAAACAGGATTAGAAGTCCATTTCTACTTTTAGGTCCCTGCCTTAACAAAAGCTCCTCAACCTTTAAAAGCTGTACCTGATGTCCTTGGGTCCTCGGAGATAGCCAAAGGTATTCATACTGCAACAGGAAACTATTGGGGTATAAGCCACACTAGCTTAGTGAGTGAAAACTTCCGAATCACAATTAATACAAACACTCAAGCAAGTAATTAATCAACCAAGTGAAATGCATCAAACGAGTGAGTTCAACAAACATATGACCAGCCAAAAATCATATGTGGATGGACTTACGCTCTCCATCCCGGGTTAGCAGATTTAAGCTCACGGTCAACTGAACAACATTTCGTTTTATGGATCACGATTAACCAACATATATTCGTTTTATGGATCACGATTAACCAACATATTTTCGTTTTATGGATCACGATTAACCAAAATATATTCGTTTTATGGATCACGAAAAACCAACAAATGCTAATGCTCCATCCCCATCGTGATGTGAGTGAGTTCCATTATAATTGAGGCCCAATAATAGATTAATCCAATTCTTTTAGGTGGCCAAGCAGTGCACGCAGACAATCAATTCTACTCATCTCTACACAACCAATAACTTATCACCTGGTTCCGATATTCCTCAAGTTCAATTTCGCATATCAACAACAGACGATCATAATTCCCAACTAACCCCATCATACATAATCATTCTTTTTATCTTTGCCTAGCAACTAGTACGGCTATCATTACAATCACAAGCAATAATTGAAATCGGAAGAGAAACTCACTCGGCCATGGTACGCCGATCTCTTAATAACGGTGGTCGGGTGATACGGTATCATCGTGCTCGGGATCACCTACCAAATAAGAATAGCCTAATAAGAATCTCATCACTAAACTAATTCAAGCTAGGTATCTAAACTACACAAAATCGGAATTCTCGCTATTTGTGGAAGTTCCAACTTAAAACGGCCATAACTTGGTCATTTTAACTCGGAATTTCGCAAATTTTATATCGATCTCTATCTACTTCGAAAGATATATCTATATCTAGTATTATTTTCATGTTTTGAAAACATTAAGGTCATGGAACAGTGGGATCAGTTCTGTTCTGTCACTTTTTCAATTCCAAAAAATCGTTTCTCATTTGATAAAAATGTTCCTAGTTGATGATTCATGTATAGATGGTATATGAATGAATTCCTAATATGAATGTCATGAAGTGAGCTTAATATATGCATGGTTTTGATGATCTTTGATGATGAGCTCTTATGAACTTCTATTTTGTAAGAATTCTATGATATTCACCTATGAAAAGCTATTCTTTCCAACTTTACATTTCCTAGTGTTTTGATGATTTTATCCTTAGAATTTACTTACTATCCAAATAAAAATGGGTTCTCAATATCTATATTAATTATGACCTTCATTTATGCATAAAAATCCACATTTTTCATTAGGTAAATATGTTTTTAAACAAGCTACTCACAAAAATCCGAATTTTGTAACTTTTATTTTCTTACATTTTCCTTATGAGAGAACTCGTTTAATGCATCAAAAATTGAAGCTTCATTATATCTATTATCTAAGGACCTCATTTAACTCATAAAACATCCAATTTAAACTTGAATACTAGGTGTTCATGTAGGCATGGTTCTAAATTACGAATTTTACTTCTAATCACCATCTCAATATTTTTCATTCTAACTCCACTACTTGCTTTACATTTTTATCATGCCTAAACTCATCTAAACTTATGAAAATCATTCCTTAAGGGTATCTATTACATATACTTTCCAATTTTTATGAAAAACATGAGTTTTAAAGTGGTTTTGATGGTCTTTAAGGTAGGGTTCTAAATCCATCCGAATTTCCAACAAATCATTTTTTAACAAAACCTTTTCTTTTTCAATTTTCTTGCCTTCTATACATGGAGATCTACTATCTAACATATCTATCCATAAGCAAGGCTACGTTTTTATGATCATTCATGCATGAAAATTAAAATAACCATATGATCATGAATGTAGATGAAGATATAAATGTCTAAACACTAGATCTACTAAACATAATGCATGAATCATAAGTTTCATGGTATGAACATCAATATGTATGCAAGATCTCTACTTTACATGCATGAACAAGAGAATATCTTAACAAAAACTCATTTAAACACTAGATCCATGTCTTGTGATGGCTTGATGTTCTTGTTCAAGTGTTTTCATGTCCCTAGTATATGCTCATTGGGATTAAATGGGAAAACACACAAGAAATAGCTTTGCCATTATAAGGTTTAGGAAGAACAAGGCTTAAAATCTACATACCAATGGAGATCAAAGGTAGAAATGAAGAGGATTTGAGTTGAATGTGTGAGAGTAAGAGAGGGGGGGGGAGGCGCTCACGGCAACTATAGGAGGGAAAGAGAGAGTTTTTCTCTTTGAAAGAAAATTGGACAAGTGAAAAATGAAGAGAGAGAATGAACATTTAGCTTATATATTAAATAGATTAGGGTTTTAGTTAAATAAAATAAGTGAAGAAAAGGCAAAAATGAGGGGGAAATAGGGGAGGGGGCGCCAGCCAAGAGAGATGGGAGAGAGAGGGGATTTTAATTTTTAACAAATTTGTATTTTATGTAATTAAAATGTAATAAATGTAATAATTATTTAAGAGACAAAAATCCTTGAGAAAGAAAATTGAAATGAGTAGTTGTAAGGATGTAAGAATAGGGTATGGGTAGTGTGTAGTGTAGGTTGTACTTGTGAATAGTAGACAAGATATCTACTTTACCGGTTGTAACAAAAACACGGGAAAAGGCTATAATTATAATTTTTATAGCCCGGAAAATTATAAAATTGGTATTTTTGGAATCCTTATAAAATTACGGTTCTAATGAATATTCCGGAACATTTTTCTGAGTTCGGAGTCCCGGGGCACGCTTTTCCGTAATTCCCAGTTCCTCTATCAAACTTGTTCATAAAAATCACTTCCTCTATGCTTGGACTAACACTAGGAAATATAGGAATGTACCATTGGGCAATTTAGAAAACTCTTAAAAACACCATCCTGGGGCACACCATTCATGATTGATTGCATTCTACTCATTTGAGCTGTGGGTGATGCCACTTGTGCCTGAAGTTGAGAAATTGTATCTGACTCATACATTGCAGCTACTTGTCTTGGTCTGTTCCTTTCTCTATTCCCATTGAATGTGTTCGATGCCATTTCTTCAATCAATTCTAAGAATCTGCAGCACTTTTCTTCATCAAATTGCCACCAGCCACAGCATCAATCATTGTCTTCAACTGATCACTAAGGAAAGTATAGAAGATCCTAACAAAATCATGCAAAGAAATCCCATGGTTAGGAAAACGCCTAAGAAATTCCTTAATCCTTTGCCGGGCTTCATAAAGTGATTCACCCTCATACTAGCGGTAGGAGATACTCAATTGGATCTTCTTGCTTAGTGGAAAGAACTATTCTAAAAACTTCTGTGCCATTTGATCTCAATTTGTTAAGGAATAAGGGGGTAGTGAATTCAACCAACTCTTTGCCTTATCTCTGAGAGGAAAAGGGAATAATCTAAGGCGTATTGCATCATCCGATACCCCATTGCTTTTAATAGTAGCACAAATCTGCAGAAAATTTGTCAAATGATCATGAGGATCTTCTGAAGCTCCCCCACCAAATTGATTTACTTGGACCATTTGAATTAAAGCAGGCTTCAACTCAAATTATTTACTTTTATTGCAGGCCATGCTATGGATGGTGCAACTCCATCAACCGTGGGCATAAAGTACTCCCACATCGGTCTATGATTTTCATTAACAACTTGATATGGCTCAATCTCATTTCCAGCAACTTGAATGGGATTATTCTCATTTCCATAAGCTTGAATTGGATTGTTCTCGTTCCCAGCAACTCAGGTCATTGCGATTCCCATCAACTTGATTTGGATCATTTCCATTTTCGTTTCTATCCATGGTTCCTAAATCTGCAAGATTGACTCTTCTTTCTCTAAACCTCATGTGAAATGTCCTATCAATCTCTAGATCAAAACGAAGATCTTCTGATGAAGAACTTCTTATCATTAACTGCAAGAGAGATCAATTGGATTAAAATTGATATGATATGCCAGGAAGAGAAAGAATTAAATTGCAAAATAAAATAAACGACTAAAGTAGTAGATACTAAGATTTTTCCTAATATTGCCTTGCCAGATCCCCTGCAACGACGCCAAAAACTTGATCTGCTTTTACTGATCGTATCAAATTATAAATTTATAAACCCAAATTAACTCCTACGATCAAGCCAGGCAAGTATACTTGTGAACCCCCAAAGTTTTGTGATTGATTTAGCTTAAACCCTAATTGGGAGATCAACTAGAAACCGTAAAGTCAACAAAACCCTAGTTACACCTAGTAGTTTAAGTCCAGCAATCCCATGTTTGCAACCTTAAGAAAGTAAGTAAGAGATTAGTATGTAGAATAGTTCGTAATAGCATAAGGAAGCTTAAAAAGATTAGATTAGTAAAACCACAAATCGTTTGGAACCCCAACGGATACAGTTCTTGAAAAACATGTCTCGGGGCACCATTAGACTCGTAAAAATATAAAGTTTTCAAAAAATCAGTTTTATAATTTTCCGGTAAGTAAAAATAACAGATATTGCATTTATACACGTATTTTCTTACTACCGGTACTTTATTAGTCATATCTATTTTACATTACACTATTCATTACTATTCTACACTATTCATTTATCTCTACTTTTTCTAACACTTATTCTTACACTCTATACACCTATTATCTTTACTTTTTACCTTTTTTATAACTTTATTTCACATCTACTTTATTTATTATTACAATTAATCAACAAAAATACAAAAATAAAACACTCTCTCCCCTCTTCATGGATGGTCGGTGCCCCTCCCTCTCTCTCCCACTCAATTTCTTTTTAATTTTTCTTTATTTAAAACAGACAAAATTCACTCCTCATTTTCCTATAAATACCTTCTCCTTTTTCACTTCTTTCACATAATTACTACCTACAAATTCACTACCAAATCTCTCTAAAATTTTCCTCTCAAAACTCTCTCCACATACACTCTCAAAATACTCTGAAACTCCTTCTACATATACAAAACCCATTCACACATAATACTCCAAAACATTCTTTAGGTAAAAATTTTCTTTAAAAATTTCTTCTTGCCATGCCATGTAACTTTGCATGACCATGATGTGAGTTTCCAAAAACTAAATGTTATGGAAGCTACACTATGTTCATGTATTGTTCTTGTTCATGAATATCTATTTATATATTTATGTTGTTACTTTACCTTATTCATATTATTATTGTTATTATATCTAATTAAGTATAATTATATATCTACATATATATATATATTCTTTAGAGCAAATAAGCTCACTTACAATTTATTTACTTTCATGCAAAGTAATTTATTTATTTCTTTCTTTGCAATTTATATATTTCATGTTGTTTTAAGACTAGTCTCTAGTCTTAGACTTGTCATCATTAAGTCAAAACAATTTTCTCTCTTTTATTTTGTCTCTTTCTTTTTGGGACTAGTATACTTCTTAGTCCCGGGAGTCTTGAAGAAGCTAAGACTCCCAATACTTGACTTTATTTATTATTTATGTTATTTTTTGTTGTTATTATTTCTCATAATCATGCCCATAAAAATTGTTGTCCAAACCTTTAAGCTTTAATTATACTTTTACAAAAAGGGAATTTTATCACCTAAAAATGGTTTTATATGAAAGTTAGAATCTATGGTTTAACAAAGTAAATTTGTTCTTTTCAAAACTTTAAGAAAAACTCACTACAATTTTTGAAGCTACTCTTGTTTTGAAAAGCTTTTTAATCATTTCTATATTACCTTGTTTTCTCAAAAGAAGATGACTTTTGGTACTAAAATATTTTCCATAAAAAAAACATAATATGAGAAAACCCCATAAAAGGGGAATGAGAGTTTTCAAAACCAAGATTTTTCGAGTAATAATCAAAGAAAAAATTGTATAGAAAAACTAATAGAAAAAGTGACACTGATATTGAAAAATCCTAAAAGAAAAATAGAGAAATCTGAAAGTATTAAAAAGTCTTTAAGAAAAATAGTAAGATAAACATGAAATAATTCTTTGAAAACAAAAGAGTCAAAATATTCATTTTAAAGGATTTATAAAATGGATTTCTTGCAAACTATGATTTTCTACACTTTTAATTAACATTGTTTTACTCAAGAAATTTGGTTGGACAACAAACACTTGAACATGGATGAAATGTGAGCTATATCTATGAAAAAGGAATTTCTCAACTATATAGATAACTAAGTATTTATCAAAGCAATTTTCGAATGGTTTAATGTTTGAAACAAAATCCTTTTTGGATGGGAAAATTCGTAGTGAATCTGATCACTCCTGTTTCAGAGACTAAATGGCCTAGTTTGATGAAAATAGTTTTAGAATTGGATAGATATTTTCGAATAGGTAGAAATCGGTATATTATATGCGCAATTCCGAGTTAAAATAACCAAGTTATAGCCATTTTAAATTGGAATCATCTTTTGTACGAGCTTTGACGTTCTTATGACATAGTTTTGACAAATTTCAAGAAAGTTATCAAGAAATACTCATTTTGGGTATTTTCCTTGACCAGGTGATTCCAAGGAAGAATACCTGTAATATATAAAAAAAATTATAAAGAAGGGCAAAGGAATGTCATTTGTCAATTAAGGAGAGGGAAATTTTGGTCATTCCTAATAAATGAGATATATAATAATCATCCCTCACATTGATGATGGTCAATAGATCCTTAAAGATAGTAAATTTTCAATAAAATTATGATAAAGGGCAAAAGCTGTCATATGTTGAAAAATAAGAGGGTTTTATGGTCTACCTTAGTATTAAGTTGAGGGTTTTATCTATAATATAGAGATGTTTGAATAATCATTTTTGACAAAGAAAAATTGGTCTTTAGGCTGTCGGCCTATATGTGAAAGTTGCCGGCGTAAAGCTCTCGAACTTTTTGTGAAGATTGGTGAAAGCCGGCATAAAGGTCGCCGGCATAAGTACAAAGCCCGTCGACATTGAAGGAAAGGCCACCGGCGTAGGTGCTAGCTTTCCTACCCGAAATGTTTATCATAAATAGAATTTTAGGGTTCGTATTTCTCACAAGTTCTTCCTTTCTTTTTGACCAGAGAGTGTCTGTTAGGGTTTTGAGAGCACTTGAGAGGGAAATCTGAAGGAAAACAAGATCTTTGATTCGAGTAAGTCGATCTAAACAAGATTCATGCAGATTTATATGGAAACAACATCTTTCTCATAGATTTTGGTGATTTTGAAAGAGTTCTTTCGAGAAACCCTAATTTTCAATTATGATCTATTCTACGGGGAATCGATCAAGGAGTAAGATTTGAATCAAGTAAGTTACATCTTCTTTATCATGGATTTGAAATGAAAAGATTATTTTCGACGACTCATGCATGTTCTTATTAATTTCTCAAATCTAGGGTTTTGGAGGAAGTTATTCTTTTCTGGGATTTTGTCTGTTGATAATTGAAGAAAACCTAGGGTTTGGTTTCAGGAAGAATTAAAGGTGAGTTCTCATCCTATAAATTAAAGATTCTATAAAAGTTCGATTTTATGGAGAAATTTGTCTGTTCTTGTTGATTTCCATATTAGGATTTTAGAGAAAGATCTGTTCTTTTGGGATTTGAGGAGTTTGATAGAAGAAGAAGAAGTTGCTATTGTAGTTTCCATAAAAGGAGATTTGGAGATTTTGTTTTGTTGTTAATAAGAGATTTGTGGATTTGGAGAGATTGTTCCTGGAATTGGAAAAGGTACGACCTTTCCTTGTTTGCTATATTTGCTTGCAGGTTTAGTTTTCTGATTGTTGTTTGTAGGAACAAATATATAAATGAACTTAATTCTATTTGGCTTAATTTGTTTTTCTGGATGTCTTTGGCTTTGACCAGTACAGACCTGGCAGACAGTGATACTAGTGAGGCACCCTGATGATCCTTGTGTGTCGTCTTCCCTAGTGGAGTTGCACTTGGAGATGATTCCAGTAGATTTAGGTGATTTGGCAGTATGGCCCTAGGTGTTTGGGGAGTACCTATTCACTAATATATGTATATAATTACCTATTTTCAAAGAGTTGGTTGATTTTCTCATGGAGTCTGAGTTACTCCAGGTTCGGGACTAATGTACAGTAGTTCTAAACTGTGTTGATTTGCTGGCTTAATAAAGATAATAATATGATTGTTTGCATTAGATTAAGTTACATTTGATATATATGTTCCGTGTGCATATGCATTTGTTTTGTGGATTAGCGTACTAGGCGATTTCGCTCATTCCTTTCATTTTTCAGGTACAGGTGATGAGGATGTAGTATTTGATTTATCTGGTTATGATTTGTACATAGATCATGGGGATGACGATAACATTCCAGATTACCCTGTTGAGGAATAGATTCAGATATAGATTTATATGAGAAGAATTTTGAGATCATTTACAATATTTTAGAACTATATTAAGAATTTATACGTTAAAAAGGATTTTTGAAATTTTATGTATTTTGGATTTGTTGGATTTGGTTTTGCCAACATTGTTTGGATCAACAGGATGTTTGAAAAGATTGTTATTTACAAGTTTTATAGGATTTGAACTTTCTATTGTATCCTCTGAGAAAGTTATAGAGATTATATTTTATATGTTTTAAATTGTGGTGTTAGAATGTTATAGCCTTTGCATGTCCTATTCAAGAGAGGACACGTGGTGGGTTGTAATTGCGAACAGGTTAGGGCGTTATAATACCCATACCTCGAGGATTATTTGTGCTTGTAGTTTAGTCTCATTAAAACTAAGGAAAGATAAATTGATATGTATGTGAAAATTGTTGAAAGAATTCTAAGAATATAGAGATGAGAATTGATTGTAAGAAATTGTTTGTTCTAGTATAGTACTTGATATGTATGAAATTTTATGATCACCTTAAAACTGCTAATAATGATGCTATGATATCTTAAATAAATTGATTCATGCATATCATGAATTGAGTCACATTGCATGGGGTTATTATCCTTGGGTGAAAAGGATAGTAGCACGGTCGAAAGCGACACTTAGCAGCTATGATTGAAAGTGATTGCTTGGCGACATGAAATCAAACCAATGCTTGGCGGAAATCCGGAGGCATGGCTCAACCCGAGTAGACTTTATATGCTTGGCGGTAATGATCGAAAGCATAACTTAACTAAAACTACTCATTTTGAGATTACACATCACCAAACCCCGAATGGAGGGAATAAATCCATTCAATATATAGTTCCCAAAAAAGTATATGCTTTGTTTGCTCACGTGTATGTTGCATTTCACTTGATTGCTTAAATAACTTGTTTGAATTTTACTACACAAGTAATTTACTTATGGAAATAATTCTTACTAAGCCTATTAGCTTATATCCCTATAGATATCTTTTGTAGTTTACCTATTTGTGGTTGAGGCCACGTGAACCCTACAGCCAGGTATTATCCATTTTGGTTAAGGAATTTTTAGAAGAAGTTTAGTGTTAGATAAAATGTAAACTTCATAGAAAATTTCTTGTAATAGATTATAGTTATTTTGGCAGGGAAATGGCCCTAAGACTTATAAGATAATTATTATGAATGAATGACTATTATGAATCCTCTTTTCTTACATTGTTTTTATATCTTCTTAAGCTTCATAATTCCATGAATGGTCCTCTAAATTTATGAGAGCACGCATTACACTTAATACTGAAGCTTATGGGAATGACTAAGGTTGTCATACTTAAGCTTTAATATTGAGTGTGGTGGACTGTTATGTTTAGGGTACCCTTTGGGGCGTGACAATATCTACCTACAGTAGTAAAGAATTAAAACGGGTGGGCAAACCCCTAGATTTTTCGATGATTTCTAAGTTTAAACCATGGAACCGGAAGTCAACCAAAAACCCTAGTCAACAAAAACCTATGCCAAAACCTTAGAGTTTAGATCCAGCAATCCCATGTTCTTAAACCCTAAACAACAAAATTAAGTTAATGGCTTGTAATAGTTCGTAATTATATAGGGAAGTATAAAAATATTAGATACGTCGATTTCTAGTGTTTATCGGATTCGAATAGGATCAGTTTTCGAAAACCGTTCTTGAGAACACCAGAAGTTAAAAATATTCTGTTTATACCAATAGACTCGTAATAACATAAGAAACCCAAAAATATCAGTTTCGTAATTTTTCGATAGCTAAAAACTACATATATTGCATTTATACACGTATTTTCTTTACTACTGGTAACTTATTAGTCTTGTTTACTATTCATTGTACTTCTCTACTGTTTATTACTATTCACCTATCTCTACTTTTCTTTGCTACCTATTCTCACTACCTACATACTTATTTTCTTACTTTTTACCTTTCCAATATATCTTATATCAAATCATATCTTACATATTAATTATTTTCTTACAAAATACAAACAAATCAACTCACACATTCTCTTTTTTCCCTCCAAGAGGTGCCACTTTCCCCTCTCCCTCTCTATTTATTTTTCTTTTTTAATTTATTTTATTACATTAAATTTTCACTTCATAAATTTTATAATTACCCCATTTCCCTCCACCTCTTTCACACCTTCATTTCATACAACAAAACTCTCTCAAAATTTCTCCACAAAAATTCTTCTCTACCAAAACACTTTCACCAAACATTCATAAAATCCCTCTCTATACATAAACCATCTACTACATACCATCAACCACATAAACATACATTCATTACCTTCTTCCTACTACAAAACACTTTAGGTAAACTTCTTTCCAACAATTCATTTTAACTATGTCATCTAACTTAGCATGACCATAGTGTTGTTTTGAAACTCACATGAGTAGTAAAAGCAATAATAATATATATATATATATATATTTTGTTCTTGCACATGAAATTCCTATATTATTATCTTCTTATTATGCTTCTATATATGTTGTTACTAATGATATTATTGTTGTTATTATGCTCTAATCTAACTCTACATATATATTATTAAGTATATGTATGTATATATTTTTAGAGCCTAATGCTCACTGATTTTCTCTAACTTGCTATTATTGCTTTTTCCTTTTCTTTATTTTTCTTTTTTCTTTTTGGGACTTAGTCTCGGGTTGCCTTGATGAAGTTAAGGCTCCCCATGCTTGACCAAGTTACCTTGACGA
Source organism: Combretum micranthum (assembly GCA_024138025.1). Classification (NCBI taxonomy): domain Eukaryota; kingdom Viridiplantae; phylum Streptophyta; class Magnoliopsida; order Myrtales; family Combretaceae; genus Combretum; species Combretum micranthum. The sequence continues at coordinate 640,750 of JAMXBD010000074.1, read as the reverse complement.
AGTTAAGATTCCCAATACTTGATATATTATCTTGCTTATTATTACTATATTGCTTATTAATATTATCTTACTTCTTATCTTATATATTTTCATCATTTTTCATATTATGTGCTCATGAACATGCATTATCATAATGATCTTGTCTCAACAAAAAATTAAAGTAGATCTTTTTTTAATAAAGGAAAATTGAACTAAATTCTCTTAATATATAAATTTATGTATAAATCAAGATTTTATTAGCAAACCCATAGGAAAATCATTTTTTACAACTTCTTGTCAAACTCACTAAGATTTTTCTTAAATAACAATGAAGATGATTTCATAAAAGAAATTAACAAACAAAATAAACTCTTTTTTCTTTAATAGTAGACCACATAAAGTTTATCAAAACTTAGCATCAATGTTTTCTTGGTAAACAAATTTTTCATAAAATTTTACTTGTAGGACTTAAACTAACTCCATAATAACAACAAAAATAAAACTAGTTTTCTAAGTTAAGATAGAAATCAACCTTCTAATCTATAAACCCACATATAAAATAAAGGATTTCCAAGTATATAAATAATAAACTCATTTTCAAAAGAAATAAAAATATAAGAATGATGATTTCAAAAACAACAAATTTTATCAACAACTTAAACAGAATAAATTCTTTCTAAGAAAAATTGATAGCAAACTTAAGGAACTAAGTTTTAGAAATAAAAAATTATTTCAAAGAAGTTAGCATATGAGAATATAAGGATAAAAAGATTTGTTTAACAAAACCATTTTTCTTTACAAAGGAAATTTATACAAGATAAAAATCACCATAAGCTATCCATAACTTAATAAAAACTTTAGAAGCTTACTTTTTGCCACAAAAGCAAAAGTTTGTAAAAGATTAAAAGTTAAAAGGAAATTTACTTGTTTTAAGAAAGAAATTAGAAAAACAAAATAAGAATATACTTTTTTACAATAACCTAAGAAATTATAAAGTTTCTCCAAAACACTTAAGGAATTTGTTAAGTTTTAACACCATTAAAATAAATTGTTTTACTAAAAATAATCGTTGAGACAACACCATTAGAATCTTGCATATAATATGAGTCTATATAAATACTCAAAGGAATTTTCAACCATATATGTATCTATATTTTTTCCAAAAGAATTTTGAATAAAAATTGAGTTTGGAAATTGTTTTGCAAAACTGGGATTTCTCGTTTTGGTTCTGTACCGAGGCTTTTGGGAAGCCAAATGACCTTTTATATAGAAAATAACCTTAGAAATGGATAAATCTTTTCGAGTAGGTAAAAATCAGTATATTATATGCGAAATTCTAAGTTAAAATGAGCAAGTTATGGTTATTTTAAATTGGAACTTCCCTCTATACGAATTTTGACGAACCTAGTAACAATAGAATTACAAGTTTAAGTAGAACTTCCAAGAAATACTTATTTTGGGTATTTCTCTTGTTTATGTGACAAGAAGACCGAGTTCCCGTATCCTAAAGATTTCCTTGACTAGAAGTATCCGCATAAATGACTGAGTGAGTTTATTTCTTACATATTTGCACTTATGATTTTGCTTGTAAAATGGTGGCATTAGAATTAAGGAAAAGATAAAATGGAAAATGCATGTGCTCTACATACTTGGTTAAAATTATGATTAAGCATATCGAGGTATGAATTGTTTATAATGAATGTTTGATCTAGTATAAGATTGATTGTATGCAATTATATGATCACCCACAAAATATTTAATTATGTCATGAGTACTTAACTAAAATAATTCATGCATGTCATCGGGTGAGTTCATTGCATTTATTACTATACCTTTAGTGGGACAAAGGCTTAGTAAGGAGATTCTTAAAGTCTATAATTTCTATAAAGCAATAAGGCATCAATCGAATCAACTAGCGATGAGAAACATCCGAATAAAACATATTTGGCAGCTATGTAGTGGCTCAGAAATAAACTACAAATAAGTTGGATCATGTAATTTTCTTTTGGAAAGATAACAAACAAGAACTATCATGAAGTTATGCTATACAATGGTGGCCTTTGCGGTCCAAAATACCTAACCACCGAATGGAGGGGTAAATCCATTCAAACATATGATTCCCAAAAAATCATATGTATTGTTTGCCCACGTGCTTGTGCATCTTATATGGTTGCTTAAATAAAATTGTTTTGATTATTGGATGTCAAGTGTTTAGTTATGGAAATAAATCTCACTAAGTTAGTAGCTTATACCCTCTTAGATATCTTTTGCAGCTCTCGTACCTTTGGTTGAAACCAAGAGGTTATTTTTACCTAGGTAAGGCTTCCAAAGCTAAGGTGTAAGCTAAAGGTAGATGTGGACTCCAAGAGAAGATTCAAAAGTGTAAAAATCGTGTTATGATAGACTTTTTATTAGTCTTGGTTATCTTTAATAGGGGAATGCCCCTTAACGCTATAAAGATTCCTTAATAGTTTTTTCATGAACCTTGGTTATATTGTTATGATTTATTTCTTTAATTGCTATTGTGTATAACTGCTTAAACGGCATGATCCAAAGTTTGGTCCACTACGATAGCGAAGGCACGCCTTACACTCGATATCGAGACTTTTGGGATGACTAAGGTTGTCATACTTAAGCCTTAATATTGAGTGTGGCGGACTGTCGAGTTTAGAGTACCCTTTGGAGAGTGACAAGGTATCGCCCACAAGGATCTAAGGAACAAGTACTAGTAATACCCTTTTTCTACTATTTAGCCTAAATTTTCTTATGTGAGTATTAACTAAAATCACTAATCAACTAAATAAATTAAACTATTAATTCCTAGAACAGATTTTGAGTGCTTAATCTTGATCCACCCTAAACTTTAATATCTCATGATAATGGTTTGATTAACAAGTATTTAGTTCTTGAACTGTAGGAACTCAAAATTAAATCAACTCCCTCAAGTTAATTGATTCCTAATCTTATATGAGATAATGGAGACCTCTCTCTCACCAACATCTTATAAGATTGCATAAAAGAATAAAAACCCTAATTCAAGATCAAAGCTTTATTGTAGAAATCTGAAGTTTTCTTATCTCTAGGTAAAACATGCAAATTCTCTATTCATGAGAATCTATCTTATTAGATGAAACCTCTTTCTATCTAATAAGAATCAAACATGTAACAAATCTGGCCACAACTTATTATAAGATAATTAAAATACATGAATAGATCCAAGAACATCAATAATATCAATCAAACATCAATTTCAACACAATGTTTAGGGTTTCGCAAGACTAGGGCATGAAAAATTTACTCCCCCATACAATTTACAATGAATGCACAAGAATTAGAGAAGTAAACATTAAGCATGATAAAACAATAAACTTGATACGCTACTATTGATCGTATCAATTTATAAAATTTATAAACCTAATTCAACTCCTACAATCAAGCTAGATAAGTATACCTATCTATAGTAGTATAGGATTAAAAACGAGTGTCGACCATAAGGATCTAAGGAACAATTACTAGAATTATCCTTTTTCTACTATTTAGCCTAAAATATGAAACAATATCTATGATTAACTAATGATAAACTAAATTATACAACCCTAAGATTAAGATTAATTATTTATGCTTTAACAACTTAGAAATCAATCACAAGACATACCATTTATCTTGATTCACCCTAAACCTTAATTTATCACAACAAAAGATTGATTAGTGAATATTTATGCTTTGCATTATAGAATACACAATCAAATCAATTACTCCCTCGAGTTAATCAATTCCTAATCCTACATGAGATAATGGAGACCTCTCCCTCTCTAATGCCACATAAGATTGCATTAAAAATCAAGATTCTTAAACAAAGATGAAATCTTTATGCAAAAAATCAAAGTTTCCCTACCTCTAGGTGAAACATGTGATTTTTCTATTTGTTCAGATCTATCTTATTAGATGAAACCTCTTTCTATCTAACAAGAATCATGCAAGCAACCAACTTTGTACACCAATCAATTGCAAGAAAGTTAAAACACATGAATAGATACAAAACTTAAACTTTTCACTAATAAAAAAAATATTCAAATCATTTAGGTTTAGGGCTTCACAAGATTCAGGGCATGAACAATTACTCCTCCATAGGATTTACAATAAACACAACAAATTTAGAGAAGTAAAGATGAGACATCATAAAACAATGGAACCCTTTATTTGTCTTGCAATCTCTAATGGATCTCAAGCAATTTCTCCTTCTTGGCGGCTCTTTTCTCTCTTAGGGTTTCTGGAGATGTGAAAGGATTGATTCAAGGATATGAGGAGACAAGCGATTATAAATGGTTATGAAACTATTGAAATTCTATGGCCTCCTTTAGAGTGTCTTTTCCTCTCCTAGGGTTAACAGAAGTGTGAAAGGGTAAGTAACTAAAAGGTTGGGACAGTTAATTATAGAATTATAACCGTCCTGCAATGTACCCCGCCATGTACACGACCGTGCTGGTGGTAGGGTACTTTGGAAACTCTTCAATTCCTTCGCTGATCAAGGTCTTTTCATCAACACAACCTTATATACTTCTTGGGCAGCAACTTGGGCACATTTTAGAGTAGTTTCTAATCACTTTTCACCCTTGAACACTAGCATGTACGTGCCCATGTTGTAGGTTATGTACATTGTAAAAATCAACTTTTGTATACTTTGCAATTTTTTGCCGTTTTTGCTTGAATCATCCTTAAATCTTTGAAATATCATCTTTAAACCTTGAAAACAAATATTAATCAATTAAGCATGATTTTCTTAGTAAATTCACATCAAATCTATATAAAAATCATATCAAATAAGTATTATGAATACGAATCTTTTAACACTTATAAAAAACCCTTGATGTTTTGTCATCTCCGATGTTGGTACGATACCTTTTTCCTCAAAGCTTATGTTTTTCTTTCTCTTTACGGTTTAGAATATGTCTAAGGTTAAAAATATAAGGAGAAAAGCGGCTATTTATAGATTTGTAACTGATGAAAGTTCTACCATTGCTCCTGCACAGCCATGCTCGGGGTTGTTCACCCTAAGAAGTCTTCATTTTCTTCTCTTGTCGCATTTTTTTTCTCTAGCACTACTCTCTACACTACTTGGGTAACAATTGGGGCATAAATTAAGATAGTTTCTGGTCACTTTTTACAGTTCAGCACTAGTATCTACATGACCATGCTGAAGATTGTACACAAGTGAAAATCAACATAATACTTTACCAAATTTCATCTTGTTTTTGCTTGAATCGTCCTTATATCTTTAAAATATCTCCTTTAAACCTTGAAATCAAATATTAAACACTTAAGTATCCTTTTCTTAATAAATTCACGTAAAATCTATAAAAAATCATATGCAATGAGTACTATATATAAGGATCTTTTGACACTTATCAAGAATCCATTCTAGTTTATTACCATAGTTGGTGGACTCTTTATCCTCTATGTGTTCGGTAGTGAAATCTGTCAAGACATGAGCTTTAATGGCTTTTGAAAGTCAGTGTTACACTTTGTATGTATTGAACTTGATAGCATACTTCTTCATCCAGCCTAAGGCATGTGACTTTTGCAAGATGTTGCACAATGGCTGGTTGATCAAGACAATATTTTGAGGAGCTTCAAAGTGAGGTCGTAGGCGTCTTTCCAAGGTCAACACTGCAAGGGAAAACTTTTCTTTCTTTAAATAACAACTTTTGGTCCCTAAAGAATGTGGCTAGCGTAATAAACAAGCCAGTTATCCCTCATTTCATCTCAAACTAGTGCAAAGGAGAAGGCTTAGCTATTGATGAATAACTATAAGTATAGCTCTTCTTTAAGATGGACTTTAGTAGCACTGACAGGTTAGCTAATGAAGCCTCCAATTCATTGAAGGATGCTTAACACTAGTTGATCCACTGAAATTCTATGGGGTTCTTCAACACCTCGAAGAACTCATCACACCTATTTATGCCCTTGGACATGAACTTGTTTAGCACAATGATCCTTCTAATTATTAATTGAACTTCCTTAACAAACTTAGGGGTTACATGTCCAATATTACCTAAATCTTCTTAGGATTTGCCTCAATGCTATGCTAAGTAACTAAGTATTCAAGGTCCTTGCCTAAGGCAACTCTAAGCATGCACTTATGTTATTTGAGCTTTATGTTGAAGTGCATTGGTTAACTGAATGTCTCACGCAAGTCCCAGAGATAGTCTTTGGGCTATCTACTCTTTGTAATCATATAATCCATATACACTTCTATATTATGCTTGAGCCAATTTTTAAAAAACTTTATTTCCAAACATTGGTAGGTCTCTATGATGTTCTTAAGGTCAAAGGGCACAACTTTATAGCAATATATCCCTAAACTGGTAATGAAGGAGGTATGGACTTCATCCTTTAGCTCCTTTCCAATTTAATTATAGCTTGAAAAGGCAACTATAAAGCTTAAAAGCATGTAACTTGACATTAAGTTGACAAGTAGTCGACCTTTAGAAGGGGAAAGTAATCTTTTAGGTAGGACATATTAAGGTCGGCATAGTTAGCATACATACACCTAGGGGTAGGCAAAAAAACTGATTAAACTGAGAAATCGAACCGAAATCGGAAAACCAATCCGAAAGATACGGTTAACCAATCCATTGATTTTAGTTTAGGTTCAAGGTTTCAATTTTTTTGGTTTTTAGTTTCGGTTTCGATTTGTAACCACAAAAAACCAACGATTAATGGTTAGCCGATATATATAAATATATAACATTATATATAATTAATTTTTTAAAATATAAAAGCTAAAGAGTTGAAACCCTAATGTAATATTATTAAGTATTGGTCAGAGTCTAAATTACTTTCACTACTTGTGTTTTAAGATATTATAGTTCTATTTATATGGACAAAGTTTTTATTTATTTATCTATTTTCTTTTAAAAGCTGTTGGGGTTGTGATGGAAAAGAAGTAATAAAAAAATATGAGCCTTTGATTTTTTGGGGATGAGTTTGAGAAGTTTTGAAACAATAGATATGACTATTATTTTTATGTTGCTATTTGTATTGCTCTCCTTTTTTGCATGAACTGACATAACTTTATCCATTACAGTTAAGAGAAGGTTTTAATAATATGTAACTTTAAGAAATAAAATAGTTTTTTTTTTTTATAGACCAATTGAAAATATGATTAACCACAACTTTTAGTTAACAATCATGCTAAATGGTTAAAAATCGAAAATCGAAAATATTAACTGAGAAAAATGATTAACCATTAATAATGGACCGGTTTAGGTTTGACATTTTAAAATACCGATTCTAATGGTTAGGTTCAAAAAATTGGGTCATGGACTGGTTAACCGGTCCATGCCCACCCTTGCATACAGCACTTCCCATTGGATTTCTTGATTAGCACAACATTGGCCAAATAGGATAGATATTGATCCTCGCTCATAAACTCAATCTTCAATAATGATTACACCTCCTCTTCTACCTCAGCTTGCCTTTCTAGTATAAAGTACTTTATCTTCTACTTGACAAGCTTTTGTATTCATGTTTATGCTGAGGTGGTGCATAATAATGTTTGAGGAGATGCCTAGCTTGTTCGCCACTAAGTAAAAAATATACCGTAGTTGGACCTGAAAAAAGCAATGAGCTGTAACTATTTAAGTCTATTTTTATATGCGAAGAAATTCTTATTTAGAATTTTCTCCATTCAACCTTTTTATTCCCCCCCCCCCCCCCCCCCCCCCCCCCCCCCCCCCCCCCCCCCCCCCCCCCCCCAAATCCTTTTTAATGGGGTTGCAACTATTTAAGTGTGTTTTAATATGCCACATCGTATTAAAATGTTCTTACTTTCTTTTCTTTGAAAGTAGTTTATCCTTTTTTTATTAACTTATTTGACATGGTTGCATTATGGGTGTTGCATTACAATTGTTTAAGTTGCATTGTACTTGAAATAAGATTTATGTCGCACTTTTCTTTTCATGATAGCACATTTTGTTTGTTTCATTATTTATTATGCTTGTTTTTCAAAAGTAGTAAATCCTTTTTTTTTTTTTTCCTCTAATGTATGTTGCATTACATTTGTCTATATACCAACAACATGTAATGTAAAGAACCTAATCACATTTACCATATGTTCAATTGATTGAATATAGATAGGTAAGGATGAAGTTAGAGTAATTTATTAAACTCATGAAAATATAGTCATTAGAGAGTCTGGGATTGTGCAATAATAGAAAACTGGCGATAGTGGCTACGGTTACTTATGATGTACGGTATAAATAGTGATTGAGTATAGAGGCACAAATGAGTTGAGTTGAGATGATACAGTGCTAAGCTCGATCTCAACTCGAGCTTATGATTTTAAGTTCAAGTTCAACTCGAAATAATATTATATAAACTTGAGCTCAACTAGATTAAACAAGTTTAGGCTCAATTTATTACAAGATATTTTTAATATTAATTAAAATAATATTAATATCAAGACTTGATTTAAGATCGATTAACATTTAAACTCAACCTGAGCTCAATTAAACTCGCAAGTTAATTGAGCTAAACATATGAAATTCGAGCTTGGCTCAATAAACTATTAAAGTAACTCGAAATTAAGTTTGACTTAACTATTTTCAAATGAAATTCAAGTAAACATTAAGCAGGTTTAAGTACTTTTTGAATCAGCTTAATTCATTTGCAAACCTAGTTGAGTATCATATGTAGCCATTTTCATATTAACATGATAACCCCACAGGCTAAATTGATCCATAGGTGCCCATTATAAGAGATAGTAAGGATTATTTTTGTGTTGTGCCTATAAATAACATTTATAATATATGATAGATGCTGATATCTTTATAAGGATGTGGTTGATTCAATGGAGTTGTATGTGCACTATACGCAAAAATAGAGTCATATGCCGCACTTGAGAGTGATTTAAGACAGGAGACTTATTATGCTAATCCAGTTGAAACATTGGTAACTTAGTCCTCTCAAAAAGCAAGTACCAGTGATGGTCTATATGAAAGAAAAATTTTTGGTCCAAGCAAAGCCAATAAAGAGACTAACAATGGGGTCGGATCTCCCTGATTAGACTTAATCACTATGTCTGGATATATTATTATAGAGGTACATAATTTACTAAATGTTAAAAAGAAATAATAATAATAATAACGGTAACAACTCTAATAATGGGGTTGAATCACCTTTACTCAAACTTAATCACTATGTATGAATATATTATTAGTGTTAAAAAGAAAAAAAAAAATATATATATATATATATATATATAAATCTCTAGGCATCCATCCACAAGCTATTTGGGTATACCATTCATACGAAGAGTTTTAGGAGAAGGAAGTCATTAAAAAAGTCTATAGCACAAGAGAAACTAAATGCCATACAATTAGCCAATTCAGGTGCCAAGGTTGAAAGGAAACGTATAGAGACCAATGATACAAGCCTTGTAACTTGTTTCATTCTTTTCTTGCTTAACAATTTTTTTGTATTCACTCAAAGTCGTTATTTTCTAAGAGAAAAATACCAAAAGATGGAAATGTACATACATAAATACCCTTTTTAAAAGCTAAATACCAAATAAGCTTTATAAAGTTGGACTTGTCCATTTAATTAATTCATTTTTTCAAAACACCAATTAAATTTTTCATTTTTAATGTGTGCGCATGCGCGTGTATTAACATTCTTTTAAATGTATGTAAAGAAACGGATTAGATACAAAGAGGATAGTTTTTAAATATAAACCAGACACAAATAAGTACAAAATTATTATTATTATTATTATTATTATTATTATTATTATTATTATTATTATGAATAAATTAATAAAACTCAGAACAAAAGATTAGCATAACATAACCGACTTTTCTCTCGAAAATCGAAGCAATGGAAGCACGGGTATGTGTTTCAGGTTCAGTTCAGACTTTGGAGCAAACGGGTTTATAAACACTAGGTTTTCTGGATGGGTTGGGGAATGGGGATTTTATCTTGATCTTTACACACAAATTTTTGTAGACTCGTTGCTGTTCGTTCCATCTTGCGGCGACGTCGTTTCCTTATTGGCAAAGGCAAAACGGTTAACGGAATTTTACGAAGGTCTTATTGTTTGCACATTTCCATGCTAGAGGAAACATTTTGGAACAAACTCAACACAAAATAGGTCCAAAAGTGAAGAGAGTAAACAAAGATCATGAGGTTCTAATATCGTTCCCCCCGATAAATTTTATTGTTCAAGCACTAGGATCTTTATCTGATCAAACCGTCTCCTCAGGCTGTAACTTGAGTTTTAAATATAGTAACTCCAGCATCAAGCAGGCAGCAGCAACTATGTAAAATATCCATTAGCCAGATTTTTATTATTTATCATCATCGAAATTCCAATCAACTCGCCTTTAATTTTGAACCACCAGCAACTATACTAGCAGGAGTAAACCAGTTTTTCTTGTACTCTAGAACTTAACTAAAACAACAAAAATTCCATCTGCTCCAATGGCTAGGAAATCTCATAATAACATTTCGACAAAGGCCCCTGCAGATACCTGTGTTAATTCTTATTCTATATTATAGATCGTACCATGCTCCTACCAGCATTTCTTCCATAGCCAACTTATTTGCCTACAAGATTTCTTCCCAATAACGATGGAATTGTAAATGCGGAAGATGAAAGAGAAAAAAAATATGACAACACTGTATTAACTTCATAACCAAAATGTCATCACTTATTCATACATTGGTATTGTGCAACAACTAGGGTTCAATGGACAAAATCAAAAAGGACATCCAGGTACTGTCACATGGACAGCATAGCAAATATGCCACTTAATACATTATAGAGACTAATCATGAATCCATAATGTTATTCATCTATACAAGTAAAAGAACTTTTGCAATCCAAGATCATTGGTACTCTGGACTGCATCTGCAATCCAAGATTGATAACTCTCACAATCAATTCAAGATCACAGGCTCTCTGAACTGTATGAGCCCTCCCCTGAAGATGAGTTCTGCTGGAATCGTTTCATTTCCTCGTAAGCCCATTCAAGGCCAGGGCAGTAGTGAAGAGGTGGATTGAATCTGCAATCATTCATATCATCAGGCAAAAAGGCTCCATTCTCAATTAAGAACTTCACTGCTTCTTTCTTCCGTTCTTTAGCAGCAGCATGGAGTGGTGTCCCTGATTTTGTAACAAAAATAAACATCATTTGAGATATTGATCAGGAGATCAAAAAACTGAAATACATTCCTTATTTCCATCCATAAAATGAAAGTCTAATAATCCTTTTCCATGCAAGATTGAGTAAGTTGCAATGCAGACATGAAAATTTCTACTTACAGCCACAGGCTCCCTTTGTTCTGGCATCAATATCTGCTCCACGTTCGAGCAACTCATCCATGACTCCAAGGTGACCACCCTCTGCAGCAAGATGGAGAGGTGTAAATCCTTTAGATTTGGGCCCCTGTGCAACTGCATTGACATCCATTCCTTCATCAAGAAGACGTCGCACCTATCCAAGAAACAACTCCAATCAGAATTGCCACAGCGCCAATCCGAAGAATAGTGCTGAAATAGTGCAAAAAGAATGTAGTGCAATCAAAGTATCAAACATAATGCTCTAGCATGATGCATAAAAGAAAGAAAAGAAAATTCTTCACAAGATATCAAACTACCTGCTGTAACAGGAAAAAACTGAGATCAGTGGATCTAGACCAGTAAAAGGATTAAAACTCCATTCATTGGTCATCATTTTAGAAAGAAACAATGTCCCAATTAACATTGTGGCCCTCTACTGCAATAAGTGTCCCCTCTAAGGCAGTCTTAAAAGTACCCCAAACATTTTATTTCCAGCTAGAATTTTTTTCCCCTACTTTGGGAAGATTTTGCTTCTCTATCCTTGAAGTAAAGACACCTCAAATAAACAAAAGTAGAACTGGCAAACGAGTGTCTCTCCCAGACTCACAATCAACCCCACTCCCCAGTTCCAAAGAGATTACCAAAAACAAGTTTTCCATTCCACAAGACAAATCCCCTATACTAAATCTGTAAATGGACCTAAGGTTGAATGCCCAAACATTGATGCCTCTGCATGGCCTTCCTCTCTATAAGATAACCCTATAAACAACGTAAACGAGATTGTCATCTAATCAGTTGCAAGGCCAACCAGATTTGCACTAAAGTCTAGACAAATGTTCAATCTCTTATTTAAAATATTTCAATAGTTCAAAATCTCCGGACACCAAATCAAAGCATTAATCCACGTAGTTCTCCACCTTTTAACTTAATCTTCGGATTCATCCTCCTTGAAAATTTTACTATGATACACCTGTGGGCCTAGCTCTTCAACTAATCACAATACTGAATGAAATTAATACTTGGGCGTATGTGTGTGAGTAAATCAATCATGTTAAACAAGACTTATACCTTCACAATACTGAGTGAAATAACATATAAAGCACCAAAATCAAGATTTCTCTACTGTTCAATTAATCAAAATTTTTATTTTCCTAAATTTGGTGTTTCACATCAATAATACAAATGATTAAATTGACCAATCAATCAACTAAAACATAATTCACTATACATCATAACATTGATCATCTTTATAATATTATTAACACAAGAAGATGCAAAAGAGTTGATTCACATTGTAAAACCCCCTGCGCTTCTTGAGATCACAAACATACAAATAATCTATCATAATGGGATACAAATAAATACCCAGATTGCAAACCAACAATAATCAAATAAACCAAAAGCAGATGCAACAAAACAAACATGGCATAACTATAACTAAAAATATAAAATTGGACTGATCCTGCAAAATCTTAAAAGCTTCATGGACAATCTTATGCGAACCTGCTTGAGATCGCCTTTCCGTGCACCAATATGAAGCGGAGTCCATCCCCTATCATCCATATCCCCCCGAATTCTAAACGAACGTCGTCTCGTGAACGACATACTGCGCCGAACGGAACCCGCCTCCTCCTGAGGCATATTCTCCAATCTCAACATCAACCCTAATTCCCCCACAAACCCGAAAAACCACTAATCCAAGGCCGTTCCAATATATATAATACACCAATTCACACAGTCCTTAGGAAAAAAAAAAAAACAAGACTCCGATCAAACCCTAGCGAACAATCAAGACCACGAATTTACATGATTCGGTTGAAATATAGAAATGCTAAACTCTCCGCGAACGAAAAGAAATCGACAATTAGCGAGAGAAATTGAAGTGATGCGCAACGCAGTAAGGAGCAAAGGGATTCAGACCGGGACCGAAAGCACGCAGATTCACAAACACTAGGACGGAGATTGCGACACAGGGAGATGATAGTTTGTACATAATTCTGGATGATGAAACCCTAGCTTTTTCAATCTTTAAAAGTTGAGAGGAAGAATTAGATGTTTCCTGGTTTTGGCGGGAACATGAAGGTCGAATGATCGGAATTATCAGAGAAGAAACCCTCGATGAGACGAAACGGACGAGGATGAATAGGAAGGAAAGTAAAGGATTTAGGGCACGGGCAGTTTTATGGTGGGCGAATTTTATATAAACTACACTGCACAACACAAATAACATAATTACAGCATAGCCGCGTTTTTTTTTTTTTTTTGGCCGTTACTGTTTAGCCGTGCTTACATCTGTCGTTCTGACCGGAAAGATTTAAGAAGGATTAAATCATATCTTTTCACCCTATCTATATCGATACATGGATTCTTGTTTACGTATATGGAATTATATCTTTCTGTTTAGACCCTAATTAATTACTTAAATAAAATCCAATTATAATTAATTACCTACATATATAAAATAGGCTATAAGAATAGTATACAAAACCACAGGGTGAAAAACATTATAATTACTAAGATATAGTTGATTTGAAAACAATTACCAAAATGCTTTGTAGAATTACGTTTACTACTCAGGATATGTCAAATTTATATGTAAACGATGTTTTAAATAGGGATGCAAACGGGCGGGTCGTTATAGGGTACCCGACCCACCTGATCCGCTAAAAACCCTATAAGGTTTGACCCTATAGGGTTTCGAGGCGGGTTTTGGGAACAATATGGAGGACCCTATACGGTTTCGGGTCGGGTTCGGGGTTAATTATATGGACCCGATAAAAACCCGACCCGAGAAAATTCAAAACATACCAGACAACAGTACAACACAACAAATCCACACACACACTACACAATCCAGCAAGCACGCGCAACACAATCCACACACCGACACACGCAACAGACACGCTCACACCACACAGTACACACTGAGGACAGGACAACATGACCCACGGCTTCACCTTCCTTCTCCAGTTCTCCTTCCCTCACAACCCTAGCCGCATTTCGTAAACCCTATTGTCCAAGCTCGTCATCGTCATCGTCGCCTCGACAGGACCAACGGCTTCACCTTCCTTCTCCAGTTCTCCTTCTCATATTCAACAATCTGAATACGTTCGTTTCAACTTCACACACCTTGATAATTTTGATTTTTGAAACAGCAAATCCTACTGTCCGTTCTGCATCGACGTGAAGAAGCTGCTCTCTCAGTTAGGAGTCACTTACAAGGCCATGGGATTGGATCAAGAAGGTAACCTCTCCCTCGCTCTCTCTCTCTCTCTCTCTCTCTCTCTCTCTCTCTTTCCCAATAGATTTTAAGAAGCATCCCTATACAGTAGGATCTACCAAGTTGGGTTGTCTTGTTTTTTTTTGGAGTATTGTAGGACTTTTTTATATTACTTTTAGACTTGCTCCTAGTATTGTGGATTGATGGAAATTTGAAGGGGATCGGCTTGGGTGTATAAATCATTGGTGATCATAAAGATTGACTGTTTACTTTTTCCCTTTGAAATGGACTACTTGATTACGTGGGTGGGCCATGGAAAGCAACCAATTGAAGTTTGTGATATTTGATTGCAGAGAGCCTGGCTTCTTAGAAATTTTTGTTTCTACCTATTGTTAAGATGGAGTAATATCTTTTTTATGTGTATTGAATGTCATTGTGATTGCTGTTCATATAGTGAATTGATTGGGGTCTTAAAATTATATTCCCTTGGTTTAGTTTGTCCATTTATCTTAGACTAAAAATGTTTGGAAGTTGATCTTTCTCCTGGTATGTGAATTCCATGTAATATGTTGAATTTGGTTAAATCATTTTCTTTCCTCAGTAGTTGGATGCCATGGTTGTACTATGAGAGGTTCACTTCTTAGATGTTTCTTCTATCTGTTACATTTGAAAATCAACTAACATAGGAAAGCTTTTACAAAGTCGTTTAGGTATGGAGGAATTTTTTCTGAGTTTTTTTTTTTTTTTTAATTTTCTTCTGCCACCAATGATCTCCAAAAGAAGCATGCCATAGCTATATACATCAGCCTTAACTGTTATAGGACGGTTACTAATCCATTCTGGGGCCAAATAGCCTCTAGTTCCTCTGACCATGGTCATAACATGTGAATGCCCCCTTCCCATCAATTTAGTAAGCCCAAAATCCGAAACTTTGGGACAGAAGTTCTCATCTAGTAGTATGTTCTCAGGCTTTATGTCACAATGGATGATTCTATTTCTGCATTGCTCATGAAAATATGCAATACCTTGTGTTGTTCCAATAGCAATCTGGAAGCGAGTAGGCCAATCAAGCCACTTGTCCTTGGAAGTGTATGAAGGAAATATCCACTTGTCTAAAGACCCCTTTTTCATGAATTCATAGACCAGAAGCCTGTCAAAGATCCATTTGAAGCATAAATATAGATTAGTTATTGCTTACAAGGGATCTTATTCTTTTTATTTTGGTTCATACATGAACTATCAAAGTTTAGCTATAAAATTGGAAAAAAAAAGAAAACATCTAGAAGGAGTGAATGTGACATCGCACCAAATGTGAGTTCAGGCATATTTTCCTCAATAAATAACTTGCAAGTTTAAGAGGATACTTTTATAACAGAAGCATGTTGATTTACGTATGAGGCCCTTTAGAGCAATAACCGCATAGATGGACCAAGTTCGTTGAGCAACGTATGTGGCCTGGAGGTTAATTTGTTGAACTTTGGCCTAGCTTCTTTATGTCCAATTTTTATGCTTTATGTTTGATGTTTGCTTTGGCTATTAATGAAGCAACACTTGGTTATCTGTGACTCAACAGTATTTTGAGTAAGAAAGGAAAGTTGTTTTATATACATTCCTTTTGTTTGATGCATGTAATTTCTTTTCTATTGTTATGAATTGAGTAGTTATCAATACATTGGATGGTTCTTATTGACTGTTTTTTGCTTGTATAGTTGATTGGTAAGACACCCCTAGTGTACCTCAATCGTGTTGTGGATGGTTGTGTTGTGCAAATTGCAACAAAGCTGGAGATGGGTGCCTTAGATGTTGTGTATTACTTGATATATTTTCTTTAATATTGTGCTGTTTATTTCAGTTTAAGGGACATGGTCTATGCTAAATAGATGTTTATTTATAAATTGAAGTATTGTCCAACTTCATGCCACTAAATTTCTTTTATTTTATGTAATGTAGAGAACATGGATGCCGTTGAAGTTGAGGTGAACATGGAAGGGAATGATAATGATGTTGAGGAAATTCCATCTCCACTAGAAACTGAGAATGTGGGTTCTGCAAGACCAACAAACACATCTGGTTCTCAAGTAGCAAGTACTACTGATGAGAGCAATAATCCCAACAAACGTAAGTTAACTTCTATTGTATGGAATGAGATGGTGAAGAAAACTGTTAATGGGGATGATGTTGTGAGTGTAAACACTGTAAGAAACAATTGAAAGCAAATAGTACGAATGGAACAAAACATTTGCACAATCATTTAAAAAGGTGTCTACAGAAGACCAAGCAAAAAGACATAAAGCAGTGTCTTTTATCGATTGAGAGGAAATCTATTGATGGTGGAAGTGGTTGTACATTAGGAAATTGGACATTTAATCAAGAAGCTGCAAGGAGAAAACTTGCAATGGCAATTATTGCTCATGAATATCCAATCTCAATAGTGGAGCACGAGTACTTTAGGGAGTTTATTCATTGCATTCAACCACTTTTTCATAATGTCAGCCGCACCACCATGAGGAAAGAGATAATTGACATCTATTATACAGAGAAGGAAAAGTTGAGACTCCTATTGAAGGGGCTTAATTCTCGAGTGGCAATAACAACCGACATGTGGACATCAAATCAAAAAAGAGGATACATGACCATCACAGCACATTTTATTGATAGCAATTGGATTCTTCAGAGTCGACTATTGGAGTAAGTTTTTTTTACTATATATCTCTTATCTTTATATCATTGAAATTAACTTTCCCTTTAATTATATTTACATTTTTTTTTTCAGTTTTGTGTATGTTCCAGCTCCACATACAAGTGAAGCTCTTGGTGATTGCTTGTTCAGTGCATTAATGAAATGGGGCTTGGATAGAAAATTGTCTACAATCACTGTAGATAATTGTTCAACAAACGATGCGATGATCACAACTTTACTTATGAAGCTGCGAAAGGATGATCTGATTCTTCGTGGACAGGTACTCCATATGCGTTGTTGTGCTCATATCTTAAATTTGATTGTGAAAGAGGTGTCAATGTGATTGAAAAATCAATTGAAAGAATCCGTGATAGTGTTGTATTTTGGTCAGCAACACCATCACGAGTGGAGAAATTTAGAGAGGCATGTAAACAGATAGATGTGGCATATTGTAGAATGCTTTGCTTAGATTGTAAAACACGATGGAATTCTACATATGAAATGCTTGTTACTGCCCTTGCATATAAGGATGTTTTTTATAGAGCTCAGCTTTTGGATAAACATTACAAGTCACTTCCAACTGATGAAGATTGGGATTTAGCTGAAGAAATTTGTAAGAAGTTGGAAATTTTTTATGAAGTGACTACTCTTTTATCTGGTAGAAAATATCCAACTACAAATTATTACTTTGAAAAAGTGTTTGAAATTAGGGAAGCCTTGATTGATTAGAAAGACTCTGTTGATTTGAATATAAGCACAATGGCTGCAAAAATGTTTGACAAGTTTGAGAAATATTGGGGTGATGTGCATATTATCATGGCTGTTTGTACTGTTTTGGATCCATGTTTCAAGTTGAAAGCTGTTGACTTTATATTTCCAATTGTTTATGGTGAGAGGGCTTCTGTGGAGAGGGAAACTGTTAGGAAGACTTGTTATGATCTACTTCAGGAATATCAACTAAAGTCTAAATCTTGTCAAAATAATAATACAGGCAATTCTTCTTTAATGCCTTCACCTGCTGGTGATGTAGCTCTCAATGAATGTATCAAAAAGTCAAAGTTGGTTCAATACATGACTACTGTTACTTTTGATGGCCAAGTAAAATCAGAGTTGGACCATTACCTAGAAGAGCCTGTATTGCCATGGAATTGGGGTACTGATTTTGATATCCTTGGATGGTGGAAATTGAATGGAAACAAGTATCCTACACTACAATCATTAACTAGAGATCTATTAGCCATTCATGTTTCTACAGTTGCATCTGAATCCGCATTTAGTACAAGTGGACGTGTAATTACCACACATAGAAGCCGACTGAATGCAGACATAATAGAGGCATTGATGTGTAGCCAGAGTTGGTTATCACGTGGAAAAACAAGTAAGAATTTTCATTATATAATATTTATTAATGAAAAAGTTTTTTATTTCCTATATCTTCCATTGCATTTTATACAATCTTTCTCATTTTTTTTTGTAGGTTTTGACATCACTGAGCTAGAGAATGAGATGAAAAATTTAAATATTGAAGATTAAGATCAAGTAAGTAAATATTATGTAGTGTATAAAGTTATTTCGCCTTTTTATATTATTTTGTATTAATTGAATAACATATTTGATATGTTAACTCGTTTCGTGTTGAATGAGCAATCGAAACATCCTGAGTCACGTGGGGATTTCACTATCTTGCTCAATCACATTGTTCTTGGTTGCAAATTTGTTTGCTCTGCTGTCAACAAGGTTTTTTTCCCCCTTTTTCTTGTTTTTCAATTCATATTCGAATTCTGTTCAATTAACCTAAGGTATGTCAAATCGAATTCAACCACGACACTAACGATTTCGTTTTGGGGAAAGAGAGGAATTGAAACAAATCAATCTCATTGAAGACTATGTGTTCATGCCATTTAACTATAAAGCTTTTAATTCTTATTCAATTGGTGTTCAACTGGCTAAAGAATGTTAATATTCAATTACGGTATTGATTTCCAGTGGTGATTACCACACAAATATATATATCTAATATAGAGAGGTGAAGGAAAAAAATTTTCAGCTTTCACTTATAAATGATTTTTTTTCCTTTAAAAAGACAAATTGTATGATCCACACGGTACACTTTTCACAATTACTTTCGAACTTGCTACTTCTTTGAAATTTAGATATTTAATGATGAAATGCTAAGCTGTTGGCTGCATCTTAAGAAGCTTGTTAATTCATATGGAGCTAGATATCATTGGGTCCGCATTGTCCTTATTGCGGCAGAATTTTCTGTTTTAGCAGGATACAGTATGTTCGTGTTTTCATTGTAAATGAGGACTCCTTAACTTGTGTTGATTCTGGTTTTTGTTTCCTTCTACCTATGGATTCTGTGATTTTCAAAGTGGGAGTGAACCGAAGCCCAACATGGAATCATTATAATTGAGATTGTTTTGGTGAGCAGGAGGAACAACAGACAAAGAAAGAGAGAGATGGAAGAAGGTGATTAAGAAGAAGAAATAACTTTATACATTACATATAGCTATGGATGTGCTATTTGGACATGAATCATGGTTGATATTTTTGTGTAGTTAATAATTGATGCAAGCTCTAGATGTTGTAGTTATAGAGTGCAGTATCTTGTGACATTGAAAGAACGATTAAAGGTATGTTTCTATTGGGGAGATAATGACATGTTTTCTTTCTTGGTCCAAATCTCTTTCAAGTACAATGCAAAGCACAGGCATTGGCGCCGTACAAAGCTTGGATTTTGAAGTGCTTTTGTGATGTTGCAACTGCTCTTTAACTGATCATTTTTCTATCTAAAGCTTTGAAAGGGCTGCTGCAGTTGCTAAAATTATGTTTTTCTGGAGTTCTTAAAGCATATTTTTACTACTTGTAGAACATCTTTAGATAGTATGGTGCAATTTTGAGATACTTGTTATTTGCTGTTTTGAATTGGCAATTAGGTAGCAGAAAAATCATTTGAAGCAGGTGCTTATTTCTTTTTTTTTTATTTGTTTTAATATTTGTGCTGTCATCCTTGGGCAGTCATCTTTCCCTTTTCACAATGTTGATTAGTAGCAAGGACCATGTCTGCTTTCATTCTCTCCGTTATTCTTATTATTATCTTCCAATTTCCGACATAATGGGGGAGGATGAGACGTTATACAATCAACACAGGCAAAACCATCTCACCTAGTCTTTTAAATTATTTTCAATGTAAAAAAAAAAAAAGTACAATCGGGTCAGGGTCAGGTCAATATCGGGTTTGTAAATTATCGTACCGGGTCGGGTTTGGGGTCATGTCGAAAAACCCTATAGGGTTTTTTTTCGGGTCTGGGATGCCTTCATGTAATCGGGGCGGGTTCGGGTTTTGCATGACCCATCCCAAACCCGCCCCGGTTGCATCCCTAGTTTTAAACACTAATCTTGTTTGAGTACCGTACCTTAATTACGATTACTAAACAGGATATAAATTTTTTTCATGTAAATCACGATTTAAATTCCCATTATAGGGGCATAGAAAAAAATAGTTTTATAAATTGCTTTTATTAATACCGGCAACCCCGTTATGACGTCCAAATCTCCACTCTCCTCGTCCTCCTCTCCGTTTCTCTCCTCCACACTCATCTCTCTGAACGTATTCTCTCTTATCCTACCACCACAAACACAACTGCCAAAGAAGTCGAGGACAAAATTAGCAAGCTCAACATTGTCGAGGAGGAAGATTTGTCAAACAGGATGATAACCACGATTACGGTAAGGGAGCTGCGGACTATTATAGAACGTATATCGCGTTTATCGAACATGATATACGTACAATATACGAAATTTCATATATCCCGTTTAGAAGTCGCGATTTAAGAGCTGTATATTGTTAATTATTTTCATTTTGACTTTAAATAAGTAATTAATTTCACTTGGTGTCATAAACAATAAATTATTTCGAAAACCACGTATATCAAATGTAGGGATGCAACTGGGCAGATCGGTATAGAGTTTCTAACCATCCTATAGGATTAAACTCTATAGGGTTTTAGGGCTGGGTTTGGATATATAATAAAAAACCTATAAAGTTATAGGGTTGAGTTTGGATCATATCATAAACGTGATGGATATCTGACAACTCAATACTATGATTTAAAAAATAAATAAAAATATTATTAAATGTGTAAGAAGAGGAAAGGAGAAATTGAGAGCCTTCTATCTTTTCTGTCTCTTAGAGATATTTTTTCTTTTATATTTGCTAGATTAGTTAAAGATTTTAGAACTTTTCATTAAAATTTGTTCAAGTATGTTTGCTTTAATATTTTTTGAAGTCTAATATATTTTAGCCCCAAGAGAATATTTAATTTGACCATATTCTTAAAATGTTATGCCATTATCTAAGTCTTTTATATGAGAAACATATAGTGAAAAAAGTAATATATTTATGTGTTTAAATGTTGAATCGTGAATGTAGTTCGCTACATATTCTATCTATTCAATATACATCTTTTTCATTTTTTATTATATAGAAAACATGTGTTAGAAGCATTGATTTCTCTTTAATTTATTATTAAAATTTGAAAATAAATTGAAAAAAAAAGTTATAGTTTTATAGGGTCAGGTTCCAGGTTCTAAATCAAACCCTATAGGATGGGTTTAGATATAGCATAAAAATCCTATAAGGTTATAGGGTCAAGTTTAGTAGACTATATAAGGTAGTCAGTCGAGTTTTGAGTTCATATGATTCATCTGAAATTCGACCTGATTACATTTTCTAATCATATGTTATATGTTGCACTTACAAGACACACTATATGTCATATTAAAAGGTGAAAAATAGAAAATCTAGAAACTGGCAACAGAAAAGACATAGAAAGAAGGAGAAGAAGTTTAAGCTATCTCTCGATTTCTTTGTGCACGTAAAAGGGAAGTCGAAGAGAACATAGCATGGATTTATTAACCCTAATTCACTGAGCAACATGTTTTGCCAAGCTTATGCCTTCTATATATCACGATTATAAAGCGTGATATATGTAGGAAACATTACATCATAACTTGAAGCTATAATATGAATACATAATCAAAACAACATATCGTGATTCATATATGCAATTTGCTTGCAAATAATTGATGTCCCATCCATAACATGCGATTTTCTAATTGATTTTGGTAATTATTTTTATATGACCAATATTTTAGTCATTTTTTTATAGCTATTGTAGACACATTTACACTCTACTTAATTCCTTGTATAGTGAAGAGAAAAAAATATATAATTTTTATTTAGATTCAACATATAATTTCTCTAGGTAATTGTTTAAGGAAAAGGAAACTAATATTAGAAATTTAAAAAAAAAATACAAAAATGCCATTAGTACAAAAATAATCTCAGTTTTAAGGAACATTAACTCGTCTCTTCAAGAGACAAGATTAGTACTACATTAACCCCGTCTCTTCAAGAGACAAGTCTAACAGCAGCACCTGCTAGATTTTCAATTTCAATCCTTGATACAACTGTGCATTCATACAATTATCACCTGTTAAAATCATGTACAATCACATGAATTAACCCAAATATTCTCAAAATCAATCGATCATCCACCACCAAGAAACAACAACATCCAAACTACAACAATTCAACCAAAACAACATTCCCAAACCTAATCCTTCACGAACAACATGATAAAAAACTCATAAGACACAATATATGAAATGATTGCACTATTGCTCAAGACATTACATCAAATGTATATAAAATTTTAAATACAACCATCATAAAACATGATCAAAAGAAAATGTTAATATTTACTCTTAGGTGCTCTACCTCCCTCAGCTTTGTCTGATAAATGTATGATGGAATGACTTAGGCTAACCCGGACCTTGTTGGGGATGCTCCATAGATGGATCAACTTGAGTCAATGTTGCATACCCTTTTCCACCATATGCACTATACTGATGAAATGGGATAGGGTTTGAATTCATTTGAGTGAGGCCTTCTCCCATATCATTTGGAAGTGGTCACCTCTTTTGTAGAGTTGAGAGGAGGGGGTATAGACCTCTGCATATGAGCTGTCAGGATTAAGGGTATCAAACTAATGCACATATGAGGATGATGAAGGTTCAAGTTCATTAAGCTAAACTTGTGAGAGTGAAGGCTCATCTCTAATACCTATAGCTTTGTCTCCGTCTCGCCTTCACTCCTGACCTCGTCCCTTCCCTCACTTTTCTTTATGTAGTCTGCGTCTCTGTAGGGGTGGGCACGGCACGGTTAATCAGTCCATGACCCTAATTTTTGAACCTAACCGTTACAATCGGTTTTTTAAAATGCCAAACCTAAACCAGTCCATTATTAGCGGTTAACCATCTTAATGGTTAACCATTTTATTCGGTTAATATTTTCGCTTTTCGGTTTTTAAATATTTAGCATAATGATTAACTAAAAGTTACGATTAACCATATTTCAAGTTAGTTCATAAAAAACCAAAGTTACATGCTATTAAAACTTGTTCTATTATGAAATCTTATCCTATTTTTAAGCAAAATTCTTTTTTTAATTGTAAAATTTCAACCAAGTTGATTTGTCGATATGCTAAAAGCCAGTGCCTAGAAATTCCCAAAATAAATGTGTATGAACTCATACAAAATAGTCACACTAATCAAAAAAGAAAATGAAGTAGTCAAAGAGTGCAGAGAAACACCTTAGCTTTATATCTTTTGGAGCCTTACCCTTAAAGAGGCATGATAGCTACAAAAGGAGAGCAATACAAAGACAACGGCGACCAACGAAGATGACGAAGACCAACAAAGACAACGACAACTAGTGAAGATAATGAGTCGATGATTAGATGAAGATGAAGATGAAAGACGAAGGTGGAAATTGGATTTGGAAAGTGATTTACCAAGAAGAAAAAGAATACGATGGAAATTAATAGTGATTGCATTTAGGTTTTAACATTTAACACCTTAGCTTTATATATGTATATATATATTTTTTAAATTAATTATATATAATATTATATATTTATAGATATCGATTACCCATTAATCATCGGTTTTTCATGGTTAAAACCGAAACTAAAACCAAAAACCAAAAAAATAAACCATGAACCTAAACCGAAACCGATAGACTAGCTAACCATATTTTGGCTTGGTTTTTTGGTTTCGATTTCGGTTTCTTGGTTTAGTCGGTTTTTTTGCCTACCCCTACATCTCTGTACTGGCTGAGGCTATAGGGCATCCTCACCACCAATGACATTAGGGTGGACTGGTGCTGGTGCCCGTGGTGGTGGCAGTGCTGCTGGATCATTAATATTAAGCCTCATAAACTCATCTACTACATAGATAACATATTGTGCAATAGCTAGTGTGTCCTCTAGCAGCTTGTCGATCACCTGATAAATGAAATCTACCTACAATTAACAATAAATATCTAGATCAACAAGTAACAAACAAAAAGTATATCCATATATAAACATTAAACTTACCATATATCATGTCATGGCCCCCATATGACTAATCTAACTCCTGGTGATCCCATGATACCAATCAGAATAATCTGTAATGCCCTAATCTAGAGGCATTACAACCCGTCACGTGTCCTTCTCTTTATAAGAACACACCAATGCTATAAAACTCTAAGCCACTAATAAGCAAAATATTAATCTCAAATATTCTTATAAAGGGTATCTATTTAAGAAATCTTATGAAAAACAAGCTCCTTAAAAAGAAAATCTTATTGCCATGAACCAAATCCAACAATAACCAAATTTTATATCATAAAAGATAAAATAATCTTAAAACATTCTTAAACTAACAAAACATATAAAACTTTACTTTGGTCTTCACAACTATCCTTAAACCAACGCATGTGTAGGAGTCAGCTGGTAAATCAAATCTACTATCATCCTTCCCATCATCTACAAAGATATCATATCCTGATAAATCATAAATCATCTAATGTTTTTCTGTTCTTGAAAATCAAAGGAATGAGCAAAAAGCTCATTCCTACTATGCCAAACCACGTACAACTGCATATGCACACATAGCATATATAATCATGTGCAACTATTTCTAATGCAACAAACACCATTTATTATCTTGTGATTAGCCGGAAAACAACATAATTCGGAATCATATGCATCTAGTTTCAAATCTAGAGTAACTTATGACTCTATGAAAACAAACATATAGAAAAATAGATAATTGTACATATATTGGTGTTGGGAATCTCCCACACACCCGCGGCCATACTGCGAAAACCTAATCTACCAGAATTATTTCTATGCATGAGTCCACTCGGGACACCCTTGTCACATCCTAAAAATGGGCCTGGAAGGATAACTAAAGTTATCATATCACGTGTATACCCATAATATGAGAACCGTCTTGCAAGTCAAAATTTGCAAGGCTCTACCTGAATAATTTATTTATAAACATCTAATATGAAAATTACATTTGTGATAAATAAAGGAAATCCAATTTCCTACAGTCCATCAGAATCGTAGAGAATCGGTATCTCCTACCAAATAGTAAAATAGAATAAATCATCTATGTTTTACAAATTTTAAACTATAAGGTTATAAATCTAGTCTGTAAACAAGACTTATTTTACAGGGAATAAAACTTAAATAAAATATACTATCTATTTCTTGTTCCAGACTCGTCTTCTATCTTGAAAGGTTCTTCTCCACACAAACCTATCCCAAAACTGATGCTTCAGCTATTCTTGCACCAAAACTGTGGAGGTATGAGCTCAACCATAGCTCAATGGATAACAAAACCAAATCACATTACAAACAAGTGTCAAGCAAGTTTTTATTTCACAAACATATGCAATGTATACTCATCCATATGATATGCACAATTTGGATGACTGGAATCCAAATCAATGGAGATTTACACCCTTTCTTAGGAGTTGAAGGACTGAATATAAGCCATTCACGCCTAGGAGAACTGTGAACAAAGGAAGAGGGTGTATACTCAACTTGAGCCTTCAACTTTATCTTTCTTAGCACAAAAATTATTTCTTTATACCATAGATATAACTGTCAACTGCCCCTTAGATATAGCCAAGGAGGGAGGATTTCATTTTGAATACTTTTTATTGAAAAATAACCTCCAATTTCCCTTTGGATTTAGCTAAGGAGGGAGGATTTTCTTTAAAATCCATTTTATGAAAATATAGCCTCTAACTACTCCATAAACAAGACTAAGGAGTAAGGACTTCCTTTTTAAATTCATTTTGCGCATAGATCAAAACATTTACTCTGTCAACCAACCCTCCACTTCCCTTAGAACCACAAAACCTCCATAAGTATTAATCCCTAAAGCCAACTCCAATACAGATGACGTCCTTTGGTGCCTACTTAGTTCCCATTAAGCTGACAACCGTACTAGTAGCCTCCATGCAAACCCACTAGTCCCAATCAAGCATTACTATATAATCGGAATATTAATACATGACGTAAACACCTACCAATGCAAATGTAATGTGATGCAATGCATGACCGATTCATTTAAAGGTCAAATAAGAATTATGTCTTATTAGTTAATGTCCATATCATTTTTAGACAATCAACGTTATATAAATCACAATTAATACCACACAATTGTTTTCACTTATGGTTTAGTGAGTTATCAATCAAATGCAATCATCAAGCAACAAACGGATTCTGAACCCCATGCATAATCAATTGGATTTATATTATTTCCAATGCAACTAGATTATAAGCACAAGCAAGAGATTGTTGTTGCCCACCTGGCATCCAAGCTAAGTCTTAACTATTCTCTAGGAAAATCAAAGCACCATCCCCATCAATCATCCAATCATCAATAACATTATCATCATCATCATCCTTCATATGAAATCCAAATAGAAAAAGAAAGTTGGCTAAAGGCTATTGAAGAAAGTATAATATAAAAGCAAACATCTATTCAAGAACTTGGATTCATTTTAAGATACTATTTGATCATACATTAAGTATGAACCCCACCATGGCTGCAAAGCTCACCCTGCCAAGATACAGACAGTTCTCCATTGTCTGTCAAAGTATTTCTTTTCTCTTTGTTTATAGTTTTTTGTTACAAAAACACCATCAAAACATTCATATACAAAACACTTATTTCATAACAATTTTATACTTAAAACAACACATCTTCCTTTTTACTTAGGATCTAATATATTATAATCACCTAAATCATCTACTCAAAGGATTCATGTTGACCTAACTTAATTATCTAACTCATTTTATCTTAGTGAAGTTCATTAGATCAACTAACTTTAGTTATATTACTATTTCATTTCATTTCTAGGAATCATGTTAACTCAAATACGTTAACTAATTCATTTGATATGCATATATCATATTAAGTCTCATTTAGTTACTAAATTAGATTAAGCTAAATGAGACTTAGATTTGTTAACTAAGTTCATTTTATGTCTAAGAAGTTTAGACTTGTTATATTAACTCCTTACTATAATAGTCTTAAAGAAATCATGAATTATCATGTTTAACTACACATACATAACTAATGCAATAATTATATCTTAAGCTTTGTTATTTCTAGAAATTCCTAAAACTTGCAACATAGCAATTATTGGATTCTTCCTAAGCTTTTCATAGCATTTGAAATCACTTTAATCAGAGTTCAAATGATGAAACTATGATAAAATCAAGTTAACTTGACAAAGTAAATAAAAACAAAGGAGATTTGGATCCATATGGGTCGTGCCAAGGGTGGTGGTGATCACCACGCCCCATATCAAGGAGCATGTAAAATTTATAAGGGGGCAGAGGCCACCATGCCCCTTACCATGGCCCCCTGATGAACCAGCAATGAACACAGTGGCTGCCATGCCTCCTGCCACCATCCCCTAGCAAGGGGTGTGTCAGCCCAGCGCATCCCGTATTTTCTTCTTCTTCTTCTTCAAGTTACTTTTCTACATGTTTTATCCGTCAAACACCTGTAAAGACCCGTTCCTCTAAATCCCGAGACTTAGAGTACCGAGTCCCCAACCACATATAACGTTTTCATATTATATGTAAGATTGTCCTAAAACTAACAGTTTATGAAAATTGTTTGATCAAAACCACTATAACTTCATAAAGAACTTTTATACAAAACAAGATTGCTAACAAAAGCAATCTATACATACATTTACATCATATAAACATTGTTTAGTGCCAATACAAGACACTACAAAATTTACATGTTTTCTTAAAACGAAAGAATCCTAAAGGATCTTAAGGTCTTTACAAAATAGGCTTAACTATCAAGCCTTCTATACATAACTTTTCCCTTAACAAAAATTCTTCCAAAAGTCCAGGGTGTTCTAGTCCTATTCGTCCCACTCATCCAGGAATCTCTCGAAATCGGACCCATAGCCCAAATCATCATAAAATCCGTCTCCAATACCTACAAAGCAGCAAAAGTGAGCCAAAGGCCCAGTACACAATAACCAATGCAAAAACAATTCATCAAATTGATGTAATGCAACATTAGACAGGTGATTATCTTTATTACGTTTTCTTGCACAAATCAACAGGAGGGTATTCAAACCCCAGTCACACTTTAGGAATTCAAGGATCCTGAGTAACAGCAGCTGCTCAGGGGGTTGATATAAGCAGTCCGAATACTTATATCTCCTATATCTATTTCATGAAGATAATAGCTTCATTTAGGGTTCAAAAGCCGTTGCCTGACTCTACTTAAACTCAGTCCATAACATGAGCCTAGTTCACAAGTTCCCATAAACTTTGAACTAAATCATGGTATTTCCCCCTAAGTTTAAGCAAATGTTACATAGATACTATTCCCCCTATCGGCTACCCACTTAACCCAAAAAGAATCGCTATTGCATCATAGCGTACCATTGCATCATGGTAAAGTCATTGCATCATGACTTGATTAAGCGCCTAACTAACATGTCATTGCATCATGACAGGTTTGCTGCTCCTCAGACCAGATTAAACAGCGTAATAGACATTCAATTCATTCAAATATTAAGCCAAGTTAAGTTAAGTTGAATTAGGAATGCCTATTCTTAGCAAACATCAAAACAAGTTATTGCGTACCTGAACCCGTTAGTATATTACTATGATCTCTCGGTGAAGAACTAACCGAAGAGTCCTTAACTAAAATAGGAATATCAAAATAATCAATAAATAAATACATAGATTCCTCATTCACAAATATATACACATATTATATCTATATATCACAATTAATCAAAGAAATTTGAATAATTTAATACAAAGTCATAATAAAGCATTTAAACGTCTTATTATATCCTAAATCGTTTAATAAATACTTAATTGATCAAATATCAAACTTCGAAAAATTTTGGAAAAAGTTTTTAAAAATCAAAAGCGCAGGGGACACGCCGGTACTCAAAATCGGCAGCTTTGAGCCGACGTTTAACACTATGAAAACAACACTGCCAACGCTGGCAGCGCTCAAGGGTACGCCAGTTGCCTTCATCCTACGCCGGCGGCTTTGAGCCGGTGTAAAATGAAAACCTAAAATTTTTCAAAATGTCCAGAGATGTGTTAGCCGTCCGCTTACCCAGATACGCTGGCAGCTTTAACACATACACAGGCGGCTTTGATTCCCAGTAGCCAGCGTACAATTTGAAAGGATGAACGTCGGCTAACTTTTCTAGCGAAAGCCGGCGGCGTTCGGTCGGCTTTAAGAAATTTGATTCTGTGGGCTTCCAACACTGCCTATAGGCCGGCGGCGTAGAAACCCCAGATGCTGGCGTCCGTTTAAAAATAGGCCTATACAATAAAACACAAATCCCTTGTTTTTCCACTTCGAAAATTCTATCTTATAACACTTTTAAATCTCCTTCAACTTCATTTTTAACTTCATAAACTCACTCCTAACTACTCTACTCAATCCTAGCAATTCAAAACTTGAAATCAACACATTTGATCACTTCTAATTCCACTTCCATCCATTCTCAACTTTCCTACACAAACCATCTCCATATCCTCCCAACACTTCATATCACTTTTACAATGCACAAACAAACTTACACACTAACAAAACACATTCCTAGCTCATCTCAATGTATGAACAAGCCATTTAGATAACACTAATCTCATTTCATCCAAGATTTCACAAAGCTACAACAAGAAATGAAAACAAAGCATAAGCCACACTTAAATCAACTCACATGTAATTGGCTTACCTCGGAGAGAACTTGATTTTCAAAGCTTGCTATTGTTCTTGAATTGGATTTGGAATTTAGATTGAAAGAAGAAGAGAAAAGAAAGAAAGAAAAAGCAAAATTCGTATGAAATAATGGCTGCCCCAAAAAGTAGTCTAATTAAGCAAAATTAAGCTTTAGATATATTCCAAATTTGCCCTTTAAGGTATATATAAATTCAGGGTGCATTTGGGATGGATTTGAGTCTCATTTGGGGCTTTATTTATGCATAAATACTAACTTAATTAAGAAAATTCTATCAACTAATCTTACGAAAAACCAAAGTTGATTTTATAAATCTAACTTAACTTAACATCTTAATGTATAAAAGACACAATTAATAACTATACTACACACACATTAATACATATAAAACAAATTATTAATTTCACTACATATGCAAAATAATACATTTAGACTATTACCAACACAACTATCCTAAACATCGTGCTCATTCAATTCAATACCTAAAATAAATAAACAACACATGAAAATTAAATAAAATTTAAATTTAGGTCATTTCAAAACCATTCCCAACACCTTTTCAACTCAGCAACACAACTTATAACACTTCTACGCACATTTCTACTTCTCATTTCACTCCTTTGATCCATTCATGCCTAAACAAGCTTAGGTTTTGGCATACACTCATATGTCAAAAGTTTACAAGTTTATACTTAAACTTTACATATAACTAGCATTAAATCATCATATATAAGCAATCCCAATAATTAAAATGAAGAAACATCATCATACTTGCATGTTTAAGGAATACATGGGATATGTTCTTGCTACTACTACCACTTCCTCCACTCTTGAATCTTTTACTAACATACTTTCCACCTTTTATCTTCATTTCTAGCTTCATTCTATCTCATAAACTCCTTGAGATTGAGATTTGATGGTAGAATTAAGAAAGAAGAAGAGAAGAAGAAAAAGAAAGAGAAAGAAACGTAAAAGAAAAGGAAAGGAAGAAGAAAAGAAAGAAGAATGGCAGCAAGAGGAGAGAGAATAGGATTAAATAGGATAGAAACAAAGTTAATTAAGGATATTTAGGATTAAGGACTTTGATTTAAACTTGTCAGATCATTATCTTGAGCATTAAAAATGATTAGGAGAAGATTTTAGAATATAAATAAGTAAAATCACTAACTTGACTTACGAACCTAGTTTAGAAATTTAATTTTGTAAAACTTGATATTTAATTGAGTTTGGGCTTATAAATTGATATTTTTAAATAAGTAGATAAACTCAAAATCCCTAAAAATTGAAGATATGGAATTTAGATTGAAGAGGCTACATTTGTGTATTTAAAAAAAAAAAATCAAAGTATTGAACTTAAGGAAATTCTAGATCACATATAGATCAAAAGAAAAGTATATTTAAATTAAAATTGATTGATAAAATAGTGTAAATTGGGTTGTTGGGAAAATAATTAAACTGAGTAAACAAGTTGAAAGAAATAGAGTTTAAATTTAATAACTAAAGAGATTTAAGAAATTTGGTTCATGAAATGGATAATTAAAGTAAATAAAAGATTGAAAATGAGTATTTGAAATCTCACTTTCAATTAAGTCTAATTACTAATTAATTATATCAATCTATCCATTTATTACCTATAATTCACATTATTTATTTTAACTAAACTATCTAAACTCAGTTATTAGATTATATTCTAAACAACTTTAAGATTAATTATCCATTGGTAGTTGACATTATATTAGCTTTAGTTTTCATAATTCGAATACTTTCAATCGTTTTAGAATTTTATTATTTTGCTCAATCTTTCATTGTTTTATTCCAATTAATTTAGATTGAAATTTGATATTGTTTCCACTTTCATTGCATTTATGAATTATTGAATAATCTATTATTTATTGGGTTAATATCTTATATTTTTGTATCCATTATCTAATCTATTTAATATTTCTCATTAAGTTATGCTTTCTTGCTATATTAATTTGAGGTTTCTTATAATTTTTTTTATTTTCATAAAGTGTCATAAAATTTAGAGTAGGAAAAATTTAGTAACATTCTTTTATACTTATTTATTTGCTCATCATTCATTTATTTACATACGTATATTTTTAATTTCACCCTGGCTACTTTTGTAGAATTTTTTTCTTGAAATATGATAATTTAAATTTTTAAATGATCACTAAATTATTTAAATTTCAATATTTTTAGATTGCAAGGAACATGGAATGTCTTTCATGAATTTTCTTAAAACTTTTTCAATAATTTTATATTATTTTCTTAATGATTATTATTTTCAAATTGTATAAAATTGGGTTATTACAACCCTTACACATAGATCATCAGGTTGTTAGCATTAGTATCACACTCTGCGTAATCTTTACTAACCGTAACCAATCATAGGTAACAAAACAAATTAATAAACTAGATAAAATTAGATTGATTTAATATTCTAACCCTACAACACATACAACAAGCAATTCTAAACCTACGAGCACTTACAACAAACAAGGTAATGTTGTACCTAAATCAATTTCCAAAGAACAGGACTCAAAATCATCAAATCTCCTTTATAACACAACCCTAATTCACCAACACTTGATAATACGAACAGAAACAACTTCAACAATATTCACCATCCAATAATCCTAATCTCATCTATCATCTAAAACCCTAATTTCAAATTAAACATAAATCTACACCATTTTCTTGATTAAAATACAGAAATCCTCCAACAGAACCAATCTCCTCCACAAATTCTCTAAATCCTAAAACTCCATCCAAAACCAAATACACAAATCAACATAAACTACTTTTATGAAATCATAAAGATCAAACCATTAAAATACTTACCTAAGCTTGATCTAAAATCCTTCTTAAACAACAAATATCCAGATCTCCAAGAAAATTAGGGTTTTCTCCAATTTCCCCTTCAAAACAACAGGCAAATCTCTAAGGAAACTATAGATTTGGTAGATCTTAAAGAAAAGATAGCGATTCAATTACCTGGATATGATCTCCCGAATCACCTTAGTTGTTAAGAATACACACAAAGAGGATTTCTAGGTCTAAGTATGCCTTTGGAGAAGAAAACAAGCAAATAGATATAAAGAAATCGTGCAACTCTTTATTTACCGCATACATACATTGGCAGTTTTTATACTGTACGCCAGTAGCGTAAATCCGAGACCGGCGATGTAAACTTTAATACTAGTGGCGTATCGGCTTGAAATTCGTCTTGGGTCATTTTTCATCAAAGGTATGTTGGCATGTACGCTTGCAGTGCACCCTCCAACACTCGCAATGTACCCATATACACTGGTGGTGTATCTTATTTTTACTCGATTTCTTTTAATCCAACACTAGCTCTATGCTGCTGAAAATACAATTATACTTCGATTTTTTACCATATTAACCTCTTATTTTATATCAATTGACAATATTACCCTTACTCATAACTTATTTATCTTTATATTACATATTCTATAGATGGATCGATAGGACTATCCAACATGTCCACAATGTGATTGCACCAATCATCCCACTCCATGATCCACCTAGCGTGCTATGCCACCTAGTTCACTCTGTACATCCCCGTAAATCTAGCTCATGCAAGGCTCTTATATTAGAGGTGGGGGATCCCATGGAAACCACTAAACTACCTAAGAACCCTATATGGATAGGAGTGTTTGATAACATGAAAGCACACAAGAGGAAAGCATAAAGCATGGGATTTTATAAGTCTGCCACTTATTACATGTACATTTACTTAACCTCAACTCAAATTTTTGTGTATGATCTCCCTTTTACCATACATTGTCGGTAGTGGTGCAGTTAAAACCTCAAATATACATTCCTTATAGTTGAAACATTAACACAATGGGTACTTAACACGTTGTTCCACCTCTCAAACTTCTTTGTCGCATAATCCATCAATACCTTACCTATAGTCTTGCATCAATTGCCTCTTGTCTTTGCCTATTGAACATGGAATTGCAATTGTAGAAGGTTTTTTTTTTTTTTTTTACTAAGGTTACCACGAGTGAGCACCTAGTATCCTTAAGAGTAATATTATAACTCTCGGTCATGTTTATTGTACCAATTTCAAACCTTACACCCTCATCGTCAGATAAAGTCCACATATGGGGATGTAACTCATAAAAATATTGTAACGTCCATGAACTGGTTTGTTTTGCCAATTCAAAGTAACCATGGAACTTTCTTGGCTAGGCTTGATAGGCTACCCATTTTACTATTTTTTTACCTTCTTTATTCTTTACCTTTGAGTTGAAATTGTTGGCAACATGTTAGATACACCATCGCCAAAGATAGCCTTTACATCACACAACATTCTCATCCTCAACTGCACTCTTAATACTAGCATGGTAGTCCGATACCAAGCAAATGTTGGAACAATCCTTGATAATATGTTTTAGCAATTTTTGAAGGAACCAAGTTTATGTATCATCTACCTCTTCATCGACAAGAGCATGTGCCAATGGCACAATATGATTTGTTATATCCATTGCCACCACGATAAGTAATTTGTGCATAAATTGTGATTACGAGCTTGCAAAGTATTAAAAAAGACCAATCAGTTCACAATCGACAAGCATTTATCAATACATTTAACTATGTATCTAGAAGATACCTACTATGCTGAAATGCTTCAATGCATGGTGCGGATGCCCAAAAATGTTTGTTAAGGAAGACATGCCTGCAGTGTTTGATTCAACGGTTCTCTACTCAACCTTTATTGCTGGATTTGTATCATAAATGGCATTTAATAGATGTGGGAGCTCTGCATATGAATCATCCCAACTGTCATACACCTACTCGATAGCCTTTCGCTTTACCTCATGAATTCTCTTAAGATGGACCCTATACCCAAACTCCTTTAAGATTGTTGTTTGGGGGTACTTTGCTCTCACATTTGGAGAATTACAAATCTCCATTATAATGCACCTAGACATGCTAGTAGACTCCAACTAGGAATAATACTGTCCAGTGATTTCATCCAAATATGTGTGAGACCCCTCATATCTAGTGATATGAAGCTGTCCCCCATGTTTCTTGTAGCATGCTTTGAATATCCACTTACAACCTCTTTTGTGGGTATTAGTACATTTAACTACCCACAACCTTGGATTCGAATCCACCATTTTAAAATTATAGGGTTAAATATATGCCATGTAAATCCTTAGATTTTATGATAGTTTTATAAGTAGAATTTTGTAGACGATAACAGAATCGGAACCTTAAAGTCAAACCGAGTCAAACCGAGTCAATCTTAAACCCTAGACTCAATTAGACAACTTTTAAAACACTAAAATACCAAATAAATTAAAAAAATAGTTTGAACTCGAATTATGTACCGAATATATAGTATACACCCTAAAATGATCAGACTTGTCAAAATTTTAATTGTTTCAAGCCTTTTGAGGATCGGTTTCCATATCCAAGCACCAACACACAAAATGAGGAAAAGTTTTTTGATAAACAATTTATACTAGGATAATATTAAGAGATCCATAAAATATCAGATAGAATTTTATTGGCACATAAAAACATCAGTTATAGCTTTTATATGCATATTTTAGCTTTATTAGTAATTAAATTATCTTGTCTATTATTTTTTACTATTCACTATACTCTACTTTTTCTTACAACACCTATTCTTACATACCTACATCTTACATTTTCTTTTCCCATAAAATTTTACTAAACTTATTTCTTAACTTCTCTTTAACACACATACTCTCTCTCTCCCCCCCTCAAAGTGGCCGGCGTCCCTTCCCTCTCTCTCTCCCTATTTTGTTTTTCTTTTTTTTATTTATGTTTCCATCTTTAATTCCCTCTATTTTTCATCTATAAATACTCATCACCTTCCTCTCATTTTCACACTTTCATTTCTCTTCCCTACCAAAACCCTCTCAAAACTCTTCCTCTCCTTTTCCCTCAAACTGCCATGACCCCCCTTAGCGTGCCTCTTTTAAATCTTTCTTTCATCTTCTATTTTAAGTAAACGCTAAACCATCTCTACTTTTTGTGTTATGTGACATGTGAACACGTAATTCTTTTAAATATTTTTTAAAAATCCCCATGATGCATATGCTAGGGAATAGAAATGCAAGACAACATATTATTCATATCACAATGTTTATGTTCAAAATTATGATATGTTCATTTTGTTCATGTTGCAAACATAACTTTCTATATGTTAATATATATATATATAATATATGTAATACTTATAATTTCTAAAGCCTATTGCTTATTAACATAACTTTATTTATTTGTGCACTTTATTTATTCATTTGCTCATAAGATTAATAAATTTCTAGTCTTTGACTAATTTACAAATCAAATCCAAAGTAGACTGGAGTAATACAAGTCTCGAGGAATCTTGACACAAATTTAAGACTCCCATGCTTTTTTATTTCATCTATATTGATTTTATTTATGAGATTGAAATACTTCAAGTCTCGAGGAGCCTTAAAATAAATCTAAGACTTTCATTTTATTTTGCTTTGATTTATTTTGTTATTTATAGTGACTAGATTAATTTTGTCGCGACCCAAAAGGTATCTTAAATATGGCAATCCGCCGCACTTAATATTAAAGCTTAGGAATGACTATCTTAGTCATGTAAAAACTTCGATATTAGGTGCAAGGCGTACTTACATGACAATAGGAGACTTACCATTAGAACTAAATAGCTTAAGGAGATAGCAAAAACATCAACAAGAATGATAAAAACATAAATTTATAGCTTAAAGTTCAACTCTTACATCTCACAGGGGTATACCCCCATCAAATCATAAGATTAAACATCTCAAAGAGTCTTTACAGAACAAAATTCTAGACTAATTCCATATAAGAAGGTTTTTATAGAAGTTTATACCAAATCTAATTCGTAAAGTTCTTCCAAAAGCTTCCTTAGCCTTCATGGTCATTACTTGAGTAAAGATTCCTCTTGGATAGAACCATAGATATTGGTGCTACAACAAAAATCTATAAGGGTATAAGTATATCTAGCTTAGTGAGATATTCCCGCAAAACGTACCAATAAATCAAAGTGGTTTTTAATACAAGCATATGGAATGCATCATACAAGTGAGCAAACAAATACACATGATTAACCGAAAATCATGTGTAGAATGGATTTACGCCCTTCATACCAGAGGTTAAGATTGTTACAGGCCTATATGACTATCAGGTTAAATTGTAGATTTTCAAGCTCCTACATGCCACATTTTGTAGACTTTCTAGCTCTTATGTGCCACCACTACTAATCTCCGTTCCCACTCGAAAGATTAGTAGCGAAAATGATGAGACTCAATTCGCATTATGCATGATCAATTTAGGAATCAGTTTCCAATTGAGTTATTTCCAATTTATGGATGACCATCCATATTCATACCAATACATCAACTAAATATTGAAACAAGATATTAATCAATAATTCAAGTTCCGATATGCTTACTTTTGATTCATTAAGCATCACAAATGCACTCGTAACCCATGATAATCCCACATGCAAATTTCCATTTTTATCTTTTTCCTAATTCTAGTGCTTCTATTTTCCAGGCACAAGCAAGGATATAAAAAGCAAAGAATAACTCACTCAACTATATTGCAATCCGCTTAATCAAAATAGTCCTTGAGAAATAGAGTTCCAAAGTCCTTGTCACCTATATAAAAAGAAATACCTGGAATGAGTATTTCATTTAGGTATTAGTAAATTTTCTAACTCTATTTATTCTATTAGTGGTATTTTTCCAGGTTATGAAATTTATAATTTAAAACGGTCATAACTTGCTCATTTTAACTTGGATTTTCATATATGAGTAGTCGATTTCTACCTACTTCAAATGCTCTATCCATTTCTAAGGTTATTTCAAGAATTTAAAGTCATTAAGGTCTTGGAATCACATGATACAAATCATGTCACACTCCCGATGGGTACCCTAAATGTGACAATCCATCGTACATAATATTAAAGCCTAGGAATGGCTACCGTAGTCATGCAATGGCTTCCATGTTATGCACAAGGCATTCTTCACAATGAAGGGAACATATTAGAGTAGCACAATTTATGATAGTAGCAATTAAATA
Organism: Combretum micranthum; assembly: GCA_024138025.1. Classification (NCBI taxonomy): domain Eukaryota; kingdom Viridiplantae; phylum Streptophyta; class Magnoliopsida; order Myrtales; family Combretaceae; genus Combretum; species Combretum micranthum. The sequence continues at coordinate 602,265 of JAMXBD010000074.1, read as the reverse complement.
GCAAAGCAAGAGAACTATATATCATTAAACTTGAATAACGTATATTACATTTCTTAGGGGCATACCCCAACTAATGACCACAAAGTTCAAATGGTATAATTGATCATAATAATTTCCAAAGTAAAAATATTTAACGTAAAAGGTATTCAAGAGAAACTTCGTCTTAAGCTCTCAGATCTTTCATTAAAGTTCCAAAATCCTCTAGTCATTTCTTTGTCATCTTATTCTTCAAGCAAAGTGCCAAGTATACCTGTTTCAAACAAGATCTATAGGGGTGAAGCTTACAATATACTAAGTGAGATATTTCCCCATCACTCATACCAACATAAATAAGCAAACAAGTTTATTAGTTAAAACATATGCTATATTCATGCAATAATCACATGAAAATCACAAATATATATAGTTATCTAGAACCTATGTATAGAACGTATTTACACCCTTCATATCAAAGGTTAGTGTAAGCCCTGGCTTTCTTTGTAAACCAAGCTTGACTTCGAGAACCAGAACCCTAAACCAGAATAGCTAGGGTTAGAAAGAAACTTAGAAACCCTAAGTCCGGCTTCAGCGAGAATAAAACCATGGGACTTTTGAGAGCAATTTAATTTAGATTATAGTTCTAAAGAATATATCGAAACATAAAAAGATTAGTTTTCGTAAAATTATCTGTTTCGAACCCGATCGGGATCTGTTTTGAAAAACCGAGCCCTGGGACTCAAAATTAGAAAAATATTTCGGAATACTCTTTAAGATCAAAATTTAATAAGAAATTCAAAAAAATATTTATTATAATTTTTTGGTTTATAAAAATTATGGTTATAGCTTTTATCGCATTTTCTTTACTAACCGGTAATTTAATTATCTAATGTACTATTCATTATTATTCATAAGTACAAGCCTATACCCCACTCACACTCACAAGCCATGACCCTATTCTTACATCCTTACACTTCACTCATTACCATTTTCTTTTCCCATGCAAGTTGTCATATATTATTACACAAAATTGAGATTGAAAAATGACACAACACTCATTCTTCCCTCTCCCCCCCCCCTTGGTCGGCGCAAACCCGCTTCCATTTCCCTCTCATTTGTTTTATTTTTCTCCTTTTATTTATTCACACAAAACCCTAATACCTCTCTCTATATATATCCTTTTATGCCTTCTCATTTACACTTTTATTCTCTTTCTTCATTTTCACTTTTAGAAATTTTTACAAACTTTCTCTCTTTTTTCATCCTTGCCGTGAACTCCCCCATCCCACACACACTCATACACTTTTTTTTTTTTTGCTGCAAGTCCTCTTGTCTTACAAGCTCAATAGGTATAGATCTATATACTCTCACCACAAAAACATGTAATGGCAAGATCATTCATGCGTGGATTCACAAAAAATTCTCATGAGCTTCATGCTAGGGATGTGAAATCGCTAAAAACATAATGATCAAGTCATCACAAGTTGTGGATCTTATGTTTTAAGCTCATATTTTTGTCATAATCATGATATATGTCCATATAGTGATGATCTTATGTAGAAATCTTGTTACTAAATTGTTATCATAATAGTATACTTCATTTCATGCATCTAATATGATTATCACACTAAGATCTAGCTTACAAACATCCATCATTTACATTGCATTTGAGATTTCATGTATTTAGAATGAATAAATGGCCATAAAGATTTTGCCTTATGTAAATGAATGTTTTATTTATTTCTAAAAGTTAGGATATTCATGAAGATGAGCAAAAATGCTCAAGAACAAATTTTGTTTAATTAAAATAAAATTTTGTAAATTCGGATGGAAAAACAATTATATTTTGAAAACCTATTTTTCAACCCCAAAACATGAGTTTTATGTGAAAAATGAAGGGCTTATGGAATAGGTATCAATAGGAGATAATTTTGATAAGTTAATAGTAGATCTATTAAGAAAAATTTATCAAACAAGAAATATTTATAAGATAGAAAATTTGGATCATATGTTAGTTACATGAAATTCGTAACTAGGAAAAGAGGGTATGTAAACACCTATTTTTCAAACCCAAAATAGAAGTTTATTAAGGAAATGAAGTCCTTAGGGGATAGGAATAGTGGAGCCTTAATTTTTAAAGTATCAAATGAGTTTTTCTTAAAGAAATCACCTCAAAATCATTTTTACAAAATTCAGATCTAGAAATAGCCCATATTTAAACACTTGTTTACAAAGCGAAAAATGAGGATTCTTATTGAAAAATGAAGACCTTAAAGAATAGATATAGTAAATACTTAATTTTAGCAAAAATAAATAAATTTTATTAAGGAAAATTTCTAAAACAAGTGTCAAGAACACAAAACTAGTCTTGCTAAGTTAGGTATTCATGACATCTTGTAAGTAGAAGCTTTCTAAAAATATTCTTCTAATAGAATATCATCAAGAACATACATATAGGAAGCTCATGATCTACCATTCATGATAGTAACTTATTAATATTGCATGCATATTTGGCATGGCTAGTAGAAACATCATAACTCTTCACAAAAACAATTTTGAAAATGAATGTTTGGCTACTGATCCGAACTTTCTAAGAGTTAAAATTTTTCAAAACTGATATATTATATTAGAATTAGATAGATCTTTCAAAGTAGATAGGAATCGGTATATAATTTGCGAAATTCCGAGTTAAAATGACCAAGTAATGGCATTTTTAAGTTGGAATTTCCATTAATGATAAGAATTACGAACTTAATAGTTTTTATGAAATAAAATGAATTAGATATGAGTTGAAATGCTCATTTGGATATTTCTTTCATTTAGGTGACTTAGATCTCGAGGATTCGTTACCACTGGACTATTATTACAAGAGACCGGCGGCCTATGGCAGAGTGAGTATTACTTCATAATTTCATTTCTTGATTGTGTTTGTAGTGATTAGTTGCCCTAGATTATGAGGTAAAAGATAAAAATAGATTTGCATGATGGGAATTATGGGGGATTATTTATGCTTGTTTATGAGTTGAGAAATTGTATTAAGAATATCGGAACCGGGTGATTAACTCATACTTGTTTAAGATATTATAGGATTGATTGTCTATGAGATTGGTTGATCACCTAAAAATTGGTATTAATAATTATTCGGATTGATAATTAACATGGACATAATCACTTCACGATGGGGATGGAGCATTAGCATATGCTGGTTACCCGTAATCCATAAACGGCTAAAAGTTGGTTGATCGTGATCCATAAACGACATAAATGAGCTGGTTCATTGTGATCCATAAACGACATAAGTTGGTTACCTATGATCCATAAACGACACATTAATTCAACGGTAGTACCACAATATTCGTTAATCTGCTAACACCGAATGGAGGGCATAAATCCATTCACGTATGATTTCCGACTGATCATATGTCTTGTTTGTTCATGTTGTTGATGCACTTCATATGGTTGAATAAATAACTTGATTGAATGATTTGTTATAAATGTCTTTATGGAAGTATTCACTCACTAAGCTAGTATAGCTTACACCCCCACAGCTTTTACTTATTGCAGTTTTCATATATTTGGTTAAGGCTGAGGCATCCTACCGAGCAGGTACAAGAAATAGGAGTTTCCTTTAGCAGTTTGTGTTCAATTTTGTATAGACTTTCATAAGAAACCTTAATATTTACCGGCTGACTGTAAAAGACCACTTCTAAACTTAATATTCTTTTGCGGAGGAATGCTCCTAGAATTTTTTAAATTGATTATGTGGACTCATGGTTTATATGCTGATGTTTATAGTATATCAAATTAAACTATTTATCTCCATTGGTTTATATATTCTATTGTCATAAAGATATGCTTTGCATCTGTACGAGACTTTGGAATGATTATGGTAGTAATTCCTAAGTCTTATATAGCATGCGGCGGACTGTTACGTTTAGCGTACCTTATAGGGCATGACAGTTAGGGAATTGTTTATGAAGGTCTTCATGATCTTCTACAACTAATCTCCAAGCACTCGTCCATTTCATTCAGCTAGCACGGTTCAAAACCTAGAGTCATCTTCCCTAAGTGATGTGGATCCCTTAGGAAAGAGAAGGGCCCATGTCCTGCCATGGTTACAGCCCATCTAACTTTATGCGTAGGAGTGATGACCTTCCGAAATGTGACTCAACATATGTTATGCATGACCATTTCTTTTGTTAACACCATCTCGTATTAGGATTCATCAACAGCGATCAATCAATTTGAGGACACATAGCAATCAAGCATATAAATGAATAAACATAGTTAAACATAATAATAGTTAAACACCATCGCGTTAGTTTTCTCGGTTACAAAGGTTTCAACTTAAAACGGCCATAACTTGCTCATTTTAACTCAGAATTTCGCATATTAGTAGTCATTTTTTACCTACTTCAAATACTCTATCCATTTATAAGGTTATTTTTAAAATTTATGGTCATTTAGGTTTCAAAATAGGGAGGTACAAAATATGTCCCAACATTTCCAAACTTCAATTCTTCCATTTTCCACGTTTTTACCTTATATAGACTTCTCTAATGTCAATTATATTTTTCTCCTATACTCATTTATGATAAAAACATAATAATAGTCCATAATACATGGATGATCCTAGTGTTGTTGTTCAAAATAATATTTTTATTAAAACAATTTCCATAGAAGGTAGAAAAGTTAGGTTAATGAGGAAATGACTTTTGGAGTTTTGATAAAATCTCAATTCTTAGATGTTAGTAAGTATAAAGCATAACTAAAAATCATGGTTTTATATTAGTTTAAATCCTTGAATATCTCATGCTAAAAATAAAATAAAATAAAAAAATTTCATTCAACCAATTATTCACAAAACATAAACTTTATATGCTGGGAAGAAATATTCTAGGTTGTAGTTTCTTTAAAATTTTCTTAAGTTTCGGTATTTAAGAAAAATTTATGTAAACGATTTATTTTAAATTTTCTTTTTTGATGAAGAGGGTTTTCATGTGTATTTGAGAAAAGAATTATTAGCTGTAAAATTTTCTCTAAGCCTTATATAGGGTCACGACATTTTTTTTTTTTTTAAAAAGGAGGAGGTTGATTTTGTTTCAAGATTTGCTTTTGCTTGAATGAATCCTAAGGCTTGAAAAACAAATTTAGAAAATTAATTATATAACAAAGGATTATCAACAAAGAATTTTATTTTGACAAATGATTTTCCACGTGTATGTGAGAAAAGAAATTCAAGTAGTATTTTCTCAAACATTCTTTAGGGTCTCAATATTTTCAAAATAAATGGGTATAGAGTTTGTTTGGTGACTTCATCACTTATAAATATTAAAATCATGTTGGAGTTTCCAACATTCCCTTCTACACATTGTGTGTCACTATTTTTAATAAGAAATTAAGCGAATGACCTTGTTTTAAAATTTTCCTTTAATAAAATAATTTTTATCCCTTGTCTCAAAAATGAATTTTAAGTAAATATTTTACATAATAAAGGATTATCAATTTTTAAAGTTTAAAATTTCATTTTGGCATAACAACATCAATGTGAATTCTTTATGTACATGAACTTAACTACACTTATTTATTTTTAATTTTAGCAAGATCAACTAAAAATAGGAAATAAACAAGAACATGAATGAAAATATAAGGAAATAAAAATAGAATTATGGAAGTCTTAGATTATGTTCAAGGTTTCCCAAGACTTGAAACAATCTAGTTATCATACGAAACAAATAAAAGCAAAGCATAAAGAAATAAAATCGGAAATCTTAGATTCTTATCAAGACTTTTCTGAGACTTGAATATTTCCAATCTCTTAAATAAAATCAAATAGATAATGAAAAGCATGGGAGTTTTAGATTGTGTCAAGGCTCCCCGAAGCTTGAATTTCTCCAGTCTCCTTCGGACTTTGAGATTAGACAAGTTCAAGACTAGAAATTGACTAGTCTTAGAAGCAAATAAATACATAGAGTGCACAAATAAATAGGTGCATGAAATAAATAAAGTTAGGTTAATGAGCAAAAGGCTTTAAAATTATAAGTACTACATATATATACTAACTTATAGAAAGTTAAGCTAACAACATGAAATGAATGAACATATTATGTAAGCCACGAAAAATTTCAATAAATAATTACAAGATGAACTTCGAAAATAAACCCTAAAAATCACTCTAAATTAAAACCAAACTTCGACTAGTCTTAAATCACGAACGAATCTACAAATCTCTAAATCTTGAGGAAAATAAGAATTCTTAAAAACAAAATAAGAACTCATCATACTTCAATTCCAAAACCACTACGTACGACAAATTCCATACGTAACTCCGACTTATAAAATCGGGTAATATAAAGCCCAAAAACAAATTATTAAAAAAAGTAATTAACGATTAACTTTCGGAAATGAAACCCAATTCAAGAATTCCGAGAATGTTAAAAGATATTAAATACTTACAAAAATAAAATTTAAGATAAATTTCTCAAATCAAATATGTTGTATAAACATAAAATATCAGTTTCCAAATTGGCAAAGACCTAAACCGGAAAAATCACCTGGAAACCTTAAGTGAAATACAATAGTTTTAGTCTGGCAATCTAGCGCCCTTAACCCCAGAGGCCGAGGTGTAGTTTAAATGTGTAGAATAGCTCATAGTAATATAAGTTTGGTTAAAAATATCAGATTGGTAAATTTTTGACCTATTTCGAACCTGTTCGGATACAGACTTCGAAAAGCATGTCTCGAGGCTCGAGATATCAAAGATTTATTATTAGTACCATTAGACTAGTAATTTCATAAGATTTTCAAATATATCGGTTATATAATTTTTCGGGTTATAAAAGTTACAATTATAACCTTTTTATCGTATTTTCATTACTACCAGTAACTAATTAGTCTTTTGCACTATTCACTTCCATTTCATTACACAATTTTATTATTCTTATAAAGCCTTATATTTTTAGATAAATATTTTATATATTATAAAAACTTTGTGTTTTTCTAAAATTTAGTTAGTTTTGGGTTTTTACAGGATCAGATTCTGTCTAAGACCCGATACTAAAAATAAAATAAATTAATTTAATAATTAGAAAATATTTAAAAAATATTTTTTTTTTCATAAAATGATTCCTTAGAATTTTTTTGGTTATAAAAATATCATTTATAGCCCATATTCATGTATTTTGATCATACCGGTAACATATTTGTTAAAATACTAAAATAATTCAAATAATTATTTAATTTTATTTATGAAAATTCTGCCACTTATTTAAAAATATTTTTCCTAATTTTATTTTGTATTTTTCTTAATAAAAAACACTTTTTCCAACCCATAATTCAAGTACACCTTACACATATCACTTCCTTTTCACTTCAATCTTTCTACACTTTATCCCACACTCCTTGGTAGAAATTTTGACCTCTTTTGCTGCCCTTGTCCTTTGATTTAATCACAATTTGACTAAAATAATTATATTTCACTGCTTCTTAAAGAAGCAACACATACACATTAATTACACAATTTAATTTCAAGTCAAAATTCAAACAATTTCCTCTCTCTTCCCCCTCCTACATTCACCTGCAGCTCCCCTCTCCTTGCTGCCCTTGTTTTATTTTTTTTCTTTTTCATTTAACACACTTCTCTCTCCATTTAATGCCTCTTAATTATTTCCTTTCATTTTCCTTTGAAACCCTCTCTCTTTTCCTCTCTTTTTCCTCTCTTTCTTTCTTCTTTTGTTCTTGTTCTTGCAAGAAACAAGCTGCCCCCATTCCAATCTCTTGCTTCTACACTTCATTCTTGAAGATTTTTAAGCAAACTTTCTTCTCAAAGCTTCCATAGGTGATATAGGTAAAGTATAATGAGAGTTTCATGCATCAAATGACATTCCATTAGCTTAAAAGCAAAAGATGATGATGCCAAAAATGAAACACTTTTCTTCTCTATGATTATTATCTCGTATCATTATTATTTTTTTTTTGTTTAAAGTAGTTATATTTTATAGATCTAACTTTTTGTAGCTTTGATTTTCGTTTATACCATAGATCTTGTTATTTGAGTTGTTATTTTTGTTATTGCTTATGATTTATGCATAGATTCATCATCCACATGTCTATCTTAGTGATTCATGCATTTAAAACTAGTGTAGTAAACTAGATCTAGTGTTTTGAGTTCATAAAAATGCATTGGACTTTTGTTTTATGTTCATGAACAACTTGTAGTAGCATGATGATGGTAGGAAAGTTTTAGAAAGCTCAAGATCTAGTTTATTTTCAACAAAAATCATTTTTGAAAATTCAGATGAAAATGGAACCATATTTAGAAAAATTATTTTTCAACTTCAAAATGTATATTTTTCATTTAAAATGAAGGGCTTAAGGAATAGATAACATAAATGAGTGATTTTGATGAGTAAAGTTTAGATCTATGAGTTTATAGTTCACTACCATGCATTTCTTTTATATTCATGATCATATTATGTGTAGATCTTGGTTTAAAACTCAAACAAAAATAGTGAAATTCGTATTTTGGCAAGACTCCTCTTTAAAAACCACTTTCCAAATGTCAAAATGAAATTTTTACTTGAGATAATGAAGGCTTAATGTATGTATATCATCAAGACTTCTTTTTACAAGAATTAAAGATGATTTTCAAAATAAAAATCTCATTTTCGGATTTTGGCCAAGGCATATTTTAGAAACATGTTTTCCAACTCAAAAATGAAGTTTTTATTCAAGATATGGAAGGTTCTTAGGATAGGATATGTAAGGAATGGATTTTCATAAGTTTAGATAGATTTTATTAAAAGATATGTCCAAAAATAAATTTTGTAAATTCGGATCTCAACAAAGACCAATCTTAAAAACCCATTTTTCAACTTCAAAACAAGACTTTTATTAAAGAAATGGAAGCCTTAAGGGATAGGTTTGATTAGGAAATGGTTTTTGAAAGACTAAATGAGTTTTACAAAGAAAACAAGCTCAAATGAATTTCTCAAAATTCGATTTGAAAATATCATTAGTTAAACACCTATTTCCAAATGCCAAAATGATAATTTTTATAGGAAAATGGAAGTCCTAGGGAATATATGTAATAAAGACCAAGTTTTGACAAGATAAGAGAAGTTTATCAAAATATAATCCTAAGATAACAAATGGTTTCCAAGAATAGGATAAATAATGTTTTCATTCTTCAAAATTTTGTAAAATTCGTACTTAGGTAAACCACCTATTTAGACATATACTTTCTAACCCCAAAATGAAGGCTTTTATTGAAATAATGAAGGTGATGGTTATATAGATCATCAAGGTTGAGTTTTGATAAAAGAAAGTATGATTTTACAAGAAGAAAAACTATTTTTCTTAAGTCTAGTATAATTCAAAGTTTTGCAAAGTAAAAGTTTTCAAAAAAAATTCTTGGTATCATATGTATACATATAGGTAGATTATCTCATAACCATCATGACAATAGCTTATAGGAAATACATATATGCATGATGCATTGTAGAAATAAGGTATGAAAATTGAGTTTATCCAAAATTTGTAAATTCGGATGATTTCAAAACCATGCCTTAAAAACCCATTTATCAACTCCAAAACTTGTGTTTTGTATGAAACATGAGGAGTTTAGGTCATAGGTATCATCAAGTAATGATTTTGATAAATAAAGATAGGATTTGCTAAGAAAAATATATAGAACAAAAAGTAGAAATGAAGTAGGAAAAATTTGAGTTGTTGTCATTTTAAGAAATTCGTAATAATGGAGTAATGGCATGAAAACCCATATTTTCCAAACTCAAATTAGAAGTTTTATCAAATAAATGAAATCCTTAGTGGCTAGGCATGGTTGAGCCTTAATTTTTTAAGTATCAAATGATTTTTACTTAAAAGAATCACCACAAAAATTAAATTTACAAAATTCAGATTTTGGAATCAACCCTACTTGAAAACATGTTTACAAAGTGCAAAATAGGAATTTTTATGTAGAAATGAAGGTCATAAGTAATAGATATAATGAAGACTCAATTTTAGCAAGGATAATTATATTTTCTTAAGAAATAAATCCAAAACAAATGAAAATGGCCAAAGTTAGAAAACTAGATTTTTCATAAGTAGTTATTATTATGGTCTTGCAAAATAAAAAGTTATAAAATTTTCTTTTAGTAAGAATCATCAAGATCATGCATACATTAAACTCATCACATGCCATTCATGTTAGGAAATCATTCATATTGCATGTATAATTGATTTGTCAAGTAGAAACATTCTAAGCATTTACAAAACTATTTTCTGGAATCGGAAATTATTACTGATCAGAACTGATCGGACTTTTTCGAAACTTCAAAGTTTTCAAAACTTAAATATAATATTAGAATTAGATATATCTTTCGAAGTAGATAGAAATCGATATATAATTTGAGGAATTCCGAGTTAAAATGACCAAGTTATGGCCGTTTTAAGTTGGAATTCCCGCTTAGGACGAGAATTACGAATTTGATAGTTTGTATAAGACAGTTTGGATTAGTTAAGTGATGAAATACTTATTGGAGTATTTCTTCCTTTTTAGGTGACCTCGATATCGATGATTCCTTACCACCGGGTTACTTGTACTAGAAGATCGGTGATCTAATGGCTGTGTGAGTGTTCTTCTTATTTTTTTACCTTGTTTGTGCTTGTAGCTAGTCGCATTAGAAGTATAGGAACAAGATAAAAATCGATATGAATGGGGATGGGATATATGATGAGACTGTGATGAATGTATGCCAAAGAATACTAAAGCATATCGAAACCACGATTTGATTGGATAACTGCACTGTTCATATTATTTCTGTTATATGTGTGATATTGGTTGGTCACTCTAAAGAATGTATGAATATTTTGACCTAAGCAAAAATTAAATTGGTCATGCATCGCATCGAACATATTGCATTTGGTAGCGTGCTACTCCTACGCGGGTCGATCGATATGGTCCGATGATGACTCGTTTGGATAACGAGGCCAGTATCAGAGCTTATTCATGGGAACTAAGGCGCATGTGGATGCATTCCATGAGTGAGCCTAGCCGAGTCGAGTGCTATGAGCCGAGGACTTGGGAAGCAGTGGTCGTGTAGACTTCAATACCATTCCTAACCCAAGATACGGAGGGCATAAATCCGTTCTGTGTGTGGGTTCCGGATACCCATACATAATTGTTTGCTCATGTGTTTGTTCATGCATAGCATATGGATGATTATAACTTGCTTGTTATGGTACAGAATCAAGAGAATTCTCACTAAGGTAGTGTAGCTTATACCCAATAGATGTTTGAATGAACAGGTTATCTCAAGAATGCTAAGTGGGGATCGAGATAGTTGGAGCCGAGAATGACTACGGAATTCCGACAAGGAATAAGAATGCTTGAAGTTATTAGCTTTATGTTTGCCTTGTAATAGTTTTTATGTAGTAGAATCTTTTGATGATTGTAATTGAAGTATAATGTTTTGTATTTGGAGTATAGTAAATTGAAATTCCTTTACATCGTTACTCAAGTTATATCAACATAAATGTATTACTCCGATGAGTCTCCTCCATGTGTTAGACGCCTTATACATAGTATGGAAGACTTCGCATAACTGAGGTGGTCATTCTTAGTCTTTAATATTGTGTACGGCGGACTACCACGTTTAGGGTACCCTTCGGGGCGTGACATATTATGAGCATGAACATAAACATTGTGATATGAACAATATGTTATCTTGCATTTCCACTCCTTAGCATATGCGTCATGAGGAAATTTTTTTTTTTTTAAAGAAATGTTTAAGGACATACACATACATGTACATATCACATGTCATAATATATATGGGGATTGTTTAGTGTTTATCTACAAGAATAAGTGAAAAATGAAGGAGGCAAAGGAAGAGGGAGGGTGGCATCTTTTTAGAGGATGATAGGTTGGGGGGGGTAGGGGGTGGAATTTTTCAGAGAGTATTGAGAGTTTGTGAGTGGGATGTGAAGTATGAAAAGTGAGGACATGATAGGGTATTTATAGAGAGAAAAATGTGGGAATTAAAGATGTAAAAATAAATAAAAAAAGAAAATAAAATATGAGAGAATAAGGAAAAGGGCAGTAGCTGCCATTAAGAGAGGAGAGAGGGAAAAAATTAATTTAAGTAGAAAAACTGTAATGCAATATAAGAGAAGTTAAGTAAAAAATATAGTAAAAGTTTTATGGAAAAAGAAAATATAAGAGATAAGTGTGTAAGAATAAGTGTAAAAAAATAGAGTGGAGTGAATAATAATGAATAATAAAAAATAAGATGAAGAGACAAATTACTTACTGGTAGAGATAAAATACGTGTGTATTAGCTATATCTGATGTTTTTATAACCTAAAAAATTTTATCTGAGATTGAATAAGTATTTTAATATTTCTCTAGTATAAATTGTTTGTTGGAATGTTTTGTCTCGTTTTGCATGTAGTTATCCGAATATGGAAACTAATCCCATAAAGGTTTGAAATGATCGAAATTTTAGTGAATCTGATCTTGTTAAGGTATATACTATTTATTTGGTTCATGATTCGATTTTATCTTGTTTTCCTAATTTATTCCATATATTAGGGTTTTAGAAGTCGTTTGATCGAGTACAAAGTTTTTAAGGTTTAAGGTTGACTTGGTTTGACTTAGGACTCAAGTTCTGTTTTCGTCTCTAAAGTTTTATCTATAAGAATATGAAAATTTACGGAGATTCACAGTTTATATGAATTCATTTCTTATTTTATTATCATTAGATATTATTTGGAGTTACTGCCTCGATTTACATGTTAGATGTCAAATGGATGAACTATTCGGCATAAGGTTTCCAAGTCGAACAATAATCGTATTTTTGTTTTGTTTTCGAAGGCATTTATTTTCTTAGGGTTCAATATTTAGGATTTTCTATTCCCATTATACTCATTAGGCATCTAGGGTCATTCGACTTATCCGATATTGTTTAGGGTTTTCCAGACTTGTGATTTTTTTTTATCGATTCTAGGGTTTCTAGGTTTTTGGGGTTGAGCTAGATCAATTAGGTAAGGTATGAAATCCTTTTAATGATACTTTCTTTATTATCTGCTTTCCTTTAGAGTTTTATGTTTCACTTAAACCATCTGATACTTTAGGTTTATTAAAAAAATTTATCTGATATTGTTTAGGATTTCTAGGGTTTGGTTTTAACTTGACTTGATTTTTGGGTTCTAGTTTTAATATTAGCCTTAAGATTCTCATCTAAGAGTATCGAAAAATCTAGGGGCCTACAAATCACATCCAGACCTTCCAATTTTAGTTTCCCACACTTTTTACAATTTTTATCTCATTTAGACTTTCTAGGACATGTCTATAATTCATTCCTAAACTTAAAATTCATTAGGGACGTAAAAATAGATTATAATATAAGTATGATCCTAGTGATGTTGCTCAAAAGATATTTATAAGTTTATGGAAATGTAAAATTTTCAAGTTTACGAAACTTCAACTTTGAAAATTTGTGGTGAATTCTTACTTCTCAATACTTTACAATAAATGAATTTAATTTGGAAATAAAATGCCATTCTTTATTTAATAACTTAGGATCTTTGTTCAATATATTGTATTGTATGATTGATTATCAAATGTTGATTTTTATGTATATTTGAGAAAAGAATTTGAAGTTGTAAAATTTCCCTAAATGTTACATAGGGTCACGACATTTTAAAAAAAAAAAAGGATGTTGATTATGTTTCAAAATTTACTTTTACTTAGATGACTTTCAAGGCTTTGAAAATAGATTTAGAAAATTATTTACATAACAAAGGATTATCAACATTAAACTTTGAAGGGTTTTCTTTATCAACATTTCTATGAACATTTATCTACAGGAACTAAACTTATTAATTTTTAACTTTAGCAAGTTCAACTGAAATAAGGAATAAAGAAGATCATGACTGAAATATAAGAATTTTAAAATGCAAATATGGAAGTTTTAGATTATAGTCAAGGCTTCTCAAGACTTGAAATAATCCAATCACCATAAATAAATAAAAGCAAAGCATAAAGAAATGGAAAATGGAAGTCTTAGACTTTATCAAGACTTCCCGAGACTTGAAATATTCCGGTCTCATAAATAAAAGCAAGATAGTTATAAAGAAAAAGCATGGGAGTCTTAAATTTACATCAAGACTCCTCAAGACTTGTTTCAGTCTCATTCGGACTTGATTTATAAACCAGCCCAAGATTAGAAATTGACTAGTCTTTGATAAATCTGTTTTACTCTACTCAATTCATAGGAATTTAGGCTTAGTTTGATGTATTTTTAGATAAATTCCTATGAATTTTATACTTTTATTGTTCAAAGGTTGTTTTTTAGCTCCTAGAATCCAAAAAGAAGAAACAAAGTGTTTTGGATTAGACTTGGAGCAAAACGATAATGATGATGCAAAGTAGAACTTTGTTGAGACCCGCAAAAGACCCATTGAGGGTAAAATAGCAAGCCAAAATAAAGAAAAATGACCAGTCACGCCCCAAAATCGAGCTCTCGATATGACCCTCGACTTCTGTAGTAAAGCGATCGAGACATGGGCTTCATGATACAACTTCAATCAAGGCCAACATTCGAGCCTTCGACGAACTTGATGATACCTGTAGTTGAGTTTGGACAGAAATTGAGCCTTTGCAAAGAAAAGCCATAAAATAGATCGAGCCATAACATTCGAGCGCTTGATCCTACTAGCAAAAGTGACTCTATGAGCTGACATCCAAACGCGCGCGTGAAAATAAAGACGAATTCACTTATAAAAAATCTGCTACGCTAGTGAATAAATCATCATGATTTTTATGCCTGATTCTATATAAGTAAACATTCACAGGCATGCAGTAGAGTGTGTAGAGAAATAAAGACTAGTACTATGTGTAACATATTTCTGACATAGAATAGAAAGAGAATTCTTGGGCAAAAGAATTGTTTCTTCTTATTAAGAAATCTCGAAGTTTTGTAGGTAAATTCATTATAAACCCGATATTTGTTTTTGCAAGACTTTATGCTTAATTTGTAATTTCATTTTGATTCCATTTTATTTCTTCATAATTTATGCTTAATATCCACATTCATGGAGAAATAATCATTTAACTTAAGGTTTGTGAATCCAAGACCTAATGCATGTGATTTCAAAGTGTTTTAATAAATATTAAATGGGTATTTGAAATTAGTAGCTAAAACTTAATTTCGTGGGTCTAAATGAGTGGTGCACCTTTTAGATTCATGTTTGATTTCAACTGAATAGATTAAGATATCATTCTTTTGAAAGATTTGAGCTACTAATGGTGATATGAACCACGCCAATCTATCGATGAAACCTAATATCAATCCGTTTGATTTTAATTCCCAAGACCACCTGTGTTTATATGGAGATTGCAACCCGTTGTCTATAAAGAGACAAGAACCTTGGTATAAAGCGAAGACACCACAATCGAAAGATGGAAATCTCGATTGATAAGTCGGAAGCGAACGCCACGGATCAGATCCGATAAATTCAGAGTTAGTTCCATCAAGAACCAAAGAGAAATTCTCTCAATTTTCATAAAATGTATTATGATTTTGTTCATACAACCCAAAGGTATAACCATTTGAAGGAAAACAAAAAGACAAATAATAAAAAAACACCTTTACACAATAACAGCTGGCGGCCATAAATACAAAGCTGACGGCGTTGAGTAATCCAGCATAAGCCGTTAGGATTTGACATTTTCTAAGCCATCTTCAATCAAGTAGGCCGGCGGTGTAAAGTCCAGCTTTGCCCCAGTTTGCTTGATTCGTGATTTGGTTCATTCCCGAGCTTGTCTTGATGATATTGATTAGTTTAGGATCATCCAAGATGGTGTGCAACTCCTCTAGAATTGTTCGAACCAAACCATTGAGTGCTTCTTTGAATCGCTTAGCCCGAGTCCTTGAAGCGGGTCCAGGTGGCATCACAAGCAGGTCTATTCTTGATCTACAAGCCACGTTCTCATCATTCCCTTCCTCTTGAGAAGGATTTGTCCTCAAATCTTCATCACCTGCATCAAAAGGACTCATATCAGAAAAATTAAATATAGCACTTACAGAATACTCACCTGGTAGATCAAGCTTGTAAGCGTTGTCATGGATGCACTTTAGGAGTTGAAAAGGACCATCGCCTCTTGGAAGTAACTTGGAACGTCTTTGCTCAGGAAATCGTTCCTTTCGCATATGTAACCAAACCCAATCACCGGGTTCAAATACCATTTGACGCCGTCCCTTGTTAGCTTGCTTAGCATACTGCTCAGTACACCTTTCAATGTTAATCCTAGCCTTTTCATGAATCTACTTAACAAAGTCCGCTTTCTTTTTACCATCTAAATTAACAAATTCAAAAACAGGTAAAGGAAATAAATTCAATGGAGTCAAAGGATTAAAACCATACATAATCTCAAATGGTGAATACTTAGTAGTAGAATGAATGGTACGGTTATAAGCAAACTCAACATGTGGTAAACATTCCTCCCAAAGTTTGATGTTCTTCTTTATAATAGCCCCTAACAATGTCGATAAAGTCCTATTTACTACTTTAGTTTGACCATCAGATTGTGGATGGCAAGTAGTAGAAATCAATAATTTAGTTCCTAACTTACACCATAAGGGCTTCCAAAAATAGCTTAAGAACTTTGTATCTCTATCAGAAACAATTGTATGCAAATGAACAATTTCTTGAAAGAACAAATAAGCAACATGAGAAGCATTATCAATTTTGTGACATGGAATAAAGTGTGTCATTTTAGAAAATCGGTCCATAACCACAAAGATAGAATCTTTACCACTTTTAAACCTGGGCAATCCTAACACAAAATCCATCGAAATATCAACCCATGGCTCAGTAGGAATAGGCAACGGCGTGTACAAACCATGTGGTTATACTTTGGATTTAGCTCGCCTACAAGTGATACACTTCTCACAAATCCTCTCAACATCTTTTTTCATCTGGGGCCAATAAAAATGTTCCTGCAAAACAGATAAAGTTTTTGCTACCCCAAAATGTCCCATCAAACCAACATTATGACTTTCCCTCACCAGCAACTCCCTGATTGAACAATCTGGAACATAAAATTTTCCTTCTCTAAACAAATAACCATCATGTTGAAAGAATTTTCCACTTTTCACATTTAGCATAAGCTTCAGGAAAATCTTGGTCTACAGCATACAAATATTTAATATGTTCAAAACCAAGTAACTTAGCATCAAATGTAGAAGTCAAAACATACCTACGAGAAAGCGCATCAGCAACAATGTTTTCCTTACCCTGCTTGTAACGAATGACATAAGGAAATGTCTCAATGTACTCCGTCCGACACGCATGTCTTTTGTTCAATTTTTGCTGGCCCTTCAAATGCTTCAAAGATTCATGATCCATATGAATCACAAATTCCTTCAGCCACAGGTAATGCTGCTAGGTTTCCAAGGCTCTAACCAATGCATATAGTTCCTTATCATAAGTAGGGTACTTCAAGGCTGCCCTACTTAGCTTTTCACTAAAATATGCAATGAGTCCTCCTTCTTGCATTAGCACTGCTCTAATCCCTAAACCTGAAGCATCACATTCAATTTCAAAAGTTTTAGTAAAATCAAGCAAAGCAAGTAAAGAAGCATGTGTGAGCTTATCCTTTATTAGCTTGATAGCTTTCTCCTGATCTTCCCCCCATTTGAAGCCCACGTTCTTTTTTATAACTTTAGTGATTGGTGTGGCAATACTACTGAAGTCCTTCATAAATCTCCTATAGAAGCTAGCTAGTCCATGAAAACTTCTCACTTGACTCACGTTTATTGGACTAGGCCACTCCTGGATAGCACGAACCTTCTCTTCATCTACCTATATTCCCTTTGCACTAATAACATAACCAAGAAATACAAGCTTATCTGTATAAAAAGTGCACTTCTTAAGGTTAGCAAATAATCTCTCCTTTCGAAGCACATCAAGGACAAATTTCAAATGTTTCACATGGCCTTCCAAGTTCATGCTATAGATTTGAATATCATCAAAGTAAACAGCCACAAACTTTCTAATGAAAACACGTAAAATATGGTTCATCAATCTCATGAAAGTGCTTGGTGCATTAGTTAAACCAAAGGGCATAACTAACCAATCATATAAACCATACTTTGTTTTGAATGTGGTTTTCCACTCATCTCCTTCCTTTATTCTAATATGATGATATCCACTTTTCAAATCAATTTTAGAAAGCACACATGAGCCATGCAATTCATCCAACATATCATCTAAGTGAGGAATGGGATGACAATACTTTACCATGATATTGTTGATGGCTTAGCAATCAACACACATCCTCCATGATCCATCCTTCTTAGGTACAACAATCACCGGTACTGCACATGGACTTATGCTCTCTCTCACGTACCCTTTTTCCATTAGCTCTTGAACTACCTTTGAAGCTCTTTAGTCTCCTCAGGATTGCTCCTATAAGCCGGTTTGTTTGGAATTACAGCTCTGGGTACAAAGTCGATCTAATGCTCTATTCCACGAATTAGAGGTAATCCTCTAGGGATTTCCTCAGGAAAGACATCCTCATAAACCTGCAAAGAGATACAACATTACTGAGCAAAGCGTCAGGTAACTCGTTAGTATTCAAACAAGTTTCTTTGTAAATCATCAATAGCATAGGCTGTTTCATTACCAATGCTCGCCTCACAACACTCACTCTAGCCATATAACTCTCCTTTTGCAAGGCTGCACTCTCCTTTTCGCTCACCACCAAAGTCGATCCCCTTTTAACTTGGCCTCTCTCACTCATTCCAGCCTTCCTCTCCTTTTTATTTTCTTTTTCTTTTATGCTCTCCCTCTCTTTTTGCCTCACTCTCTTGGTGTTTCCTACAAGATTGTTGCAATTGTATTTGATCTTCATAAATCTATTTAGGAGTCATTGGTTTGAGACTGTCGAGCCTGGATTTTGAAAATCATCCGGTTCATTTCTCCTAACCCTATTCATATTAAACCCAAACCCATTTAACATGAATCCTCGACTAGGGGTTAAAAGAAATTTTAATTTTTGAAAACTTTTTAGAGTCGCCACTCGATATAAATCGGGAAAAAATAAAAGCTAGGATCAATGGGTCGGTTAATCCTAACTTAGCCACTAGTCTGCGAAAAGTTTGATTTAAAAATCAAATTTTAAAAAAATACCAGATATCTGAGTCCGGGGGCTAACCTATTAAAAGCTAAGCGGTTACCACTTTAAATTTAAAATTTAGAATTTATCCTTTTCTATACTAAAAAATTCAAACAAAACATTTATAAAACAAATATCTACAAGTTTAATAATTCATTTTTATTTTTATGTATTTTTTTTTTAGGATTTAAATATTAACAAACATTTGTATTTTTTCTTTTCAAAAAAAAAACTTATAATATGTACAAAATGATTATTTCAAACTATCAAAATAAAATATATTTTTTCTAATTTTATTGTCGCCCCGTAGGTGCCTACGTACTCGCTAATCGAGATCAGACAGAACGTAGTTCTTTTATAAAGAACTTAGTTTGTTAATCAATTTTATATTTTTAAAATATTCTCACTTTAAGTTCATTAAATTTTGAATTTTCATGAAAACCAATTTTGATGATCCTATGATCTAATCAATTGATTTTTATTTCATAAAAAATATATTTTTCTAAGTTCAAAAATCATTGACAATTCATGGCTAATTTAATGCTACATGAAAATCAATTTCGATTAAACAATATTAAATATTTTCATAGTAAATTTATGAAAATATTTTTGAACAACTTTAATTATTTTCAAAATCCATTTATGAAAATAATTTTGAGAATTTTGAGTATTATCTTTATAGCAAATTTATAAAGATAATTTTGATAAAAATTTAATTAATATCATGATTTTAAAAAAAAAAAACAATTTTTATCTTTATTATTCAACAACAATTTTGGTTTAAAAAATCTATTTACAATTTATTATTTTTCAAAATTCAATAATCATCACATATGTTCAGAACATATTCAAAATATATCATAACAAAATTAAAATACAAAAACAAAACATCTCATGCATCAAATATATATTTAAAGATCAATCTATATGCAAATACATATTCAAAAATATCCAAAAATATCAAAAATTGCTAAAACATGTAAATTTATATTAAAAATAATTATTCTAATTTTTCTGGATTTTTCTGAATTTTTCTGGATTTTTTACGAATTTTTATTAATTTTTTCCTATTTTCCCTATTTTTTCCTATTTTTCGAAATTAAATATATAATAAATAACTAATAAAATATTGCGGACTAACCTGGACCGTTGGATTTTCTCGGATCAGATCTAGAGCGTCTGATCTGTGGACTAAATCTGACCATCTGATGGAATTGACTCGCGATCTGGACCGTGGATCTACTGATCAAATCTGGAGCGTAGGATCTGCTGATCAAATCTGGATCGTAGATCGCTTTGATCAATCTGGACCGTCTGATCCTCTGATTGAATCTGGACCGTAGATCTGGCTGACTATTGACCGACGACCGTTGACCGACGACCGACGACCGTTGACCGACCGGGTTGGATCTCGGATTTCGGGTCGGATCTTGGATACCCGTCGGGTGAAGAAGACGATGACGGTGACTTCAAGGCATTCCTCGGCCGCTCCTGGTGGTTTTCGAAGGCTGCAACCTTGTCGGCCCGACGTGGATGGGGCTGCTGCGTCTGTTGGTGGTGGTGGTTCACTCCCAGAACCACCAGAAGTGGCGGTTCTTGTGGTGGTCCAACGGCGGCAAGGATAAAAAAAATTTCGAAAAATTTGCAGAACTTCCAAATGCAAATTCGAGCAAATCTAAGTACTATAATCAATCAAGAACACTTCCTAAATGATCCTAACACTCTTTAATTTGATCGAAATCCTCCCGATCACTTCGAATTTGCAATTTTTGCAATTCGAACACTTTCTACTCTATTTTCAGATCTCGATCGTGTAGTGTATATTTTGCGAAATTGAATTGTGCTTTCTGCTTGTGGGGTGATCCTATTTATAGATTTCGAAACAATTTATCATTTCGAAGCTTTGTACTTGTTCAATTTTTGAATCACGAATCGTTATACTTTTTCAAATAAGAACGATTCAAAATTGGGACTCGATTCGTGATTGTTGGTTCAAATTGATCATGAATCTTATGTTTATACATCATAACTCTTCGATTAAGTGTATTTAATTTGATCAAAGAACACAATTCGGCCAATTTTAAAATTTGAAAAATCATGTCCATTCGAATTTTTTCCCAATTTTGATGACTTAATTAAGATGGCTTTTGGAATGAAAAAATACGTGAATTATGTACAGATGTGATGTATCCCATGCCTAGTTTGTGTCTGTATAATTAATTTCGAAAAAACACAAAGATTCGTTGCTCAAATGATGTCTCAAAGTGGATGAACCGATGTGTCTTTTGGGAAAAAAATTGAACAAAAAGAGGCAAAATCTGCCTTGGGCTAGGATCGAACTCGGGTTCCTTTGCTTCTGTGTCTATGGTCTGAACCGTTAGGCCGTTGGTCTGTGCCTTGGTCATATAGCTAACCCACTAATACTTAAGACTAATAAAATATATATTATATTAAGCTTAAATAATTATTTATTTTAATTTTTCTTACATATATTTTATTTACATTACTATTATTCATTTAATTATTTTATTATACATATTTTATTCTTCTATTTTTTATTTTTTTCTATTTTCTCTTTTTTATTATACTATTATTTATTATTTTTATTATTATATCTTATGAACTCATCATGACATTAATTTAATCTAAACTTAAGCCTAATTTTTAATTGGGCAAAAATTGGGTGTCTACAGAGACGGTAGCTTTTACCATGATGAACAAGTGTATATTTATTTAAAAAGCCATTATGAATCAACTTTTTATCAAATTTCCATGGCCTTCCTAACAATATATGATAAGCCTGCATTCGTATAACATCACAGAACACTTCATCTTCATACCTTCCAATGCGAAAAGCAATCTTAGCTTGTCTAGTCACCTTGGTCTCTCCACTATCATTCAACCATTGTAATTTGTAAGGACTCATATGTTTAGTAGTTTTAAGTCCCAGCTTATCTACAATGAAAGAACTAACAACATTTGTGTAGTTACCACCATCAATAATCAGATTGCAAAGACTATCACCAATAAAACACCGAGTGTGGAATATATTTTCCCTTTGTACATCAGTCTCTTCTTTCACTTGTGCACTCAAAGCACACTTCACCACAGCCACCGGTTTGCCTTCAACAGCTTCCTCATCATTAATATCCTCTAAAGGTGGCATTCCATCATCCTCACTTTCTCCTTCCCCATCACGTATGATCATGACACGTCTATTTGGGCATTGACTAGCAATGTGACCCCTGCCTTGACATTTAAAACATTTTATTTCTCGATTTCTTTGAGTAGAAGAATCAAATTTACTTTGAGTTCCAAAGCTGGTCATGTCATGTTCATACTCAGATTTTAGCTTTGAAATGGGTTGCTTCTCCTCCTTCTTCCAGTATTTTGATTTGTAACTGGATGAACTTGCATTAGAATCAAATTAAGATGCACCACTACCCTTCCTCTTGAGTTGGTTCTCAATTTTAATGGCCATGTGCACCATATCATCTAACTCAACATAGTGCTACAATTCTACTATATTCTGAATATCCTTATTCAATCTTGCCCAAAACCTAGATATTGTAGCCTCACGGTCTTCAGCCACATTTGTCGTCCTCTACACTCCTATTACCTTGCTTAAGGTTTTGCAACCTATTAAACAAATCTCGATGGTAATGAGATGGTACAAACTGCTTATGCATTACTCTTTTCATTTCTTCCGAAGTTTCTATTAGCGGCTCTCTATTTCTTCTCTTATTCAACAACAATTGATCCTAGCAAACAATGGCATAGTCAGAAGCCCTATCAAATTCTTCTTCAAAACCTGCTCCTTCATATTCTCGATCCGACACCCAAAATCCTCTTCTAGGAAGTCTACCTCTATTGACTTAAGGAGAATTCCTTGGTTGTTCCATACCCTTCTCTAATTTCTCATTGAGCTCATCCATCCCTTCCTTAAACATCATCCTCATCTTAGCAGACAAAGACTCCAAAATTGATTTTGTATTAACTCCACTTTGCTCACCCTCAATAACACCTTGTTTAGACATATTTTTTTTTTACCTGCAAGAAACAACGTTAGCAATAAAATAATTCCTCACAGATCACACCCTTACGTGTTTACACTCAACAAGATAAATCACTTAAACTCTCATATTTTTACACAAAAATCAGATTTTTATCCTCTCTCAAATTCCTCTTTTAGTTCTTTAAGAACTAATTTAAACAATCCAAGATCTAATAAATGGAATCGATCCAACTTATCAAGGAAGAAGATGAATGAAAAATTAGGTCAAGCAATAGCAACGGAGTGTTGAAACTAAGCAAGAAACAATTTTTTTGACACCCCTAATCAATTGAACAACTATTTGTGACAAATCTCTCAAGAATTTCAATCTACCAGTTTTTTTGTATTTTTTTACATGAATTTTTTTTATTCTTTCTCTTTTTTTTAATCACAACTAAGACTATTAAGATCGAATATTTGATTCAATCAAGATCTGACAAAAACTCAAAGAACATATCTTTGAAAACCCTAAAGATTGAATCTTTAATCAAAGGAAAGGATAGGCAAACCTCAAACAAACCTAGGCTCTGATACCAAACTGATATGAACCACGCCAATCTATCGACGAAACTCGATATCATCCGTTTGATTTCAATTCTTAAAACCATTTGTGTTTGTATAGAGACCGCGACCTGTTGTCTATAAAGAGACAAGAACCTTGGTATAAAGCAAAGACGCCACAATCAAAAGATGGAGATCTCGATTGATAAGTCGAAAGCGAACGCCATGGATCAAATTCGATAAGTTCAGAGTTAGTTCTGTCAAGAACCAAAGAGAAATTCTATCAATTTTCATAATATGTATTCTGATTTTGTTCATACAACCCAAAAGATTTTATATAACCATATGAAGGAAAACCAAAAGACAAATAATAATAATAAAAACCGTTACACAATAAAAGGTGGTGGCCATAAATACAAAGCTGGCGGCATTGAGTAATCCAGCATAAGTAGTTCAAATTTGACATTTTCTAATCCATCTTCAATCAAGTAGGCCGGAGGTGTAAAGTCCAGCTTTGCTTCAATTTGCTTGATTCGTGATTTGGTTCATTATCGAGCTTGTCTTGATGATATTGATTTGTTTAGGATCATCCAGGATGGTGTGCAACTCCTCCATAACTGTTCGAACCAAACCGTTGAGTGCTTCTTTGAATCGCTTAGCCCGGGTCCTTAAAGCGGGTCCAGATGGCATCACAAGTGGGTTTATTCTTTATCTACGAGCTACGTTCTCATCAAATGGGGTTTTTTATAATCACCTTAAGAGAGGGATGGTGAAACTTTCTATCAATTGTTTTTAAGATTCATTAGGTTGGTTTTAAAATAAAGGATTCTTAAACTTTATGCAGATCTAGGTTGTTGATAGTTTGAGAAGAGTTTCTAATAGTTTGACTTAGATCTAGAGTTACTAACCTTGAAAGGGGCTTTAACTTAACTTAGGGAATTCGACGGTGTAAATACACCAGTAAACAACTCTATGAGTTTGTTGAGAAATCACATGATGACTTAGTGAAACAATCCCTAAGGATCTTGCATTAACAAACATATCTTACTATTTTCCCTAAAAACATGTATATATGCATTAACAAACTTTATTACTATTTTCCCTGAAAACATATATACATATATATGCATATAACTTTTGTTTTTATTATGTTTTGCTAAATTTTCTTTAGCTATATAATAGATGAAAAGTGAGTACGGTAGATACCAATGATCCCTTGGAATACAACCTAATATTTTCTATGCCACTTTGGTAGGTGCTCTATCCTAATGTTGGTAGTTGCGACCGAAGTTGAACAGAACCTATTAGCATCTTTTTATAAATTTTTTAAAATCAACTTTATGCCCATTAGATTAACATGCCCATACGACCAACCAATCTTAAATAACATGAAATAATTATAAAGCATGAAATAAAAAAATTAGATTAGTGAGCATCTATGCTCTAAAATTATAAATATTACATATACATATTAACATATAGAAAGTTAAGTTAGCAACATGAATAAAATGAACATATATAACAATTATGAACATAAACATTGTGACATGAGTAATATGTTGTATTGCATTTTCTGTAAACCCCTAAATTTTTTTAGGGTAATATCAAGTTTAAACTTTAAACCGAAAAGTCAATTGGAAACCTTAAGTCAACAAATTCCTAGGAAACCCTAGCAGTTTAGATTTGGTAACCCCATGTTCTTAAAACAAGAAGTCGAAATACGAGTGAAGAGTGTAATTTGGTTCGTAATAATATTAGGATGCTTAAAAATACCATATTAGCGAATTTTCGACTTATTTCGAACCTGATCGGATGTAGACTTTGAAAAGCGTGTCTCGAGGCTCGAGATATTAAAAATATGCTATTAGTACTGTTAGATTCGTAATTTCATAAGATTTCCAAATATATCAGTTATAAAATTTTTCAGGTTATAAAAGTTACATTTATAACCTTTTATCGTATTTTCCTTACTATCGGTACTTTAATTGTCTAATCTATTTTTTGATTTCTAATCAACTATTCATCAAGTACAACTACCCATACCCTATTTCTTACATCCTTACAACCTATTCTTACAATTTACATCATTTTCCTTACATTTAATTTTCCAACACATTTTATTACTCAAATTTCTTTTAAATTTGAATTTATTACACAAAACAAATATCAAATAACTCTCTCTCCCCCTTCTATTAGAACCGGCGCCCTTCCCTCCTTTATCCCTCTCAATTTGTTTTATTTTCTTCATTTTATATAACACATAAACCCTAATCCACTTTTCCATATAACTCCTTTATGCCTTCACCTTTTCATTTCCTTTCTTTCCTCATTTTCACTTTTAGAAAAAATTTTGCAAAACTCTCTCTTCTCTCCTCTCTTTGTGCCGTGACTCCCCTCCCTCTACACACACACACACACTTTTGTTTTTCTTCAAAGTTCTTGCTCCACACATCTAACAGGTAATAGATCTACAGTGTACCATCTTAAAAACATGTAATGACAAGATCATTCATGTGTGATTCCGCTCAAAAATCCCCATGAGCTTTATGCTAGTGATGTGGAAACACTTGAACATGAGATCTTTACCATCACAATGTTATAGATCTTGTTATTATGTTGTTTTGCTATTATTTTGCTTTACTATGAAGTTATGTTGTTATTAATGTTTTGTGCATGTATTCATCATTTAACCATATTCACATAGTGATCATAGTGCATATGCATTTATGACTAGTATAATAAACTAGATCTAGTTGTTTTGAGTTCATAAATGCTCTAGGTTTTTGTTTTATGTACATAAAGAACTTGTAGTAGTATGATAATAGTGAGAAAAGGTTAGAAAGCTTAAGATCTATTTTAGTTTCAACAAAAATAATTTTTGGAAATTCGGATCTAAAAAGAACCCTATATAGAAAAGCTATTTTTCAACTTCAAAATGAGCATTTTACATTAAAAATGAAAGGCTTAGGGAATAGGTATCATAAATGAGTGATCTTGATGAGTAAAGCTTAGATCTACTAAGGGATATTTTCAAAATAAGGAAAGTTTACAAAAGTTATGTCAACATTATGTTTCAATCTCAACAACAAACTTAAAATTCATAATAAGGAAAGCTTGATATATGAAAACCTATTTTTCAACCCCAAAACAAGATTTTTATTAAAAAAAAATGGAGGCCTTTAAGGGGTAGGTTTGATTAGGAGATAATTTTTGAAAGATTAAATGAGTTTTACAAAAGAAACAACCCCAAATATAAAAATTCAAAATTCGAATTTGAAAATGATCTCTATTTAAATACCTATTTCCAAATGCTAAAATCAGGATTTTTATGGAAAAATAGCAGTCATAGGGAATACATGTAATAAAGACCTAATTTTGACTAAGATAAATGAAATTTATCAAAGTATAATCTTAAAATAAGGAAAGGTTTCAAAGTATAGATTAAACAATATTTTCATTCCTTAAAATATTGTAAAATTCGTAATTAGGTAGACCACCTACTTAAACATCTATTTTCTAACTCCAAAAAGAAGAATTTTATTAAAATAATGAAGGTGTTGGGCATATAGGTCATCAAGGTTGAGTTTTGATAAAAGCAAGTGTGATTTTATAAGAAATAAAACTAGTTTTCTTAAATCTAGTAATTTCAAAAGTTTTGCAAAGCAAAAGTTTTCTAAAAGAATTCTTGATATGATATCATTAAGGGTATACATATAGATAGTTCATCGCATAACATTCATGATAATAGATTGTAGGTATTGCATATACACATAATGCACTTGGTGGAAACAAAGCTAGGAAAATAGTATCTTATACATCCCATAGAGCATTGTTTAAGTACACGAGGAAATAGATTGACCAACAACCATAAATCATGCTTGATATTGAGTTATATATGTATATAAAAGAGTATTTCAAAATATAATGATAGCTAAGCATATATCAAAGCTTTGGAATGATGCTTGGATTGAAATTAGGAGTTGATTTGTGGGATGGGAATTTCGTATAGCATTCTGTACCCTACTGTTCATGGACCAACTGACCTCGTTTGATGGAAATAACTTTAGAAATAGATAGCTTTCGTCAAATAGGTAGAAATCGGTATATAATATGCGAAATCTCGAGTTAAAATGACCAAGTTATGGCCGTTTTAAGTTGGAATTTCCTCTTAGACGAACTTGTTAGAATAGAATTTATAAGTTCTTTCAAACTTCATAGAAGTACTCATTGGATTTACTTCTTTTTATCAAGAGACTTGAGAGATGGACTAGACCTTCCCGGGGACTATTACGATTAAGTGGATTTTTGTGCCATGGCAAAGTGAGTTCACTATCTTTAAATTATATGCTCCTAAATGTGCTTGTAATGATAATGGCATTAGAATTAAGACAAGATAAAATTGGAATATGCATGTGAATTCTATTTGATTGAATCGATGATAAGAATATCGAAATAGAATTGCTGTAAATATTTGTATGATTTAGTATAGAATTAAAGTGTCTGCAATATCTATGATCGCCCATAAATCGTTAATTAATATGCCATGAATTTATAATCAAATTGACCATGCATACCATATGTTGAGTCACATTGCATTTGTTATTATATCTTTGTAGGAACAAGGCATAATAGCTGGGCAACGAGGGGCCTATAAACTCAAATATTGGCATGATGGCCTTAATTAAAATGGTAATGGTATAGGCACTTATATCAACTACAAAAATTGTGAGTGGGTGGGCACTTGAATCAGCCACTATATAAATGAGAAAAATTAAAATCTATGGTCGTATGAGCCTGAAACACCTAACTTCGAATGGAGGGCGTAAATCCATTCAACATAAGACTTCCAGAAAGTCTTATGTATTGTATGCTGATGTGCTTGTGCATTTCATATGATTGATAATATAACTTGTTTTCCCTATTGTATGATGAAGTATTCAATTTGGAAGTGAAACTCACTAAGCTCGTAAGCTTATACCCCTATAGTTTCCTATTGCAGTATGATTATTTATGGCTATCCTCGAGAGGCCACTTTCCTCAAGTACAGCTTTTTGGAATTTAAGGAGCTTTTTGAAGAAGTCGGGACCTAGATGTTAGGCATATACTCCTAGTTGAATCTTCTTAATCTTATATATATATATATATGTTGTTGTAAGGGACTTTTGAAGACCTAAGGAATCTTAATATTTTGACAGGGGTATGTCCCTTAGATCTTGTAATAGATTAATCTGGTTATAACTGTTATGATTTATATTCTTATCGCTATGAATGTCTTCTTAAGCTATTTTGATTCAAGGTAAGGTCCCCTACTTGATGATCGTAAGCCTTACACCCGGTATATAAACTCATGGGATGACTAAGGATATCATACTTGAGTTTAAATAACGAGTGTAGTGGATTGTCACGTTTAGGGTATCCTCTGGGGCATGACATTTTCATTCCCTAGTATATGCATCATGGGGATTTTACATACAAAAATCTAAAAACATACATATTTTGCGTATCACATAACATAACATATGGAATATGCTTTAGTGTTTACCTAAAATAAAAGTGGAAGAAGACAAATTAAAGGGCCACACCCCGAGAGGAAGTGAGAAAAATTTTGTAGAGTTTTGTTAAGGTAAAGAAATGAGAGTGTGAAAATAAGAGGGAAGTATGTGTTATTTATAGAGGAAAAATAAAGGGAATTAAAGAAGGAAAAATAAACGAAAAAGGAAAAGAAAATTGAGTGAGAGAGAGGGGGGATCACGCCAGCCATAAGAAAGAGGAAGAAAAAGGAAGGAAAGAATAAGAGGTTAAGTAATAAAGTGTAGTAAAACTTTTATGGGAAAGAAAATGTAAGAGAGAGCTATGTAAGTATGTAGAATAGGTGTAAGAAAAAAATACAATACAGTAAATTGTAATAAATAGTAAATGAATAGTAATGAATAATGGACAAAGCAAATAAATTACCGATATAGAAAAAATACATGTATAAAAGGTAAAACTAACATTTTTACAAGCCGATAAAATTTTATCTAATATATTTTTAGTGTAAATTGTTTGTCGTAAATTTTTGCCTTGTTTTGCATGTCGGTGTCCAAATATAGAAACTAATCTC
Organism: Combretum micranthum; assembly: GCA_024138025.1. Taxonomy (NCBI): domain Eukaryota; kingdom Viridiplantae; phylum Streptophyta; class Magnoliopsida; order Myrtales; family Combretaceae; genus Combretum; species Combretum micranthum. Next base: position 572,445 of record JAMXBD010000074.1, on the reverse strand, counting down.
GTAAATGCTCAAAATGATTGAATTTTTTGTGAAACTTATCATGTTAGGGTATATGTCATGTAAGTTTATCCTATTTTTCCAATTTATTCAATATTTTAAGGTTTTAAAAGTTGTCTAATCAAGTCTAAAGCTTCTAAGGTTCACAGTGGACTCAATTTGACTTTAGGGTTTCGATTCCTCTTTTGACCTTAAAATTCTACTTATAAAATTACCGAAAATCTAGGGGTTTACAATTTCAAGTCCCGAGAAGCCTTGATAATAATTGATTGCACGTAGATTGTATCAAGAATAAATAATAAAAATCCGGCATAATCCTACAATTTAGCAACGGTAAGCTCACTTATTTTATAGTATAAAATTGATTATGGGTGTCGTCCTTAAGGATCTATGAGCAAGTATTAGTATTTCCCTTTTACTACTATTTAGCCTAAATTATTAAATTGATTATACTAATTCTAATTTACCAATTAAACTAATAACTAGAGAACCCTAATTAATGATATGAATGCTTTTGTTGGTTTTAATTCAATTCACAAACGATGCCCCTAGTTTTGATCCACCCTAACCCTTAATTCTTATTATAAGAATTAATTAATGATTAGTAAAGCCTTAAACTACGGGGTTTCCTGATTAGACCAATTACTTTCTTTAAGTTAATTGATTCATAACCCTACATGAGATGGTGGGAATGTCTTTCTTCACTAATGCCGATGTAAATGGCATGGAATTTTTTAACCCTATGATAAAGATTGGCTATTCGTTGCAGAAATTCGAAGTCTCCCTATGTCTAGGTGAAAATGCAAATTCTTTATTCATTGATGATCTATCCTATTAGTTGAAATCTCTTTCTCACTAATAAGAATCAGACATGCAATAATCTTGATCAGAAATTATCATAAGAGCAGTAAAATCACATGAATAAATTCAAGAAATTAACTTCTCATTAATCAACAAGGATTCAGTACATGGGTTAGGGTTTCACAAAGCCTAGGATATATAAAATCTACTCTTCCATATATAAATAGTAAAAGCAAAAAATCCAGAAGCGTTTTGAGGTAGCATGATTAATAGAACCCTTTGAAGTAATCGTTTGGGACTCCGGATGTTATGTAACAATTTTCCCTTGAAAAGCTCTCCAAGATGTGTACTTTAAGGCTTAGGAACAGAATACCGATGGTAGGATTCCCCAAAAAACAAAACAAAGTGCCTATGTATATTGTCATTATACACAACCCTCCCACACAGCTCGTATATGTAGGTCGTGCACACCTGAAACAAACACACAAATTCACTGTCCTTTAATTGTACACTACTCAACGTATACGACCCATACATACTAATCCTTTAGTCCTGGAACTAAATATTTTTCTTGTTGTTTGCTCTAGAATTTGTAGATTGGTTGTATACTTCTCTAGTGTACTCCAAATATTATAGTAATGGCTCCAAAACTTCATCAAATCTTCACTCTTTTCATTATAAATCCTTCAAAAAGCTCCTTACTCCTTATTTACCCTTGAAAAGAATAATTTATCTAATAAGTATCCTTTTCTTTATAAGATCAATTAAATAGTGCATAGAATATGATAAACAAAGCTGTCACACCTCGAAGGGTACCCTAAACGTGGCAGTCCGCCGTACACAATATTAAAGCCTAAGAATGACCACTTCAGTCACGCGAAGGCTTCCATACTATGTACAAGGCGTCTAACACATGGAGGAGACTCATCGGAGTAATGCATTTTATGTTGATACAACTTGAGAACAATGTAAAGGAAATTCAATTTACTATACTTCAGATACAAAGCACTATACTTCAAAATACAAGTCATTAAACTTCAATTACATTCATCCACAGACTTTCTTACATAACTATTACAAGGCAAATCATAAAACCTAGCTAATAACTTCAACATTCTCATTTCTTGCCGGAATCCCGAAGCCATTCTCGGCTCCAACCATCTCGGTCCCCACTTAGCATTCTTGAAATAACCTGCTCGTTTAAACAACTATTGGGGTATAAGCTACACTAACTTAATGAGAATTTCCTTAATTTCGTACCATAACAAATAAGTTATAATCAGTCATATGCTATGCATGAACAAACACGTGAGCAAGAAATTATGCATGGGTATCCGGAACCCACACACAGCACGGATTTACGCCCTCCATATCTTGGGTTAGGGATGGTATTGAAGTCTACACGACTGCTGCTAGTCCCCAAGCCCTCAGCTCATAGCACTCGCCTCGACTAGGCTCACACATGGAATGCATCCCCGATGTGCCTTAGTTCCCTATGAATGAGCTCTAATCCCAGGTCTCATTATCCAAACGAGTCCTCGGATCATATCGATCGACCTGCGTAGGAGTAGCATGCTACCAAATGCAATATGTCTGATGCGATGCATGACCAATTTAATTTTTGCTTAGGTCAAAATATTCATGCATTCTTTAGAGTGACTAGCCAATATCATACACATAACAGAAATAATATGAATAGTGCAGTTATCCAATCAAATCGTGGTTTCGATAGCTTTAGTATCCTTTGGCATACATTCATCATATCCTCATCGTATATCCCATCCCCATTCATATCGATTTTTTTTTATCTTGTTCTTATAATCTAATGCAACTAACTACAAGCATAATCAAGGTAACAAAACAAGGAGAAAACTCACTCGGCCATTGGATCACCGGTCTTCTAGTAATAATAATTCAGTGGCAGAGAATCGTCAAATTCGGGATCACCTAAAAAGGAAGAAATACTCTAATAAGTATTTCAACTCAAACTAATCCAACGACTTCATACGAACTATCAAATTCGTAATTCGCGTCCTAAGCGGGAATTTCAACTTAAAACGGCCATAACTTGGTCATTTTAACTCGGAATCTCGCAAATTATATATCGATTTCTATCTACTTCGAAAGATCTATCAATTTATAATATTATTTTCAAGTTTTGAAAACTTTGAAGCTTCGAAAAGTTCGGATCAGATTAGGGCAGTAACCATTTCCAAATCCGAAAAATAGTTTTGTAAAGGTTTGTAATGTTCCTACTATATAAATTAGCTATACGTGCAATACGAGTGATTTCCTAACATGAATGACATGAGATGAGCTTAATGTATGCATGATATTGATGATTTTGCTAAAAGGAAATTTTATAACTTTTTATTTTGTAAGACCATAATAACAACTACTTATGAAAAATCTAGTTTTCTAACTTTGATAATTTCCATTTGTTTTAGATTTATTACTTAAGAAAATATAATTATTTTTGTTAAAATTGAGTCTTCATTATATATATATTGCTTATAACCTTCATTTCTACATAAAAATTTCCATTTTGCATTTTGTAAACATGTTTTCATGTAGGATTGATTCCGAAATCCGAATTTTATAGAAATTAGTTTTTGAGTGATTCCTTCAAGTAGAAATCATTCGATATTTAGAAAATTAGGGCTCAATCATACATAACCACTAAGGACTTCATTCTTACACAAAAATTTGTATTTTACACTTTGCAAATATGTTTTTAAACAAGTTTTTCACAAAAATCCGAATTTTGAAAATTTTCGTTTCTTGCAAATTTCTTATGAGAAAACTTGTTTAATGCATCAAAATTTGAAGCTTTACTACATCTATTGTCTAAGGACTTCATTTAACACATAAAACTTGCAATTTGAGCTCAAATACTAAGTGATTACATATGCATCATCTCAAATTACGAATTTGACAATTGGATAACTAACTCAAAATTTTCCATTTTAATTCCATTACTTGTTTTACACATTATTCATGCCTAAACTCATTTTAACTTGTAAAAATCATTCCTTAAAGATACCTATTACCTATACCCTTCATTTTTCACATCAAACATGAGTTTTGGAGTTGATAATTGGGTTTTAAAAATTGGTCTTGGTTGCGATCCGAATTTAGGAAATTTATTTTTAGTCATATCGTTTGATAAAATCTATCTAAACTTATGAAAATCCATTCCTTACATATCCTATCCTAAGAGCCTTTCATTTCTTAAATAAAAACTTCATTTTTGAGTTGGAAAACATGTTTTTAAAATGTGCCTTGGCTAAAATCCGAAAATAAGATTTTTATTTTGAAAATAACTTTTGAAAATCACATTAGATTCTTGTAAAAAGAAGTCTTGATGATATACATATATTAAGCCTTCATTTTCTTAAGTAAAAATTACATTTTGACACTTAGAAAGTGGTTTTTAAATATGGGTCTTGCCAAAATACGAATTTCACTACTTTTGTTCAAGTTCAAATCTAAGATCTACACATAATATGAACATAGATCTAAATGAAACCCATGAAAATAAACTTTAAACTCATAGATCTAAACTTTACTTATCAAAATCATTCATTTATGTTGTCTATACCCTAAGCCCTTCATTTTAAATGAAAAATACATATTTTGAAGTTGAAAAATCACTTTTCTAAATATGGTTCCATTTTCATCCGAATTTTCAAAAGTTGTTTTTGTTGAAAATAAAATAGATCTTGAGTTTCCTACAACTTTCCTACCATCATCATGCTATTACAAGTCATCCATGAACATAAAACAAAGTCTAATGCATTTATGAACTCCAAAACACTAGATCTAGTCTTCTAAACTAGTTTTAAATGCATGAATCGCTAAGATAGACATGTGGATGCTAGATCTATGCATAAATCATAAGAAAAAACAAAAATAACAACTTAAATAACAAGATCTATGGCATAAACAAAAATCAAAGCTATAAAAAGTTAAATCTACAATATATATCAACTTTAAACAAGAAAAACATTGAAATACAAGATAATAAAAGTAGAGAAAAGGAGAGTTTCATTTTTAGCATCATCATCCTAAGCTTTTAAGCTTATAGAAAGTCATTTGATGCATGAAACCTTCATTACACTTTACCTATATCACCTATGGAGGCTTTGAGATGAAGATCTGCTTAAAAATCTTCAACAAATATGGGTGGAGGCTCAAGAATGAGTTGGGGGCAGCTTGTTCTTAGAAGAAACAAGAACAAGAAGAAGAAAGAAAGAGAGGAAAATGAGAGAGAAAAGGCCAAGGAATGAAAGAAGGAAAGTGAGTAAATGAAGCAAAGAGAGAAAATGAGTGTTTTAATTGAATAAAAGAAGAGAAAAAAATAAAACAAGGCAGCCAATACTTGGACATGCTGCACGTGAATGTGAAGAGAGGAGAGAGAGAGTTTTGTTGAAATTTGACTCAAAATTGAATTGTATAATTAATGTGTAATGTAACTTTTTGAAGAAGGATTGAATTATATTTATTTTTAGTCAAAATAGGAGTAAATAAAGGACAATGGCAGCCATAAAGGAGTCAAAATCTGCCATGAAGTGTGGGTTAATGTATAGAAAGATTGAAGTGAAAAGGAAGTGATATGTGTAAGGTGTACTTGAAAGTATGGGTTGTAAATGTACCTTTTTAATAAAATAAAAAAATAAAATAAAATTAGAAAAATTATTCCAAATATTTGTAGCAGATTTTTTATAAGTAAAATTAAATAATTATTTGAATTATTTTAGTATTTTAACAATTATGTTACCAGTATGATCAAAATACGCGAATATGGGCTATAAATAATATTTTTATAACCCGAAAAATTCTAAAAAAATATTTTATGAAAATAAAAATATTTTTGAAATATTTTCTAATTATTAAATTAATTTTTTTTATTTTTAGTATCGGGTCTTAAACAGAATCTGATCTCGTAAAGACCCGAAACAACTAAATTTTAAAAAACAAAATTTTTTATAACATATAAAATATTTATCTAAAAATATAAGGCTTTAAAAGAATAATAAAATTTTTTAATGAAATAAAAATGAATAGTGCAAAAGACTAATCAATTACCGGTAATAATAGAAATACGATAAAAATGTTATAACTGTAACTTTTATAACCTGAAAAATTTCATAACTGATATATTTGGAAATCTTATGAAATTACGAGTCTAATGGTACTATTGGTATATTTTTTATATCTCGAATCCCGGGACACGCTTTTCGAAATCTGTATCCAAACAGGTTCGAAATAGGTCAAAAATTTACCAATCTGATACTTTTAAACAAACTTATATTACTATGAGCAATTATACATATTTAAACTACATCTCGGCCTCTAGGGTTAGGGGCGCTAGATTGTCAGACTTAGGCTATTGCATTCCGGTTAGGGTTTCCAGGTGATTTTTCCGGTTTAGATACTTGTCAATTTGGAAACTGGTATTTTATGATCATACAACATATTTGATTTGAGAGATTTATTTTACATTTCATTTTTGTAAGTATTTAATATCTCTTAATGTTTTCGGAATTCTTGAATTGAGTTTTATTTCCGAAGGTCAATCATTATTTACTTTTTAATAATTTGTTTCTGGGCTTTATATTACGTGATTTTATAAGTCGGAGTTAAATATGGAATTTTTTGTTGTACGTCGTGTTTTTGAATTTGAAGACCACTGAGTTCCTATTTTATTTAAGGATTTTCATTTTCTCATGATTAAGAAATTTTTGGATTCGTTCGTGATTTAGGACTTGTCGAAATTTGGTTTTAATTTGGAATGATTTTTAAGGTTTATTTTCGAAGTTCATCTTAGAATTATTTACTGAAAGTTTCCGGGACTTACAAAAGCACAACTATTAAGGTCTTGAGACACTTATCAATAATCTAAGACTTCCATGTATTTGTTTTGATTTTTCTTGCATTTTCATTTATGATCTTGCTTACTTCTTATTTTGAGTTGGTTTTGCTAAATTAAAATTCATTAGTGTAGTTTATGTTCATGTATATAAATGTTCATAGTAATGTTGTCATAATGGTAAAGTAAACCCTTAAAATTTTAATGTCGATAACTCTTTATTATGCAAATAATTTTCTAAATCCTATTTTCAGAGCCTTGGGAATCATTTGGACAAAAGAAAAATTTAGAAAATAAAACGAATCTATTTTTTTTTCACCAAATCATACTCCTATTTGACAATTTTATAACATGAAGTTCTTTCTTAGAAACCTATGAAAAACCCAAGTTTTGACCAACCAATTTTCAATTAAAAATTTAGGTAAAGAATAAAATGAAGCATGAAACTTATCTTGAGATCAAATTATTTATTTAACTAAGAAGTCTTCACAATTAGTTTTCCAAAGATGAATTTATAAACTTAAGTTTTCTAATTTAACCATAAAAACTAGTCAATAAGATATTTCTTTCAAGCAACATCAGTAGGATCATATATGTAATATGAGTTGCTTTAAAGTCTCTAATATGTTTTAAGTCTAGGAATAAATTATAAACTTGTCCTAGAAGTTCTATATGAGACAAAAATTACAAGAGGCATCATAAATAAACTAGGAACCTAGTTTGGAACATGTTGGGTGTAATATATACCGCATGATTCCAAAACCCGAATGACCTTAAATGCTTAAAATAACCTTAGAAATGGCTAAAACATTCGAAGTAGATAGAAATCGATTAATCATATGCAAAAAACGAAGTTAAAATGAGAAAGTCATGACCATTTTAAATTAAAAATTTAGTAACTAGTAAATCTACTGCGAATAGAATAAATAGAGTTAGAAAATTTAGTAAAACCAATGTAACGCCCTAACCTACTGGCATTATAAGCCGCCACGTATCATCTCTTGAATAGAACACACTAAGGCTCTAAATCCACTAATATTCAATAATTACCTGTAAACACACATATGTTATCACAATGGATACAAAACCTGTATAACCTGGAAACATATACTCCATAAAACTCCTGATTCATACATACATCTAAGTTGGCATAACTGTGGGCCAACACACTAGCACAAAACTAAACATACTACTTACATAAAAATCCTCCTAATATACCCTAAACCTTCATACAACATTAAATCCAAAAACTTTACAAGACATAGAAACATGAACATAAACTCTAAGCCTTCAACAAGTCTAAACACATCTTCTCTTTTAAACTCTCATAATCAACAAGTTTAATCCTCAGCTGGGTAGTCAGGTCCACTAATGTCATCCCCATGATCAAAGAACAGATCATATGCAAAAACATCAAAAACTACATCTTCATCACATGTACCTGAAATTTTAAAAGAGTGAGCTGCAAAGCCCAATACGATAACTCCAATCCATAACAAACAAATGCATATGCACAATCAACAGGTAAAAATTAAATGCAACTTATCTAATTCAGGCAGTCAATTTATTATCTTTTTATAGCCAGCAAATCAACATAGTCCGGGACTATGTACGCTAGTCCCGAACTCGGAGTTACTCAGACTCCTATTAAAAATCAACCAACTCTGTGAAAATAAGGTAATAATATACATATATGGATGAGTGGGTACTCCTCAAACATCCCGAATCTGAATCACCTAAATCTATCAAAATCATATCAAAGCACGAGTCCACTAGGAATAACCTCACACTAAGATTATCAGGGTGTCACACTAATATCACTATATGCCAAGTTTTTACTGATCATAGCCAATCACAACCCAGCAAACAATTATTAAGCCGAATAGAATTATGTTCATTATGTGTCTGTTCCTACAGCCAACAAGCACAACTAATCTTATAAGCAAATACAACAAACATAGATTGGTCGTACCTTTTCAATCTCAGGAATACTAATCCAAATTCACCAAACCCAATATCGACAACAACAACACTAACACGAATCTCTATAACTCCTCGATCAACACCGATAATCAAACACCAAAATCTCCAATTATCATTTTAACAACATATATACATAAATAGATGTATAAAACACGGTAAAAGGAATAAACCCTATTATATCATAATCTCCTAAAACTCTAACCTGATAAGGAAACTCCAAACATTCGCACCGTCTTCTCCGATCACAACCCACAACAAGTCCACAATACCGATAATTCACCAAAACCTTAATATTACATGACAACAAGAACATATAAGGATCATCTAACCATACATTGTTTAAATCCATCAACGAAAAGACAAAACTTACTGATTTGGATCACCCAAACCTGATTCGCACCCACAATTTTGGATTCCAACCAAAGCCAGGGTTTTTCTCCCATAAATCCTTCAAGAATTAACAAAACCCTAAGAGAAATCATGCTTAGATTCGTAAAAAAACACATTGTAGATGGTTAGAATACTTACTGGAATCAATCCTAAGCCTCACAAGACTCCAAGCATGAAGATCATATGCAAACACTCTGAACGAAGGAAGAACAAACGACAATCTGTCGAAATCTGTTAACCGCTCGCGTATATATAGAATTTCATCCTATGCTGGCACAACTGATATATATGCCGGTGGCATATGTTTTAAAATTTGCCAACGTACACTCAATGCTGGCAAAAATGAACATATGATGGCAGCGTTCATCGAGGAAGAAAACTCCAACATTCTTCTCCAACACACATACGCTGGCGCGTTCTACTCCAGTGTTAAAGAAAATGCTACTGATCACCCCTACACCGTCGCCTACACGGGCGGCGTTCCTCTTTTAAAAGGTGGCATTGGATCTGCAGAAAACTACAGATTTCTGAAATTTAAACAAAACTTATACAAATTCATTCCAAACTCAACTTTAACAAAATAACTTGTTTTGTGACTTTGATATAAGCTTATATATCTCAGGAATCATTTATTTTTCAATAAATTTTATCTTTGTGTGTTACAACCAATATGAGATATTCATTTCATGTATTTCTTTTGTATAGGTAACGAGAACTTTGAAGCCCCATTTCCCAAAGATTATTTTGATTGAGCGGATTGCACTATAGCCGAGTAAGTTAATTCTCCTTTATTTTTGTATTTTTGTTTGTGCTTGTAAAATAAAGCACTATAATAGAATAAAGAAAAAATTGGAACTGCTTGTGAAATCATGCTTGTATGTTGCGATGTTGGTGAACAAACGTTAAGTATATCAAAACTTGAATTGTTGATTAACATTATTGTTTCCTTATCATGTTGATTATGTGTGAGATTATTGAATGGTCACCTTTAAATGGATATTTAACTTGATTGGAAGAAAATTGATAAATTGGTCATGTATAGCATAACGTTGAGTCACATGTCTTTTCACTACTTCTCCTACACGTGGAACCAGAAACATAAGGTACCTAGCTTTAGTATGAGAAACTAAGTTATTCACGGAATATAACCTCATGGAGGAGCCATGCCGGATCGATTGCTTTAGGCATGAAGCCCAAGGACTAAGTAGTGGTGGTTGTTTGGAACCTAATAGTGTTAGATGGTCAAAAAGACTCCGTTATATTCAAAGCATTCCCTAGCCCTTGATATAGAGGGCGTAAATCCACTCTACATATAATTTCTAGTTAATAATATGTATTTGTATGATCATATGGATGATGCATCTCATATGTTTGCTAACAAACTTATTTGTTATTTATTTCGAGTACGTAATATAAGAATTTATCTCACTAAGCTAGATGTACTTATGCCCTTATAGATTTTTATTATAGCATGAATACCCATCGCTTTATTCAAGAGGGATCTTTACTCAGGCAATGACCAAGGAGATTAAAGAGTTTTTGGAGGAAGTTTATGAGATAGTTTTGGCCTAGACTTCCATAGAAATCTTCTTATATACGATTTAACTTTTGATCTTTGATTTTGTAAAGGACTCTTTGGGTTGTATAATCTTATGATTTGACAAAGGTGTGCCCCATAAGATGTAAGACTCGATCCTTAAGTTATAAAGTTATGTTTCATTGTTCTTGAATCCATTTGTTGTCATCTCCTTAAACTACTTAATCCCAATGGTAAGTCTCCCATTGTCATGTAGGTATGCCTTGCACCTAATATAGAAGTTTTTGTGTGACTAAGGTAGTCATTCCTAAGCTTTAATATTGAGTGTGACGGATTGCCACATTTATGATACTCTTTGGGGTTTGACGTGCCACATTTTAACAGTCCATATAAGATGATCTTTACTCTTGAACTGCATTCCAACCTTGAATTCATCACTGAAGCTCCAATTTCTAGCACTTATTTCTTGCTCATCATCCAAGGTAGCATAGCCACTACCTACATCTACAATGAAAAAGGACACTGGTAATGAGTTCCCTATTGCATCAACATCTGTAGGAGTCATAAAATGGTATCAGTCATTGCCCTTATCTGGTATATGGGTAGTAATTACCCGCTGCAGCAAACCTATTACCCATTCATTTCCATCTTCATCATGGTCGCCGCTAAATTCACTTACTGATGAGTCTTGCATCACATCAATATCATGACCACTATCAACCTATTTATCTTAAGTCTACCACAAATGGTGGTCAAGATCTGCTCATATGTAGAATCCCTAAAAATGCTAACCACAGCAACTAGACATCTATCATAACCAAAACCATCGTTCCCTTCAACAATATTACCATACGGCACAAACTTAGCTTTCTCCATTTCCACCACTGCCTAATCAGCTCATAAAAAACATGGGTTGAATGCATGGAATAAGAGGACAAAATAGCTATTACCAAAACTTGCATGCTAGGGGATGTAATACCAACTAATTATTTGGTCTTCTAGTAATATGAGTCTAATTCTAATAAGGTTTCATTAGTTGCTAATTAAAAGAAGTTAGGATCTTGATAGCTAAATATATGCACGTAATGTCAACATTTCAAGTAATGTCACATGTAATGTATCTAAAAAAACATTATATTCTCGTAGGAATTCAAACATGACTAAGGAGTTAAGCAAAACGAACTGACTAATTAACTTGATTGATGAACTAAGCAAGCACCAGTAATTCAAATGTTCTTAACTGATGAACTAAGCAAGATAAAGTGGAAACTGGATATAATAACGAATTAAGAATGCACAAAAAATGATATACGACATAAATAATCATGAAAAAACCAATGTGACAGGATCAATTGCTTACTTGTGAAATTCGACACATCTCAACTAATTTAAAGGGTAATCCATTGAATTTTGCACTAATTGATGCTCATGCGGTGCGATTAAATCGAAATTAACCAAGAACTGAAGCCACTTTGATCAGAATTAGCATTGCAGTAGATTAGAATTAGGGTTAAGGTTTTAGTTTAAGAGAATTATTTGGGAATTTTTCAAACTAAATGGGGAAGAAGAAGAAGGAGGTAGGGAAATGTTATCCCCACCAACCTCATCTCTTCAAGAGATGAGATCATAAGTGGATGACCCCGCATCTTGAAAAGATGAGGTTGCTCTACTACAGTGACCTAATTTCTTGGAGAAACAAGGTCAGACACTTATGACCTCGTCTTTTTAAAAGGCGAGTTCAACTTATCTAAAACTAAGATTATTTTTTCTTCAGTGGCATTTTCGTATTTTTTTTTAAATTTGTAATATCGACTTCCTTTTCCTTAATTGTTTATCATTTATTAAGTACTTATAATACGTGTCCATTTGCTAATATGTATTTATATTTATTATTAATTATTTATTTTGATTAATTGTTATATATGGTATCTAAACTTTTTCTATTTTATAATTAACTACTTGAAATTTCAAAATTGTTAATTTACTATTCAAGTTTTGCCCATTTTTGCAATAAATTATCTGAAATTTGCCAAAATTTGCAATTAGCTGCTTGAACTTTAGTTATTATTGCAATTAACTACCTAATAAATTCCAAATATTTAGTTACACAAATTAAAAAGTTTAGTTACCAAAAATGACATTTATCCATTTATTTATCATCATTAATTTTTAAACCTCATGTCCATGTTCACTTTGAAGTGAATAACAATTTCATTCCTCATTTATTCCTTACAAATCAACTATCACTTTATTTAGTTACATTATAGACACATATTAGCAATTCATAAGGAATCCTATTACTTAAAATATTCAAATTTATCCATAGGACTTATCAATAATTATTCAATAGTGAAGTTAATTTTATTTTTTCATCACTATCTTTGTTGAAATTTACATATCACGATCCCATCCTTCTCAAACAAAATATTTGTGTATATATAATACATAATATATGTATGTACTAAAATCGATATCATGCTATGCCTTTGTTAACAATAATTTCGAAAAAAAAAAGAAATGATTAGTTCAAACTAGCACTTTTGATAGGAATCGTGAGACAGTGATAATGATGAGTTCAACTATCCCTTGTCTAACTAGTAAGTTATCTATTCAGTGGGCCTTAGTGGGTTGAAGCGCAAGTATATAATTAATGTCATATAAGGTTTTTCAAAAATTAAGACTAAGGGAACCGTAACCAACATGTATGACCCTGTAGCTAATATATCTGCTAAATTCCTTAAGGAAGTAATAGAAGATGCGTTGGTTAAGGTAGAAATTTGATAAGTCATTTTTACTCTATATTTTTCATAGGGTTTTGAGCTTAGTTTATTAAGAATTTTTTATAAAATCCTACAAAAATTATGTTTTTGATAAAAAAAAATTATTGTGTTGAAGCTCTTAGAATCAAATAAGGAGTAATCAAGTGTTTTAATGCAGATTTGGAGCAAAAACAACAATTAAAGTCAAAAATGCAGAAGTCGAGCCTTGTAAAGACATAACCTAGGCCAAACAAAGAAAGAAGACAGCAAAAATTGGTCTATCGAGCCTCAACTGCGAGCCTTCAACATGATCTTCGGCTTCAATCGAAGCGATCGAGCATCATTCTAAAGAAAATACATTATCGAGACTTAAAGTCGAATCTCAAAACTCGACCTTTGACAATTATGTTGACAAACCAATTCTTCATCGAAATTACCTCGAGCCTCAACAATTTTACTCTCTTAATTTTACTCTCGATAGAGCAATAGACAAAAACACATAGTTTATTTAGGAATTTCTTGAAGTTGAGCCTGGTCTTGCTGAATATGAGCTTCGACTAACAGAGCACGTGATCCTCAATTAGTGTTTTCATAGCTTATTTGTGAGTGTGAAAAGTTATCAAATTCTGCTAGAAATGATTTGCCAAATCTGTTACGTGTCAAATAAAGATGGCCATGCTTTTTGTACCTAGTAGTCTATAAATAAACATGCAAGCGTGCATTGTAAAGTATGTACTAACAGTATAAATCAGTATTAACGTAGAGTAGATTTCTGAAGGATTTTTGGGTAAAAGAATTTCCATTTTTTTTTACTTGAAAATTTCTTGGTAAAATTAATTTAACCCAATGTTTGTAATTTCTATGAATTTATGAGCAATTAATTGATTAATCTTTTGAATTTGTTTTATTTCTTCTAATTTGTGCTTATTTTGATAAATCCATGAAGAAATAAACTCCTACAGCTTAGGGATTGTTTCGGGATTACGAATCCAATTCCTGATTTAGTCTGATTTCAAATGCACTTTCAAGTAAATTTGATTGAGTGTTTGTAATTAGCAACTTGAATTTAACTTGTGGTTTTTAAAGGAATGGTGCATTTTTTTAGATCCACGATTGATTTAAATTAAATAGGTCAAGAAATCATTTAATTGAATAGATCTAACTACCTTTTGCCAAAGAATGGGTGAAGACTTTTTGTCACTTATTTTAAAAATTCATTGAGTTGTCTTTTCAAAACAATGGATTCATATTCTTTATGTGGGTCTAATTGAAACTTCAGATTACTGGTTTTAGCTAGATCTAGAACTACTGACTTCAAAAGAAGCTTTAGTTTAAATTAGAGAATCCTGCGATATAAACACACCATTTCAAATAGCTTTTAAGAAGTTATTGTTCTTAAGAAATCATTTTGATAAGAAATTAGTGAAGTAACCCTAAGCTACTATTTCATAGAAGTTACAGGCTTATTTCTCATTTTGCCCATTAAACATTTATGAATATTTCTAACTTCGTATAGTTTATTTTACCTTTATGATTTTCTCAAATCTTTCTTTGGCTAGACAATTAATGGGATTGAGAGTATATTAGCTATCAATCATTCCCTTTGGACCGACCTAAATCATTATCTATGTTACATTTGATGGGTGCGTTTGCCCTATGAGACAATAGTTATTGGTTTAGAAAATATTTATAAATTTGAAAAACTCGGTCAATGATCAGTGAAAATTGAGTTTTGAATTTCACAAATCACATACTAACAACAAACACAAACCAAAAATTTCATCTTCCATGTTGACTTTGTCATCTTAGATATGGATGAGGATATTGAAGTGTCTTTGATCTTAAGTAGGTTTTTTTTAGCTACAGCTTAAGCTATAACACATGTACCAGAATGCAAATCAACGCTTAAGGTGAGTAATGAGGAATTGGTAGTAAGTATTCCAACAGTCATTGAGAAACGCCTTAACCATGATGATACTTGTTTTTCAATTGATGCATTTAATTTTTAGTTTCAAATTATTTTTAGAATTTACATGTGAAAGATCTACTGGAGTTATGCTTGATAAAAACTAAGGAAGAAGATTTAGAGAACTTTGAGAGTTTTGAAATGATAGCCCAATTGAATAATAGCAAATCTATATTGCTAAAGAAGGGATACTTAAAGATAGTAAGAGATAATGATGATAGGTTAAAGCCCTTTATTAAAGAGCCATTGCTCTTAGAGCTAAAACAATTACCAAGCTAGTTTAAATATGCTTTTTTAGAGAAGGATTACAAGTTGCAGGTAATAGTCGCTACAGATTTAAAGGAGGATCAAAAGCAAAAATTGTTGAAGGTATTAAGAGACCTCATAAAAACTATAGCCTAGAAAATTTCAAACATCAAAGGTATTAATCATTCCTTTTACACTCACAAAATCTTATTAGGAGAAGGATTTAAGCCTATGGTGTAACATCAATGGTATTAGAATCCTAACATGAAAGAAGTAGCTAGAATGGTGGTGATTAAATTGTTAGATACAAGTATGGTTTATCCAATTTCAAATAGTACTTAGATTAGCCCAATCTAAGTAGTTACCCAAAAAGGTAAAATGAATATAGTCCCGAATGAGAATAATAAACTTATCCCGATGAGGATTATCGCAAGATGACAAGTGCGCATAGCTTATAGAAGGTTCAAAAATGCCACTTGCGATGGCCATTTTCAACTCTTTTATGGACTAGATTTTTTAGAGGCTTGTTAGCCACATGTACCACTGCTTCTTGGATGGAATGTCAAGATATTTGTACCTCCCTATCCCTTCAAAGGATAAAGAGAAAACTACTTTCACCTATCACTATGATACCTTCTCCTATAGAAGGATACCTTTTGGCTTATGCAATGCATCAATTACATTTCGATGATGTATTGTAGCTATCTATGGGGATTAGTAGAAGACATTATGGAGGTTTTCATGGATGGTTTTTAGGTATTTGAGGATTCTTTTGATTATTGCCTCCACAATTTAGAGAAAGTGATAAAGATATATGAGCAAACTAATCTTGTGTTAAATTAGGGGAAGTATCACTTGATGGTCCATGAGGGTATAATCCTAAGACATAAAATTTCTTGTAGAGGCATAGAAGTAGACAATGCAAAAATTGAGACCATAGCTAAATTACTCACACCCACTTCAATTAAGGCTATTGGAAGCTTTTTAGGTCATGTGGGGTTTCTATAGGAGGTTTATTAAAGCCTTTTCTAAGATGGCAAGACCATTAACAAGGCTTGTAGAAAGAGGATATGCCTTTTGAATTCTCTCAAGAGTGGTTACATGCTTTCAACACCTTCAAGGACAAATTAACTCATACTCCTATTATGGTTGTTCCAAATTGGAGTCTTCCCTTTGCATATTCCATTGCCATTTCATTCAATTCTTCATTTCTTTGCTTTCCTTATCCTCACTGGAGCTTGACCATGATGTTTTGAAAGCCATCTCCTTCCTTTCGGATTCCTTTCCTTGTCGCTTTATTATCTCATCTGTTTTGAGTGTATGAAGGAGTTGCTCGTTTGGTAATTGACTCAAATCATGAGCGGTCCTTTTTGCTTCTCATTCTCTTAGCAAAGACCTAAGAATTTTAAAGTTAATTTAGACATTAGTAAAATTATCACCAAAGATCATCAATTGATTAATGAATATTAAGAAATGAAGCATGCATTTTATCAATTAACTCATTTGGTTTCATTTTAAGATTTTGAAATTCACCAAAGAATTAACTTATTTTAATGTCTCATACTTGGTGAAGTTCCTTCATTAATATTTTACAATTCATCCCAAATTTACTTAGCCTTTTCACATGTACAAATTTTACTAAAATCATTCTCATTCAAATTAATGCAAAATATTCATAACAACTTTATTTAATTGAATTTTTTATTTTTCCGCTTTAGTATAGTTTATTTCTTCTTTTCCTTATATAACTATAAGGCTTACTCCTATTTTCAATTATATTCCATAACATTGTATCTTAAGCTCTAAGTAATGTTTTCATTGTACATATCTAATAAGCATAGTTATTACTACTTAACAAAGATGGCCTATTCATTGCTTGTTCTTTTAAGAAATTTAATGTGTTTGTGACCATGATATTCACTCAAATATGTCATTAAGCATCATATTCCTAGTGATTAGCTTTGCTATTAATTGTAAAACCCATTAATGCCTAGGCTAAAACTCAAGAAGTGAGGTGAATTGAATTTTAGAGCTATTGTAAACCCTTAGATTTTTCAATAAACTTATATGTGAACTCTAGAGCTAGTACCGAAACCCTAAAAGCAAATCGAGTTGATTCTAAATAATGGAAACTGAGACATGATCAAATAGATCTTTTTTTTTTTTTTTTGGCCTGAGATCAAATAGATCTAATAACCCTAGAATATCAAATAAATTAGGTTAAGCTCAAAGCCCAAAAGATGGATCATTTAGTAAAATGTATCACTATCGAAAATACAATAACTTAACCGATGCAAAAACCCTAAGATAGATAATTCTTATTCTGATCACTAACATGCAAATCGAGACAACATGTTTAAATAATATTTAATAATAAAATAATTTCCCATAGGATCATACTAATTTATGAGTTAGAATTACATCAATTAAACTGAGCATATCACATATCCGAATCTCTATCAGTAAAATAGATGTCATTTCTATAACACTATATATTATTATTCACATCAATTAATTCCACGCCACTATTCACATCTACTATGCAAACCTATACCCTATAATCACCTTCCCTATGCATATGTCATATCAAATTTACTTCTCTTCCTTTTCTTTCTTTCTTCTATCTCTCTCTCTCTCTCTCCCTCCCCCCCCCCCCCCCCCCCCCCCCTCAACCAAGAGATCATGTGCCCTTGCCTGCTCGCCCCAACCCTCATCGCTTTCTCTCTCTCATTTTCTCTCTCCCTTTTCATTTTTATGAATAACCCTCCTCTCCATAACCTTTTCACTCTCTACAAGCATACTATCATACTCTCATATACTCTCAATACTCACTCAAATTCTCTCATTCTTTCTCTCCCTCACTGCCAACTCCCTCTTCCTCTCGGCAATCTCTTCCTCTCTCTCTCACAAACACATACATCTCCATCTTTTTCTTTAAGTAAACACATCTACCCTCAAGCTTACATTATACATAGGTTCACATGTGTGTGCCAATGTACATTTCCTTATGATTTCCCCATGGTGTATCAAGTTGAGGGGAAGAAATGTGTGGCTACATACTCTTAATTATGTTTACATTTATGTTATGTACATTTACTTTATGTGCTCTAACTTTACTTTACATGTGACTAACTCTTCTAACCCTAACATGTTATATATGTATGTGTGTGTGTGTGTGTGTGTATACATATATATATCTATATATGTTTTAGAGCATATAAGCTCACTAACTCTAGCATCTCTAATCTAACATGTATATGCATATACATAATGCTCATGCTTTGTGAGTTGTGTTTTCGGTGTTGGCTTTAAGTTATATAAAAAGCCTTTTAAAAGAACAACTTGAAGTAGAAGCTTTCAATAATTTATAAACTAATTGGTCCTGTCCAACTTCGGTTAGCAACTACAAATAATAATGGCAAGCGCATCTACAGAAGTAGTATAGAAAGAATTAGGTCGAATCCTAAGGAAATGGTGGCATCTATCATACTCACATTTCCTCTATTATATTAGTCAAAGAAAAATTTTAGCAAACCATAATAAAAACAGAAGTTATACTAATATTAATGATATTCACAAATGTTTTCTAAGCAAAATTAGGGAATCGGTTTGCAATAGTGAAAGACGACAACCCAAGATTTGCTTCATCAACTCTCCATCATGTGATTTCTTAAAACCAAACTCAGACAAAGAGTTGTTTGCTGGAGTATTTGCATTGTCGGATTCACTGAGGTAAACTAAAGCCACTCTCATGGTCAGTAGTTCTAGATCTAGACCAAGCTACTAGAATGTCTTCTCAAGCTATCATCAGTCTCAATTCGCATAAAGTTTAAGAATCCTTTGTTTTTAAAACCAACTCAATGAATTTCAAAACAAGTGATAGAAAGTCTTCACCCACCCTCTCTCGAGATATTTGAGATCCAACTCCATTAGTAGCCACAGATCTATTCAAAAGAATGACCACTAAGCATATTCAATTAAAACCAAACATGAATATAACTCGTGCACCACGCAATTAGACACACGAAATTAAAATCAAGCCACTAATTACAAACACCCAGTCAATATTGAATTGAAAGCGCATTTGAAATCACACAAATCAGGATTTGGATTCACAAAGCGCATTTGAAATCACACAAATCAGGATTTGGATTCACAAACCCTAATTGAAATCACACAAATCAGGATTTGGATTCACAAACCCTAAGCTGTAGGAGATTATTTCTCCATGGACTTAGAAATTACGAACATTATCTGAAGAAATAAATAAAACTAATTGAAGGATATTTCAATCCAGCACAGAGTCTCGCATAAATTACAAACAATGGGTTAAAATGATTTTACCCAAAACACTTTAAGATTCTCTAAAGCAATAAGAAATAGAATTCTTTCGCTCCAAAAATTCTCTCACTACACTATGTTGGTACTATTCTGTTGTATTCATACGGTATTACCTACTTTTTTATAACGTTGTGCATGCTTATTTATGGGATGATGGCACATAAATCATGAAGATTTTATTATTGACATAGCAAATTCTTTATCTACACGCACGTCTGTGTCGAGTGCTCGAGTGTTGCATTAAGGGCAGGGCTCGACTTGAGTTAATAAAACGCTGTCGTTTCTACCCATTCTTCCATCGAAGGCTAACTTTAAGACTGTTAAGGGCTCGATGCTTGATGATTTGAGGCATGACACAAGTCAGGCTAAAGTTTGATCCTCATTGAGCAACTTTTGTGGGTCAAGTTTAGGGCATGATATTAAGGTGCGACAGAAGTTTTCTTCAAGTTTAGGCTCAATCTCCTTAGAACAAGTGTCAAGGGCTAAATTTAGGGCACGACAGACCAATTTTTGCTTGCTTTGCCTTACATCTTGGCCTTGATCAGTATTATTTAAGGCATGATAGTTCTGTTCTTCACTTTTGCTACTATTTTTGCTCCAAATCTAATTAAAAATACTTTGATCCTTCTTCTTTCAATTAAAGGAGTTGAAAAACAACAACTTGACATTAAAAAGCACCAACTTCCTAGGAATTTAATCAAAAACTCATCAAAATAAGCTATAATTCCTGAAAAAATTATAGAGTAAAATTAACTTATCAGCTCACTAACTTCTCTAACCTAGCTTGCAATTTAGTTACTTACTTACAAATCATTTACTTACTTGCAACTTATTTATTCTTTTCTTACTCTATGTGAGATAGTATTTCAGTATGTGAAACCCTCGTATTTAGGAGCAAAGATGGTAAAAATGGAACTTAGAACAAATGAGTTTCCATTCCTACCCATAATACAAAGTTATGACTAAGAAAACTTGATTTACAAACTCAAGTTTTTAGTTTTAACATTGGTGCCATGATGAATGACAAGTCAATTTTACTCTATTCTATTCGTATGAATTTAGGCTTAATCTGATGCATTTTTTATTAAATTCCTATGAATCTGGTGCTTTTAATGTTTAATGTTGTTTTCCAACTCCTATAATCAAAAGAAGAAGAATTGAAGTGTTTGGAATCAGATTTGGAGCAAAACAATAGCAAAACTTAAAAACAGATTTTGTCGAGCCCTATAAAGCACTTGTCGAGGCCTAAATGTTAAGGCAAAATAAATCAACTTGGTCTGTCGTGCCCTAGATAGAGCCCTCAACATGACCTTCCACAAATGATTTGAGGAGATCAAGCCGTGGAAGTGAAGAATAGCTTTTGTCACACCATACTATCGAGGCCTAAAGTTAACCTGCGATGAAGACTGAATAAAGAACATACCTTTGCTAAGAAGCACAAGCTGAGTCAAGCCCAAAGAATCGAGCCCTCGACTTCCTTAATTTACCCCTCAATAGAAAGATGGACAAAATCTCATGCATTTTGGTAGAATGCCTTAGCTTAGGTTAAGCCCTAACCTTCATGTAACATTCGAGTGCTCGACCTATCACGTGACAAGTATCTTTATGAGCTGGCTTTTTAGATGCATGCGAGTGCGGTAAAGAATGCATTCCATTATAAAAAGAATATGCCACGTCAGCAATAAATCATCATGATTTTTGTGCCCCTAGCCTATAAATAAGCATGCACAGGCTCTATGTAATGTATGTAGCATAAGTAACAAAATTCCTAACATAGTATAGATAGAGAATTCTGAGGTGAAAGAATTAGTTTCTTCTTGCCTTAGAAATCTCTTGTTTTATGGGTAAAATCAATGTAACATATTATTTGTAATTTTTGCAAGACTCTATTCTTAAGTGTATTATTCTTCATTAATTCCATATTATCTCTTTAGAATTCACTCTTAATTTTTAAATCCATGGAGAAATAATCTCTTACAACTTAGGGTTTGTGAATCCAAATCCTGATTCATGTGATTTCAAATGCATTTTCAAGTAAATATTGACTGGGTATTTGTAATTAGTAGCTTGATATTATTTTCGTGGGTCTAATTGTGCAGTGCACCTATTAGATTCATGTTGGATTTTCTTAAAATATGTTGAGAGGTCATTTTAATGAGTATGTAGCTACTAATGGAATTGATCCTAAATACCTTGAGAGAGGAATGGTTAAAACTTTCTATCACTTGTTTTGAAATTCATTGAGTTGGTTTTACAAACAAAGGATTCTTGATCTTTATGCAAGTTTTAACATTGTTGATAACATGAGAAGAGATTCTAATGGTCTGGTCTAGACCTAGAGCTACTAACCTTGAGAGAGGCTTCAGCTTACACTAGTGAATCCATTAGTGTAAATACACTAGTAAATAACTCTCTCAGAATTTTGTCAATAAATCACATGATAAGGAATTGGTGAAGTAAATCTTGGGCTTTTGTCTTGTATTTTTACAAAGCCGTCTTCTATTTTACCCTGTGAACGTTTTTTAATATCCATTAACATAGCATAGCTTCTGTTTTCATTATGATCTTCTTATTTTCTTTAGTTAAATAATAGATGGAATGTGAATACGACAGATGCCACCGATCCCTTGTAATACGCACCAAATCTGTTATAAGGTTTTTTATGTTTATATTTTGGATATACGGTGTTATTATTGGATATTACGCACTGATAGCTACCCGAACTACACTCTCTCCCACTTGATATGACACACAAGCTAGATCGAGTGGTTATTCGCCACAATTTAAGATAGATTGATAAGAATTAAAAGATTTGCTCTCAAAATTGAAAGACAAATACAAAGGATATGAATAACAATGTCTTGATGTCTAGGGTTTACAAAAAATGAGGGTATTTATAGAATCCCTCAAAAATGACAAACTGGTAATTAATATAAAATAAATAA
This sequence comes from Combretum micranthum, assembly GCA_024138025.1. Lineage (NCBI taxonomy): Eukaryota > Viridiplantae > Streptophyta > Magnoliopsida > Myrtales > Combretaceae > Combretum > Combretum micranthum. The sequence goes on along the minus strand of JAMXBD010000074.1, from coordinate 549,608 downwards.
AAGGAAATTTGCGCAGTACGGATCAAAATCATGCCCCACACCATGGGCATTATCTCTGTTCACAGCCCTCATCACGACCGCATCAGAGGTTGTGATCTCCTCTATATAAAATATCCAACATTGAAGATGGCACTATAACAGGCATTGCTTAGGCCGTGATCTTGTCGAGGTCTAACATTCAATGTTGTTTCAACATCAATATGGGCGTTTTTGAAGATTGCGGCCCTAGTTATGGGCATTATGAATTCTATTATCTCCGCGGTACCCTCTTCATGTGTAACGGTTGGAATTACGGCCGTTGTTAACAGGGGTTTCTCCTTTACTTCATGCTTTCTTTCTAAGTTGTTACAAATTGACCCATGTTCCCTTATGCAATACATCCCATAGCCATTAAGAAAGTTGTGCTCATCTTTAGAGGGTCGATTTGATAGAATCCTTAACGTTAAGTTTTGTAGTCCTTTAGCTCTGACTCTTGTGATCAGTCCTTCTGGAAGTTGATTCCTATCACCTTAGGATTTGACCTAATATTTTCTATGCTACTTCGATAGGTGTGCTTGCCTTAAATCGATAGTTGTTATCCAAAGTTGAACAAAACCTATTAGTTTTACAAATTTTCGAAAACTTCATCGTCGTGGTCTTTTAAAATGGTTTTAAATGTTGATCGATACAAACTTATCAAACCCAAACAATGACCAAAAGTCTTTGAAATTTAAGGATAGAAAATTGATGATCATAGATCCTTACAATATCATTCTCTTGTTTAGAAAGCCTAGCACACAAAAAGTGAAAAGTTCAAGTTTCCATTAACCCCTTCACTAAGATGATATTTTGTTTGAACCCTATATTTTCTTCCAAAAACTTTGATTATGGTGACTAAGAACTCATTTTTGGGATAAAGGAAAAGCATAAAATAAAAATCCATCCTCTCTTTGCTATATGTGTCGAGACTCTGGAGGTACACAAGAGGTGTGAAAAATTGCTTTTCCTTTCTTTGTTTACTTGTTTTCAGAAGCTTTTGAAGCTGATCAAGCAAAAAGTTTTGTTTTCCCTTCTTTTTCTTCTATGTAGTGACTTACAAGACCTTGAATGAGTATTTGAACCTTGAGTTTTTCATTTTCAAAGGTTCTATGATGAGTCTCGAGATGTTAGCAAACTAATACAAAGGTATGATCTCATCTTCCTTGAAACAAGGCTAACAAAGACTCTGTGAACATGAACAAACTACATTCCCTTTCTTTTGCTTTTTGGAAAAAGAGCCTAAGGTTCATGTTTATATCATTTCAACTTCTTTTATTCTTAAGAGGATCATCTAAGTAAACCTATACAAGGGATATGAGCAATGGTGATTGAAACAAGGGAAAAACCAACGAGTTTCCTATACATCATGCTCTATGAAACCTTAGAGACAACTTAGATGTGATTAAAGTTTTGAAACACCTTAAGATTAACATGAGCTAAGGCTAAGTTATATTTGAGTTTCCAAATCTCTTTTGTTTCATATATTTCTTCTGGTGGCCAAATCCTAGAAGAAATAAGGGATAGCCATGACACTAACTCTTATTCTTTTACCTTACTCCTTATAAAGCACTATTAGCTAAGTCGATAAAAATTTCACTAAGATCATGATGATTTTACTTTTATTATTCATTGTTTACCCATGCTCACACATGGGATTAAAGTCTCATGCATGCTAGAAAGCCTTCATGGCGATTAAGCTTTAGAAAAATAGCAAAGTGGAAGTAAATCAAGTAGAAATGCATTTTAGCCCCTACTAATTTGAGACCACACCAATCTCATATGATTAATATAACATCAAAAATGGATAGAGCATTTGAAAACAGTAGAAATCAACTACTCATATGCAAAAATCAAACTTAAAATGACTTAGATATGACTGTTTTAAAGTTTAAACTAGGTAACTAGAAAATATAACGGCAATAGAAACCATAGAAGTAAGAGTTTAGATAAAATTAGTTCAAAATACTCATTTTAGCTATGTCCTTGTTAAGGTGATGAGGATCCTAAAGTTTCATTTCCTGAAGACTACTTCAATCAAGGATTTGCACCATGGCCGAGTGAGTTTTCTTTTATGATTTATGAATCTTGTTTATGCTTACAAAGTAGTTGCACTGTCTTTAATAAATGAGAGATAAAAAATTGATATGTATGTGGTTTCACAAATTATGTGTGTGCTTCTATATTCATGTGATAAAAGGATTCTGAGCATATCATAACCTCATAGTGATTAGTTAAGTGTATTTTGATGATGTGTGTGTGCATGGACTGTGTATATATGATGATTGTTTGGTTTCCCATAATACAAATTAACATAAAGAAAGAAATGGCCATGCATCGCACAATGTCATTCCCCAAAATAGGGCCTAGTAGTATCATCCTATAGTCATCATACCACGTGTGCACCCGTAATATGAGAACCGTCTTGCAAGTCATATATTACAAGACTCTATCTTATAATTGTTACAGGTAATGTAGTCATACCAATATATTATATAAATACTAAGGATTCCGATTTTCCTTAGTTTGCCAGAACCGCAGAGAATCGGTATCCCTTACCAAATAATGAAATTGAGATCAAACCTATAAAATACAAGATCTTAATCAATTATACAATTTATCTAATTTATTCTTTAAGACCAATATAATCTATGAAACTATCTTCAGCAAGGTCTTTTGATGTAGCACTCTTCACTCATGCTTAACCCAACCCCAGCTAACGTTATACCTGCACAAAGACTGTTGGGGGGTGAGCGAACCACGGCTCAGTGAGATAACCTAACCAAACCACACATCAAACAATAACAAACAAGTATAATTACCAATCATATGCAATGTAACAATCAATCATATGTACATTACAAGCTTAGATGATCTAGAATCCAAAGCAGGATGGAGATTTACGCCCTCTCATCGGGGTTGAAGGATCACAATGCTATGGCCCACCTACCCAGGAGAGACTAAGCATACAGGAATACAGCAATACTCACTTTAATTATCTCTTTAAGTTAACCATATCTTAAATCTCTCATTTCCTGTTTTCTGCCTTAGAAACTCCACTAAGTATTAGTCCTTTCAAAGCGATACCATAAGCGGCGTCCTTCATTTACCATGTAGTTCCTATGGTACCGACAACTCAAAGGTAACCTTGCGTTGATCTAATAGCTTTTAGCCTAGGTCAACCAAGCATTATCAGAGGGCCGAAATACTAACACGTAGTAGGCTGCCACTTGCTCAAATGCTATTTATGCAAATCGTGTAATGCATGATCATTTTCTTTTATGGTGTCAAAAGCTTTTAGTCAGGTTTAAGGTAATCATACAATTATAGACAACATCAACATGCTCCATACAATTGTTATCATACAGTGAAATTATTAATTATAATAAGGTGTTTTGGCAATCCCACATACACCAAGCAGCATGCAATTTACCCAAACCCACATGCAATTCAGTTTGATATATTATTATCAATGCAACTAACTACAAGCACAAACAATATGATAAGGTCAAAGTCCCTTACCTGTGGTCCTCGCTATATCGCTGTAATAAGCTATTGGTAGTCCGAGAACCGATTTATATTCCTATGAAATGGAATAACATATATTTATTATTATATGATTATTCCTGTAAGAGAAGTCTTTCTAAAATTAAGGGTGCTAACTTTAATCACCTACTTTTAAATTAAACTTAATTATTACTGTGTCTATTAATTTAATCTAATTCTTGTGAATATCTACATATTCTATATTTGATAAAGTTTCTATTATTTCTAAGGACTTTTTAAGGTTCTAACCTTTATAGTAAGGAATATTTATTTGTTATTTATTTTCATTTTGCTTCTCTTGACCTTTAATTGTTATTTATATTTTTATTTAAGAGGTTTACTTTTCTTTAGGTTCTATCGCCTTGTATAGAAGATTTTTATTTATTAAACATTTATCTCTCAATCTTATCTGTCTTTTATATTTAGTACTTTTATTTATTTAAGGACGTATTTTAGTATGTATACCCTAAAAAAATTATTTTAATAAAATTGTATGTTTTATGGAGTTTGGATATATCAAATATGTATATTCACTGTGTTTAGTTATTTAAAACGAGATCTTAAATTTTATTCTTAAATATTCTACGATATGGTATATCATCTTTAATTTGATTAGTTGTTAGAGTTTTATATTTATTTGATCTTATCATGGTTTTTATATTATTTTTAGTTAATGGAATATAGTGACTATTATTTATCTTCTATTGTTTAATTCTCGTAGAATTCTTCTTAGTGTATATCATATATTTATTTTGTAATTTTTATAGATCACATTGCTCGTAGATTAAGCTTTTTAAAATTTTCCATTGTTGTATATTTTCCTTATATATGAAACATATCTTTATTAATTACCATAATTTTGTTCTTTATTTACAAAATATACTAAATCTAATATTAATGATATTAATAAAAGTAGTAGTGATACTAGTATCAAATATAATGGTGTTCGTATTAGTTTGAAATGTTACTACTAATAATAAAAATAATTTTAATTACAAAAACAATTTAATAGTTTTAGTAACAAAATCAATAATACTAATATTGGTAATATCAATAGGCTTAATAATAATTTTAATATTACTACTAACAACATTAGTGATATTAGTAATAGATTAACAATATTCGTAATATAAGCAATATTATTGCTTAAGAAAATAAACTTTAATGACAAGATCAATATCAAAATATTTATTCATTTATTTATTATTATTATTTTTTATATCATTTCATTAATAACATAAGTAGTTTAAGTTATATTCCTGTTATTTTTAGCTAAAACATAAATTACGGAATATTTATTATCATAATCATTTTATTTAGATTCAATTAATTTTATCGGTTATTATTATTATTATTATTATTTTATAATTATAATTTATTTAGTTTCGTTTTTCTTTTCTTTTTTTTTCTTTTTTTTTTATTTTGGCCGAGGGGTACACGGGTTAAGCACGCCCATGCACCCAGCCCGTGCTCATCGGGGAGCACTGTTCATCGTCTTCCCCGATGAGCCGCAGCCTTTTCCAATGAATCCCGATGTCAAAACGTCAGGATTTTGGATCCAAATGACTCGTAGGAACCTAATTAACCTAAATATGTAAGAAAAACAACATAACAACAACATGTTACCCACGAATTTGGATCATCAAGCTCGGTTAGGGTTTGGGAAAATCACCTTCGTTGTGACCTCTCGGTGAAATCCGAAGCTTCTAGTGACCTTGGTTAGCTTCCTAAGATGTTTAAGAGTCAGTCTTAATCCTTAGAACTGAAAGAAAACTCGCGGAATGAGATTGGCTTAGCTCAAGCTTGTTTTTGAGCGTTTTTCCCAGTTTTTGTTCGAATTTTCGAACTGAGTTGATATGAGGGTTTAAAATTTGGTTTCTGGGTTGGTTCGACTCCTAATAATGTATAGATGGACTCTGGAAAGTTTGAGAAGGTTTGGAATTCGTTTGCTTGTCCATCCGAATCTCTAGCATATATATATATATAAGAAAAGATAGAGGTTTGGCTGCTCGTTTTTCCTTCGTTTTAGAAATGAATTGCTCGTGTTTGTTGTTGTTTAAGTAGTTTGTTCTATTGTTATTAATGCAAGAGTGATTTGTCATGTTTCCATTGGCTTAGGAGAGGATTGGGATTGACTTTGGTGTATCTTGTTGAGGAAATTTCGGTTCATCAAATTTTAGAAGATCACAGCCCTTAAAACGAATTAGAGACGTCTCCTGCAAGTTGAAATTATATATATATTAATTATATATTAGTTAGTTGATAATTATTTTAGGTTTAGGATATATATAAATAAAATATAAAGAGAAGATGATGAATTTACAACTAATAATGGTATAAGGAGGGGGTAAAAATATAAATTTGTGAAAAAAATCAATTTTGTGGGTTTAAGTGATACGTATATTAAATACTGATTTAGTAATATTTTTAGATGAGAAGTTCCATATTCGCGTTATTAAATATTCTAAATATATGGTATACATAGAATTTCTATTAAAGATTTGTATATATGGTTTGAATTTTTTTTTGTTGGAACTTAACCGCGTCCAGATGCAAATTGGAAAGCAAATTCCATACGTAAATACGTAACAAAGCAAAATAAGGAAAAAAAATGCAAGTTGGATATATAAAATATAAAAATAAAAAGAAGATAAATTTATAATCAATAAATATGTAAGGATAGGGGAAAATATAAATTAGTGAAAAAATTTAATTTTGTGGATCCAAATGACACGTATAATAAATACTGATTTGATAATATTTTTGGATAAAAATTTACATATTAACGATATTAAATATTTTGAATACGATAGTATACATAGAATCTTTAGTTTAATACTTTTACTTTTCTGTTTTTATACCTGCTATCAAAAATTATATTTTATTTGTTTAAAAGTTTCATTTCGTGGTATTTTGATAAATTAATAATTATATTGCCCTTAATTTGACTTTATTATAAATTTTTAAGATTTGAAATTACATATGAAATCATTTCTATTTATAAATTTATTCTAGACTTTTTATTAGATTAGGAATTTAATTTTAATTTTATATTTGTTACTTAGTTCTTTTTACTAATTATAAATTACTAGATTAGATCAGACTTTTAGTTTTTATAGACTCAGAATTATTTAACTTGAATGTTTTAATATATATATATATATATATTTTACATTAAAACTTAAGTTCATAAATATTAAATAGTTTTCTTTATTCTTTATTATGAACTTTTATAGTCTTAGTGATAAAGATTCTTTATTCTAATTTGTTTATACTTAAAAATTTAAATCGCGAAAAATTTGTAGTGATTTCTAATATTTTTGTTATAGTTCTTTTATGATTCTACATTTTATTTTTATATATTTATTATAACCGGGTTATGTAAAATCAAGGGGATTACACATAATGAGTCACAAGCCAAAAAGTGCAGGCCCTGCTCTGACTTGAGGAACTAAGTCGTTCGGGGAATACTGTTGAATATGAATAAAAAATACATTGTTCTAATCCTTTATTTCAATCAATATATAGGCAAGTATACGTATGATTCGTAGCATAGTTGATAAGAACACGGTTGTCCCATAAGGATTGAAAATCTATTAGTATTTATTTATCTTCCTATTATCTATCTTAAAAACATATTAAAAATTAACTATTATTACCACAACTACAATTAATCCTTATTTTTATGTTAGTTCAACACAGATCAATAACAAGATAAAAGAATTCGATATTGTTCAACTCATCTAAGCAGCACATTCCTTATAAGAATATTACTATAGTCAATTTCTAATGATAATATCAATAATCATTCATGCCTATTTAATCCATAAGATTCCTAAAATAGATTAGTATCTTTTTCAAGACTACTAATCACTCAAATCTACCTATTGAAATGTCTTATAATTAGTAACAATTCAAGGATTGCATTATTAATCAACAAATCTTCATACAAATCACTTAAAATGGAAGACTTTTGTAATTCTATTTATAGTAATCCAAACAAGTCTTTCCAATTATGCAAGATTTATTCAAATATACAATTTCTCAATTAACATACAAGAAATCAGACATAGAATCAATAGTCCAAACATATCTATCTATGAAACAATATGCAACACATAATCAGACATAAAAAGAATATGAAATTTCATTAAATTGCAATTATGTACACAACATATAGTAATATCTTGGATTCTTGTTGTTTAGATGATAGATATCTACTCCTCCATTATAAAACTATCACAAACACTAAATATCTATTACAAAGTAGAACTATAATGGAAGGAATACACCTTAGAAGAACAATCTTGAATGATCTTCTTGATCTACTACTCTCTCTTCTTGAAGCTATGCTCTTAAAGACTTTATACGCATGTTTCTAATATAGGAAATCAATGATCTAATAATTGCTCTCTGTTTTTGAGCCCTACATACATATTTATACTTCTCATATGTCTAATATATCCTTAAAATTTGGATAAACTTAAGTTCCTACGACATTTTAAAATGTTTGATCGAGTCTTTGAAAAGTGCATGGGATAAACATGGTAGCTTTATCCTGTCGTGTATCTCTTGGACCAGTCATAACTGTTGATTCATCATAGTCGAGAAGAAAAACGGAATGTGCACAGATTGATATATCCAACCGTTCTCACTAAGGATTCATTCTTATTATCTTTCATACAATACGGTTAGAACACGATGGACTATAATGCCCTGTGCTTCTCTCTAACTCTTCAATGCTCATAAACCCAACTTTACATGGGAGAAGCACGGCCATCTCTATCTCGCCGTGTTTCTTTCTTCCAATCATCTTCATATGCAATTGAAAAACACGATGGAATATAAGGTTCGTTCTTTAATTCCTTTAATCTTCAAAGAGCACGGTACAAACACGACTTGAAGCATATGGTTATGTTTCTCTCTGAAAATTTTCTTCAAGGCACGATGCAATCCTCAATGAAAGCCTTGATGTAAACACGACATGAACACAATTAAATATAATTAACCATGATTCCCTCTGATCTTTTATTCTTGTGAACTGAGTTCAATTCGATATGAGCATGGGTGAAACAAAGTCTGTTATACCTTCCCATGTTTTTCCTATCGTTAACATTTCTTCATTTTTTTCCTTCTAAATTTGATATAACTTGATCAACTTCATCTAAAGCTCCATTCTTTTCATCTCCTTTAAAAAACAAAAGAATTAATCAAGTTAAACATCAAGTCTAAGCAATAATCTACATAATTTACTATATTTCAACCTATTAAATATAGAATAAAACATATACATCAAATTCCTCCGCACTTAAGTAATTGCTTGTCCTCAAGCAATTTATAAAACTCAAGAATAACAATAGCTTTTCTATCAATCAACTAATATCACTTAGGAAAACTAATTTCTAATTATATCATGAAAATTTTGTGCACAACAAAATTTATATATTAAATAATTTATGTATTTTATATTATTTAATAATTTATTCCACTTTCAATTAACTCATATAATTGAAATTTCTCGAATTTCCCTACTTAAACCTATCTGTATGTCGATTTAAAGATACCAATATGCTAAAGTTTGCAAATGAATCACAAGTAAATCAAAATCAAGTCGTCATTTAAAACTAAATCTCAAAGCAAAAATCAAATGCTAGATATACCAAATAGAATGATATTCAACCATGTCTTATACATCTACGAAAGTGTATATATCTTCCTCATTAATTCTTAAGATAGCACATTCAAAACTGAAAGTATATCCCATCCATATAATAGTGGATTTTCTTTTTCATTTATTCTCGATATCTCTTTTTTTTTCATTCAAGTATAATTGATAGAGGAGAACGATTCATCACTTATTTGATTAATCAATGCTTGCTTTATATCAACTAACTTATAATTTAGCTCAAATCAATTGGCAGAGAAGTCGAACACTCACTCTTCTTAGGGACTAAGGCCCACTCATACAAATCAACTTTTATTTTATTTTGTCTCCAAAGGGACGGGTTTTTGCCCGCTTCTTTTCGGCCTTTTGAGATTGATTTAGAAAAAAAAATCACCAGGGAAAAATTTTATTTGAACTTCCAGTGAAAATCATCAAATCTATAGAACTTCATAAAAGAAAATACATACAAAAGAATAGACCTAAAAACACAGTTGATTAACTTTCTAATTCAGTAATCATGATCTAATTGTAACCTTAAAATTAAAGTTCAAATAATGAAAATTTCTAGATTCACTTAGATTTCTTAAGTTAACTCTAGCATGGTATAGTTAATACAAAAGATATAGGAATAAAAATTTCCAAAGATTATCTAATTATAAAAGTTCAAATCCAGTCAAACAATTAAAATCCAATAGAACAAATGATTAAAAGAAATAATTACATTGAACATGAAAATTTTGATTTTACACATTTATTTATAATATTTTACTAATTAATTTATAACTTTTTCAAAGATCGATTTTTTAAAAATTGTTCAGAATTGCTCAAACTTTTTATTATATTATAGTGGTATAACCAATTAGTTCCATAGTGATATAGGCAATCAATAGCTTTTACAAAATTTGAAACTCAAGACATGCTAAAGCTTAAACAATATGTAAGAATTTGAATTCTAAATTCACATGAAATATATATTCCCTCCCCCCCACCTCGCCCCCCCCCCCCCCCCCCCCCCCTCCCCAACCAAAAAAAAAAACACACGCACACACACGATTAAGACATTGTCCTCAATAGCTTACATTAAGCAGAGAAAAATAAATAAAACAACAAAATAAAATAAAGTGAAGAAAAGTAAAGACCATACTTCCCTGAAAAAGACAGTTGAAATGGAATAAACAAATTAATTTTGATGACACGATCATTCTCTAAGTGTTGAACTATCTCTAACAATTAACCCAAAAATAAAAGAAAAGTGAACAACCTATTACAAGAAAGGAAGAAAACACAAGTTAGTAAAAATGAAAACCAAAGAGTTAGCAAAACTTAGCATAAAAGTCACATTAAGTACATATATGGAGTCAAAAAAAAAAAGAAATAGAATAGGATATAAGTCATTTTATGAAAATGAAAATTAATATAGATATCTTCTTCTCTTCCTTCTTCTTCCTTATCTTCTTCTTTTCCTTCATCTTCTCTCATATCCTCTTCTCCATTAGCATCCTTACCTTCCTTCTAAAACTCCTCAACAACTCTCTTAATTGCATCATTAATTTCTTTATCATCTCCACCACCAGTAGCTTGAGTCGGATCCTCTTGAGCTCCAGAAGTTCTTGTGGGAGGCCAATAGTTCTCTAAACTAGGAAAATGTGGCATCTCTATATCCATATTTGCCTCTAAAGCATGAAAATAAGCTATTTTATGGCCTTAGAGCATATGAAAATACATATACATGGGTACATCTCTAAGATTTGAAGAACATGATGGAGGAGCTCGAAATTGATCCACATTGGGCTCATTCATTGGCTCTTTAACTGGAAGTCCCCATCTATCAAAAGTACTACCTATAAGCCCCTAGATTTTTCGATAATATAAGTAAACCCTAATAACCGGAAGTCAAACCGGAACCCTAAAGTTAACCTAGTTCTATGTTTAGTCTAGTGAATCTAGATCCGGCAATCTCGTGTTCTTAAACCCTAGAAAACGAAATTAAGATAATTGTGGAAAATGGTTCGTAATAATATAGGAAAGCTTAGAAATATCATATTCATATTTTTCTAGTGTCTTTCGGATCCGAACGGGATCAGTTTTCAAAAACAGTGCCCCGGTGCACCGAATAGTGAAAATATTCCGACAACACCGATAGACTCGTAAAAATATAAAGATTTCAAAAATATCGGTTTTAAAATTTTTCGGTAACTAAAAATATCATATATAGGCCATTTACGCGTATTTTCTTTACTACCGGTATTTTAATTGTCTAGTCTATTATTCATAGTATTTTTCTACTATTCTTTACTATTCATCTATCTCTACTTTTTCTTACACTCTATTCTTACACACTACCATACCTATACCTTACAATTTACCTTCCCCATACAACTTTAATCACATCACACTTTACATATTACTTCTTTTTATTACAAAACAACAAAATAAATTAATTTCTCCCCTGTCTTACAAGCAAACCGGCGCCACCTCTCTCTCTCTTCTATCATTTTATTTTCTTTTTTATTTTATTTAATTACATCTAATTTCCACTCTAAAACTCTATAAATACCCATTTTCTCTTTCATTCTTTCACACAATTCATTTCCTACCAAAATCACTCCATAAAATCCCTCTCTCAAAATCTCTCCCAAGTTCTTTCTTTTCTCCATAAAACCAATTCCCACATATTACTACAAACCATTCCATTCCTCTCCAACAAAACACATTACTTTAGGTAAAAGTTTCTTTCACATACTCATCATGTTCATTTAACTTAACATGAGCTTAGTGTATGTTTCTTAAAAAAGCAACAATATATTCATGTTTTGTTTTTGTTCATGTCTTCTATTATGTTGTTGTTATTATTGTTATTATTAATTGTTCTAATCTAACTTCTATATAGTATTATGTATATTATGTATATATATTTCTTTAGAGCATATAAGCTCACTTGTTATTTGTTTATTTCATGTTATTATTAAGACTAGTCTTTCTAGTCTTAGACTTGTCTATATCAAGTCAAAACAATTTTCTTTCTTTTATTTTCCTTTCTTTTCCTTTCTAGTCTATTCTTAGTCCCGGGATACCTTGATGAAGCTAAGGTTCCCAATACTTTACTTTACTTTTATGCTCTTACTACATTTATTTTGTTATGTTGTTTTTATTATATTTCTCATAGTTATATATTCTCATTCATGCATGAACATGTTGTTATCGTCTCAACCATAATGAAAAGGAGTTTTCTTAAGTAATAAATATAGGAACTCTCTTCAAAAATAAATTTTGTCACATAAGAAATTATTTTTCCATAAAGACTTAAAGTTTTATCTTAACAAATATTTTCTAAAGTTAGATAAGTTTAGCTCAAGTTTTAGTAATACTACTATATGGGATTTTATCAATAAAATAAAGTTATCACAAACTCTCTTTTTAAACCAATGAAATAAAAAAGTTTCTTTAAACTTAATTCTTTGTTTAAACAAAAGTTTTCTTAAACTCATATGTAAAGTTTTCATCAACATACTAAGGTTTAGATAAGTTTTACAAAATTATCAAAGAATAACCTTTCTAAGGATGAGCTTTACTTAGGAAACAAAAATAATAAATAACTTATAAGATCATTGATATTATTCTTGGGATCAAACTTCAGAAAAATTTTAGAACACATAACCAAGAAATATTTAGAAAAACTACATTTTTCAACCACTAGAAATAAATTTGTAGGAATCATAAAAGACTAAAATTACTTTTTGAAATTTTAATTATTCTTAACATTAAGAAATGGAGTTAAAAGAGGAAATACTCACTTATAAAATTTTCCTAACAAAACTAAAAAGGAAATTTTCAAAGTCTTAGCCTTTCTCACTTTTATGATACATTGTTTTGCAAAATCATTATTGAGACAACACCACTAAATTCATGCATATAGTTTGAGTCAATATATATATATATATATATATATATATTCAAGGATTTTTCAACCATACAAAATATCTATACTTTTGTACAAGAGCTCTTGAATGAAGAAAAGTTTGAAAACTCTAGTTTTGAAATCTTGAATTTTCGTATCAATTCTGCATGTCACTATTCCAAGACTCAAATGACTTCCTTTGATAAAAATAACCTTAGAAATAGATAGATCTTTTCGAGTAGGTAGAAATCGGTATATAATATGAGAAATTCCGAGTTAAAATGAGCAAGTTATGGCCATTTTAAGTTGGGATTTCCATTCATACGATTTTTGACGAATTCAATAAGATAGAATTATAGAGTTTGAGTAGATCTTAGATGATATACTCACTTCGGGTATTTCTTTTGTTTAGGTGTTGAGGACCAAGATCTTCTCTTCCTCGAGGATTACTTCGACGCATAGAAGATCGCTATGGACGAGTGAGTTTCCTTTACGTTTATGTATTCACGCATGTGCTTGTAGAATAGAGCACTAGATGTTAGGAAAAGATAAAATTTATATGCATGTGGGATATCATGAGAATTATGCATGTGAATTGTTATGTGCGATCAATGAACGATAAAGTATATCGGAACCCAATTTGTGATTGATATAATTGTTTCTATGTATGTATTGCTATGTGTGCAATTATTGCTTGATCGCTTTAAATAATTTAATGTCATATCGGAATCTCTATATAATAAATTGCTCGTGCATATCACTTAGAATATCATTTCGAAATTTTGCTACCATTCCTCAGCATGGGACCGGAAATGTAAGCTGCCTAGCTACATCTTGAGGATTTAAGACGTTCGCGGGATACGGCCTCAATTTGTAGCAGAGTCGGATCGATCGCTTTGGGTAAGGAAAGCCTGGGGACTAGTAGTACAGTTCATTAGAACCCCAAGACGTGCGCAAACTTATAAGGAGGTCGTTTGGGGCCCAGTTCAAATCATTCCTTAACCACCAATGGAGGGGTAAATCCATCATACATACGAAACCAGATAGTCGTATGTAATGTTTGATCATATGGTTGTTGCATTTCATATGCTTGATTAATAAACTTGGTTGATTGCTTATTATGAGTACTTTTGCGTAAGGAATATCTCACTAAGCTAATTATGCTTATACCCTTATAGATTTTTGATATTGCAGGATTATCATTTTACACCCGAGACCATCTTGATCATCCGGGTAGAATCTTTATTTTAGGAAGCTTTTGGAGGAACTCTGTTTTGAAGTCTTAGAGTAGATTTCTTCTAAAAGCTTCTAGCTTTAGTTATTTATCTTAGTAAGACCATGTTGTTATTATCTGGGGAATGCCCCTTAGAAGTTGTAAGACCTAAGACGTTTTATTTCAATGAAATATATTAAGTGTTATTTTGCATATTCCGCTACCAATATCTTAAAATGCTTACTTCATCGGTCTCCCTTTGATGTGAATATATGCCTTGTACCGATATAGAAGCTTTCGAGTGACTGAGGTGGTCATTCTTAAGTTTTAATATTATGTATGGCGGGTTGTCACGTTTAGGGTGCCTGTTAGGGCGTGATACTACTAGTGATTGGAATTGAAGCTGTGATTTCATCAGCAGGAGGTGGGTTAGGAAATAAGCCTAAATTTTTAACTAAACGAATAATAAAGGCCCCACAAGAAACAATTCCATTATGTCTATTTTAGGCCTCTTGTTTGAGATAAAAAGCCAACTGTATCCCAACATTCAAAAGGTATATCTTAATCATACTCTACAGGAACTTCATATCATGAGCATTGACTACTCCAGTGCTCTATCCTGTCCTTGTGATGGAGTGAGACATAAGCCAATGAGTCAATTTCCACTTACTTTCCTTAAGATTTGACCCTTTTGACATAGAAGCACAATATGGCTTAGGATCAATTGACCATTCCCTCCATAAAGCATTATTATCCACTTCACATGGTAAGGAATGTTTAAGTTGCTAGAATTCCTTAGTTAAAATCTGCTCTTCATTATATAAGCCACTACCACTAGCAACACAGAAAGTAATTAACCATAAACCATGAATTTTAGACTATTCCTTAACCCATGATGCTCCATTGGCTGATCAAACTTTAAGTTTGACATGAATTCCAACATCAAGTTCCTATACACCTTTTCTTGAATAGAAAATAGTTCTTTTCAAGGTCTTATAGCCAAAAGCTCCTTCATTTTCTAAGTCAAGCCAAATTCTGTAGTCAAAACCCAATCAATATACATGTTAGGAAGCAAAGGCTTCTTTGCTAGTTCATTATACACTTTCTTCTGACTTTCAGTCAAGTGGCCTAAAAGATGAACCGCTCTAGAAGAAGAAGACCCATCTGATCTTGGATGCTTTGTTTTCTCCCTTGCTAAACTCTTTATCACCATCTAGAACTATTAAGACACCAATTCAGACTACAAATAATTTAGAGCAACAGCACAATAGACTTACGTGTATGTGAGACTTTAAAGTATAAACTCTAAATAGCACATCATCAACATACAAAATCCTTAGAGTCTAACATAGAGGAAAACACGAGGGAATAGGGTATCTCATGTAACCCTCGTGTAAATATGGCACTCATATATAGTTCTAAAATTTCAAAATGCACGATTGAAACACAATTGGCATACTCATCTACTGGCAATCAACAATTTAGAGTCTTTAGCATACATAACATCTTTTAAGGCTTATAATCAACAACATATTAGCTCAAAACAAGTAGCAACGAGAATCTATTATTTCAAAACCCTAAAATGAAAACTAGAGCAAATAATGCAAAATCAGACCTTTTATGCTACTATTTACTCTTTAAACAAAACAAAACATCTATTTACAATACAAATAAGCAAGGAATAACTCTGAAATCGAAAAGCCCTAATTTTTATTCATGAACCCTAAATCGAAAACCATCAAATCACAGTAACCTAGACAGTAAATCACAAATGAAAGTTAAAGACCATATCTTGATTAGAGTATGCCTTGTAATGGTTTGTAGTGAAAGGAAGATGCAGGGAAGATCAAAGTGATAAGAATAAAAATATTTTAGAGAGGATTTAGTTTTGAAAGAAATGGAAAAAGACGATGAATAGAATGAACGTGTTCTGAGTTGAGTATTTATATTGTTAGAAACACGAGGGGTGCACAGTTAAATAGATTACGCCATGCTTCTCTGCATTGAAAATACTTAATACCTCTTTTTAAAAGCACAACTTAAACATGGGTTATTCTATTCCATCGTGCTTCCTTCAATACTTATTATGCAAAAAAATAACATAAAAACATGACATAAGCACGAGGTATTATATCATACCATGCTTTTTTCTGTTTGAAAAATATTAGTAATACAAGTAAAGCATGACTTATGCATGGCACTACTCATCCCATCATGTTTCTTACTATTCCAAAAAGAAGAGAAAACCCAAAAAAACACGACTTACACATAACTAATAATATGCCATCATGCTTCTTTCTGTTTTCGTACTCAAAAGAGGGTCATTGAAAACACGACATATGCATAGTTTTAGCTATTCAACCATGTTTCTAGCTATTTCCAATAGAATCTACAAGGAAAAGAAACACATCTAGAATACGGCAGAGTAGATCCCCCCATGCTTCCTACAGTAGTTCACTCGATCAAAAATTCATGACAGCATGAGGTGTGCACGGTAAATCCTATCTAATCGTATATTTTCATGGATTTACAAATTCAAATTATTTCCTCTCAAAAGTAGCTTATATCTTATAAAATGCATTAAGACTCATTATATGTATGTACAAAAGAAAATAAAAAGATCAGAAACAAAGATTCTACGAGTTAGACATGGGTTACCTCACAAGAAGTGCTCATTTAATGTCATTAGCTTGACATAATCAAACAATTTTTTTTTCAATCTAGGCTTTTATGACGTTGAAATTCCTCTTTTTGAGATAGTTCACTATTGCTTAAATTTTCTAGAAGTTGGGGATTCTACTTCTATAGTGCCATACGGAAAAACCTTAGTCACTATAAAAGGTCCGGACCACCTAGATTTTAATTTTCCATTAAAATGTCTAAATCAAAAGTTATATAATAAGAGTCTATCATCTTGTTGGAAATTTTTAGATTGTCTAATCCTTTGGTCATGGTATTTCTTTGTCCTTTCCTTATAGAGCTTAGAACTTTCATAAGCCATAGCCCTCCACCCATCAAGCTCATTTAATTAGAATAATCTCTTTCTCTTAACATCATTTAAATCATAATTTACTCTATTAATTGCCCAATAAGCTTTACATTCTAGTTCAACAAATAGATGGCATGCACTTCCATAAACTAACCTATAGGGTGTAGTCCCCAAAGGTGTCTTAAAGGCCATTCTGTATGCTCACAAGATGTCATCAAATTTTTCCAACCAATCTTTTATATGATGAGCTACAGTCTTTCTTCTTATCTCCCTCTTAGATAATTCAACTTGACCATTGGTTTAAGGATGATATAGGGTGGTTATCCTATGATTAACACCATATCTCTTAAGCACTTTTGCCATCTGTAAGTTACAAAAATGAGTGCCATGATTGCTTATAATAGCTTTAGGTGTTCCAAATCTAGAAAACAATCTCTTTAGGAACTTTGTTACCACTCTTGCATCATTGGTACCTAAAGCCTCTGCCTTTACCTATTTAGAGACATAATCCACTACTATTAGAATATACTGATGTCCATTTGATTTGGGGAAGGGACCCATAAAGTCAATACCCAAGACATCAAACACTTCACACTCTAGTATATATTTTTGGGCCATTTCATCCTTTTTGGAGATGTTTCCTACTCTTTGACACCTATCACATCTAGCGACAAATTCTTGAGCATCTCTAAACATAGTAGGCTAGTAAAAGCCACATTCTTTGACTTTTCAGACAATAATATTAGCATTATGGTGTCCACCTGTGAGTCCCGATGACAATGTCCCAAGATCCCCCATCCTTCGGATGTAGAAACACATCTCCTTATAATTTTATCCATACAAATCCATAAAGATGAGTTTGTTTGTAATGTATTTTCATTATTTGTATATTATCTAAATTTATTTGTTCATATCTAATTCATATTCAACATGAAAAAATAATTATCAATAATATGGATCTTCATGAAATTTTATTCCATTTTATGTTTTAATTAAATGACTATATAAGTTTCAGTTTATTTAAGTTTGCAATTTAGTATAATTCCAAATGCCTTATAAAAGATGAATTATATATATAAATACATATATATACTTTTTTATTGATCCATCTTCGACCCTTGACCCTTGACCCCCTCAAATGTTCAGGTCAATGATTCAGGTTGGGTTTGACAACACCAATTAAAACTAGGGGAAGTTGCTATGCCTCAAAGGATACTATAAATGTGAGAGCCTGTCGTACATAATACTAAAGTTTAAGAATGACTATCTTAGTCATGCGAAAACTTCGATATCATGGACAAGGCATACTTTCGCAACAAAAGGGGATGCAAGGTGAAGTTACGCAACTTAAGAAGATAAAAAGATGATAGCATGCAAGAATTACTAAACATAAATTGCATAACTCAAAAGATCATAGTCTTACATTTCAAAGGGGTATATCACCATCAAAGTCTTAAATATTATAACCTACTTGTCAAAGTCTTTCGATAGCTACACATAGTTACTATAAAAGGAACTACTATTTTAGCCACAAGAAAGTCTTCTTGGGCCACCAAAATACCATGCAAAACGCTCCTTTTAGGTAGAACCAAAGATGTTCCCAAGCCAACAAAAATCTATAGGGATATAAGCATTACTTACTTAGTGGGAAAATTCTCCTAATAACATACCCATAAACAAGCAAGATCAAATAACTTTGTTAATCAAGCATATGATATGCAACATACATATGATTAACAAATATATATGGTTAACTGAAAACTATGTATAGAATGGATTTACACCCCTATATCAAGGGTTAGGGAATGCTTTGAAAAAGGTATGTATGAACATCAATTAAAAAAAAAACATTTAGGTTTTAACTAACCCCTGCTACTAGTTCCTAGGCTTTTTGTCTAAAGCAATTGATCTAGCGTAGCTTATCTATGAGGTTGTATTTCCCAAACAACTTAGTTCCTCATGCTAGAGTAGGGTACCTTACCCATCCGGTCTCATGCATCGGAGTAGTAGTGAAAATGAATGTGACTCGACCACCTACCATGCATGATCATTTTATTAAGCAACTTCCAAACAAGTTAATTTCCATTTAAAAGCGACCATCAAATAATCACATACATAACAACATGATAATAGAAACAAAGTGCATTAATCAACCATTCAAGGCTCTGATATACTTATCATTTATTGATCAAGCATGTTGAAACACAAACATATCCCTACGATGAGCCTACATGCAAATCCATTTTATCTTTTTCCTATATTCAAGTGCTCTTACATACAAGATACGTAAAGCATAGGAAAAACCTCACTCAGCCATTTGCAAAACTCTTAATCGAAGTAAACCTTGGGAAAGGATGCTTTATTCTCCTTGTCACCTAAATAATGAATACTATTTATATTTTAAGGCCATTTGACAGTTGGTTGAATTTGTTATGATATTAGACTTGAAGAGATGAATAAGTCATAATGGCAGCAAGTGTCATTGGTGTAGCTAGACAAAGACAACCAATGCTGATATTTGTTTGTGATAGGTAAATACTCATCACCGCTACTTTTTTATGATAGCAAGACAATTATTACCGAACAATATTTCCAGTGGCTAGACAACCATCACTGATGTTTATTCACAATAACTAGACAACTATCATAGATACTCCTTTACCATTGCTGGCTTGTTTTGATGCAATTTCCTAAGGCTACACCATCTCCCAATTTATAGAGAATGAATTTTAAATATATATGATAACTGGATAGATTAACTAAGGAAAGGAATTATGCCATTAAAATATGAATATTCATATCACCAATTTTATATGGATATTTAAAATACAAGTGAAAATTGTTGTCGAGCCTGGATTTTTCCATCATCTGGTTTATTTCTCTTAACCCGATTCACATTAAACCCGAACCCATTTAACATGAATCCTCGACCAGGGGTTAAAAGAAATTTTAATTTTTGAAAACTTTTTAGAGTCGCCACTTGATATAAATCGGGAAAAAATAAAAAGCTAGGATCAATGGGTCGGTTGATCCTAACTTAGCTACTAGTCTGCGAAAATTTGATTTAAAACCAAACTTTTAAAACCAGATATCATGGATTCGGGGGCTAACCTATTAAAACCAAATGGTTACCACTTTTGGAATTTTAAACTTATAATTTATTCTTTCCATACTCAAAAACTCAAATGAAACAAAACAAATATTTATAAGTCACATTTTTCTATTTTTTTTTTTTAGAATATGAATATCAACAAAACATCTTATATTTACAAAATATTTATTCACAATATTAAAAAAAAATATTTTTTAATATCGCCCCGTAGGTGCCTACGTACTCGCTAATCGAGATCAAACAAAACATAGTTCTTTTGAAAAGAACCTTAGTTTGTTGATCAATTTTAATTTTTGAACTCTTCTCACTTTAAATTCATAAAATTTAGAATTTTTATGAAACCATTTTTTATGATCCTATGATCTAATCAATTGATTTTCATTTCATGAAAATGCAATTTTTCTAAGTCCAAAATCATTTTTCTTTAAAATCATTTTATGATAATTCATGGCTAATTTAATGCTACATGAAAAATCAATTTTGATTAAACTTGATTGAATATTTTCATAGCTAATTTAATGCTATATGAAAATATTTTGATTGAAAACTTTTGGATGACTATTTTCATAGCTAATTGATGAAAATAATTTGATGAAAACTTTGATTATTTTCATAGCAAATTTATGAAAACAATTTGATGAAAACTTGATTATTTTCATAGCAAATTTATGAAAATAATTTGATGAAAACTTTGAATATTATCTTCATAGCAAATTTATGAAAATAATTTGATGAAAACTTGGATTATTTTCATAGCAAATTTATGAAAACATTTTGATGAAAACTTGATTATTTTCATAGCAAATTTATGAAAATAATTTGATGAAAACTTGGATTATTTTCATAGCAAATTTATGAAAACATTTTGATGAAATTTTATTATTTTCATAGCAAATTTACGAAAATAATTTTAATGACTTTGATTATTATTTTCATAGTAAATTTATGAAAAGAATTTGGTTGAAAACTTTGAATATTATCTTCATAGCAAATTTATGAAGAAAGTTTTGATACAAACTTGATTAATATCTTCATAGCAAATTTATGAAGATAATTTTGATTGAAAAACTTGATTAATATCATGATTCTAAAAAATATTCAACAATAATTCTTTCATTTTCATTCAACTCATTCATCATTCACAAATTCAATTTTTTATTCAAAAAATTCATTCTATTTCATTCAAAAAATTTCATTCCTTTTTATTCAAAAACAATTTTGGTTTTGGAAAACCCATTTTGTCATTTTTATTTATCATTTTATTTATTTTTTTTTAATTCAATAATCATCACATACACTCAAAATATATTCAAGATATATCATATCAAAATTATATTACAAATATAATACATTAAAATTATTTTTCATACATCACCTACACATTTCAAAATCAATCCATGTGCATAAAATATTCAAAAATATCAAAAATTACTAAAACAAGTAAATTTATATGAAAAATAATTATTTTAATTTTGCTGGATTTTTCTGAATTTTTCTGAATTTTTTATGAATTTTTTACTATTTTTTCCTATTAATTATATAATAAAAATATAATAAAATAATGCGGACTGACCTGGGCCGTTAGATCTTCTCGGATCAGATCTGGATTGTCTGATCTGATTACTTAATCAGAGCCGTCTGATCACTTGTCTTTAAATCTAGAGCATTGATTAGCTTGATCAACTCTGGGCCATCTGATCTAGATGATCGAATCTGGGCCGTAGGATCTGCGCTGATTGTTGACCGTTGACCGACGACCGTTGACCGATGACCAACCACCGTTGACCGACGACCGGCTGGGTTGGACTTCGGATTTCAGGTCGGACTTCGAGTATCCGTCGGGCGAGGAAGACAATGGCGTGACCTTCAAGGGCTTCGTCATCCGCTTGTGGTGGCTATCGAAGCTCCTGGGGTTGTCGGCCCGACGCCTGTGGGGGAGCTGCAGCTGCTGGTGGTGGTGGTTCACTTCCAGAACCACCAGAAGTGGCGGTTCGCGTGGTGGCTGACGACGGCGAAGATTTTAAAAAATCCAAAAAAATTTGCAGAACTCGAATTGAACAATTCTAAGCACACTCGATCAACAAGAACAAACTCCTAAAGCTTCTCAAACACTCAATTTGGATCAAGTTTGATCCAATAACCTCAAATTCGTGATTTTCTCACTCAAACCCTCTAATTCGAAAATTTTCGAATATTCTCAATCAATGAATGATTTGTGCAATTGATCTCTGCCTTTTGCTCATGGATCACCCCTATTTATAGATCCATGGTTTGATTTCAGTTACAACTTGCATTTAATGAGATCCTAATTTTTTCGCAAAAAATTAAAACTGAAAATTGCAAGTCGATTCGTTGTAACCGACGAAATTGATGAATAAATACTCGAATATTCGATCCTATCTCTGTATAGGATCAAATTAATTGCCCAAATTCATCAAATTTGGTCGGCCACCATTGATGAACCTTCAAGCTTCCATAAATTTCGCAGTTTTTCCCCAAATTTCAACCGACAAATTGAGACTGTTCGAGACTTGATTTTATCCAACATTCAATGCAATTACAATCTATTCCATGCCGACTATCAATCCACATAATCAATTTAAAAAAAAAAAAACAACAATTACACACTCAAATCGTGATCCAAAGTGAGTGGTTTGGGTTGATTTCGAGCAAAAATAAGTATAAGAAAAATTTCAAAAATTTGCATCCAAGCTGGTTCGAACCCATGACCTATGGCTTGGGCTAGGGTCTGGGTCAGTGGTCTTAACCATTAGGCCATTGGCCTATGCCTGGTTGGGTTTGACAAATTTTTATTTTAAGGCTAATTCAAAATTCACTTAATTAAACAAAATAATTCTTTGAAAATTTGTTTAATTATCTTTATAAACAATTTACAACAAAAATATATTATACCAAGCTCAGATAATTAAATTTTTTATTTTTCTATTTATTTTATTTATTTATTTCTTTTTTTTATTTTTATTCAAAATTCTTATTTTCTTCCTATTTACCTATATTTTCTTCTTTTTATTTTTATCTTTTCTTTTTATGTTTATTTTTATTGAGCTTGACAACACTAATTTTTGTTATAAACTTAGAGCCCTAAATTTGAGCAAAAATTGGGTGTCTACAACTGCCCCTCTTTGTGGCTAAGTTTGAATAAAACTTGGCTACAAAGACAAAAGATAGCCAATTTTTTGCTCACTTGATAGAACCTAGGTCATCATTTTTGGACTTCTAGACAAATGGTATCAATTTGACAGGATGGATTTGAAATTTGGGTCTTGGTCACCATCTTGAATGGATGGATTTCTGAATTTGGTCTTGATCACCATCTTGAATGGATGGATTTTTGGATTTTGATCTTGATCACCATCTTGAATGGATGGATTTTGGAATTTTGGTCACCATCTTGAAAGGATGGATTTGGGAATTTTGGTCACCATCTTGAAAGGATGGATTTGGGATTTTATCAGTACTAGACTATCTGTCGAGTCTAGACTGAGGGGTACACAATTTTTTTAATCCACTGGTTTTTTTTTTTTTTTGGTTTGAGGACATGACAATTTTGGTTCCATATCCAACATTGATGATCAAAAAGCATGCTTCAATTTTCTTTTTCTATCAAAATTAGTTATCCTTGCAGTAATATTTTCTTCTAAAATAAGAACAGTCAACAGACCAAACTGTATAAATGCATTCATTCAGCATTATAAGATGCTCAAATTTCTTTCTCTGATGATTCAAATGGTGTTTGGTTGGAAATTTATTTGGAAGAATTTTGTGGGTCAGGCTTTGATCCGACTTCAGAGAATTTCAGGGATATCAACTTTGCTTATAATTAATCAAAATAAAATCAATTGATCACTTGAAATGACAAATTTTATTGATCAAGGATAATACAACTTTACAGCATCTGAGTTCACAGGATCCTTTAAATGGGTCCATCCATTTGGGAAAGGATTAATGCTCCTCCCGACAAGACCTTCTTCACTATGTATGGTCCTTCATAATTTGGTGTGAACTTTCCCCTGGAATCTTGCACATTTGGCAGTACTTTTCTCAGAACCAAATCACCTTCTTGGAAATTTCTTGGCTTGACTTTCTTATTAAACGCTCTAGCCATTCTTTGTTGATACAATTGCCCATGACACATGGCAGTCAACCTTTTTTCATCTAAAAGATTTAACTGTTCAATCCTTTGTCTAACCCATTCAGCTTCTTCGAGCTCTGTTTCAGCCAGTACTCGGAGTGAAGGAATCTCAACTTCTACTGGTAAAACGGCTTCAGTCCCATATACCAGGGAATAGGGCGTTGCCCCAGTTGACACTCTTACAAAGTTCGATACGCCATCAATGCTAATGGGAGCATTTCATGCCAATTTTGTATGCAATTGTCATCTTCTCAATGATTCTCTTGATGTTTTTGTTGGCGGCTTCTACTGCTCCATTCATCTGTGGGCGATATGGAGTGGAATTCCGGTGTTTAATCTTGAATTGCTGACATAAATCAGTCATTGCATTGTTGTTCAGATTTGTACCATTATCGGTAACGATACTTTCTGGAGTTCCATATCGAGCAATGATATCTCTTTTGATGAATCGCACCACAACGGCTTTTGTCACACTGGCGTATGAAGCGGCTTCAACCCACTTGGTAAAGTAATCGATTGCAACTAATATGAATCGATGACCATTTGAAGCTTTTGCGAAATTGGCCCAATTACATCTATTCCCCACATTGAGAAAGGCCATGGTGTCGACATTGACTGTAATTCCTTTGGAGGAGCATTTATCTTGTTTGCGTAAATTTGACATAAATGACAAGATCTCACATGTTTGATACAGTCCGATTCCATGGTTAACCAGAAATATCCTAGCCTCATAATCTTTTTAGCTAGCATATATCCGTTCATATGAGGTCCACATACTCCCTCATGAACTTCTTCCATTAGTTTTTGAGCTTCTTTTTCATCTACACATCTCAACAAAGTTGTGTCGAACGACCTTCTGTATAGGGTATCTCCACTCAGCAAGAAATGACTTGCCAGACGCCTCAATGATTTCTGATCCTTTTTTGTAGCACACTCAGGATAGCTACCTGTTTGCAAGAAAATTTTGATATCTTGAAACCATGGTTCACTTGACTCAATCACGGCAGAGAATGCTGGTTCACTTCTTATTTGGACTTGCAAAGGTCGTATTCTTGCTCCTTTAGTGAATTGGATTAAGGAGGCCAGAGTAGCCAATGCATCAGCAAATTGATTCTGAGTTCTCGGCACATAAGTGAAGGAAATTTCTTTGAATCTTCCTGCTAACTCAGCTAAGTGATTACGATAAGGAATCAACTTGGGATCCTTAGTTTTAAACTCGCCTCGAGTTTGGAAAATGATAAGTGATGAATCTCCAAACACTTCGAGCTCCTCGATATTCATTTGAATTGTCATTTCCAATCCCATGATGCATGCCTGGTATTTCGCAACATTATTTGTGTAGGGAAACATTAATCTGGCTGATGCCGGGAATTGATCTTCTTTCGGCGAGATGAGGACTGCCCCTATTCCACACCCATATACATTGGTTGCTCCATCGAAATACAACTTCCAACTGTTGCTTTCGGTTTCTGTTTCTACTATCCTGATACCTTCATCCGGAAACTAATCTTGTTCCTTCAATTCTTCATCATCAACTAGGCTTTCTGCGAGTTGATCAGCTAAAACTTGTCCTTTGACTAAATTTTGACTTACATAAGTGATATCAAATTCAGAAAGCAGTATCTGCCATTTCGAGATTCGACCAACCAAAGCCGGTTTGCTTGCCAAGTATCACAATAGATCATGCTTCGTAATCAACTCGATCGAGTAGAAGAGCGTATACTGCCTAAGTCTGTGCATAACCCATACTAATGCACAGCAGGTCTTTTCTATCTCTGAATACTTTTGTTCTCCATTTGAGAATTTCTTGCTTAAGTAGTAAACAGCTCTTTCTTTTCTTTTCTCATCCTTTTGCCCGAGTACACAACCCATGGATTCAGGAAGAATCGTTAAATACAAGAACAACGGTTTCCCCGGTTTTAGAGTAACCAGTATTGGTGGATTTGTCAGATATTGCTTTATCCGATTAAAGGCTTTTTCACATTCGTCATTCCATTCAATTAGGGCATTCTTCTTCAGCAGTTTAAACAGCGGTTGGCACTTATCAGTCAACTGTGATATGAATCGAGCAATGCAATTCAACCTTCCCAAGAGGCCTCTGATTTCTTTTAATGTTTTTGGTGGAGGTAAATCCTGAATTGCCTTGACCTTATCAGGATCGATTTCTATCCCTTTTTGGTTAACCATGAATCCTAATAATTTTCCAGATGTCACTCCGAAAGTGCATTTTTCTGGATTCAATTTCAACTGAAACTTCCTTAATCTTTCAAAAAGCTTCCTTAATACTTCTACATGATCCTCTCCTTCCTTTGTCTTGGCGATCATGTCATCTACATAGACTTCCACCTCTTTGTGCATCATATCATGAAGTATAGCAAGCATTGCTCGTTGATAAGTTGCCCCGGCATTCTTGAGACCGAAAGGCATGACTTTGTAACAAAAGGTTCCCCAAGCTGTAACAAATGTGGTTTTGACCTCATCCTCTTCGGCCATTAATATCTGATTATACCCTGAAAATCCATCCATGAATGAAAATAGATGATTTCTAGCGGTATTGTCCACTAAAACATCGATGTGAGGCAACGGGAAATTATCTTTCGGGGTTGCTTTTTTTAGATCCCTGAAATCCACACAGATTCTCACTTTCCCGTTTTTCTTAAGTACTGGCACTATGTTTGATACCCAATCCGAATAATCAGAAACCTCAATGAATCCTACTTCAAGCAACTTTTTTACTTCATCCTTGATTTGGAGGAGTAAATCTGGCTTAAATCGCCTTAATTTTTGCTTTTTAGGTTTAAAATCCTCCTTTGTTGGCAATTTGTAAACCACAATGGATGGGTCTAAACCGGGCATATCACTATACGACCATGCAAAAACATCCAAGTATTCGGCTAGTAACTTGGTTAAATCTTGTGCCGTGCTCTCAGGCAATTTTCCCCCTATCCTCAGATTCCTAGGGTTTTCGCTTGTTCCCAAATTAATCACTTTAATGGTTTCGGGAATTTCAATCCTTCCTTGTTCAAAATTTTGCCAAATTTCTTGTGTTCTAAATTGATAATCAATATCATCTTCAACGTCTAACCCAGTAGAGTTGGAGGTGATATTGATATTTTCATTAATTATACGTGCGAGATATCCCTGAACTTCATCACAATTGTCGGATCTGGTTGAATATGAATGAGGAATGTATGAGAATGTGTGAAAACACAAACAGAAATAAATTTCATTAAACTGGGACGGTGTTTAAGTACATTTTTTCTTTTTGAACATCACATAATACTAAAAAAAAACACAAAATACAAGTCTAGTCTTAGACCATTTCTTTGGATGAAGCATACTCTTTGATATCATCTGGCTGTTGGATATGATGTGGCTTTGGAAAGGAATGGCTGATGTGAGGGATTTTGATAATTGCGTCATACTCCTTGTCGAGCTTCCTCCTTCTCATTTGGTTTTTCATTTCCGCCACTTCAGCACGAGTGGGGGAATAACCCAGTCCAAAGGTTCTCACCTGAGCTTCTTTTTCATCATTCATCATACAGACTTCATCAAACATTTGGAGCCCGAAGTCTTCTTCTCTTTCTTTTCCAATGTAAGGGACAGCCGTTTCTTTGTAAATGGCATAATCCTGTTCTCCCATAACAATGATGAGTTGACCATTGGCTATGAACTTAACCTTCTGGCGCAGGCTTGATGGTATTGCCCTGGCAGCATGGATCCATGGTCTCCCCAATAGCAGATTGAATGTTCTAGGGATATCAATTACTTGGAAAGGAATAATGAAAGTTTGAGGCCCGATGGTGACTTCTAACTCCACTTCACCTACTATATCCCTTTTTGACCCATCAAAAGCACGAACCACAGTAGAGCTTGGTTTGATGCCTGACGGTTTAATCCCCAATAGGCTCAAAGTGGCTAAGGGGCATACATTCAAAGAGGATCCGTTGTCAACTAATACTCAAGAGATGATCTTTCCACAGCTTTTGACTACAATGAAGAGGGCTTTGTTATGTTGACCCCCTTCCGCTCCCAGTTCTTCAGATGAGAAACTGATTTGCTCATTTGCAAAGATTGAGTTGATTATATGCCCCAAGGCTTCCTCTGATACACCTTTTGGAACTTTCACTTCTTCTAGGGCTTTGAAAAGAGCCTCACGGTGTACATCAAAGCTAATCAGCAGACTCATGAGTGATATTTGGGTAGGTGTTTTAACCAACTGCTCAACAACTTTGTATTCACTTCCTTTCATCAGTTTTGCCAATGTTGACTTCTCTTCATCTTTCTTCCCTTCTTCATTTTGTTGCTGTGGCATATTCACAGTTGCATTCTTCCCGGTCGACTCATAAACTCTTCCTGAGCGAGTGAGGCCACCAACCATGGCCATTGAAGCATGATTAACCGCTTTATAATCAAATGGAGCGGCTTTATAATCACTCACAGCAAGGGGTATCTGAAAGGTATAGCTCTTGGGCTTTGATGAAGTTGATCCATCTTCACTGCCTTTGCCTATCTCGATTTTGATGGATCTAGGTCCACCTCCGATCATGCACACGAGCTCTTCTGGATCCAGAATTTCAGCGGTAATTATATTGATAACCGGTCCATGGTTCGGCAATGGGTTAGTAGAGACATTTGGAGCTTCAATGAAATCCAACTGGATGACTTTTGCATCAATGAGATCTTGGATTTTATGCCTAAGCCTCCAGCAATTGTCTGTTGAGTGCCCGATTTGCCTCATGTGATATTCACACTTCAGCTCAGGATTGTAATTTCTAGGCCTGTAGTCTTCTTTAGGCACTTCGAAGTTGATCAGATTATCGGCCCTCAGTTTAGCCAATACTTGACTAAGGGGAACCGGATTTCGAGTGAAGTTCCTCCTGTTGAACCTTGATTGTTGATTTGGGACCGCACTTTGTTGAGTCTGATTCTTATTTTGATTTTGATTTTGATTTGTTGACAACACAATGCTAGTGATGTGCCCTAGGCCATATGGATTCTTTATCATTTGTATGTTTGTTATCAAGTCATTTTAATTATCAAAGTTATTTTTGGCCTATTTACTTTGGTAATGTTATTCCTTGAATATTTAGTTATACCTTATGTCGTTAAAGTATGTGACTTTAATAGTAAAACCATAAGCTGAATTATAACTTTATTCTAAATTATCCCTAGTCACTCATTATGTGGAATGATGATGAATTAAGACTAGTATGATTGCTGTATGATGATCAAGTTTTACTGATCATGGATATGAGATATCAATTCAGCACATAGATACAAACAGGAGTGTATTGTATTGGATTGACCAACTATAAGAATACTGTATGGATCAATGCAATAAGTATTCTTTTTACAATGTTGTTTTAGTCCTTTGACCTAATGGCACCATGGATTCCTATATAGCAGTTTCCATGTTTTGATTCATCTCTTCATCATCTTTAATCGGATGATTGTAAGAATAAACTTGGACATGTAATATGTTATATAGAGGAATGTGAGTGTTAGTGAAGGGATTTGTTCATCTCATTAATTTGAGAGAGATATCTATCAGGCCCCTTGATGAGTAAGACTGAGAAATGCATGGCCATGCTCGAATGAATTGATAAAGAGTTATCAATATCATTTGTTTAAGTCAGTCAAACTCTAGATTCAAGAAATAAGTAATTAAACAATATAAGAGTGTTTTGATCCACACCTTATGTTTGATTATAAGATATCGTGTAACAAAAGGACTGAATGACTAACTGTTAGTAGGTAAAGTCGGATCATCGATCTTCACTAAAATTGGGTAGACATAATGTCTTGCTAGAGACCAATTATGTCTTGTAGTCCTAAAAAATGTTTAAGAGCTACTACCAATTTTATGTGAACCTACAGGGTCACACATAAAGAATGAATAAGATGGATCTTCGATAATCATATTGGGAATTGATTAATTATTTATTTGTCGATTTTAATTAGATTAAAATTAACAAATAAATAAATTCGGATAATAAGGATATATATGTCTTTCTACATAATTTAAAGAGACATAACCCTTATATATATCAGGGTAATTTGAAAAGACATAATCCTTATATATATCAGGGTAATTTGAAAAGACATAACCATTATATATATCAGGGTAATTTGAAAAGACATAACCCTCATATATATCACTATATATATTCTCCACTAGGTTAATTTTGATTATCTGACGCTGGCCGTCATTGAGAAAGAGAATTCGTAACCTAGAAAGAGAGTGTGAGGGATTCCCAAAGGTCGAAACTTTTTCGAAGTGCTAGCACACACGAAGATCCAATTCATTCGCGTGGATACCGGTAGAGGGAGTTGGAGTAATCTGCATCTCCTTTGATCCCATCATCAAAACAAAAAGGTACACGATTTCCTTTTCTTTCTGATTTAATTGAAGCGCTTGGATCCGATTGGGAATTTAAAAAAAAAAAAAAAACGATTTTCCGCTGCACGATTCAGATTTGGATCGTAAATTCCCAACACACAAATGACTTAGTGGGGCCAGTTGCACCCGAAGTGTTGACCATGCTGACGGTTGAATCTTTTCCTTTGTATAGGACATTTCTTGGTGCAGTATATTTCTTTTCTTGTTGCAATTTTCCTGTTGAAATTGCATTCTCAATCCTGCATCCAGCTACCACCACTTCTGAGAAGCTTGCTGATGCATGTCCAACCAGATGGGAAAAGAAAGGTTCCTCTAATGTGTTGATAAAAGTGAAAGTGAGATCCTTTTCAGGCATCGAGGTGGTGACCCTTGCAGCCAATGCTCTCCAGCGTTGGGCATACTCCTTGAAAGTCTCTTCTTTCTTCTTTTTCAGATTGCTTAAATCCCACACCGAGGGCGCCATCTCAATATTAAACTTATACTGATTGAAAAATGCCCTAGCCAACTTGTCCCAAGTATCAATTTCCTGATGGTCTAATTGGGCGTACCAGGCCAAAGCAGGACCAGTAAGACTGTCCTGGAAGGTTTGCACCATCAGCTTGTCAAACTTTGCGTATTGCCCCATTCGTCACACATACAATCTGGTATGCATATTAGGACAACCTGTCCCGTCATATTTTTCAAATTCGGGTGCCTTAAATTTCTCAGGGAAGGCACCTTCCTCATATTGAGGCAAATTCAGGATCGCAGTTTGATCAAAACCATCGAACGTCTTCATTTTCTCAAGCAGTTTTCTCTCCATCTCTTTAGCCTGAGCTTCCAGTTCCTTCTTCAACTCAACCGCATTAAACTCATTTGGTGGCTCTTCTTGCTTGATAAGCTGTCCCTCAATTTCTTTTCCTTTCCGTGCCCCTGAGGATTCTTCAGAAGTTGTGGAGGTCTTAAGTTGTGCAAGACTTTGTGTTAAAGCCTGCATCTGTTCAGCAATTCCAAGGAGGGTTTGTTCCATGGTGTTGAGTCTTTGCTCAGTGGTCTGGTCTGTAGGGTTGTTCCCGGTGTTAGACATCTTAGCTCGGGATCTGGTAACAACAGGGCTCCTAACCGGCTTGGGTGCTATCTTTCAAGTTTTTGACTTAAACTCGAATTTGCTAGACCTAGACATTTATTTTTTATTAATATACTTTAAAAAATAAATGAATGAATTAATATACATACGCAAGAATGTAGATATGCTATCACACATATGCAAATGGGGATATTGACTAATGATTTTAAAAAAAACATCCAATGGAGTTGTATTAAAAGATAATGTTCTTTAAAATATTCTTTACAACTTAAAGACATAACAGAAACTTCTAATGGTTTAGAAACCTTGATTCCTAGTGACTGAATCTAAACTACTTTCTAATGGTTTCAGAAAACATTGATTCCTAGGGACTGATCCTAAACCAGTCTTCTTGTCTTAGTGGGGCAGACGATCTTGTCTTCCAGGGCTAGAATTTTCTTTCGAGCTGCCTTCAACTCGGCCTCCAAGAATGCAATTCTGCTTCCAGCACTTTGCAGGCGATCCACCATTTCCCTCTCTCTTTCTTGGAAATCTCGGTGACATACTTCCAGGCGAGCCGAAACAGCTTCCATGTAAGCAGTTGTTTCAGGGTCAGGTTCCGATGGTGCTGGTTGAAGGATATCAGGAGCTTCATATTGGATATCCTTATTTTTCTTCATTTGGCTAGCCACATACCACCTGGTT
This sequence comes from Combretum micranthum, assembly GCA_024138025.1. Lineage (NCBI taxonomy): Eukaryota > Viridiplantae > Streptophyta > Magnoliopsida > Myrtales > Combretaceae > Combretum > Combretum micranthum. The sequence continues at coordinate 516,864 of JAMXBD010000074.1, read as the reverse complement.
GCTCTATACTTCTTGGTTTCCTTGCTTTCTGGCTCGATTTCGAAAACTGGCTTCACCTCTCTATTTTCCCATATGGCTCGGATTTGATTCAGCTTGAATTCTTTTGCTGCTAGGATTTTGGTTGGATCCAGATAATCAAGAGTGACTCGCTCCAAATTAGGCTTGACAGTAATATCTTGCAGCATACCATACTGTCTGATAACACTTGAGGGGTAATAACCAGTACAGCCGGTGAGTCCAATTAGGGGCACCGCCATGTATTCCTTGCAACTTAGATGGCAACAGGGCTCTTGAACCAGCGAGCTTGCCACATCATGTCTTCAGGTGGCATGTCTTCAAGAATGGCAATTATATCCCATAGAGGATGATCATTTTCCATGTGGACCCTTTCAGCAAAAGATTGGATGAGATCATATTTCAGACTGATGAGGGATCCATTAGCCAATTCTTTTCCATAGTGCTTAATGTGGCTAGCAAACCAAACCATCAGTAAGTGCATGCTTGCTTTGAATTTGCCCCTCCTTTAGTCTTGATGTGGTTCAGACTACGGACTTGTTCGGCTAGAAGAGCGGGAACATAGGATTTGCCGGCTAAATATTGAGAAACCAGCTCTATGACCCGGAAGTGGATGAACAAGTTGCCATTAGGGAAGAGGATGGTTGCAAAAGCAGCTACTATGAAGGCATTAACCCGGTTTTCTTCCCAAACTTCAAGTGGTACACTGAAAATGGCTCGGTTGCTTTTAAAGTATTCAGGGGTTCCAAACCAGTCCATCAGTGTGGTTAGCCGGATGCAATATTCATTGCAATCATTGATGGCTTCAATTATTGGCCCCCTCTTGATCCCAAAGAATTCTGAGATAATACGGACCGGCTATGGTTGAAGTTTGGAACATAGATACCTTCAGAGGTAGGAGGTGCTTGGAGTAGTCTAGTGTACTCCTCAATGGTCGGGCTAAGTACATGCTGACCCAAACGGAAGACAACTTTTCGGGTTCCCATAGATGAGTGAGGGCTCGGAACATGGTGAATGGAACATGGATTTTTGGTAGGCTGAGGATTGGGCCTAACCTATCCTTAATGAATGATTTTTGGACCGGACTAAAACTGACAAACCATCGGTCCAGTAGGAGCATTGGATCTTTGAAAGGTTCCACTCGATTCTCTCTAATAAGGCGAGCCCATAAGCTACCGCTACTGTCGGTTTCAGTACTTGAAGACATCATTTTCTGGAAATTTTTATAAAGTATAAGCTAATATTTACAAAATTTTTGGATTTTTTGATAGCTTTTATATTTTTTAGAATTTTCTTTTTTTTTAAGTATTTACATATGTTCATTTACATTTCAACTCCATTTTTTAGAAAAAGTTGGTCATATCCCATGCTAATGAATGCATGATTTGGTAAGGTTCTATAGGTCCCCCGATTTAGTGGTACTAAACCGGAGTGGGAGGACATTTCTTGATCTAGAGGGTGGAAAGCCACAGCCCCCAGACCTTACTTCGTCCTCCTCGCTTAGGCTCTTAAGACAGCCTGGTACGACCGTATCTAGCACACAATCATGCTAATGCAAATGCGAATGCAAATACTTAAATAAATAAATAAACAAACAATCAAGCTTTTGCCTTCTATTTTACATACCTGCAAGGTTAGTATATATTTACAAAACAAATATTCAAAATAATATACAAATAATCATATATTCACATGGTAATTTACAAAAAATGAGCAAGGATAAATTTAAAATTTAAAATTCCTAAGTGGCTAGCCCTCTCTTTTTTTAAAAAAATTCTGAAGAGTCCCCAGTGGAGTCGCCAAGCTGTCGAGCCTGGATTTTTCCATCATCTGGTTCATTTCTCCTAACCCGATTCACATTAAACCCGAACCCATTTAACATGAATCCTCGACTAGGGGTTAAAAGAAATTTTAATTTTTGAAAACTTTTTAGAGTCGCCACTCGATATAAATCGGGAAAAAATAAAAAGCTAGGATCAATGGGTCGGTTGATCCTAACTTAGCTACTAGTCTGCGAAAATTTGATTTAAAAACCAAACTTTTAAAACCAGATATCATGGATTCGGGGGCTAACCTATTAAAACCAAATGGTTACCACTTTTGGAATTTTAAACTTATAATTTATCCTTTTCATACTCAAAAACTCAAATGAAACAAAACAAATATTTATGAGTCACATTTTTCTATTTTTTTTTTAGAATATGAATATCAACAAAACATCTTATATTTACAAAATATTTATTCACAATATTTAAAAAAAAATTATTCTTTAATGTCGACCCGTAGGTGCCTAAGTACTCGCTAATCGAGATCAGACAAAACGTAGTTCTTTTGAAAAGAACCTTAGTTTGTTGATCAATTTTAATTTTTGAACTCTTCTTACTTTAAATTCATTAAATTTAGAATTTTTATGAAACCATTTTTTATGATCCTATGATCTAATCAATTGATTTTCATTTCATGAAAATGCAATTTTTCTAAGTCCAAAATCATTTTTCTTTAAAATCATTTTATGATAATTCATGGCTAATTTAATGCTACATGAAAAATCAATTTTGATTAAACTTGATTGAATATTTTCATAGCTAATTTAATGCTATATGAAAATATTTTGATTGAAAACTTTTGGATGACTATTTTCATAGCTAATTTATGAAAATAATTTGATGAAAACTTTGATTATTTTCATAGCAAATTTATGAAAACAATTTGATGAAAACTTCATTATTTTCATAGCAAATTTATGAAAATAATTTGATGAAAACTTTGAATATTATCTTCATAGCAAATTTATGAAAATAATTTGATGAAAACTTGATTATTTTCATAGCAAATTTATGAAAATAATTTGATAAAAACTTGGATTATTTTCATAGCAAATTTATGAAAACATTTTGATGAAAACTTGATTATTTTCATAGCAAATTAATGAAATTAATTTGATAAAAGCTTAGATTATTTTCATAGCAAATTTATGAAAACATTTTGATGAAATTTTATTATTTTCATAGCAAATTTACGAAAATAATTTTAATGACTTTGATTATTATTTTCATAGTAAATTTATGAAAATAATTTGGTTGAAAACTTTGAATATTATCTTCATAACAAATTTATGAAGATAGTTTTGATACAAACTTGATTAATATCTTCATAGCAAATTTATGAAGATAATTTTGATTGAAAAACTTGATTAATATCATGATTCTAAAAAATATTCAACAATAATTCTTTCATTTTCATTCAACTCATTCATCATTCACAAATTCAATTTTTTAATCAAAAAATTCATTCTATTTCATTCAAAAAATTTCATTCCTTTTTATTCAAAAACAATTTTGGTTTTGGAAAACCCATTTTGTCATTTTTATTTATCATTTTATTTATTTATTTATTTATTTTAAAATTCAATAATCATCACATACACTCAAAATATATCATATCAAAATTATATTACAAATATAATACATTAAAATTATTTTTCATACATCATCTACATATTTCAAAATCAATCCATGTACATAAAATATTCAAAAATATCAAAAATTACTAAAACAAGTAAATTTATATGAAAAATAATTATTTTAATTTTTCTGGATTTTTCTGAATTTTTCTGAATTTTTTATGAATTTTTTACTATTTTTTCCTATTAATTATATAATAAAAATATAATAAAATAATGCGGACTGACCTGGGCCGTTAGATCTTCTCGGATCAGATCTGGATTGTCTGATCTGATTACTTAATCAGAGCCGTCTGATCACTTGTCTTTAAATCTGGAGCGTTGATTAGCTTGATCAACTCTGGGCCGTCTGATCTAGATGATCGAATCTGGGCCATAGGATATGCACTGACTGTTGACCGTTGACCGTTGACCAACGACCGTTGATCGATGGCCGACCATCGTTGACCGACGACCGGCTGGGTTGGACTTCGGATTTTGGGTCGGACTTTGGGTATCCGTCGGGCGAGGAAGACAATGGCGTGACCTTCAAGGGCTTCCTCGTCCGCCTGTGGTGGCTGTCGGAGCTCCTGGGGTTGTCGGCCCGACGCCTGTGGGGGAGTTGCAGCTGCTGGTGGTGGTGGTTCACTCCCAGAACCACCAGAAGTGGCGGTTGGCGTGGTGGCTGACGACGGTGAAGATATTAAAAAATCCAAAAAAATTTGCAGAACTCGAATTGAACAATTCGAACAATTCTAAGCACACTCAATCAATAAGAACAAACTCCTAAAGCTCCTCAAACACTCAATTTGGATCAAGTTTGATCCAATAACCTCGAATTCGTGATTTTCTCACTCAAACCCTCTAATTCAAAAATTTTCGAATATTCTCAATCACTGAATGATTTGTGCAATTGATCTCCGCCTTTTGCTCATGGATCACCCCTATTTATAGATCCATTGTTTGATTTCAGTTACAACTTGCATTTAATGAGATTCCAATTTTTTCGCAAAAAATTAAAACTGAAAATTGGAAGTCGATTTGTTGTAACCGACGAAATTGATGAATAAATACTCGAATACTCGATTCTATCACTGTATAGGATCAAATTAATTGCCCAAATTCATCAAATTTGGTAGGCCACCATTGATGAACCTTCAAGCTTCCATAAATTTCGCAGTTTTTCCCCAAATTTCAACCGACAAATTGAGACTGTTCGAGACCTGATTTTATCCAACATTCAATGCAATTACAATCTATTCCATGCCGACTATCAATCCACATAATCAATTTTTAAAAAAAAAACAACAATTACACACTCAAATCGTGATCCAAAGTGAGTGGTTTGGGTTGATTTCGAGCAAAAATAAGTATAAGAAAAACTTCAAAAATTTGCATCCAAGCTGGTTCGAACCCATGACCTATGGCTTGGGCTAGGGTCTGGGTCAGTGGTCTTAACCATTAGGCTATTGGCCTGTGCCTGGTTGGGTTTGACAAATTTTTATTTTAAGGCTAATTCAAAATTCACTTAATTAAACAAAATAATTCTTTGAAAACTTGTTTAATTATCTTTATGAACAATTTACAACAAAAATATATTATACCAAGCTCAGATAATAAAATTTTTTATTTTTCTATTTATTTTATTTATTTATTTCTATTTTTTTTATTTTTATTCAAAATTCTTATTTTCTTCCTATTTAACTATATTTTCTTCTTTTTATTTTTATCTTTTCTTTTTATGTTTATTTTTATTGAGCTTGACAACACTAATTTTTGTTATAAACTTAGAGCCCTAAATTTGAGCAAAAATTGGGTGTCTACAATTGTTATTGTTTAAGTTAATCCATATCCAGAATAAGAGAGACGCTTTAGATATATTGACATGTATTTGTGGAAGGTGCTAAATAAATAAAAAGGGAAAGGGTAATGAAGTAAAAGCATTCTTTTTCAAGATATGCATCAACATCTATTGATATGGAAGGTGCTAAATAGAAGAATGATGAAAGAAATGAGAAAGAATTAAAAGGACGAAGATATTGTCTCATTACATGGATCTTTTTTTTTATGACATGTCTTAGCAAGGTGGATTAATATTGTCTAGCAATGTACTGCCACACTCTTTTTTTTGTAAAGGGTGATATGAACCATGTCAATCTATTAACATAACCCAATATCGATACGTTTGATTTCAATTCCCTATTCCGTTCGTGTTTGTATGGAAACTGCGACCCGTTGTCTATAAAGAGACAAGAACCTTGGTATCAAGTGTAAACGCCACCATCGAATATGGAAAGTTCAACTGATAAGTCGAAAGTTGAACGCCACAGATTAGATCCGATAAATTCATAAAAAAGTTCACTAAAGAACCTAAAAGAAATACCCTCAATTTTTATTCACAATGTTATGTCTTCTTCATACAACCAAATAGGTATTCATACGTAAAACAAAGAAAACAAAAGACAAAGAAAGAAGACAATTTGTCCTCTGATATAAGCTGGCGGCCTTCAAATTACAAATAAAAATCTGAAACAAACTGGCGACTTTGCCTTCTACGCCGCCGGCTTAGCCATGAAGGTCAGCAGCATTCAGTCGGTGCATACCAAAGGCCGGACTTTGATAATGTTTTCAAGGCCGGCTTCACTTGTATGTAGGCCGGCGGTGCTCTAATGTAAGCTGGCGACTTTCCTTGCCAGCTTTGATAATTAACTTGATTCATTCCCAAACTTGCTTTAATGATGTTAATCAGCTTGGATTCGGTTTGGATGTTGTGCAAGTGTATCTCCTCACCTTGAACCTTCTAAATCAACCCATTGAGAGATTCCTTAAATCGTTTAGCCCGAATCCTTGAAGCAGGTCGAGGTGGCATTTCAAGTGGATCTAATCTCACTCTTCTTGCTACGACTCCATCATTCCCTTCCTCTTGAAAAGGGTTTGTCCTCAAATCTTCATCACCTGCATCAAAAGGACTGAGATTAATAACGTTAAAAGTAGCACTTATAGTATACTCACATGATAGGTTAAGCTTGTAAGCGTTGTCATTGATGCGCTTCAGGACTTGAAAAGGACCATCGCCTCGTGGAAGCAACTTGAAACGCCTTTGCTCAAGAAATCATTCCTTGAACATATGAAGCTAAACCCAATCATCGGGTTCGAAAACAACCTGTTGCTGCCTTTTATTGGCTTGTTTTGCATACTGTTCAGTTCACCACTCAATATTAATTCCGGCTTTTTCATGAATCTGCTTGACAAACTCCGCTTTCTTTTTACTATCTAAATTAACAAATTTAGAAACAGGTAAAGGCAACAAATCCAATAGAGTCAGTGGATTAATACCATACACAATCTCAAATGGTGAATATTTAGTAGCATAATGAATGGTACGGTTATAAGCATATTCCATATGAGGTAAACATTCCACCCAAGTTTTAATGTTCTTCTTAATGATAGCCCTCAACAAAGTAGATAAAGTTCTATTGACTACCTTAGTTTAACCATCAGATTTTGGATGACAAGTTATAGAAAATAATAATTTAGTCCCTAACTTACACCACAAGGTCTTCTAGAAGTAACTTAAGAACTTTGCATCTCTATCAGACACAATTGTTCTTGGCATACCGTGAAGTGGAACAACCTCTCTAAAGAACATATCTGTAATATGAGAGAATCATTAGTTTTGTTGCATGGAATAAAATGTGCCATTTTAGAAAACCGATCCACTACAACAAATACAGAATCCCTACCATTCTGACCCCTAGGCAATCCTAACATAAAATGCATAGAAAAATCTACCTACGACTCACAAGGAATAGGTAATGGAATGTACAAACCATGTGGTTGTATTCAGGATTTAGCTTGCCTTCAAGTGATATACTTCTCACAAACTTTCTCAACATCTCTTTTCATCTAGGGCCAATAAAAATGTTCCTGCAAAACACTCAAAGTATTTGCTACCCCATTAATCCACCACTATGACTTTCTCTCATCAACAACTCCCTTATTAAACAATATGGAATACACAACTTGTCTTCTCTAAACAAAGAACCATCATGTCTAAAAAATTTTCTAGAAGTAGTTTTCTCACAGTAGACATAAGTCTCGGAAAAATCTTGGTCTATAGGATAGAGTGTTTTAATATGTTCAAAACCAGGTATCTTAGCATCTAAAGTAAAGATCAAAACATACCTTTGAGAAAGCGCATCAGCAACAATATTTTCCTTACCCTGCTTATAGCAGATGAGATAAGGAAATGTCTCGATATACTAACACGCATGCTTCTTGTTCAATTTTTACTAGCCCTTCAAATGCTTCAAAGATTCATGATCCGTATGAATCACAAATTATTTTGGCCATAGATAATGCTGCCAAGTTTCCAAGGCTCTAACCAATGCATATAGTTCCTTATCATAAGTAGGGTACTTCAGGGCTGCCCCACTTAGCTTCTCAATAAAACATGCAATGGGTCGTCCTTCTTACATCAGTATTGCTCTAATCCCTAAACTTGAAGCAACACATTTAATTTCAAAAGTTTTAGTAAAATCAGGTAAAGCAAGTAAATGAGCATGTGTAAGCTTATCCTTTATCAGCTTAAAAGCTTTCTCCTAATCTTCCCCCCATTTGAAGCCCACATTCTTCTTTATAACTTCAGTGATTAGTACTGCAATATTACTGAAGTCCTTCACAAATCTCCTGTAGAAGCTAGCTAGTACATGAAAACTTCTTACTTAACTCACGTTTGTTGGACTAGGCCACTCCTAAATAGCACGAACCTTCTCTTAATCTTCCTTTATTCCTTGTGCACCAACAACAGAGCCAAGAAATACAAGTCTATTTATGCAAAAAGCGCACTTCTTAAGATTAGCAAATAATCTCTCCTTTAAAAGCACATCAAGAACATATTTCAGATGTGTCATATGGTCTTCCAAGTTCATGCTATAGATCGAAATATCGTTTAAATAAACAACCACAAACTTGCTAATGAAAGCACGCAAAATATGGTTCATCAATCTCATGAAAGTGATTGGTGCATTAGTTAAACCAAAGGGCATAACTAACCATTCATATAAACTATACTTTGTTTTGAATGCGGTTTTCCACTCATCTCCTACTTTATCCTAATATGATGATATCTGCTTTTTAAATCAATTTTAGAAAACACACGTGAGCCATGCAATTCATTAAACATATCATCTAAGCAAGGAATGGGATGACGATACTTTACCGTAATGTTGTTGATGGCTCGACAATCAATACATACCCTCCATGATCCATCCTTCTTAGGTATAAGAATCACTGGTACGGCACATGGATTCATGCTCTCTCTCACGTACCCTTTTTCTATCAGCTCTTGAACCTACCTTTGAAGCTCCTTAGTCTCCTCCGAATTGCTTCTATAAGTCGGTTTATTTAGAATTGCAGCTCTGGGTACAAAGTCAATTTGATACTCTATTCCATGGATTGGCGGTAATCCTCTAGGGATTTCCTTAGGAAAGACATCCTCATAATCCTACAAAAGAGATGTAATAACACCAGGCAAAGTGTTAGGTAATTCGTTAGTGCTCAAACAAGTTTCTTTGTAAATCATCAACAGCATAGGCTGTTTCATTAGCAATGCTCGCCTCACAATACTTACTTTAACCACACAACTCTCCTTTTCGCTCACTTCCAAAGTCGATCCCCTTTCGACTTGGCCTCTCTCATTCGTTCCAGCCTTCTTCTCCTTTTTATTTTCTTTTTCTTTTATGGCCTCACTCTTTTTGCCTCTCACTCTCTTAGTGCTTCCCGTAAGATTGTTGCAATAGCATTTGATCTTCATAAACCTCTTTAGGGGTCATGGGCTTGAGACCGTAGCTCTTACCATGATGAACAAGTGTATATTTGTTTGAAAAGTCACCATGAATTGCCCTCTTATCGAATTGCTATGGCCTTCCTAACAACACATGACAAGCCTGCATTAGTGTAACATCACATAGCACTTCATCTTCATACCTTCCAATGCAAAATGCAATCTTAGCCTGTCTAGTCACCTTAGTCTCTCCACTATCATTCAACCATTGTAACTTATAAGGATTCATGTGTTTAGTGGTTTTAAGCCCCAATTTATCCACAATGAATGTACTAACAACATTTGTGTAGCTACCCCCGTCAATGATTAAACTACAAATGTTATCACCAATATAGCAACGAGTATGGAAAATATTTTCTCTTTGCAAATTAGCCTCTTCTTTCACCTGTGCACTCAAAGCACGCTTCACTATAGCCACTAGTCTACCCACAACAGGTTCCTCATCACTAATATCTTTCGAAGATGGCATTTCTTCATCCTCATTATCTCCTTTAGTTTCATACTCCTCATCATACATATGATCATGACACGTTTATTTGGACATTGACTAGCAATGTGACCCCTACCTTGGCATTTAAAACATTTTATATCACGATTTCTATGAGTAGATGAATCGGATTTACCTTGGTTTCCAGGGTTGGTCATGCATGTTTTTGCTCAATCTTTGGTTTAGTGATAGGTTTCTTCTCCTCCTTCTTTCAGTAATTTGATTTGTAACTGGATGAACCTGCATTAGAAGCAAATCATGAAGCACCACTACTATTTCTCTTGAATTTGTTCTCAATTTTAATGGCCTTATGTATCATGTCTTCCAACTCAACATAGTTCTGCAACTCTACCACATTCTGTATATCCCTATTCAATCCTACCAAAACTCTTGCCATCGTAGCCTCACCGTCCTCTTCCATATTCGCTCTAATCATTGCCACCTCCATCTCCTTGTGGTACTCCTCTACACTCCTATTATACTGCTTAAGGTTTTGCAACCTATTATACAACTCCATATAAAAATAAGAGCATACGAATCGCTCCTTCATCACTCTTTTCATTTCTTCCCAAGTTTCTATTGGTGGCTCCCTATTCCTTCTCCTATTCAACAATAATTGGTCCCACCAAACAACAGCATAATCAAAAAATTCAATGGCAATAAGTTTTACCTTTTTGGCTTCCAAATAGTTGTGGCAGTTAAACACAAACTCTACCTTCTTCTCCCACTCAAGATAGGCTCTAGGATGACTCTTCCCCTGAAAGGATGGAATCTTCATCTTTATATTTCCCAAATAATCATCCTCCTGATTCCTAACTCCTCTGTACCTACCTCTATATCGCCTGTTGCTACCAACAGATCCTCTCTCAAATTCTTTCTTAGAACCCATTCCTTCATACTCTTCCTCTTGCATCCACACTGCTCTCCGAGGGTGTCTTTCTCTCCTATGTATAAGTGGAGCACTTCTGGATTGTTCCAAACTTCTCTCTACCTTTTCATTCATCTCCTCCATTCCTTCCCTGAACATCTTCCTCATCTCAATGGTCAACACATCCAATATCATTTTTGGATCTACTACTCTCTTCTCACCCTCAAAAATATCCTGGTTAGACATATTTCTTACCCGTAAAAAAACAACGTTAGCAAAATAATTCCTTACAATTCACTCCCTAACATGTTTCACTCTTCAGATGATTCACTATCCCTCGTGTTTGTGCACAATTAAAATATTATTCCTATCAAAATTTCTCTTTTAGTTCTTTAAGAACTAATTTGAACAACTTAAAGCCTAACCACATAATTCAACCCAAACTTATCAGCGAATATGAACAGACAAAAATCAAATCGAATGATATATCAATGGAGTTAATTTAGCTAAACTTACCAGTGAATATAAACAGACAAAAATCAGATCAAATGATATATCAATGGAGTTTTGGAACAATTGTAGAAACAAATCTTTTGCTAACCCTATCAATTGGACAATTTTTATAACAATTCTTTTAAGAACTCAAACAATTGGATTTTTTTTTTTTTGCACAAATTTTTTTTGTGATTTCTTTTCTTTCTCTTTTTTTTTTTTTTATCACTATGATGGACAATCAAGATTGAATTCTAAGAACAATCAAGATTTGACAAAAATTCAAAGAATAGAAACTTTTAAACCCTAAAAGATACAAACTTTAATTAAAGAAAAGATAAGCAAACCTCTAACAAAACCTAAGCTCTTATACCAAACTGATATGAACCACGCCAATCTATTGACTCAATCGATACCGATACGTTTGATTTTAATTCCCATATCCATTCGTGTTTGTATGGAAACCGCGACCTGTTGTCTATAAAGAGATAAGAACCTTGGTATCAAGTGTAGACGCCACAATTGAATATGGAAAGTTCGATTAATAAGTCGAAAAGTTAAACGCCACGGATTAGATCTGATAAGTTCAAAAAAGTTCGCTCAAGAACCTAACAGAAATACTCTCAATTGTCATTCACAATAATATGTCTTCTTCATACAATTAAATAGATATTTATAAATAAAACAAAGAAAACCAAAAGACAAAGAAAGAAGATAATTCATCCTCTAATATAAGTTGGCAGCCCAAATAACAAAGTTGGCGACCTTCAAATTACAAATAAAAATTCGAGACAGTCGATGGCTTTGACTCCTATACCGTTGGCTTAGCCATGAAAGTCAGCGGTGTTCAGCCAGTATACACCAAAGGCCGGACATTGACAATGTTTTCAAGGATTGCTTCACTTGTATGTAGGTCGATGGTACTCCAATGTAAGTTGGTGGCTTTCCTTGCCAGCTATGGTCCATTCCACTTGATAATGACTTGATTCGTTCTTGTGCTTGCCTTGATGATGTTGATCAGCTTGGATTCGGTCTAGATGTTGTGCAAGTGTATCTCCTCGCCTTGAACCTTTTGAATCAACCCATTGAGAGCTTCCTTAAATCATTTAACCCGAGTCTTTAAAGCTGGTCTAAGTAGCATCACAAGTGGATCTAATCTCGCTTTTCTTGCCACGACTCCATCAAAGGGATTATGCATAGTTAATTATGAATAGTCCATGTAAAGAAAAAAGACAACAAAAATAGAGAGAGAGAGAGAAGAAGAAGAAGAAGAAGAAGAATGCAAAAAAAGGGGTGCATTAAAAAAAGACACCTAAAGGCAATACATAAATATATATGCATATTTTAGCCTAAAGCGATGCGCACAAGTGAGTTGTGTTGCAGTCTCTAAGGAAAAAAAAAAGATAATAATCATTCAACATTAGCATTGTGCTTGTACATCATAACTCAGATTCCAATGAAATATTAAGGTATGATAATGTGTTTGCAGCTATACAGCTATTTTACGAGCGTACAAGTACCGAGCAAAGCCACACCTAATTAAAAAAAAAAAAGGAAATTGCAAATTATTCTCTTAAACTTTTACCTAGATACGGATTCATCTTCTCAACTTTCAAAGTGAGCTTTTTGACTTCTTAAACTTTCAAAAATTGACATAGTTAAGGCCACTTAACATTTTCTATTAAAACAAAACAAAGAGAGTTACAAAATACCCTCTTAAACTTTCACCTATATATGGATTCACCCCTTAAACTTTTATCTATGTGCGAATTTACTCCCCAAATTCATGAAAAATGTTAACCGTCCCCAATTATGCCAATTTTTGAAAGTTAAAGAGATCAAAAAGCTCATTTCGAAAGTTAAGATGGTGAATTTGTATCTTGCTGAAATTTTGGGGGGGGATAGGGCCAATTTACAAATTTCTTTGGAAAAAATTATTCTTAAAACCCTCTAACTTTAGTTAAAGAACTTTGGTCCAAAGGTAAAATATAGAGTGATAAATCTAAATTATGGGTTTTAAAACTCAGTAATGACTTAGATCGGACTCTTTAAGTTGGGTGATAGGGCTTAAAGAGTGAAGTCCATGAAATTAGGATGACTAACGGAGGTTTGGCATTGTGGGTTGAAGTAGAGACCATTGGATCAAACCAACATGTTCTAACAAATATGTGATTTTAGAATGGAGAATTCATGTCTTTCATTGATTTTGATATGATATGATATATATATATATATATATATATATTTATAAGTTTAGCACTGTCAAGGCACTATTTCTAAAAATAGATCCTATAATATGTGTTGTCTACACCTACATATATGCTATTTATGGCTAGGAATACGCTATAACAACAAGTAACATAAACCAAAGCTGATCACAATATAATCAGGCATAATATCAGCTCATAATAAATCCAATGAGAATATTAGCTCCTTGTCAACACCCCCTCGAATTAAAGCATGCAAATTATGGATGCCCAACTTGCCAAGAAAAGAGTCAAACTACTGTTTGCCTAATACTTTGGTGACTATGTTAGCAAGTTGAGCATAGGTAAGCACATGTTGAGTAACAAGATTACCTTTTAAAATCATCCTGTAAGAAGTGTCAATCTACTTCAATGTGTTCGAGTGTATTCATGAAAAACAGGATCAACAACAATATGCAAAGCAGCCTGACTGTCATAATAAAGTTGCATAGTGCAAGGATGAGTAACACTAAGAGAATGCAAAAGTGCCTTTAACCATTTTAAGTTCACATATGGTTGTGGCCATGGATCAATATTATGCTTCAGCAGATGAACGAGACACAATGTATTGTTTCTTGGTCTTCCAAGATATAAGAGAATTTCTAAGAAACACAATCCATCCAAAAAAAGAGCGTTGGGTTAAGGGACAACTAGCCAAATTCAAGTCACACCAAGCATAGAGTTAAAGATCATAATGAGCACGCAGTAGAATGCTTTAGATAGGATTGCTTTTAAGATATCACACAACTCGAAGGGCAGCTTCCCAATTGTCTTGCTGGGGTGTATGCATAAACTGGGCAAGTATATGGACATAGTAGGAAAGTTCGGGTTTGGTGACTGGAGATAGATTAAGTGCCCCACTAACCTTTTATATTGTTCTGGAATTAACAATGGAGCATATATGGCCAAGGCAAGCTGATGATTTTGATCCAAAGGAAAACTGACAAGTTTAGCCCCTAATAAACTAGCCCTAGTGATGATGTCAAGTGCATATTTGCATTGGCACAAGAAAATGTCAGCAAGGCTATGAGCCACTTAAATGCCTATGAAATATTTTAATAAACCAAGATCTTTCATGTGGAAACAAGCACTCAAGTATGACTTAAAAGACCAAATAGCTTCACTATTGTTGCTAGAAATCATAAGATCGTCAACATAAATTAAGGTATTAAGTTGAATGTTATGTTGATATAATGTGAAAAGAGAATAATCAGAGTAGAACTGAATGAAACCATACTGTTTCAAAGCTCCTACCAGCTTAGTAAAGCAGCAATTAAGGGTTTATTTTAAGCCATATAAGGATTTGTGTAGCCTGCAAACTTGGTTAGGCTGTTGAGATCGAAATGCAAGAGGCATCTTCATGTATACCTCTTCATCAAGATCACCATGTAAGAAAGTGTTATGTACATCCATTTAATGAAGTTCCCATTGCTTAGCAGTTGCAGCAGCAAGGAATGTACAAATAGTAACCATCTTTACTACTGGTGCAAAGGACTCATGATAATGCAAGCCTTCAACTTGATTATTGCCCAAAATCATGAGTCTAGCCTTGAATCGTTCAACAGAGCCATCAAAATGATATTTGATTCGATAAACCCATTAGCACCCGATGGCCTTTTTGCCTAGAGGAAGGAATTGCTCAGACCAAGTGTCATCGTTTTCAAGAGCTTGAATTTCTTGTTACTTTGCTTGACGCCATTATGGATGTTTGACAGCTTTGGCAAAAGTTCATGGTTCTGTCCCTACAATTATAGCTGCCAAAAGATGCCTATGGGGTAAAGAAAATTTAGTGCAACTCACATAGTGTGCCAAGGGATATAAGGTACCTAAGGAACATGATGAAGCGGTGGAATGTGTTGAGGGGCTTATCTGGAAGATAGTGCAGGTCACAAATTCTTGTAGCTTAGTATATGGTAATTGATGCGAGGACCACATCCCAATGCTTCAACAATGTCAGTGTCCGTCGGTCTCCTCCTCTCCCCCCAAACCCAGTCTTTCCTTATTCTACGTGATCAGTGGGAGGTGGGGAACCTTTCCCAGCAACTTTTGTCTGAAGATGAATTGGCATATTTAGTAGAGATTGACGGTAGTGTTGTGTCAACTGCAAGTGTGATCGCCAAGCCTTAAGGAGAAAATAGGGCAATAGGATCTCTACAAGCTTAAAGGAGGGGACTGGTCTATGTCACACGTGTGATTGGTTTGATCATCATCACAAGAACTAGGTAAAGCATTAAGAAGAGTGGAAGCTTGAACATGTGGAAGATCAATAACATAAGGAAACTGATCTTCACAAAATATAGCATCTCTTGAGATAAAGAAAATGCCTGATTCCAAGTCATACATTCTCCATCCTTTCTTTCCATAAGGAAACCCCACAAAAACACATCTCCTACTTCGAGTTTGCAAACTTATCTCCCCTCTAATTGAGGTTATGTATGTAGCACAAGTACCCAATAACTCGTAGATGTGCAAGGGAAGGTGGTTTTCCATATAAAATCTCATAAGGTGTCTTGCCATGCAAAAGTATAGTGGGGGTTCGATTTATCAAATGGCACGTGGCTAGCATACATTCTCCCCAAAAGTCAATTGGCAAATTAACTTGGAAACGCAATGCATGAGAAACATTGAGAATGTGCCTATGTTTGCGTTCCACTTTGCAATTCTGCTGTGGTGTCCCTATGCATGAGGTTTCATGTATAATTCCATGATCAAGAAAATAATTAAATTTGATTCCATTGTCACTGCGAATGGTTTTCACTTGCTTATTGAATTTCAATTTACCATCACTAAGAATTGACGTAGGTGTTTTTGAACCTTCCTCTTATCACTAAGCAAATAAATCCAGATAGCCCTGGAAAAATCATCAATAATTGTTAAGAAATATCTA
This sequence comes from Combretum micranthum, assembly GCA_024138025.1. NCBI lineage: Eukaryota > Viridiplantae > Streptophyta > Magnoliopsida > Myrtales > Combretaceae > Combretum > Combretum micranthum. Next base: position 500,582 of record JAMXBD010000074.1, on the reverse strand, counting down.
GCTCCACAAAATGAAGGTGTATAATAGAGACCCCATAAATCGCAATGAATTAATTGAAAAATGTCCTCAGATTATTTTTATTAAGAGGAAAACTATTCCGTGATTGTTTTGCTCTAAGGCATATCTCACAAGCTCGATTGCATAGATCATTATTTCTACTTGATTCTACATTTGGAATCATTTTCACAACTTTGAAAGATGCATGTCCCGATCACTTATTGCATAGATCCAAGGTCATCTCATTCTTGGTTTTCACAGCTGCTATTGTGACTTTCCTTTAAGATAATAAAGCCTCTATCTTTGCTCACCTGCTCTAATCACCATCCTGAAAATGTGGTCCTATATGACACGAGATTTGTTAGTGAATTGTACTATACAATTGAATTGTTTAATCAATTTTGACACTAAAATAAGATTGTAGTTTAAGCTTGGCACATTTATCAACTTTAGTATGTCATTGAGCAACACTGTTCCTTTCTTTGTGGCTATTGTTTGATTACCATTAGGAAGCCCCGCAGGACATTCCATAATATTACTTATATCAATTAAGCATTTTATCTGACCAATCATATGATGAGAAGCCCTTGTATCAATGATCCATGACAAAATCGAACACTCACTATTCAATTTCTCAGTTGCCTCTAGTTTAGCAATAATCAATAGATTGACCAGTGTTTGCCACTATTCATCGGTAAGCCCATTAATGGTAGTGTGAGTTGTGTCTAACCCTTCTCCATTGCCTCCTATCCCAAACATTATATCATAAGGAGAAATTGTCTTCCTTATGGACGATCCAGCGTCAATGTTTCTAACCTTTTCTTCCTCTCTTGCCATGCTGACAAATAGACTAGGAAAGTAATCTAATAAGTCATGAGTCAATTGATATATGCTCCAATACCATGACAAAGATGTTATTTTAGAATAGAGAATTTGTGTCTTTCATTGATTCTGATATGATATTGATAAGTCATTTTTACTCTACATTTTCAATAGGATTTTGAGTTATTTTGCTAAGAATTTCAAATAAAATCTTGTAAAACTTATGTTGTTTTATAAATAATATTGTTTTGAAGCTCTTAGAATCTAATGAGGAATAATCAAAGTGTTTTAAATTAAATTTGGAGCAAAAAGAAGAAGTAAAGTCAAGATTGCAGAAGTCAAGTCTTGTAAAGTCACAGTCGAGGCTGAACAAAGGAAGAAAACAGCAAAAATTGGTCTATTGAGCCTTAACTACGAGCCCTCAACATGACCTTCGACTTCAGTCGAAGTGATCGAGCATCATTCTGGAGAAAATACATTATTGAGCCTCAAAGTTGAGCATCAAATCTCAATCATCGACAAGTGCTTTTATAGACCAATTCTTCATCAGAATTGCCTCAAACCTCAGTAATACGAGCCTTGACTTTCTTAATTTTACCCTTGATAGAGTAATGGACAAAAACGCACGGTTTACTTTATCAATTCTTGAAGCCGAGCCTGATTTTGCTTTATACAAGCCTCGACCAACAGATCATACGTGACCCTTGACAAGTGTTTTTCACAGATCATATGCGTGCGTGGAAAGTTATCACAAATTCTGTTAGAAAAAATCTACAACATGTCAATAAAGTAGGCCATGCTTTCTGTGCCCAGTAGCCTATAAATAAACGGGCAAGCATGTGTTGTAAAGTATGTACCAACAATGTAAATTAACATATTAATGTAGATTAATTTTCTGCAGAATTCTTAGGTGAAAGAATTTCCTTTTCTTCTTACTTGAGAATTTCTTCTGTTTTTGGGTAAAATCAATTTAACCCAATCTTTATAATTTCTATAAATTTCTAAGCAATTAATTGATTAATCTTTCGAATCTGATTTATTTCTTCTGATTCTCACTTATTTTGATAAATCTATGGAGAAATAAACTCCTACAACTTAGGGATTACGAATCCAACTCCTAATTCAATTGATTTCAAATACGCTTTTAAGTTAATTTGATTGAATGTTTGTAATTAGTGATCTGAACTTAAACTTATGGTTTTTAAAGGAGTGGTGCACTCTTTTAGATCCACGATTGATTTCAATTGGATAGATCGAGAAATCATTCAATTGAATAGATCTATGATTGCTAATGGAGTCGATCTTAACTACCTCTTACCAAGGAATGGGTGAAGACTTTCTGTCACTTGTTTTAAAAAATTCATTGAGTTGTTTTTTTTTTTTCGAAACAATGGATTCCTATTCTTTATGCAGGTTTAATTGGAATTTCATATTACTAGTTTCGGCTAAATCTAGAACTACTGACTTCGAGAGAAGCTTCAGTTTAAATTAGAGAATCCGGTGGTATAAACACACAATTCAAATAGCTTTTAAGAAGTTCATTGTTTTTAAGAAATCATCCTGATAAGGAATTGGTGAAGTAACCCTAAGCTGCTATTTCATAGAAGTTACAGGCTTATTTCTTATTTTACCCATTAAATGTTTGTGAATACTCCTAGCTTAAGATAATTTTTTTTTATGATGATTTTCTAAACCTTTCTTTGGCTAGACAATGGGTGAGGTTGGGAGTTCACTGGCTGTCAACCATTCCCTTGGGACCGACCTAAATCACTATCTATGCTACATCTGATGGGTGTGCCTGCCCTGTGAGACCGTAGTTATTGAAAACGATTTAGAAAAACATTTATAAATTTGAAAAACTCGGTCAATGATTAGTATGAACTCAACTGTAAACAAACACCAAGTAGCCATATATATTTACAAGTCTGGCACTATCAAGGCACTATTTCTAAAAAAAAGATACCGTAATGTATGTTGTCTACACTTAAATATATGCCATTTATGGCTAGAAATATGTTATATACAACTGCTTGCACAAATCAAGGCTAATCACGGTATAATTAGTAGAATATTAGCTCATAATAAATGCAGTCAAAATGTTAGCTTTTGGTTAACATGTCCCCTCTCAACCTTTCTCAATGAACTTATTTACTTAAAGAGGTCTTTCATAGTTATTAAGCTCATGGAAAGATTCAATAATTAGATGACTCATCTAGCCTATTGATGGTCTGTGATTCAATGGATGTCATCAAGAGCCAAGCTTTATAAATGCCTAAAGTACCTCTTCTCTTGTGGGATTTAGAAATTGAAAGAAATGTCATTGTGTTGCTGGAATACTCTCACAGAAGATTAAATAGAGCTTAGAATGAAGATTATTCTGCTTCTCCTTTAAAATAATGATGTTGATGCTATATAGCTCCTCCACCCATCACTAATGCATTTGCATTCCATGAGCATGCTCATCTTCTCCACTTCTCACTCTTATTCATTCCTTACATGTGCTTTCGCATGACATCTTTATGGCCATGTGTTGAGTGAGATGCACACTATACGCAATGACTACTACAACCACATCTACCCTACTACGCATACATACCCTAATCCATAATAAGACTTAATTAATAGCACAAAAGTCACGTATTTGTTAAAAAACACAACTCAAGTCACTTCGTTGTAAAACACAAAAACATAGGTCATCTTTGTACAATTTGCCTGATAAATAAAACATAATTTCAATGAAATGGGAAATTAGCTATGTATCTTGTTCAAATATTTCAATTACTTGCAATTATCCTTCTTTAGGTGCTAGCTTAGGGCATGAAATTGATCAAGTCTTCACTATATCTTCAATTAACTCCCATTCCTTCAAAACTCAATTAAATTTTTTCAATTTCTTAAATAATCTAATTTGTTCCCTAAAATAAAAATACTATGAAATTATGTAATAATTGCTTAAAAATCCTTAAATTGTACAAAGTTAATATAATTTATCTTTTCTAAAATAGATATAGGTTTAATTCATCTAGCCCCATTAAGACGCCTCTCAGGTTGAACATGATGAATATTGACATAATTCATCATGGATTGGGTCTATTCCTTCATAAATCTTGTCGCAACTCACTTAGTAATTGTGTTACCTTTCATCTCTATTATAATCAATGTATTGCATATTTGAACAGAATTTTTCACAGCATCTTCTACTATAAACATATTGTCAAATATCTATTTGTTAGGTTGAGAAGAGCTATGACAGTCGGCTACTAAGTTGAATCTTATGTGTCTAACATTGACACAATAACAGGTTTTAGCAATGTAGTCTAAATCAAACTTCATGCCAATGTGTCGCTCAAAGATTTCATTCTCATCATGAGAATTGGAATGACTAAAGTAAGTAGCTTCATCATTATTTGCTCCACCATCTACCGTTGCAAAACTACTTGAACTCGATTAGTAAACAAGCTTAGCTCAAGTTTAAAATAAAATTTGTTTAGCTAAATAGTTGAGCTCAAACTTTGATTTGAGTTTATAAGTTGGTTCATGAACAGACTCGTTTGGGCTTGTGAATAGGCTCGTGAGTGGGCTCATAAACAAGCTCGTTATAGGATTTATGAGTTGTAAATTTATGATATATTATATATAAATATTTAGTTTTAAAAAAAGCTAACTTTCATTATATATTTATAGTTAGTGGCTCTTATATATTATTTTGAAGTTTAAATAAAACGGAAAACAAGCTATTTAAACAAATTGGGCTCGATGTTAAATTTTAGTCTCGATAAAAGCTTAGCTAGACTAGACAAAAAGCTTAGTTCGGTTCAAGCTTGATTTATAAACATGTCAAGCTTAAGCTCAAAATAAAATCTTGCTCAACTAACTGAGCTGATCTTAAACTTGAATTTCAAGTTCAATAAAAAACTTGACTCAAGCTCAAGCTTGATATTTTTAAACGAGCTGAGCCATGAGCTTGGGCCTTCAAAAGCTCGATTCAGATCTTAGCTTAACTCGACTCGTTTGCAGCCTTACTAATAGCCTCTTCTTATGTTGGCATTCATTGACACATTTAAATCCTTAAGTAATCACATGATAGTATTAGCTATCTAGGTTAATTTATAATCTAAATTGAACAAAATTGTTATTTAGTGGTTTTTGAAAAATTCCTAATTTGAATCATATGTGGTTCTGTTTAAGATAAAATGACGAACTATGGTTTGGTGTGGTTTTGTCGCAAAAATCAAATCGAATCAAATCAAACCACACCTACTTATATAACCGATGACTATGGGAAGTCCATTTGAGTTAGGAGTGTTTATGATTTGGTTTGGTTCAAGGGATGAGCTAAACGAAACCATATTTTAAATGATTCAGTTCAAATCTCTAATAAATTGAATTACTTCAACTGAGCTTGGTTAAGTTTGATTATTTTTTAAAACACATTATTACAATTGATACTGCTAATAAATTTTTAAAGCTTTTAGCTAAACATTGATGTTCAAAATCAGGGATATTGTGTAAGATAAAGTTATGTAACATTATATTATGGTAACATTTCATCTCAAGTGACAATGAAGACGTGCAGGTTTACTTGAGAGATGAAAGATGAACGTGAATGAAAAAAAAAAAAAAGACTATGAAAACACGCATGGGGCCGCGGAGGGGGGGGGAGGGGGAGAAGGGGTGGGTTGGGGTTGGGTGGGGTGGGGGGTGGATGGTTTGCTTCAAGGGATGAACTAAACAGAACCATATTTTAAATGATTCAGTTCAAATCCCTAATAAATTGAATCACTTCAAATGAGCTTGGTTAAGTTTGATTATTTTTTAAAACACTTTATTATAATTAATACTTTTAATAAATTTTCAAAGCTTTCGGAATCAGGGATATTATGTAAGATAAAGTCATGTAACATTATATTATGGTAACATTGCATCTTAAGTGACAGTGAAGAGATAGGGATATAGAAAATAAAGTCAAATTTAGCGCAGACTTCGGCCCTCTTCTTACTCTCTACGGTCCACTAATGTCTCAATCGAGGTCTTCACCACCATTTTTACTATTCTCAAAAATAATTCGCTCAAGATGAGCATATATAACACTCAAGATATAAAAGTATTTTCTTTTTCTCTTTAAGCACTTTTAGATGTATAGCAAATATAAGAACAAAGCACTAGAGTGTATTTCTCTTTTTTTTATTTGCAAATTAATTTACGAGAGAACAAGAAAATAAAAGTTTCTATTTGATCACAATAAAAGCATGGTAAAACTTTAGCACTTCATATCTTTGTTGATCTCTCAAGGACTAGGTATATAAATAGCTTTCAAAAATTCAAAATGTTCGTTAGAGACAATGTCTTTCAGCTGCCAAGCATTTAATGTACTTCAACGACTCTTTCTTGCCACATCAACTCTAATTTTTAAATCATCGCGCCCTAAAGTTTGTCATGTCTTAGCATGTCATGCCTCAAGTTTCCCCTCGACAAGCGTTTCCTCATGCGCACTTCTTTGATCCTTAAAAAATAAACTTGTCGTGCTTCAAGACTCGTCGCGCCTTAAGGAGTCATGCCTCACATTTGATCCTTGACCAGTGCTTGTGCAACTTTAAATTTTGTTGAGTCTTAGTCTTGAGCTTGTCACGTCCTAACCTTTGAACTCATCGAGCCCTCAATGATCCCCTTAACCAAGGTTGTATATTTTTAAGCTTTATTGAGTCTTGGTTTAAACTTATCGTGCTTAAGTCAGTAAACTCGTCAAGCGCTCAACTAACCCCTCAACTACTGATTCTACATCTTTGATCTTGTCAAGCTTTGTCCTTAGCTTTATTGCGCCTTAAAGTTTGAAGAGTTTAGCTTTTGATAGATACTATTCCTACTAAAAGCTGTAAAAATTCCACAAGAACACACATGTATATCTACTTGACTAATTAAGTGTAGTTTATAATAATTGAATAGTTAATTATGCATTATATTATTTCATCAAAATCTTTATTGAACATATAAGTTGAACAATCTCTCTCTTTTTTGATGAGGATAATTATGTACGATTAACTCATTCTTAATCCAGCATAATCGCCCTCAATTAAGCATTTGAGTTTTAAATAAAATTTTCAGAGATGTGATGTTCAATTTAGAGCTATGATATTTAATTATAGGGAAATGCAAGTTACACTTAATACAGCATTTTGCTTCGCATGCTTGTTAATTGTGCATCATACAATTCTCCCCCTTTATACTCATAAGAAAAAAAAAACATGACAGATGTAATATATTGCAAGCAAGGAGAGATGCACAGACAAAATATAATATTCAGCTCAAAACAATTGCCTCAATACTAGAGGACTTCAATTTGCCTCAGCAAAGGACTTCACATAATGCCTACACACACGTATGGCTTCATACATATGCCTCAACATATGAGGACTTCACACTTGCCTACACCTATGTAGGACTTTATGCACTTGCCTACACACAGGTAGGACTTTAGCACAACTGCCGACATACTTGTAGGACTTCCTTGAACCATAAACACACATATATAGTAGATTTTTGCAAAACACAGTAGATCTCATCATCATAGAAGCAAATATTACGAGGAAAAAAAACAAATCATATTTATAAGCATGTATTAAGAGTAACAACTTGTTTAGCCCCAAAAACAAGTTTTAGACCAACTTGACTATATAATATTTAGCACTCATCTTACTTGATCATACCCAATTCTCTTCGTAAGTGTAAAAACGATCTTCACCCAAGGATTTTATAAAAATATCAGCAATTTAATTGTTTGTATTAACAAATTCCAAGCTAATATCTTCATTTAGAACATGATCTATAATGAAATGATGTCTAATTTTAGTATGCTTGGTCCTTGAGTGTTGAATTGAATTTTTCGTTAAATTTATAGCACTTATGTTATCACAAAGAATTGGAATATTTTCAAATTTTAAACTATAATCAAGCAAGGTTTGTTTCATCTATAAAGAGCTTTGTCTAATTTAAAAGCATGATCGGAAAATTCATTATTTTCAAAACTCGGTGATTGCTCTACATACACCTATTCCTTTATAATACCATATAAGAAAGTATTTTTCACATCCGTTTGAAAAAAAGTAAAATTCTCAAAAGCAACAAATGTCAAAATTATTTTTATAGATTCTAGTCTACAATTAGGGCAAAGGTCTCATCAAAATCAACTCCTTCTTGTTTATAGCCTTTAGCAACCAATATAGCCTTGTTTCTTATTATTATATCATATTCTTCGAGCTTGTTTCTATATACCCATTTGGTTCCAATAACATGTCTACTTTCAAGTATAGGAACTAATTTCTAAACATAATTTCTTGTGAACTGGTTTAATTCTTCTTGCATAGCATTATCCAAAATTCATCTTTTAGGGCTTCTTCAATGTTTTTAGGCTCGAAATGAGATATAAAAACAAGATTACTCATGTTCCTTAAAGATGATCTTATTTGTACTCTATTTGAAGGTTCAACAACTATTAGATCTTTTGGATGTGCTTTTGCATATTTCCATTCTTTAGGTAGATCATAATTATTAGATTCATGCACATCATTTACTTTATGTTTCTCATCATTTTTATTATTATTTCCAAGAGAAAATCTATTCAAATAAGCACAAAAAGCATCCACATCATCATTTGAGCATAGATTAGGCAATGAATCATCAAAAGCAACATGTATAGATTCTTCAACATTTGGAGTTCTTTTGCTAAAAACTCTATATGCTTTACTTATTAAAGAATAGCTTAAAAAGATTCCTTCATCACTTTTACCATCAAATTTAGCCAATTGTTCTTTTTCATTGTTTAAAATGTAATGTTTAGTGCCAAAATGATGGAAATAAGATGTGCTAGTTTTTATTCCTTTTTAAAGCTCATAGGGGGTTTTCTTAAGAATTGGTTTTATAAAAACTTTATTTGAGATAAAGCAAGCAGTATTTACTGCTTCAGCCAAAAAATATTTTGGCAAATTGTTTTCATACAGCGTAGTTCTAGCCATTTTAGTTAAAGTTACGTTTTTCGTTTCAGCTACACCATTTTGTTGTGGAGTTCTAGGTGCTGAAAAAGTGTGTTCAATGCCATAATTACTACAAAAAATTTCCATTTTGTAATTTCCAAATTTTCCCTAATGATCACTTATAATAGATACAATATTAAGACATTTTTCATTTTGGATTTTCTTGCAATATCTAAAAAAGACATGATTTGTTTCATCTTTAGAAGCAATGAAGAAAGTCCATATATATCTAGTGAAGTCACCAACAAAAACTAAAGTATATTTTTTGTTTCCCAAACTTAGAGATTGAGTATGACCAAATAAGTCCATATGCAATAGTTAAAATAGCCTAGAAGTGAAAACAACATCCTTAGACTTGAAAGAGATCTTAGTTTGCTTTCCTTGATAACATGCTTGACAAATCTTATCTTTTTGAAAATTTATCTTTGGTAAACCTTTGACAAGATTCTTTTTAACAAGTTTTAGAATAACGCCCATGCTAGTGTGTCCTAATTTTATATTCCATAACCAACTATTGTCATTTTAGGAATATAAACAAGTTTCATTTGATAATTTAAAATCATATAAATTAATTTTGTAAATATTTCTTTATCTACACCCTTCAAAGTAAGCTTGGTTATTGTCAATTCTTTCAACAGAGTACTTTTTAGCAAAAAATGTTACTTTAAAACTATTGTCACACTATCACACCCCAAAGAATATCCTAGACGTGGCAGTCCGACACATATGGTATTAAAACATAAAAATGACTTACCGAAGTCATGCGAAAGCTTCAACACCATATGTAAGGCATCTATCACAACAATAGGAGATTCCGGTGGAATGTGTAGTTTGAGATAGTAAATATAACATACAAGAAATCTAGATAATTATCTAACTTCAACATTATAGAAATATGGTTCTTGCATTATCTTAGGGGCATTCCTTCTATAAATCTCCAAAGAACATAATATCACTTAGTCTTGCACATAATGAAACAATACGAAAACTAAAAGATATTAAAGGAAATCTATCATAAGATCTTCGAAAAAGTTCCTAAAAGCTTCCTAAAACATAATTCCACTTGGGTTCATGAAGTCCTCGGGCAAAAGAGATATTGATCCTATGTCAACAAAAGTCCATCGAAGTATAAGCACAACTAACTTCGTGAGAATATTCCTGGATTAACGTACCTGTGTCAATAAATTCAAACAAGTTATTAAACAAGCATATGAATGCATCAAGCAAGTGAGCAAGCAATGCATATGATCTACCGGAAATCATATGTTTCAATGGATTTATCCCTCCATTCGGTGGTTAAGTGTTGCAGGCTCTTAAAAACCTACCTTTGAAATCCAACTTATGTAGTTTATTTCAGGCTCTTACTTGCCCATTCTAAAATAGTTCTTTCTGGCTCCTATTCGCTCATCCTTAAATAGTTCTTTCAGGCTCCTATTCGCCCATTTTGCAAACTTACGGATTCCCGCAAACCCCACTACTATACTCTTGTCCCATCGAGTATAGTAGCTAATGAAATGAGACTAACTACGTGTTATGCATGAATAAATTAATATAACTCGAAATATGTAATTAAGGTAATTTAAAGGCGATTATAGAATTTGCAAACACCTCAACATAATAAAAATAAAACGTAATTTAATTAAAAAAAATTCATGTCTCGATACGCTTAGCATTCTTTCAACCATTATTACCATGCTAATTCATTTTCATTTTTTCCTACTTCTTGTGCCTCTAGCTACAAGCACAAACAAATATGTAAAGATAGGAGATAAACTCACTCGGTCATCCTTACTACAATTCTTTACTCGCAATAGTGCTTCAAATACGGATCATCCATAGCTTCGTTACCTAAATGAGAGAAATACCTGGAATGAGTATTTCGTGGAAATTCTACTTGAATTTTCTAATTTTATTCTAGTATTTGCATCAGGATTAGGATAGGAGGAAATTTCAACTTAAAATAGCCATAAATTGCTCATTTTAATTCGGAATTTTGCATATTATATATCGTTTTCTACCTACTCGAAAAGATCTATCCATTTCTAAAGTTTTTTTTTAATCAAAATGAGTCATTTTGGTCCCGGAATGAAAGGGGATAGAATAGTGATGAAATTCCCAGTTTTTAAAATTTACTTCATCTAAAAACCTTTAAACAAATACATGAATATTTGTATAGTTGAAAAATCTTTTAAACATATATATATATATATATACTCATATTGTATGCACGATTTTTGTAGTATTGTCTCAATATTGATATTTCACAAAACAATTTTCTTTAAGAATTTTAAAATATGAAAACTTGAAGCTTTCTCATTTTTAAATTGCTAGAAGAAAAACTAAAAAAAAAAAAATACTTAGGTTGTTATAAGTGAGTGTTTTCCTATTATAATTTCATTTTCTAACTTTCCAAAGATAAATTAATTTCCAAAAATTTGGTCCTTTAAGTTATCTACCAATTTTATTTATAGTGATTGAAAAATAGGGTTTTCAAAATTTTTTCTTAAGTTATTGGTGTTGTTTAATATTTGGAGTTGTGTTAAATATATATTTTCCTTTTATTTTTATATTCTTCTATTTCTTTAGAAAATAAGTTTAACTTTTTAAAATTTCACTTTTTTGGTAAATTTTATTTCTCTAAGTTGGTTTCTAGAATAGTAAATTGATTTTACCTTGATTTGAAAAACTTACTTTATTCTTAATATTTATCAAATGGTGGCATAATCCTTTTAGATAATTTTATAAGAAAAAGCTTTCATAATAAAGAATTATCAACATTAGAACTTAGTAAAAATTTCATTTTAACTTTGAAAAGAGAGTAAAAATAATGAAAATTAAGTTTTGTAGAAGCTTACTTAGTAAGTGATTTTCAAAGTCTATGATAAATCTATTTAAGTTTTATAAAAGATATGGTTGAGTTAAAATCTTAAGTTTAATGCTAAAATTTATATATTTATGGAGTATTTAGTTCCGATTTATTAAAGAAGTGAGTTCCTTTTATTATTTGAAGAAATCTTCATTACTAATACTTTAAAAATTTGTATTAGCTTGTCCAAGCTTTTTGAAAAGAATTTATCAAAAATAATACTTAGGTATTTTGTCAAAAAATCCTTTTTTAAGTAATAAGAAATTTAGTTTACTTTTCTTTATTAAAGAAAGAATCCATTTTTATTTTTATTAAGACAACAACATTGCAATCATGCATGAATATGATTATGTAACAATGAAAAATGGTAAGAATAATACATAATAAGATAGAAAGAAATATAATAAGCAAATAAGCATAATAATAAGGTTAAGTATTGGGAGCCTTAGCTTCATCTAAGGCTTTCTGCTCAAGTATTGAGAATCTTAACTTCATCAAAGTATCCCGGGACTAAGGATGGACTAGTCCCAAAAGAAAAAAAAGAAAAAGCATAACAAAAGTAATAATAATAAACATGTTAGTGATAGTTAGTGAGCATTTAGGCTCCAAGAAATATAAATAATATATATATAATATATATATATATATATATAAAGTTAGATTAAGAGTATAATAACAACATAATAATCATAATAACAATAATATGACAAAATAATATAATGTGTTCTTAGTATGTGCAAGAATAAAACATGAACATGTTATTGCTTCTATAACTCAAATGAGCTTTAAAAAACAACACCATGGTCATGCTAAGTTACATGACATGGGAAAAATAAGAGTAAGATATTTTTACCTAAAGGTATGTATTTTATGAAAAAAGAAAGTGATGGTTGTAAGAATATGTAGGTACTGATATGTGGAAGACGGTTTTTGTGTAGAAGAAATAAAGATGAGAAGAGAATTTAGGGAGAGAAAAATTGGAGAGAAAAGTTGAGAAATGATTTTGGTAGAGTTTTGTTATGCGTATGAGATGTGTGTGAAGAATGAAGGAGGGAGGGGGTATTTATAAGAAAAGTTGGAGGGAAATTTTAGTTAATTAAATAAATGAAAAAGAAAAGAAAATTGATGGCATGAAATAAAAGAGTATTTTAAAATTATATTTTGAAAAAAAGTGTAAGAGAAGTTTAGTAATATGTGGTGTAGAGTTTTTATGGGAAAAGAAAATTGTAAGAAATAGGTATATATGTTGTAAGAATAGGTGGTACAAAAAAGTAGAGATAGATGAATAGTATATAATAGGACAATGAATAGTAGACTAGACAATTAAAATACCGATAGTAATAAAAATACGTGTAAACGAGCTATAAATGGTATTTTTAGTTACTGAAAAATTGTGAAACTGATATTTTTGAAATCCTTGTATAATTACAAGTCTTTTGGTGCTAGCGGAATATTTTAGTATTTCGGACATCAGGGTACATTTTTCAGGAACTGATTCTGTTTGGGTTCAAAACGAGTCGAATTTTGACAAATCTGATATTTTTAAGCTATTTTATATAATTCCGAACTATAATCCATCACTAACTTATTTTTATTGTTCTCGAGTTTCGAGTGCCGGATTGCCATAGTTGAAACTGCTAGATTGTTTTAATATTTGTTGACTTTTGAAACGCCGGTTTGACTAGGGTTAGGGTCTAATCCAACTTTACCCTAGAAATTAAGGGGTTTACATTAAGGATTGGATAGATGAATTGTCTTATATTTGGGCTTGAGTCGAACGATTATTGAATTTTCTGTTTTTGTTTTTGAAGATTTTCTTTTTCTTAAGGCCATGAAATCCCGTGTTTGATATTGTTTAGTGTTTGATTTTAACTTGGGTCAGCTTTTAGGGTTTCGATTTTGTATCTAAATTCCATAACTATTTCTAAGAATTGCGAAAAATCCGGGGGTTTACACACACAATTGGCTAACTTAGTAGATTGTGTTTCAAATTATCAACAAGTAACACACTTTTAGTAATTAAATCTTTGTTTTTGAGAATGTTATCTTCACTAAGAACAGTTGATTTTCTATTGTCTCTAAATGTAAAACTCCCTTGATCCTTCAAGTATAAAAATGTGAACTTAGATGCTTCTCAAGTCATGTATCTAGACCAACTGTTGTCAAAGTACTATTTATTGCTTCCACTTGAGGATCCCTTGCAAAATAGATTAATATTTATTTGGTACCCATTTTAGTTATGGTCCATTTTGGTTAACCTTTCTCTTAGGTATCCAAACTAGATTTCTTTGATGATTCAAATGTATTGTTTTTCTCATTACATAGTTATATGCAATATAACCAATTTTCCCATAGTAGTTTCATGTCTCATAGGTGGCCTTTACAAATCTAGTTTTATGGGACTTGTAGCTACTTTCTCTATAGTCAATTCCATGTTTATTAGAATCACACTTTTTGATTCCTAAGAAGTATGTTTGAATTCTTTTTCCCATTTGTGGATTAGGCTATGGTGCATTTTGAAACATTGAGGTTAGCTTTTAACATAATATTTTAAATTTTAATTTCTCTACTCTTTTAAGATTTCATCACTACTACCACTAGCACATGCTGCATTATCATTTTTATTTAATGTTGTAACTTCAGTATCTAACAAATCATTTTCAATAGTTAATTTCTCATTAATTTCCTTCAACTCATTATTTTTTTCTTTTTAACTTTTTACACTTATTATTTATCTTTTCATTTTCTAATTATAGAAAATTTATTTCATCATGCATCTTTTCATTTTTTGATTTAATTTCTTCATGTTTGGTTTAAAAAGATTTCAAGTTCTTCTCTTACTTATGTCATTAAAGATTTTAGCATGTTGTTCTTTTTCTCTACTTAGCTAGATTACAACATATTTTTTTATATATTGTAAATAACTCAGCATATGAAGGAGAAGAGGGGGAAATTACCTCATCGTCTAGGGCCATAAAACACACAGTTTGATCATCTGAGTCCAATTATCACTCCATGTTGCCATATATGCTATTTTCTTCTCCTCCTTTGATCTTTTATTAAGTAGTGGATAGTACCACTAGATGTGTTACGCCCCAGATGGTACCTTAAACGTGGCAGTCCGCTGCATATAATATTAAAGCTAATGAATGACAACCTTAGTCACGTAGAAACTTCGATATCACATGCAAGGCGTGCTTCCAAGATAATAGGAGACTCATAGGGGTATTACGTTTAAATAGATAGCAAAAGCAAGCATGAATCTTAAATAGGTAATCATAAGATCTTCATTCGATAACAAGGTCGTACATCATCTTAGGGGCATTCCCCCGCCTTAAAGCCTTTGTTCAACTTTACTAATAACAAAATAAACATAACTACCACATAAGTCTATTATAGAGATTTTTCCTAGAAGTCTATGTTCAAAACTAAAAATACATAAACTTCTTGCAAAAACTCTTAGTAGCATAAGCTCATACCTGGCACTCGGGGCCAACCACAGATAATCATACTATAATAGAAAACTATAAGGGTATAAGCAAATCTAGCTTAGTGAAATAATTCCTAACTATATAACATTTCCATATGACAACCAAGTTATTTAATTCAAGCATATGTAATGCACCAATCACATGAACAACCAAATACACAAGATTAACCGGAAATCAAGTACAACATGGATTTAACGTCCTCTATGACAAGGGTTGGGTGGTTACAGGCCCATACGACCATCAATATTTGCAGATTTGCCGGCTCCTGCTTGCCCTGTAGACTTCCTCGCTCCTACTGGCCCATGTAGACTTATCGGCTCCTACTAGCCACCACTACCACTTCCCCATTTCCCCATACGAAGAATAGTAGTGAAATAAATATGACTCATAAGTATGATATGCATGAATAATTTCAATTAGACATTTAATCATATAAGTTGAATTCATGTTAAAGGTGATCAATCATAACCTCATCATATCAATACAAGAATCACACTTTTACTTAACATATCATTCTTCGATATACTTTATTTTCATTCAACCATTATTTCATAACAATTGTTCATTTATCTTTTCCTAAATTTCTAGTGCCACTAATTACAAGCACAACAAGAAAATGTAACTTAGGAAAAGAATTAACTCACTCCATAATGGTAGGTCTAATCAAAATAGTCCTCCGGATAGATGATCTCGGGTCCCTCGTCACCTAAACAAGATGAAATACCCAAAATGAGTCTTTCATAAAACTTCTATTCTTGAAGATTCTAATCTTTTTTTAAAATCGCGGTAAAATCGTAGAAGGGGAAATTCCAACTTAAAATGGCCATAACTTGCTCATTTTAACTTGGAATTTTGTGTATAATATACCGTTTTCTACCTACTCGAAAAGATCTACGCATTTCTAAGCTTATTTTCATAAAACTAGGTCTTTTGGGTTCCAAAAAGACAGCGACCAAATTTGCCACGAATTTGCAAACACTTGTTTTCCTTCTTGTAAACAAAGCTCATTTGAAAAGATAAATATTTCAAGTATTTTGTAAACTTTTTGAAAGGGATATACATATATGTAATGACTCATAACCAATGTATGAAGTAAATGAAGTTGTCTCAACTTATGAAAAGTAAGGTTTTAAAAAACTTTGGACTTTGAGATTTATTGGGATGTCCATTTTATTTTGGAAAGATCTTGAGTTATTTGAGATGAATATTCTTTTTCTAAAATTAATTTCTTGCAACTACCTTAATTTCCTAAGGAGTGGTTTTATTTTCTAAACTTAGATTCTAATAACTTTTAAGAGTAATAGAATGATATTTTTGTTCTTGTAATGATTCGAAAAGAATTTCTAACACTTAATGAAATATAAGTTTTTATAAAACTTTTTGTTTATTTAAGAAAAATCATTTCTAAGCATGTTCATGGGTTCTTTAAAAAATCTATTTTCTACATTTATTTAAAAAAGAACCATTAGTTTTTAAAAAAACACTACCTCATTTATTTTTGTTGAAACAAGAACATTATGTTCATGCATGAATATGAATCATAAACTATAGAAATATAAAGGAACATAGTAACTTGAAAGATTAAGCAAATAAGAAAGTAAATCAAGTATTGGGACCTTAGCTTCATCAAGGTACCTCGGGACTAAGAAAAGATTAGTCCCGAAAAGAAAAGAAAAAGTTTTGACTTGATGAGGGCAAGTCTAAGACTAGAATGACTAGTCTTAAAAACAACTTGAAATAAATAAATTGCATGAAAGATAAATAAATTGCAAGACATTGAGCTTATATGCTCTAAATAATATATATAGCTATATAGATATTTAGATAGTTATGAACATAGAGGAAACATAAAAGAACATAAAGGAATTGTGCTTATGAACAAAAACAAAGTATGAACCTATTGTTGCTTTCTTAACCTTCATGGTTTTAGAAAACACACACTAAGTTCATACTAAGTAAATGGACATAGGAATTTCTTGAAGAAAGTTTACCTAAAAGAAGAAACTAAAGAGAGCTTTCTTGTAAGACTTCTTGGAGAGAATTCTTGAGAGATTTTGAGAGAGTAACTTTAGTAAAAAAGTGGTATGAAAGAAGTAAAGGTATGAGGGGGTATTTATAGGAAAATGTGGGAGATAATTTGTGTTAATTAAATAAGTAAAAATAAAACGAATTGGAAGAGATAGGAGAGGGGGCCGGCACAATTTCTTGTGCATGGGGAAGACAAAAATTTATTTTTTCGTTATTTTGTTAATTAAAAGTAAAAAATGAAAGATGTGAAGTTATATTGAAAATGAAAATGTGTAAGAAATAGGTGTATGGTTTGTAAGAATAGGTCGTAAGAAAAAGTAGAGATAGGTAAATAGTGTAGAATAGTAGAAAATAGTGTAATGTAAAAGTAGACATGACAATTTAATGCCAATAGTAAGAAAATACGCGTATAAATGCGATATCTGATATTTTTAGCTACCGAAAAATTACGAAATTGATATTTTTGAAAATCTTATATTTTTATGAGTGTAATGGTATATTCGGAATATTTTTCCTATTCTGAGCTCCCGAACACGTTTTTCAAGAGTCGTGTCCGATCGGGTTCAAAGGACACTCGAATTTCTTCAATATGATATTTTTATATAATCTATAGCTATTACGAACTATTATAGCTAACTTTTCCAACTTCGTTTTCTAGGGCTTGAGAAAACGGCAATGCCGGACTTAAGCGGTTACGGTAAACTAGGGTTTTGTTGACTCTTGAAATCCGGTTGACTTTCGATTAGGGTTTAAGCCTTAGTTCGGATCCAAAAATTTCGGGGATTTACAAGATGTGTCCTAGCTTGTGGCACTTACAGCAAGTTATCATATCCTCCTTTTTGTTCTTTGATGAGCTCTTATCATTGTCCGCTCTCTTTGACTTGAACTTGTGCCTCATGAACTTCTTGAACTTTTCGAACATCAGGACAAGCTCCTCATGTTCCTCTTCATCATCGTCAATTGAATCTTGATTTGTGGCCTTTAAGGCAATCGCCTTCTTGTTGGATTCCTCTCTTCCCTTTTCGATGAGCTCATGGGCTTTAAGAGCTCTAAGGAGTTTTTCCTTACTCATAGCATTCAAGTCTTGAGCTTCTTCTATTGTTGTTCTCTTTGCTTCCCAATCCTTGGGTAGTGACTTGAGAAGTTTATTTTTAAATTCCAAGTTAGAAAAATTATTTCCAACTATACTTAAGGGGTTTACAATATCAATGAATCTGTTATGCATTTCATCTATTGATTCATTAGGAAGCATTTTTAAATTATCAAATTGACTACATAAAAGACTTATTTTAGTATCTCAAACTCTAACGGTCCCTTTACAAGTTTTTTCCAGTTCATCCCAAATTTTTTCATCAGTTGTACATGTACATGTTTTGTTAAAATTGCTTTCATTTAAACCACAATGTAGAATATTCATGGCAATTTCATTTAAATTTAGCTTTTTCCAATCTTCTTCATTCTAATATTATTCTTCTTTTCCTTCAATTTTTAAATGGCCATTTTCTATAACATTCCAGATTAATATATTTTAAGCTTTAAGAAAAAATTTCATCTTGCACTTCTATTAAGGGTAATTACCCTCACTTAGAAGTAGAGGTTTGTTTATGGCTTGTCCCTCTAGAAACCCTAGCGTTAGAAGCCATGATTTTTACTCTATTAGGTAATTAAGCACAATATATATAGACCGACTCTGATACCAAATGAAAACATATTAGGAGTACTCAAGAGGGGGGGAGGGATAAATTGAGTATTTGCCCTAAAAGCCCAAAAAAATTAATTTTAATTCAACAGATGAAAAATAAATTTAATTAGTAGCGGATAGACAACAATATATATAACACGTAATTTAAAAGAGACACGGATATAGAAAATCAAGCTAAATTTAACATAGAGTTCAACACTTCTCCTCTCCACAGTCCACTAATACCTCAATCGAGGTCTTCATCACTATTTTTATTATTCTCAAAAATAATACGCTTAAGATGAGCAGATACAACACTTAGGAAATAAAGTATTTCCTTTCTCTCTCTAAACACTCATAATTGTGTAGCAAATATAAGAATAGAGTACTAGAGTGTATTTCTCCTTTTTTATTTGCAAATTAATTTATAAGAGAACAAGAAAATTAAAGTTTCTGTTTGATTGCACTAAAAGCACGTTAAAACTTTGGCACTTTGTATCTTTGTTGATCTCTTAAGGACCAAGTATATAAATAGCTTTCAAAATTTAAATATCCATTAGAGACAATGTCTTTTGGCTGCCAAGCATTTAATATGCTTTAACGACTCTTTTCTTGCCGCATTGGCTCTAATATTTAAATTGTTGTGCCCTAGAGTTTGTCGTGCCTTAGCATGCCATGCCTCAAGTTTCCCCTCGACAAGCCTTTCCTCACATGTACTTCTTTGATCCTTAAAAAAAAAACTTGTCATGCCTCAAGAATCATCGCGCCTTAAAAAGTCCCACCTCACATTTGATCCTTGACCAGTGCTTGTGCAACTTTGAATTTTGTCGAGCCTTAGTCTTGAGCTTATCGCGTCCTAGCCTTTGAACTCGGTGAGCCTTCAATGATCCCTTCGACTAAGGTTGTATATTTTTAAGTTTTGTCGAGTCTTGGTATAAACTTGTCGTGCCTAAGTCAGTGGACTAGTCAAGTGCTCGACTAACCGCTTAACCACTGATTCTGCATCTTTAATCTCATCAAGATTTAGCTTTAGCTTTGTTGCACCTTGAAGATTGAAGATTATAGCTCTCGACTAATATGATTCTTGCCAAAACCTGCAGAAACTCCACAAGAACGTACAACACACACACATGTCTATATATATATACACATGTCACGCCTCAAAATGGGGCTTAGTAGGATTTATCTAAAGCTATCATATCACGTGTGTACCTGTAATATGAGAGTCATCTTGTAAGTCAGAGTATACAAGACTCTATTTATTTATCAATGTCTTTCATATAAATGATATATTATATTACTGGATTTCAACTATGGAATCTGATTGTCCACTTTCCACCAAGATAGCGGAGAATCGGTATCTCCTACCAAATAGTGAAAATGGGTTTTACACTTACGACTTACAAATTTTCAAATTATTATAAAAATTATCTAATTTACATTCTAAGTTTACAATATCCTATATTTTTATCTCCAATAGAGTTCGTTGGAGAAGCTCTCTTCACACATTCTTAGCCTAATCCCAACTAGTATTAATCCTACACAAAAACTATTGGAAAGGTGAGCGAACCACGGGCTCAGTAAAATAACCTGACTAGACCACACATCAACCAATAACAAACAAGTATAATTATCAATCATATGCAATGCAACAATCAATCATATGCACGTTGTAAGCTTGGATGATCTAGAATCTAAAGCAGGTTAGAGATTTACGCTCTCTCATCGGGGTTGAAGGATCATAGTGCTATAGCCTACTTACCCAGGAGAGACTAAGCATACAGGAATACAACAATACTCACTTTAATTATCTCTTTAAATTAACCATATCTCAAATCTCTCATTTCCTGTTTTCTACCTTAGAAACTCCATTAAGTGTTAGTCCTTTCAAAGCGATATCACAAGCGACGTCCTTCATTTACCATTTAGTTTCTATAGTACCGATAGCTCAAAGGTAACCTTGCGTTGATCTAATAGCTTTTAGGCTAGGTCAACCAACCATTATCAGAGGGCCGAAATACTAACACGTAGTCACTTGCTCATATGCTGTTTTATGCAAATCGTGTAATGCATGATCATTTTCTTTTATGGTGTCATTATTTTTTTTTCAGGTTTAAGGTGATCATATAATTCACAGACAATATCAATATGCATCATACAGTAATTATTATACAATAAACTTATCACTTATAATAGGATAATTTTGGCAATCAAGCATACACCAAACATCATGCAGTATACCCCAACCCCACATGCATATTGGTTTGACATATTATTATTATAAATGCAGCTATATTACAAGCATAAACAGTATGATAAAGTTAAAGTTACTCACCAGTGGTCCTCGCTAAACTATCGGAATATGCTACTGGAAATTCGAGAACTGATCTATTTTTCCTATGAAAATGAAATAACAGATATTTATTATTCAACTAATCTATTCTTCTATTAGTTCCGAAAATAAGATATTTGAAATAACATATTCACCAGATAAGTTATGGTATAACTTATACTATTATTTACACTAATTCTAAATTAGACATATTTTAGAAATTATGTACTCCTTTCTTTTTTATGGTTTTACGTAGTATATTAATCTAAGCTGAGTTAATTGAAACTAATCGCCTAATTCAATTACTAAATCTATTTTAATTAGTTTTATCAATCCAATATGATTTTACTTAGTAAAATAATTCATTTAAGATATATTGGTTTTATTTATATTAATTACAATTCATTGTCACTTATTATGACAAAATATTTATTAACATAATATAAATAGTGTAACTAAACTTTTATAATTATCTAGGTTTCCTATCTTGATATTTAATTTAATTTCCATTACATGTATTGGTCATTTAATGATCCAAATTATAATTAATTATTATTTAATATTTATTTTAATTTTGCTTGTCTTGATCTTAAAATATTTTATATTTCTATCGAGCATTCAAAAAATTGATATTTAGTAGGCTTATATTTTTATAGTTATTATTATTATTGCTGTTTTTATATTGTTCCTTACCCGACCCATTATATTACTCGTATTTATTTACTATTATTTAGTGTCGTCGTGTTTCTTTTTATATACTTCATATAATTTCTTGCTATGTAAAAGGTATTTCATTATTCAAAAATTTATCTTATTTAAATTTCCATTCTTATGCATAAAATAAGTATTTTACAATTATTATACTTTATTTTCATTTATAAAGTACCATAATATAAATAATAATGATAATAATGTTAGTAATATTAATAATGTTAATTATAAGGTAATTTGCTAGTAATACCAGTATTATTTTTCATAATAATTGTATTAAAATAGTAGTAATCTTAAAAATAACAATAATAATAATACATATCATAGTAATAATAATACTAGTAATAATTATAATAGTGGTAGTATCATTAATAATACTATTTATAATAATATATATTTTTATAATGATAATGATATTCATTGGTGCTAATAAAAATAATAATAATTGGTATTAATAATAACAATGATCATAATAATAGTATCATTAACAATATTACTAATACTAACATTGGTAATGATAATAATAATATTATCACTAATAATAGTAGTAGTAATAATCACATCATTATTGCTAATAATAAGAGTGGTAATGATAATATTAATGATAACAACATTAACAACATTAGCAACAATAGAATAATAATAATAATAATAATAATAATAATAACGTTCGAAAAAATATAACAAATTTTATAACTAAATCTTATTAATTAATTATATATTTTTTATTTTTTATTTTTTTAAATAATTACTAATTTTATAATAAAATTCATAATAAATAATAATATTATTTTTTAACACTTTTTGCATTACTAATACATATACATACAATCTATATCTTAATTAGCTTATACTAATAAAACTAATATAAAAAATTAATTAAAAATAATGACCCATATTAATAAATACAATAATATTAATTATTTTGTCTAACCATAATTAATAAAATTATATTTTTCTACATCATTTATAATGCTAAAGTATTTACATACACATATACTTAAATAACTATATATTAATAAAAATAATTCTAAAAAAATATTAAAAATAATTTTCACGTCAAAATTAATAAATATATATTATTAGTAATTATTCAACCAACCAAAAAAAAAATATTTTACATATCATTTTTTTATTTTCTACAAAATTCGTGTTACTATTCATGTGAACAGTCCAACGATACTGTTCATCATCTTCAAGCTTGGTTCATGTCTTATTTTGACCAATTTTCACATTTCATTTCACTCTAAAGTGTTTCTATACGTTTATACAAGATATTTCTACACATATAACAACTTAAATCATCAAAACCCATCCTTAATATATGGTTTTTGGATCAAAATAATGTAACTAAAGATTTTCGGATCTTACCTTGTTCAATCCAATTCCAGGTGTTTTTTGAGCTTTCTTTTGTATTGGTTTAAATCCTAGGAGTGTCAGAATTCATTTTGGATCATTACTTTAACAAGAAACTAACTTAAACTAAATTAACTTACCTTGGAAACCTTGCTCAAGTGTTTTAATGGAGGTACGTTTCTTGATCCGAGCTGGGGTGTTTAGGGCGAGTTGGATTCGGTTTTTGGGTTGGTTTGGTTGTTATTTGGGAGCTCATTTGATCTGGAAACTTTGGTAAATAATGGAGTTTGTTTGCTTGTTCCTTAATGTGCTTAAATGTATATATATAGAAGAAGATATAATGTAACAATGGTCTTGGTCTCTTCTCTAGCTAATACGTGATCCTATTATTCCTATAATTATGGCCGAAAATTCTAGAGAGATTGTTGCATTAATTATTGAGCTTACATGGTTTCTTTCAATTGGTTTAAGTATTGTTTTTGTTGACTTATTCATTGCCTAAAGACTCAAAATTCGGCTAACTCATCCCAATGCAATCCTCTCCATCAATTTGGTGTAATTTGCACCGAAATTTCTTGATTAGTTGTAGGAAATATTTTAATAATATTAAGTTATATAATTATCTTAGGTTTAGAGTATATAGAAATATAAAAATAAAGAGAAGATGATGAATTTATAACCAACAACCATGTAAGGAGTGAGAAAAAAATATAAACTTGTGAAAAAAATCAATTTTGCAGGTCTAGATGATACGTATGATAAATATTGATTCGGTAATATTTTTAAATGAAAATTTCCATATTCTCGTTATTAAATATTCTGAACACTATGTATACATAGAATTTTTATTAAAAAATATGTATATATGTGTTTAATTTTTCACTTTTTGTTTAGAATTTGTCGCGTCCAATGGAGTTAAAAGATGAAACAAAGGAGAAACGTAAAACTAAAAAAAAAAAAATGCAAGTGAGTGAGGATGAATGGAAATACAAAAACAAAAAGAAGATGATGAATTTATAACCAATAAATATATAAGGTGTGGGCAAAAATATGAACTTGTGTAAAAAGTCAATTTTATGGATCTAAATGATACGTATGGTAAATACTAATTTGATAATATTTTTGGATAAAAATTTACATATTAACGATATTAAATATTCTGAATACGATAGTATGCATAGAATCTTTAGTTTAATGCTTTTACTTTTTAGTTTTTATACCTGCTATCTTAAATTATATTTTATTAGTTTAAAAGTCTTGTTTAGTGGTATTTTGATAGATTAATAATTATATTGCCTTTAATTCAACTTTATTATAAATTTATGTGATTTGAAATTATATATGAATTCATTTCTATTTATAAATTTATTCTAGAGTTTTTAATAGATTAGAAATTTAATTTAATTTTATATTTGTTACTTGGTTCTTTTTACTAATTATAAATTACTAGATTAGATCAGAATTTTAGTTTCTATAGACTCAGAATTATTTAATTTGAAGGTATTAATATTTTTCGAACATTAAAACTTAGGTTCTTAAATATTAAATAGTTTTCTTTATTCTTTATTTCGAATATTATGAACTTTTAAAGTCTTGGTGATAAAGAATCTTTATTTTAATTTGTTCATACTTAAAAATTTAAATCGCGAAAAATTTGTAATGATTTTTGATATTTTTATTATAGTTCTTTTATGATTCTACATTTTATTTATAATATTTATTATAATCAGGTTATGTAAAATCAAGGAGATTACAATACACACACTTGACTAATTAAGTGTAGTTTACAACTTTACAATAATTGAATAGTTAATTACGTATTATATTGTCTCATCAAAATTTTCATTAAACATATAAGTTCAACAGACTATAGAAGTTGAGTGGGATGAAAAATGACAAGAAAAGAAAAAATGCAAGTAGAATATAATGAAATATCAATAAGTTTAAATCTAAAAATTATCTCCTATTTTTTATGTCTCTTTATTTCTTTATTTAATAAAACCAACAAAACAAAGGAAACATAAACATTCCTCTTCATTTACTTTATTTTATGCTCCATATTCCTAAAAACAAAGTAGAATTTACATTTGTGTCCATCTTCTCTTATTTGATTTCCTTTTTACTTATTTCCATCCATTTGATTTCCTAAAAAATTTATCAAACATAGAATTAGTTTTCTTATCATGTAAATTGATCACTAATATTCTTTAAGAAAAGTGCACTTAGATTTTTAGATAACTATAATGCCTTCATTAAGATATATTTTTATTTGTTTTATCAAAAAAAATAAAAATAGCAAAGTAGTGTTAAAAAACACATGTAAAAAAATTTAAGGCTTAAACTTTTTTATTTCAAAAAGAAAGTGGTGCATATAAAATAAAAGGGAAGTTGCAAATTTATCCCATAAATTTTTATCTATATGTGGATTCACCTACTAAACTTTCTAAATGAGTTTTTTGATCTGTTAAACTTTAAAAGGTTACTACAATTAAAGACAATTAATATTTTCTTGAGGATATATCCGCGTATAGATGAAAGTTCGAAAAGGTATTTGACAACTCTCCCATTTTATTTTAATGAAAAATGTTGCGTATCTTTAATGTGCTAATTTTTAAATGTTTAAGAGATCAAAAAACTTATTTTAAAAGTTTAGGAGATCAGTCCATCCATAGATTGAAGTTTAAAGGATGGATTTTTAATTTTTTCCTAAAATAAATATAAATGGCTTGTTGACAATTTGCTCATATAATTTTTTTAACATGGTCTGAGTTCAGCTTTTTGAGATAAAAGAAGGGAGTTCAGCTTTATTTACATACAAAGGAAACATTGTGGGGGGTGTAGGTAATAAATTTAGAAAACCGAAACCTATTTATGAAAAGCCAAAGGCGAAAAGGTAAAAACAAAAACAAAATAAAATAAACCTGTGTGACAAAAAAGGAAAACGGCAATTTTACTTTCACTTTCACGCAAAGGAAGAATGGAGTAGCGTCGGTCGCACGTATAACAAATTTCGACCGCACGTGTGTCAACACTTTGTTCTCATTGGCTTAGCTGATGGCCACTTTGAATTCTCAAGCATCTACTCCCCCACACGCTAACACATCCACACACCAAAACACTTCACTCTCTCTCTCTCCTCTCACTCTCTCACTTCAGTCTATTCCTCAAATCTCACACTCTAGGTTTTTCGATTTCCCTAATCCGAACATTTCTGTTCTTCATTGGCATTCTCTCTCCAAATTCTTGCTTCATCGGATCGAATCGAGGTTTGCATTCTTGTCCTCTTCCTAATTTCACTTGCAATTCTACTCTTGAGCTTAGTTGATCTTTAAGAACTATTCAATCTCACTAGGAATTTGATTCTATAGCTTAATTTTAGTTTAGAAAGTCGAATTGTGTGTAAAGTTTAGTGCTTTTAGGTAGATGTCCGACTTAAGTGTGCGATTGAGCTGATGTTTATGATTATCATGATTTTGGATCATTACAGTGAAATGCTGTGCTAATTCTGTTGTCTAGTTTACTAAGGAGCATAATGATGCTTTCATTGTGTTGTTGAGAGATGGGATTCAAGTCCTAAAGTTATTACTAAGAGTCTCCAGTTAAGAATGATTTGCATCTTCTTAAGAAAAGGAAGAGCTTTTCAAATATCTAAGCTATTAGGGGACAATATAATATTGGAGAACACAATGCAACCTGCTAAAGTGAAGTTGCTCGTTTGTACCCATACAACAGATAGTTTATATTCAGCAGATTCCGAATTGAGTTCTCACTTTAATCTTTATAACTTCAACAAACTGCTTCCTTTTTGATAAGCCATTATGATGGAATTGTATTGATCACAATTTGTAAACTGTTGATCTCCGGTTAATGTGTTCATAAATGAAATACTATGTAAAACCATGTGAATTTCTGATAATATAAGATCAATTTAGTAAATTTGTTTGCTGTAAATCATATAACCAAATTTATGCTGTTAAAAGCAAAATTACTTAATAGACATGGATATTTTTGATCTACTTTTCTGTAAAACAAATAAACACGTAATTAATCCTTTAAAACTAATTAAGTGAACTTGAACTTTCATTAGCTGTTCATGACCCCAAAAAAAAAAATTTTTTTTTTTGTTTCATTAGGTGTAACCATGCTTAATGAAACCACTGAACACTTAAAAAGTCCAACAACTCATCTTCAGCAGACCAAAAGACTTTAAATGGATCACACTGATTAACAGTAAATAACTGATGGCTTGGAACTCCTATATTTATGCAATTGCCACCCCAACTACGAGATCTCGGATAAATTACTCAACAGATGAATTGCAACAAAAAGTCTCTGTCTCTGCTTATAATACTGTAAAGGATAGCTCTAGCTATCACGATTTATTGCATTTGGTGTGTGGGAGATGCTACTAGATTAAGATAATGACAACTGTCCTTTTCAAGTGAATTTTGGCCATGTCATAGGGGTCAACTTCAGTTTCAATAGAATCTTTTTAACCTTTTTTGTGATTGGAGATGCAGATTTACCATGGTTTACCTGACCATTAGTGTCAGGTGAGCTATGCATTCCTAAGTATTCAGCATTTGACTGCAATGTGATACTTTTTGTGAATTTTGAGATGATTCCTCCTGATCTGCATATTCTGATGAAACCTCTAGTTATAGTCCCCTTTTTGTTCGTTCTCATCAAAACATTTTAATTCTTTCTCCTCATTTTTTACTCAGGAATTTCTGCTCAATCTTGGCTTCTAGATGGTACTATTGCAATATAGCTATATGTTCGAGTACAAGAATTCTTGAGCTTGGCACTTCAGATGATCTGTGGTAGCTTTATTATGCTTGACCAGTGCCACTATGGGCATTTGTCTAGCAAATTGTCGAGGAGCATGGCTACTATGTATTTTTGTGTTGTACTATTCAATCAGTACAGGCAATTCTATCAGCCCCGATGGTAAAATAATTGTAACATTTTTTTCATCATTATGCACATAATTATTTTCGTTCTGTACTGTTTTGTTTTATTTTCAGTTGTTCTTTTGAAGATCTGATGCTTTTGAGCTCCCCCCGGCATATAGAAAATTTCCTAAATAGGAAATGGCATCTAAGATCAATGTTTTTTCCTTGCTTAAAACATTAGCTATGGTTGGGTATGAGGTCTTTCATTGTTACCATACAGAATACTTTCTACCACTGCTCCCCAAAGAAAACCCTGCACTTGCCAGTCCCCCTGCCCGGGGGGTTGGGGGGGTGTGGGGGGGTTTGTTGGTGTGGAAGAAAAAGAGAAAAAAAGAAAGAAATTGATATGTGAAGTGGAGCATAACTCTTACTATCTTAGGACATTCTTTTCTTCTCTTAATCGTGTTCCAAAGACTTGTCTTGTAACGTTTATATGATTTACAGGTGAGGCTCTTCTGAGTTTCAGATCATCAGTGGTGAGTTCAGATGGTATTCTTCTCCAATGGAGACCAGAGGATCCAGACCCATGCAAATGGAAGGGAGTGACATGTGATCTGAAGTCAAAGAATGTGATATATTTGTGAGTTTTCAGCTTGATCTCAGTGCATTTCTGAAATCCTTTGATAAAGAATTGTTGGCTTACTGGTTCATTTGTGCGGCAGATTCGTTGCATTGACTGGTATCTATAATTATCTGGTTGTGCAGCAGATTTGTTGCATTGACTGGTATCTATAATTATCTGGTTGTGCAGCAGATTTGTTGCATCGACTGGTATCTATAATTATGTAGCGTTTAAATAATTGGGGATCCCAAATTTCAAACTCTCTATCTGGTGGTTTCTCGTCATTTTAGGAATATCGTACGTGTTTTCTTATATCTTTACCCTACATACTACTTCCACATTTATGTTGGTGTAAGTGCAGACCTTCATATTTTTTTGGTAAACTGGACCTCTGTATTTCTCAATGACAAGGCTTATTAAGCAAATCTTTTTTTTGGGTGGAACATCAGATTTATCTGGCGAATCTTTGTTGTACAGATTAATGTTTTCACCTCAAATGAGAAATTGTTAGGGCTGTCCTGATTGTGCAGTAACTATCCTAGTATTGAGCTAAAGGAAGTCGGGAATATATAATGGCTATTTACATTTAGAGCAATAAGCAGAGATTAGCTTGTACAATTGAAGCCTGTTGTTTAGCTTCTTGAAGTTATTAAGCTAGCACAACTGGGTGGGCATCACCCACTGCAGTAGAGGTCCCTGTTACACTTATTCATTTCATCATAGCCTGAGCTAGATCCATGCTTTTCCAAGTGAACTCTCTATCTTCTGTGCTAGAACCCTAACTTCATAATGGATTTCCTTAGCACCAGCAAACATCTCATAATTTCTTACAGGAAGGCTCACACCTCATCTGATGTCTATAACCAAATCCAAACAAAGGCACACGTAAAAGAGGAGAGATTGTAAGTGGTTGGGGATTCTTTCTTATGCTGCTGCAATAAGCAGGATAATTTATATTTCTTATCTTTAAAAATTACCTCAACTTATTCAGGGAAAACAATCAAGTATTTCAGGAATGTAACTTACCAACCCCAACCCCCAAACTCCACCCACCCCAGCAACAAAACAAACAAAAAGAAAGAAAGAAAGAAAGCAAGGGGAAAAAAGGGAAAACAAGTAATGTGTGAACCGTGTGCTTGCATATATAAGCCCTTGGGCTATGAAATGAATAAACAGAAATATAATAAAAAGGAATCTTCATTTTTATCATCATCAGATTGGAGGATTCTCTTAGTTGAGTCTTCATCCCTCTTTAGTCATATGTTCTCACAACAAGGGTCTCAGCACCAATAAGTTTAAGATGTAGCTTGAGCCAGTTTTTCAATAAATCAGCCTGTAACTGGATCCTGGGCTCAATAGTGTAATGGTGTGGTCAATGTATAAAGCAACCACTACCTGTTAATACTTATATATGGATTGGACTGGTAATGCTTATTATGCCCTTAGTGAACCTCGGGAGTTACACAGGATAGGGATCTAGAATTTTCACATTTCTAACAGAATGCCGTGGCAAATTTTTACCCTTCAGGGCTTTTTATAGCTTTGTTCCTTATTTGGAGGTACCTCTGAATTACAGCTATGACAAAGCATGCAAAAATAGCATCCTAAAGAACAGAGTGCAAAAAAGTTGAAATTATTTTTTAGCCGTAGAAAGATATTTTTCAGTAAGTTGATTGAATGTCATGCTACAAGACCTTCTTATGGTGTTTTCATGGTATAATCTATTATACACACGGAATTTTCTAGTCTAGGTGCTTACTCCTGGGAGCTAGCTACTGGATATTGTAATGCTTAAAGGAGTCTTAGATTTTGTTGTCTGCGAGTCCTATAGTGTGTTTTGTATAGGTCTTTTAAGGAGAGACAGACTTGTAACATGATTTGATGGTTTCTGTCCATTACTTTACCTGGTTGAGTCTTCTGAGTCTGCTGTTTCTTCTGTCAAGAAATTGTACAACTTCCCTTGTGCTTGTTGGCTTATAATATTCATTAGAAAAGGATAGTTTCTTATTGTACTGCTGGTTTGATTCAGTGAATATGATAAGCCCTAAAATTTTGTTTATTTGGGTTTTGGGGAAATCTTTCCGTGGGTTTGCAACTCCATCTTGATAAGTCACTCAGCAGTCAATTGCTTTTGATATGCATCTACAGGTTTATATATTTGGTATTCTTTTACCATGAAGGTTCACTGATGCTTCCTCTATGCTTGAGTTTTCTTAAACCCCAAAGGAGCTTGAGTTGCAAAATATGCCAAATCTTTGTAAATACTAAGTGGTCAATTCTATATCTTTTGTTATTTGGGTAATTTCAGTGAACTAATTAAATATTATTATATATACTTACACGCCCAAGTTATGATTTGTCTTTTTTATTATGGGTTCATAGACTGCAGTGCTGTCAAAGTAACACCTGGATCTTCTGAAAGCCTCTTCTCTCAAGTTTCGATTTTGACTTGTTTTTCTTCATCAGCTTGTATTGTTATTTGTCACCTGGGCTTAAAGTTGATTGAACTGGGCACAGATAATTTCCTCAATTTTCTTGCAGGATGCTTTCTTATCACAAATTGAGTGGTTCGATTTCACCTGAACTTGGGAAGCTTGAGCATTTGAAAATACTGTATGTTTTCTGATGAATGTCAGTTCTTCCTTTTGTTGTCTTGTTGGTTTGAAATCATGTTCCTTTTCTTTTTTTGGGTTATAAAATCATGTTCCAATTCTCTTGATGGCATCTCTTTGCATGGAATTTTTATAATTAATCTATGACTATACTTAACTCCAAGGGAAAATATCTTCAGGGCTCTTCATGACAACAATTTTTATGGAACAATTCCTCCGGAGTTGGGGAACTGCACAGAGTTGCAATCACTGTAAGTTATTGCCATTTCTTTGTGGAAACTCCTGAAGCTCAGGGGCTTTAGTTTTCTGTATTTTGTCATTTACTGAAAAATTCTCATTTTCCTTAGAGGCATGTGACCTCTGCCGTCATATTCTTAATATTTATATGCTTATAATAGTGTACTGTACTCTACAACTATTATTGGAAGGGTAAATTACAAAAATATGACCTGTGTTTTAGGTTGTTTACAAAGAAGTAACCTGAGTTTGACATTTTGACAAACACATCACCTATTTTGATAATTTTATGTTAATTATAAAAGGGGGACGTGGTTCATGTTGACCCGTCAATACTATTATTAATTAAATTATATTAATAAAATAAATAAAAAAAATTAAAAAAGCTACAGAAAATTGAAAATGAAAATGAAAAGAAAGTACAGATAAAAATTAAAAGAAAAGTAAGTGAGAAGAAGAGGAAAAAGAAATCTTTTGATTACATAACATTTATAATTAACTGCCAATAAAGTGTATAAAAAAGTTGCAGAGAAGAACATGGAAAGAGGGTCTTTGGAGTTGGGTTTCTCCGAATTTCTTCCTCTCTTTAAATTTGCGACTCTCTCTTTAAAAACTTCAACATGACTATTTTCTCACCAGAAATCCTCTAGTTGATGTAAAATTACGGGAAAGCAAGCACATAGTTGAGTTTATAGGGCTTTCAAGAGAATGAAAATGGCCTTCCTTCTTATTTAATCAAGAGGGAAATCTCTGGTTAAAGTTTGTAATCCACCAGTACTGCCGTCATGCTTTAGTCAACCATCCATCGCTGCTGCATTTGAACCTGTTCTGATGAAGATTCAACTGCAATTTAAGGAACAAGGAGGAGATCTAACACTATCAGTGGGACTCACAGAGTTGTTATTGACCCTTGCGCCTAAGTTCATGGACAAAGTCTTTGTATCCTTCTTCTTGTTTGTTTCTTCTCTATAAGTTCTCTATATGCCTTTCTATTTTTTCCCTTTTAATTTCCTGCAACTTTTTATTTATTTAATCAACATAACTATTAATAGTACTAACCTCCCAAAAGTTGCCATGTGTCCTCCCTTTATAGTTAACATAAAATCATCAGATACAGGTCACATGCTTGTTAAAAAGTAAAACTTAGGTTATTTATTTGTAAATGACTTAAAACACAGGTCATGTTTTTGTAATTTAGCCCTATTGGAAATGTTGCAGGACAATCTGATGATATGCTTTTCTCTTAATTGATTGACAAAAGCAGGATTTGTCATGTTTGTAAATACATGCCACATAACTTGACATTGCTTAAGCTAAAGAATTGTCATTTTTAATTTTATTTGATGAATGGGTCCTATCTGATCTGAATTTTCCCTTCTGTTTGATTTTGATATTTGCACCAAGACATAACCAACAACAATATCTGCTCTCCAGGTTTCTGTCATTGGATGAATGCCTTTAATTTTCTTACTTGTTTTGCTATGTATGTTAATTGTTATATAGACTTTAACCATTTGTGTTCTTATTGGTTTCTGACTGAGAACTTTTATGATCTACCATAGAGCTTCCTTTGGCATGGTAAGGGGGCTGTGATGTGCCAATGAGGAATGACCTCATCTTGTATGTGCTTACTTTGTAAATTTCTAGAACATCCATTTTTTGAAGCTACGTCTAATTTATTGGCGGCAGGATCAGAGAAAAGTCTTAGTATATGATTCTTTGGGAGAAACTGTAATATAAAAAAGTAAAAAAAGAAAAGAAGATGACACCGTTGACATATAGATTCGAGTAGCACTTTAGCCTTGCAACCACTTTGGAGGCTTTGCAACTAACTGCAACCTTTTTAGAATATCTGGGTTCTTTCTTTCTTCTTCCCCACTTTTCCTGCTTGCACTGAATTTTGTCATGTGCCAAGTCCAGGAACCTTTTTTCTTTTATTACCTAATTGATTCATGATCTTTACCATTTGGGTGTCCTGCTATAAATTATTAAGCATCTTGTTGATCAAGCTACTTTGTACAGATATTTGCAGGGTAACTACTTAAGTGGATTTATTCCCAGTGAATTGGGAAACCTCTCTGACCTTAAAAATCTGTGAGTTCTTTCTCCATATTA
Organism: Combretum micranthum; assembly: GCA_024138025.1. NCBI lineage: Eukaryota > Viridiplantae > Streptophyta > Magnoliopsida > Myrtales > Combretaceae > Combretum > Combretum micranthum. The sequence continues at coordinate 466,790 of JAMXBD010000074.1, read as the reverse complement.
AGGAATGTTTAACATAGTATGCTAATCTTATTTTCTGTGAGTGAGAAATCTTCTTATGCAAGGTTTCACAGAAGTACTGAATTAACCACAAGTTTCGAGAACAAGTGTTTTGTCCTGATTGTTTTCCAAACTTAATGCTGATGCCTTTTTTTGCTGTGATATTTTTGCAATAGGATCAATCTGACTGAAAATATTTGTGGTTCTGCAAATTCTAAATTTGAAGAGTCTGTAACATTAGAATTCTTTCCCTTGGAAATTGCATTAGCTTAGTGTCTTTACTTTTTCAGGAATATATCGGGCAACTCTCTTAGTGGTAGTATTCCTTCTTCACTTGGAAAATTGAACAAACTTGCTTCTTTGTAAGTAGTTTTCTTTCCTTCCTGTTTATCTAGTGTTTAGCATGAGGATCATATAATCATGCTTATTGATAGCTTCTCTATCTCTCTCTTTCTTTTTCCTTTTATTTTTATTTTTATTTTTTTTAACTATTTAAAGGGATGTATCTGCTAATTTTCTGGTTGGAGCAATACCACCTGATGGTGTGCTTATTAGCTTTTCAGAACGCTCGTAAGTACAACTTCTCTTGATTTTTTTTTTTGGGCGATTTGGGACCCTATCAGTGTCAGCTAATGGAAAAACATGCTATTTTAATCTTGCTATGATGCAAAAATATTGATGGAGGTGCCAAAATTGCAGCTTTGCAGGTAACCGTGGTCTTTGTGGGAGGCAAATCAATGTTGCATGCAATGGAAGCTCTCCATCTAGTGCCCAGGCTCCTGACTCAGGTATAACTGAATCCGATGCATTTGCTTAATTGTATTCTTTTGGCATTTGGTAATTTTTATTCTCCTATATAACCTGACTATGTGTGGGATATTGCTATTCTTAGTATTCACAGATGGAGTTATTTCCTTTCGTAAATTACACCGATTTTCTTCCATGCAAATTTTGTGCAGTTTTCTTGAATAGTAATGGCTTTAAAATGATTTCCCGCAACTGATCTTAAGGTGTCCCTTTCATTTGGAGTTAAGAGCACATACTTTTCTTTTTTGCTTTCTTTTCTATGTGATTTTTGTAATTCTTGCATGGAATGCAATTATAATAAGTTATGACTGGGGTTGTGTCCATTCTGAAAATTGTATACTTGACTAACTTCACCTCTCAATTTAGTTCTAATTTTCTAATCCATGTGATAGATATTCCAAGGCAGAAATTTATTGAAATGGTGGTATAGATCTTAGGTGCTGCTTAGACATTGTGGGCTAATTGGTGCTATGTTGATATTTAAAATGTGAGAATTGCCTCCTTGGAAGATTCATGCACCATTTTATTTCCTCTTCTTCTTGATTTCTCTCTCTCTCTCTCTTTTCCTTCTTTTTTTGAAATTTATATAGCTCAAAGTCCAGGAGTCAAAAAGAACTCTGGCCGTCTACTCATCAGTGCCTCAGCCACTGTTGGCGCATTACTCCTTGTGGCCCTGATGTGTTTCTGGGGGTGTTTTCTGTACAAGAAGTTTGGAAAATACGACAGCAAGGGCTTTGCAATAAACATCAATGGAGGTGCTGCTTCTATAGTTCTTGTGAATTTCACAGTCACAGCATATTTATTGTCTTAATTTGCTGATGATTTCCCTATATATGATTTTTCAGGTGCTTCGGTAGTTATGTTTCATGGAGACTTGCCATACTCTTCTAAAGATATTATCAGAAAATTGGACACTCTGAATGAGGACCATATAATTGGTTGTGGGGGCTTTGGAACAGTATACAAGCTTGCCATGGATGATGGAAATGTTTTTGCTTTGAAAAAAATTGTGAAAATGAATGACGTTTTTGACCGTTTTTTTGAGCGAGAGCTTGAGATTCTTGGAAGCATAAAACATCGGTACTTGGTTAATCTAAGAGGATATTGCAACTCTCCAACATCAAAGCTGCTGATTTATGATTTTCTTCCTGGTGGTAGCCTCGATGAAGCTCTTCATGGTAATATTCTTTCTCTTATTATTTTCTTGACATAGGACTACTCTTTTGTGCATGTCTTATAGAAGTCATCAGTATGACTATTATTCATGCATGACCATTGTTGACTGCACTCGAAATTGTTACTTTGCATCTTCCATTTCAGATTGACTGCATGCATTGGCTTTTCCTTCTCACAGTATAGTTTTGTAGGCAGAGGTGTATTCCCCACATGGTTGTCAAACTTGCAAGTCAACTCGTATGTTTTTACGAGTTGATGATGCGATATCGATTCAACTCACATACAAAATCATTTTTGGAGTATACTCGTGTAGACTCATAACTCTACATAATAGAATCGATAATAGAATTGTAGTGTAGTAATTTTACACATTTTTGTTCTATTTGAATATTAAAAAAGCAAGTAATTTAATATGTTTAAGTTGAGGAACTTTTGGGTTGGTTCTTGATGTTTATTCTAAGCTAACATAATTTTAGATTTTTTTTCTTTTTCTTTCCTTTATTTAAGAGGGTTATTTTCTTTTGGGTGATTGGGATGAAAATTGAGCAAATATATATGTTGTTAGAAACCCCCCACCCCAAAAGAAAAAAAAAAAAAAAAGAATGTATTTTATTTGTCATAAATTTAATGATTTTTTATGCAAATATATAGCGAATATGAAAACATACTAGTTGCTCATACATGATAATTTGAATAATTTGCAATACGTCTTAATAATTGTAGATTGTGAATCATCAGTAAATATAAATAATTATTATAATGATAAGGAAGCGAACATGAAAACATACTAGTTGCTCACACATGATAATTTGAATAATTTGCAATACATCTTAATAATTGTAGATTGTGAATCATCAGTAAATATAAATAATTATTATAATGATAAGGATTGTATTAAATATATAAATAAGAGCATGTACAAAGCGATTGGTAAAACTTAAATTTTGGCCGATCTAGCTAAAATTAATGATGAATCCTTTATTTAAAGTTTTATTGATACAGCAAGTAAACCTATAGTTTTTGCACATACATTTATATTAGTTGTAGAATCTTCCGATTCTTTGGACCCTTTGGTGATTTTAGGTAAATACTTGAGTTTGACAACCATGGCTCCTTATTCGATGATGATGAGCATCTGTTGATGTTGCCTTTGGATATGGAATGAAAAGAAAGGAGAATAGACAAGTGTAATATTGATCTTGCCTAAAGTGGTATTTGTCAATACTAATTTAATGTAGTCTGCATGTGGTGCTGACTAAAGTGGTATATGTCAATACATTCAAATATGAGAATCATGTTTTACTAAGGGTCTGTTTGGATGGTCTGTTTTTCATCTATATTTGTATCTATATCAAAACAATATGTGTAAATATGTTTGATTTGTATCTATATTATATCTTTTGCCAACTTTTTTTTTTAATCTGTATCTATTTTTTAATAAACAATTTATTAGAAAAAAGTTTGAAAAAAGTTTTTGTATCTGTGAAAAAGCACTAACCAAACAAACCCTAAGAATTATTTGTGATTTCCAAACCCAAAGAGGATGGTTCCTTCTAGCTTGAGATTTATGATGTTCTCATATCAGCGCTTTCCTCTTACCCCAAAACTGGTATCCTCTTAAATTTATTAAAAATTCGAGACTAATTTTGTTCTAAGAGTTTCATGGTTACCTTTGTTTTTAGTGATAGCTGTTAAATGTGTTTGAATGAGGATGATTTATGGATGTTTTATGTGATTGGAAGCTGCTTTGGGAGTGTTAAGCATGCTGGAGGCTGCAATTTGCATTTGACAGGACAGTAATTAGTGCAGGGAACAAACACGATTACAAGCATACGAGAGAGTTGTTCTTTGGCCATTTAGTTGATAGAAGTATGCATTTGTCATGGGATGTTTCAAAACTTAAAACCCACATACAACTCAGTGCTAAAAGAATCAAATCATGCTTTTTCCATACAAAATCATGAGTGGCATGCTGGCATAGTTATGAGAAGTATTACTTGACAAGAAGTAATAAGATATCCATGACCGCATATGCATTTTTATATGACATAAACAAAGAAAGATATCAACATCATTGACTCGTAAAGAAGCCTTTTAGAAAGAAATTGTTCTACTTAGGAATTAATCTCCATAATTTGATAAAGTTTGCTGTAGTCATATGGTTTGGCCTTATAGTATGGCCATCCAATATCTGTATCTCACCTTCACCTTAGATTGTTTGAGGTGGTTTGGAAGAATGTAGCTCCCATTTGGCTACTGGTTCTGCATGTGGCTTAATACAACATTGGCAAGTGGTTTCATTGATCTCAAATTTTCTGGAGATGTCAAAACACCCCAGTATTTTGGCAGTCCAATTAACCATTTGAGACACCCCTTCCTGAAGTATGCCAGGCTTATTTTGGTGGTCTCTGGGCCCCTTCATGTGACTACCCCAAGTGTTAAATTATTTGTAGGATTTTGATTATTCTAATGTAATGTATTATTTCTTTTATTTATGGTGGTATTTGATGATTGAAACCAATATTGTTAGGTGGTCTCTTTGAAAATCTGCAAACTAAAATCATGCAAATTGGATGGAATAATAGATGATATTTGATTGTGCATTAAAAACAATACTAGTTCACTTGTGCATCAGTCATCCAGAAAAGGGAGAAAGTATCTGCATGCACTTTTTGAAGTGCTTTTGATGCCTGTTGTACCAAGAATTCTGGGGCTTAAATATGTTTTGACTGAATTTTGTTTTGCACCTTGTTGCTTAATGTGTCATCTCTATTCATGAATCATGATGTTGCTTGCTGACTCATGCAGAAAAGTCTGAACAGTTAGACTGGGACACACGCCTGAATATTATTGTGGGAGCAGCCAAAGGATTAGCTTACTTGCATCATGATTGTTCCCCTAGAATTATACATCGTGATATAAAGGCAAGCAACATTTTGCTGGATGGTAATTTGGAAGCTCGGGTGTCTGATTTTGGTCTGGCTAAACTGCTGGAGGATGAAGAATCTCACATCACAACGATTGTTGCTGGAACATTTGGTTATCTAGCACCAGGTTACCGATTCAATATTATGCTCTCATGAATGGAGTGGTTTTGATATGCCTAGGATCTTATATCTGTTACTCAAATTAAAATTTTTTTATCAAAAACACAAGTAATAATGATGCGAGTGTTTTTTATGAGTGATCGTTTTTGGCTCATGGTACATACTTATTTATGAAAGCAAGTGCCTTTTCTGGTAAGCAGTTCAAGTAAAGTTTAAAATCAGTGGCTACAGAGCTGAGAAACATTGGTTGGTTTTAGTCTCTTGGCCTTTTCTTCTTGTTTTGATTAGGATCATTGTGGACTTTGAGAGTGATCTGTGCTGAGAAAATGGATTGTTTCTCTCAGTAGTGAGCTGATTTAGGCTTCTACAGGCCCTGACGCTTTTGATGTAAATATTACTTTGTTTTCACCCTATGCATGACTGGGGGATTTGACCTGCCCCCACAAAAAATAATGGTTTTTCGTTCTGTTCTTCTTCTTCTTTGTTCGTTTACGAGGAATTTGTTATCACCTGATCATGCTGTCATAGACGATATTGATTTCCAGTCTTGTTGCTATTGAAACTTAAGGTGCCCACTTAGCAACTTCATTTCTATTTTCTCCATGTGTGAGAAAACAAATCTTTCATCTAAAATGTGCACTCTTAGATTTTGGCACATGTCTCTGTTCAGTACCTTCTACAAATGATTGATCCCTTTTGTGCCAATTTTTTTCATGTTTTGGATTTTTGCACGATTGATCTCTGGTGTACTGTTCCTTCTGTGATTGATTGCTTTCTTTAAGATTGCTTTCTTTAATCTCCAAGTCAAGGCAAATCTTTTTGAGGCATTATGAAATTTTCATATAACAATTGGCATTTTCAAGTTCCAGCACGATTGATCTCTTGTTTCCTTGATGTTCTCAAAGGTTAAAATCAAGCAAAAAGAAAAAGGAAGCTTAATGGGTGGTTAAGAGCTTGTTAAGACTAGTACCTCAACCATCTGATCTAAAAACTTAAGCTTATAGTTATAGTGTGAGCTTTTATATTTATTTTATGATACTTTTCCTCTCTTGTGGGTTGGACTTTTTCTTTTTGATTGATGCCATTAGGTGGATAATTTTAATTTAATAGGGTTATAACGAGTGTGCAAGGATTCGAACTCTTGATTCCCTGTTTTGATACCATATTAAGACTACCGTTACAACTATTTGATCTAAAAGTCTAAGCTTATAGATATGGTACGGGTTTTTATATTTATTATATAACAACTAATTGGGATCTTGAGCTGTCTTCACCAGTAATACTTAAGAGAAACTGTCATGACTTTTCCTGTTGGATCAATTACAGTTGTTCATGACTAGTATACCTATAAGTTGGGGGGAACGCAAGCTATATTCCTTTGTTCTTCATGAAAGATATCAGCTCCTCAAGTAAACAAAAGTTACATCCACATTTTTTTGGATAAAAACATGCAAGAAACTTAATTTTCCATGTTTGACTAAAGCTGTGAAGGACATTGCTGGTACAGGCTATTCTGTCATGTGCCTCTCCATGTTATAGAATATAATCATGAGTCACCTATACTGATTGACTTATAATTTGGTTGCAGAGTACATGCAAAGTGGCAGAGCAACCGAGAAAACTGATGTCTATAGTTTTGGGGTTTTAGTACTAGAGGTGCTGAGTGGAAAGCGACCTACTGACGCTACATTCATAGAGAAAGGTGTCAATATCGTGGGCTGGGTATGTATTTCCGGCTCTGGTTCTCTTAATCACTTGATTAGATATTGAAGCCAACTTATGTCTACTTATGGGTAGATATCTCTGTGATACTGGTAATTATGGTTTGGTATATATATGTTGATTGACTAAAGGATTAGCATTATTTTTCATGCAAAATTTGCATACATGTAACTTGGGGAAAAAATCATCAGGGAGTTAGTGTATTTTGAAATTTACCGGAGATACAATAAGATTTGAGGGAAGAATTTAGGTTTCATTTGCTGTGAAGAAGTTAGCATTGTATTTTTTTTAATGACTTGTTGTGTCCTAGGTATATCTCTTGATTGCAGTGAAATCTGTCTGCATGTATCCCAGAAACTCTTGCAACAAATTTCTGAGTCTTTTCTTGAGCAAAGTTATTACTCAGGTGTCCCTCTGTTGAAAGGAAGTTCAAGAAACTTTCCTAATGGTAAGGGTAGATTCTTATCCCCTAAGAGAAGCAAGGTTGGAAACATTGAAGTTACAGGGGAAGTTATAGGGACTGTGTGCCACCAGGCTTGGATCTTTTTTATTGCCTCAGTTGTGCCATGCCATGTGCACCATCTGAAATTATTCATGTATATATGCAAGTTCATCTATCCTTTTCTTTGCAGTTAAACCTTCTTGTGGCAGAAAATAGACAGCGGGAGATTGTTGATTTGCAGTGTGAAGGTGTGCAGACAGAAAATCTTGATTCTCTGCTCAGTATTGCAAGCCAATGTGTTTCTTCTAGCCCCGAGGATAGACCGTCCATGCACAGGGTGGTCCAGTTACTTGAATCTGAGGTTATGACCCCATGCCCAAGTGATTTATATGATTCAAACTCTGAGTAACACCCTCAGAGGGAAGAGGTAGATTTTAATTTGTGTCAGGTGACTAGGGAAGTTAGGAAGAGACTAGCAGATGGAAGCGGGGCAACCCATGGCTCATTTGCAATTTCCTTATTCATTCGTTTCCCACGTGAAGTGATGACCAGAGACTTGCTCAGCTGCTTATTCTCGATTTATCTGAGCCTTTAGTTAAGCCTCGAGAAGCAGATTTGACCTTTGCTTTGAGAAACCCCGTTTGGCAGGAATGGAGCAAGAGCTTTTCTTTCTCCATGCACAGGACCAAGCTTGCGGTACGATTTGTGTATTTATTATTTTTCGTCTTTTCTCTTATCAATTTTTGCACGCTTTCTTTCGCATTTATTTTTGTTTTAAGTGTATATGGTGTACAAATTTCAATTCGGCTGAACGGTTAGATGGATTCTTGTTTATCTTGTTTTTGGTAAAACATGGATAATCATCCAAGCCAATTTGTTTGATTGATGTGAATATCATGTGTGAAATTAAAAATATCGAACTGTTTATTGCAGTCGGTTAAACTCATTCCACTGAGCCTTGGAAAGCATGCTAGTTAGTCTTTCATAAAATTTATATTTAGCTCGGGCAGCTCTTTTCATCTATTTTTTAGTCTAAACTTAATAAGGGATGCTGGTTCTTGGCTTCTGAAGTCAACATGACAATGGAACTGTAAATCTGTTGGAAGTCTTCACACTGCACATCAGATTTTGAAGGGTTTAAAAATCTGTGAAATATGGAAGATTTTTTTAGAACGTGTGAAAGGTGCATGCTTTTTCGTGGCAAGATTAAATCTTCGGTGAACTAATATGTGACATGCAGGTTTCAATGTAACCTTAAGGATGCCATGGATTTCATTAATAATGAAAAGCAGTTCATGGGTAAAAATTAAGACTGTCGCCTCTCATGGAAAGAATAATTTGAATTTCGATCGACAATATTTAAATAGACACAAATTCAGAGGTGTTTGAAAATTGAAATTTTTGTAAGTGCAGTCTCTAATTTGGAAGTTTCACACTCATTTTCGTACTGTTCTCGAATTATAAGTTACTGAGTCTTCTTTCAGTACTTTTGATAAAGCGGTCTTCAGAGTGTACTTGGATTAATGCACATGCACTATTATGACATGGGTTAGCGCCTTGCGATATCTTATTCTCGTATCAACAAATTAGTAATGAAACAAAGAAGGAGGATTTGGTAACTTAAAATTTGGAGAGCTCAATTAAGATCTTAAAGTGACAGAAACATGCCAAACTAATTAATCCTTTTTCTTTTTTTTTTTTTTTTTGAAAATATATAGCTTCCACGCTACTTAGTAATTTCCAAGTTTCCAAAATTACATTTTGAAGCAAAGCCCATTAGATTCGTCCTCCTCTATGACATTGACTGTAGTATGCAAGTCATCTTTACACCCTTCTTGGTCTCTGTCTCCCAAGCATGTTTTTGGAAACGCTCAATGCTCTTGGCTAAACTGCGATTCCTATAGAATGAGCACATACTCCCTCTAGTTGCCTTATGAAAGTGAAATGGGATATCCATTAAGCATGAGATGTAGGGTCGATTTCCTTAACCTCATTAAGTTTTGCCCTTGTAAAATTTTCCAGAAGAATACATTCATTAGGCATGGAACCGAACCTATCTGTTAGAACATGATCGATCAAGATCATTATCTAATCTAATTGACTCCATTTGCGGTTCTCTTCAAATCGATCATAAGCAGGTCTAGTTCTTAAGAACAATAGAAAGCTACAAGCTAGTCCTAGGATAGATACGCAACCCCACCATACAAAGGTCAAGAAATAGCAATTCTTCCCCATGCACACTACTGAATCTATACTGAGAGTACCCAAAATCCTTAAAAAGGAGCCAGTGTTGGAGCGGTTTGCATTTGTATCATACACGATTGCAGCAAGAACACCGTAAAAGAGTGATCCGATAGGGATGTTTGTAATAAGAATGTTGTGGTTGACACCTATATTGTTAGGTCCGAAAAGTTCAGATGTAATTGAGACAGCTGCTGCAAATATGAACCCAGAACTTAGTCCAATCAGTGAAGTGCTAACTTGCAATGCCATTCCATTGTCTGAAGTGACGAGAAGGAAGAAGGCAATTGGCGTTGGCATAAGAGCAAGGGTAAGCCACCCTGTCCTAGCAAAATACACCTTCCTAAACAGAACAGAAGGACAACAACATTATATGGTTTGTATTAGTAAAGAATTCTCATTTTGCAATCCTAAGTGGAAGCTTAAAATTGGTATGTTCACTTGTAAAATACTACATTTGAACTCGAGGAGTTTGTATGGTTTTTTTATAATCATCTTTGCTTTGGTAAGTTGAAAATTTTGACAATTTGTTTTCACAAATCCAGAAAACTCATCATTTTTTAAGCTAACACAGGATATTTCGTCAATGTCATTCTTCGCCCCATTATATTTCGATTCTAGACAACAAAGGATAATAATCTTTAGCAACTTCATGAAACCAAGTTGAAAGTAGAAGTACTTACGTCCGAATGTAGTCTGGAGCAGCTGAGAGTAACCGGCCAAAGAATGAGAATGATGAATAAAGCGTAATAAGCATTGTCGTTCTTGAACCTTGCCCTCGAGACTGAGCAATTTGCCCGAGATTATTACTATATACAAGACCAATAGTTCCCCCACAAAAATATGCCACATAATACAGCCAGAAATCCAACCTATGCACAAGCAGTCTCGCGCTATGTTCTTCCCCGAGCATAGCCAATTGGTTTTTCCCCACAACAGTGTCAATGCATCCCTCTTTTTCTCCTGTCTTATGCCTAGTTAGACCATAAAAAGAACCCTTTTCACTTATTAGATGTGTCAAACCAGATTCATGAATACTAGCCTCACGATTGATCAATTCCTTATGAAGCTCAAGATCGTCATCATCAACTAGTATAAAGCCGGATCCCTCTAGGCGGAAACTAGAATGAACTGTGTGATAGAACCAGTGCCGAGCATAGATAATTCCTGGGATGCACAACGGGAATACAAGCAAAAATAGTGCCCCTCCTAATAGTAAACGAGCTAAAGCTGCATCGGATGAAGATTGAGCCAAAAGAAGATATATGCCTGTTATCACTGCTAGAATGTTGAGGATTATAAAGATGACAGAGTCACGACGCACTCCACCTGGTGGGAGGGGGTCTAGAAAAGGTTGACGAAGGATAGGTATAAGTACAACTAGGGAAGTAATTAAGGGCACAACTGCGTTAAGAAGGAGATATAGATCGCTCGAGAAAGGATTAATTGCGTTTGCAATGAGAGTGTATAAGGCTGCACTCACACCATTAAAGCTAACCGTGAGGGATAAAGCTAAGGGGCGGTTAGTCGGGAAGTTTCGAATGCAGAGTACAAAACATACGGTGTTGAACCAGCAGATACTACAACCAGCCAACAAGCACAGAAGAAATACCTGCCACATAAGTTAAATAACACATGAGACTTTTGTGTAAAATTACATGAATCATGTCAGTTTCTTCAAGATTATTCACTAAGGTTGAAGTAAACAACAATTCACATTTCACATACTAGGAAACATGTGAGGATGCATCCTTAAAAAATGAGAGGAGAAAAATCCATGATGTTGCTTCGTCCCCATTTACATGCATTCAAAAATCAAAATTCATGAGCTGCCAGATCATTTGAGTGTTGATTAAAACGAAACGTGAAAACAAAAGCTTGTGGCGTGCTAGGTATTGTCCTTAAGGATAATTCACATCCCTAGGATTCAACAAGCCTTATAGAAAAACTAAGCAACAAGAATATCAAAACAGAAGGAACGGATAAGTGTAACTGGTCAGATTAAAATATCATTTTAAAATTAAATATCACAACGGATGGATAAAATAATTTGAAAGTGGCTGAAATATAGGATTAGTGGAGATTTTTTAAAATTAAATATCACAACGGATAGATAAGATAATCTAAAAGTGGCCGAAATATAGGAGTAGTGGAGACAGAAAAACAGATACTATGGTAACTGATTTCCTTTGGACCAGGCCAAGAATATGACTACACAGGCACACCTGGGGAAGTGCAAATCCACGAATATACACCTTTGAGCAAGCAAACCCATACCTTTCTACCAACTTTTTACAAGCCCATAAAGAGAAAAAAGGTAATAAACAAGAACAAGAAACATGATCTAAGCAATATGAGACATAATCCTTTTGAAATATATGTATATATACTACGACACACAACATTGAGTCCTGGCATGATCCGATGATTCAAATGCCTCAAATCGAAACAAGGAAACAATGAAAAGTTACAAACACACTGAGAAATTTACCCATATCGCATGCATGGAATTGGATCCAATGCTTATGAAATACCAAACATTCAAAATTTATCATCAAGCTGCGTTTTCTAACTTTAAGAAGATACATGGGCCAAAATCTGATATCAAATAGAATAATGATTATTATAGGACAAATATTAGTTTTAGAAAGAACAAAATCTTAACTGATAGGATTAGAATACCACTCATATTTTATGTCATTTTCGGCCTCCTTTATTAACACTAGAACAAATTTAATACTGTTGTAGATATATTTTTATTAATCAAGCTTGACGGCATAAGATCTTCTTGATGACTCATCACAATCGTCAAAAATATTACGAATAAGTTAAGAAAATAACATTTTTGACAACTCATGACAACTCAAACTGGAAATCCTTACTAATTAGCCACTAATTTATATTTTAGTATGACTCGTTCTTACCTTCTTTACATTATTATATAACGAAATACTTTCATCCTTTCTTGTGAGTATAATTTCGATTTTTTTTTTTAATTCCATTTTAAGAACCACCAAAATATTTTGTCACTCATGCATGGATATGCAGCTGACAATGGAAAATATTTAAAAAAAAAACCAATAGGCAATAGTATATTAATTTATTAAATTCAATGTTTGTCCGCAAGATGTCCACTCATATGACGTGTGACAAGGACAGTGCACATGTCGGTCTCTTTATTATTTTCGAAAGTGAAAATGTCCTAGCCACAGAAAAATTTAAAAGTAGAGGAGGAGACTATTGAAATTTGAAAAAGTAGCATAGTAACTGAAAATAAATTGAAATTACTCAGAATTAAACTAACAAAATATATATTTTCATAAATAGTGTATAAAGAAATGTGAAAAGAACCGGAAAATATGGATGTGTACTGCCATGAATTTAGCCACTACAGCAAAAGCAAAGTTGATCCCAGGAGCCGCAAAACTCGTTGCAATGGAGTTAATGGCAGGAAGCAGAATCTCTGCAAGGGAAAGGGGTTGGAGCAAAAGCGTCCCTCTAAAATTAATTTTTGTGACAAATCTAAAGAAGTATAAATCAACAACGGAAAAAAAAAAAAAAAAAGCCAAAAAAGTGAAATAAAAGGTAAATATAATTACATTACAATCATCATCATCAAGCCAACAGAAAGATACTGAAAAGGTCATACTCATACCATTAAAATTATAAAAAAAAAAAAAGAAAGATGAAGAATTCAACTCGTTGAGAAGAGAAATAAAGTGATGATGGTTGCCACCTACCAGTATATAAGGGAGAAAAATAACTTCAGTAATGAGAAGCCATTGGAGGCCATAACCGATGAGCCCCATGAAAGCAGACATGAACAGTACCACCGACAAGGGAAAATACATAAGAGCCAATCCTGAAGACCACCCAAACAGCTTCCCTAGATCAGAAGCCACTGCTAAATAATTCAATTGGACCTGAGATACCTCCAACTCCGATTTCAATCTCGACGAATATGCCGAGAAGTCGAAATTCGTCCCTGTAAATGCCTGAATCCATATTGTTGCCACCAGTATCATCCATTTACGTGACTGTCCGGCCATAATAATAATAATCCTACCAACGTAAAACCTTGGATTTTTTTTTTCTTTCACAACAAATTTTGAAGGGAAACTTGTTTTGCACTTTTTTTTTTTTTTAAGTTGATCTTGGGATCGTCTTCATGAAGTCTCATTTACATTTATATATGGTTGGTTATGTTCAGTAGGAGAATTCTTCTTGTTTTTGTCTTCTTACTTCAAACGGTTTGCTAATCGTCATATACAGGGCACTGCTAAAGGTTAAAATAAAAATAAAAATAGTAATAAAAATTTTCACATATTATAATTACCCATTATACACTAATAATAATATTATTATTAATAAACGGATCAGGGGGAGATTTGCAATCATCTGATTTATTCACTTGTTTATTTTTTCCTCCCATTTATTGCCCACAGTATAGGGTATACCTTAAACGAATGGCCATGGAGGTAGCTTAACATGAATGTTTACGCCTGGCATCATATGTGGTGAAATGGTAACATAATGGAAAGAGACAATATGACATGATATGATGATGATGGGCATCATTAGTCGTAGTAGAGACTAGAGAGTGCTAGAATATTTTAGCCAGAAGAAAAAAAAAAGGATGGACTACTAGAAGAAGAGGAATCGAATGGCGCCAATGATAAAAATAGCCATGGACTCACGGTTTGAAATTCATGTAGACAGGATTTCCGATGGCAGCAGACCATGGGGTCCATAATTTCAAAAAGAGAGCAGCCACGGCCACTTGGTTTACATTTCCTAACATTTTTCATTTGTCATCTTTTGATTAAAAAAAAAAACTACACAAACGAGTGGTCATTTCTTAAATGACATAATAATACTATATCCTAGAAGGGGCTTCTAATGTTCTAAACAAACAAACAGAAAAAAAAAAATCATCTATTATAGTTAGGGTGTTTTATTAAATAAAATAAAATAATAAAATGTGGTTATTTTATCATTCGTTTTGTGGTTCATAATTTGTTTTGTACCACATCATAACTTATTTGATTAAGGTATGATTTAAAAGATTGAATTAAGCCAATTGCAATTCAGTTGAACTGCTAATGAAATTGCTTTTTTACTTAAAAAAAAAATGAGAGAAAGAAAGGAGAAATAGTGTTGAATAGTTGCTTTCCCCTTTATTTCATATTACTAGCATGGAGTATCTTGTATAGAAATTATATACTTGATGTTAAATAGATACCTAAGAAGTGAGATTAGATATAGTCAATAGTACAAACTTTAGTATTTTTTTCATGGACTTACAACTTTATCTTACAATATTTTCATGCCAACTAAAATTTTTGACTTTAAGGTAGTGTTTGGTCGTATAGCTTTCGATATTACTCGGTCGAACAATATCATTGTACTATGTTGATTTATAAAATATAGTTGGTGTCAGATAGAACTCTTTTCACAGTATTAGATGGATCTAAAATTTTTATCTTTATATTTAGTGGGACAAAAATATTCAAACTATACAAAAATAAAATCTTTAATAGTGATACCAAAATATTGTGACAATTACTATATCATTTTTAACACTTTAATCTTACTACCACTATCACCATTGCTAGCATCGTCATAATTGTTATTGCCATTACCGCCTCCACCATTGCCATTACCAGTGAACACCTCTGCTACCATCATCGCTACAAATACAACACTAATAGCAAGTTTCCATCATGATCACTACAAATTACTATTAAATTGTCACCACTACCATTCATTATAATATTTGTGTATTATAATACAAAGCTATAATTATCAAAATATAATATTTTGTACTGTGCTTATATATATATATATATATATATATCCAACAATGGAAAATACAATAATTCATATCCAGTATCGTGCATACAAAATATTGTACAAGAGAACTGTGTTGTCTAATATTCTTTGTACTGGACTATCCATTTCTTCTTGTCTTATTTAGTTTTTACAATTAAACGCTACCTAAGTTTTGTAGCCGATTGTAGTATTATGGATTGTGGATTAGAATCACATTACAAAACAAGGAGTAACAAGAAAATTAATTATTATTTAAATATTTTAATTTTAATTCTCTTTAATTCATCAACATGAAATGTCTTTGATTGGAGAGTTTATTGGAAAATTTAATTAAAAAGTTGAGTTTGTTTAAGGAAACTAACTTTGAGGAGAAGATTAATTTTGTCTTTGTAAATTAAACTCTCTATTATTCATGGTGGAAAAATTCTTTTAATGAATTAAATTAATCGTGTTGTAATATCAATTAACTTACTTCAATCCCTCTTAAAATCAATTGGTTGTGCTGTAATTTCCAATTAATTGTTTTTGAAAGCCTACTTGTAATCTTAATCATGTTATCATATAATTAAGAGTATGTGTAACACCCTAACCTGAGGCGTTATTAGCTCGCCACTTGTCACTACTATAGATTGACACGTAAAGGCTATAATTTCTAATCCACCAATATATGTAACTTAAATATCACCAATAACTCTCAAACAAACGATACTCACAAAACAAAATGTCCTCAATTCTTCTAAAAAATAAACTAAATAATTTAACTTTAAGGAAATAACATAATCTCCAATATAAAAATAAACTAATCATAAAAATATTTTTTTTCTTTCCTGCAATCACTAGATCCAAAATCACTAATTTCAACTATCGATAAAAGGATCAAATCCACTATCGCTTTCCCCATAGTCCATGAATACGTCGTATCCCGTCAAATCATAAATAATAGAATCCTCACATGTACTTGTGAGAAAAAGAAGGATTGAGCGAAAACGCCCAATACGCCAAACCGAAAACAAATACGCATGAACATGCCAACATATATCACATACATTCTTAAAACTAATGCAACAACCACAATTTATTATCTTTAATTTAGCCAAGCAACCAACACAGTTTAGAACTATTTGCAATTGGTCTTAAATCCGGAGTAACTCATGACCCTGATGAAAACCATAGTATAAATTAGTATACATATATATTTGTGTTCTACAATTAAGCTAGTAACGACTCCTAATCTACTAGAATCATCTCCAGGTGCGGCTCCAATCGGGACAACGCGACACAAGGATCATCAGGTTGCCAGCGTTAATATCACCCTCCACCATGGTTTCTCTCTACATTGAGTTCTATATTAACCGCAACCACGCACAACCAACACTCGATTCAATTAAATTCAAATATAAATGAGTGAGATTTAACAACTAATCCTACAAGCACAACCATATAAGCATGGTAAGGTTGTATCTGGATTCGCTTTCCACAACTTCAATATCACCAGTCCTTTACCACATATATAAACCCTAATTCACCAAAACCTGAATACAACATACATCAATTCAAAATCCAATTTCACATTCATGTTTAAACCCTAAACCTAAAATCTACAATATCAAAACATAAGATTTTTCATATTAGATCTACACACCTATCTTCTAAGATCACCAAACAACGAGACCCTAGAGCGTTAATTTCTCCAAATTCCTCAAAAACCCTAAAATCCTCAATCAGAAATAGCACAACGATCAGACAAGATGCCATCTCTTAACATGACAAAGATTGAAAGGATTCAATATTTACCTAGAACTTTAGATCTCACACCGTCTTGACTGTAGAACCAAGATCTCTAAAGCAACACCATTGATATAAAGAAACCCTAATTCCCACGATTTCCTGCTCACCATTGTTTATGCATTCACAGTTCATCTTCAACAATATATATGATTCAAATTCTCTTAACAACTTAAGATCTATGAATTATAGTTTCGGATTGAGTCTTACCTTCTTCAATTAATTGTAGATATGAAATCTTCAATTTCCACACTTAAGGTTTTCCTTCAATTTCCACTAAAGATCAATTCTCTTCACCAAACAACAACATAATCTTAGAAAGAAAACATCCTAAAATGAACTAAAGGATTTGGAGAGGTTACTTACCTAATTCCCTGATGAAATCCACCTTGGAGAGTGTTTGCTAGGGTTTCTGTATGTTTAAGAGAGGTTATGATGGTTATGACTGAGTTTAGGACGTATTTATAGAGTTAAATCTTGAAGGGATATAGGTTGGATGCGTAGCAAACAATGTTGGTGGCTTAAAACTCTCGGGTCGCACAAAATCATCCAAGGCCGCCACTTAGGCCGGTGTAGGGCCAAATTCCCAATTCGCACGATTTCCCTCCGAAGCTCTAAGCTGGCGTTTAGGCCGTCGTCCATTGTATTTAAGCTAGCAGCTTATATGCAGGCTTACTCCAAAATTTGTCCATTCATTCGCACGGAATATCCTCGGGTCCAAATTCATCTAAGGTTTTGACTGAGGAATGGTGTGACAAATTTGTAGGCTAAGGGTCTATCTATAGAGGTATATTACTTAGGAAAAACGCTAGGTTCATGTCTAATTTAAGCAGCCAAAAATCCGTTCTTAATCAAGTTTTTGCCATGTGAACACAATACAATTACATTTAAACTTTGACCATAAGACCTTCTTATTTAATATCCTTTGACACTTTGATCCTTCTTAATAATCCTTTTATATACTTTAGGGTTGACCATAAAACCCTCTTATTTTATATCAAATAACACACTTGCCCTTCTTTATAATTTATTTATCTTTATATTACAGTATGAAATCTCATTTTGTTGCTATAGTCATATGTAAACATAATACATCCATATCCTTTTTCTTTTCCAGTGCAATTCATTGAAAAATTATAGAAATACAAAACATAAAAATCTAACTATACCAAATGTTATATTTTCCAAAGAATTACATAGTTGCTGCTTGCTCGAATCCGATAGGGACTGGACTTATAAATGATGGGCCTGAATCACAACTAGTAAGGAAGTTTGCAAAATAGAAAACTCATTAGTGGCGTACTGGACATGGGCCCAACGTAGCTACTTCGATGCTTAAGTCAATATTTTCCACGACAAGCCCATAGATTGAATGAATATGAATGGATTAGTAGGATATTACCTTAATCTGGAATGGACTGTGAATATTTATAGAAGACTAACTTGGTGGTATTGCTAGTAGTGGATAAGTAGGTGAGTGGTCAAGTGGTTGGCTTGTTACAATCGTAGTGGGTTTAGTGGTGATTATGGAGAAGTGTCACAACATCGTTTTATGTGAAGCGATCCCGATTGAGCCATAGATGCCTATTGAGAAGCACTTTGAGACTGACTAAGCATTGCATTTGGGTCGGTATCGAGGTCAGCTTATTATTAGTGAAACGGGGCCTAGGGCCAAGGTTATTAGCCCGACCCAGTAGAATGGTGGGCTCAACTGGGGTAGAAGAGGAATAAACCATAAATAGTAATGTAGCTCTAATACTAATAGAAGAGGAATTATATGGATGTACGTGAACTATAAAATAGTCACGGTTTGAAATTCATGAAGATAAGATTTCTGATGGTAGATCATGGGTCTATAGCTTCAAAAAGAGAATAACTACGACCCTCTTGGTTTACATTTCCTAACATTTTTCATTTGTCTTCTTTTGATCAAAGAACTTCAAATGATTGTGCATTTCTTAAACAAAATAATACTACTGTAAACCCCTAGATCTTATGATAGTCTCATGAGTAATTCGTTGAATCGAAATTCAAATAGGAACCTTAAAAGCTAACTTAGGTCAAATGTAAGTTCTAGAGATCCTAGATCTGACAAAACCACCCCTGAAACCCTAAAAAAATAAAAATGAGATAACCTTGGTTTATAGTTCAAAAAAATAACTTATATACTAAAAAGATCAGAGTTGTCAAAAACTCTATAGTTTCAGACTTGAACAGGATTAGTCTCTAAATCAGGGTATCGACATGCAAAACAAGGCAAATTATTCCTACAAACAATCTAGACCCGTAATGCAATAAGAATTCGTAAAAATATTAGATACAATCTTTATGGCCTTTTAAAACATTAGAAATAGATTATTTACGCGTATTTTTGTTACTACTAGTAATTAAATTGTCTTGTTTATTGTTTAATCACTATTCTTTACTATTCATTACTATTAATCTATCTCTACTTTTTTTTACAACTTACACACCCATTTCTTACATTTACATTTCTAATATTACTTTTTACATAACTTTTTCTTGCACTTTACTTACTTTTCTGTTCTAAATTTAATTTTAAACACTCTCTCCCTCCTCACTCATGGCCAGTGCCCCCCCCCTGCCGCACCCCCCCCCCCCCCCCCCCCCCCCCCCCCCCCCCCCCCCCCCCCCCCTATCCTCTATTTCTTTTTTTTTTCATTTAATTAACACTAATTTTTTAATTAACACTAATTTTCCTCCTCAAAACTCTATAAAACCTTTTCCCTCCTTCAGTCTTTACACACACTTTCTAAAACATAACAAAACTCTTACGAAATTTATTCTTAAACACTCTCCTCTCCCTTTCTCAAGTTTACTCCACACACACACACACACACACTACACACATTCCCTTGGCTCTCTCAAATTTTTCTTCTTTTGTCGACTATCTTAGGTAAACTCTAAAACCATTCTCATATATTATGTTACATAACATAAATAATATGTATATTATGTTTCCATATAAAATCCCCATGATGCATATACTAGGGAATGGAAACATAGAAATAATATATTGTTCATGTTATGTTTAAATTCATGCTCATAATTATGTTTATGATGAGTTCTTGTTTCTAATATTAACTTTCTATATAATAATATGTATATAGGTATGTATATTTCTTAGAGTATAAATACTCACTAATCTAACTTCTCATTTAATGCTTTCATTTTATGCTCATTCTCTATTTCATGCTAATAAACAAGACTAGTCAATTTCTAGTCTTAGACTTATCAAATTTCAAGTCAAAACAAAAGGAGACTTTTCCATTTCTAAGTCCATGGCAGCTTTGAATATGATCTAAGACTCCCACAGTTTCTTATTGCTTATCTTGTTTTATTTATGAGACTGGAGGTATTCAAGTCTCAGGAAGCCTTGAAATTAAAGCTAAGATTCTCATGATTTTCCTATTATTTGATTTTATTTAAGAGACTGGAGTTATACAAGTCTCTGGAAGCTTTGATAAAGCCTAAGACTTGTTTTATGCTTTCTTTATTTTATTTATCATAGTGACTGGTGATAAAATTCAAGTCCCAGGAAAGTTTTGATAACAAGCCAAGACTCCTATAATTTTCATATATGTCCCTTCATTGTAGATATAATTTTCCTAAATTTAGCTTTATAACATAATAATTCCTAGAGTCTTGCTCATTCTTAGTGATGTTGTTATTATGCCAAAAATGAAATCTTTCCAAACTATAAAAGTTGTTGATAACATGATAAGGTAGTTTAATAACCAAAACATTCGTGTCATATAAAACGTTGCAGCATTATTATTTCATGATGAGGCCATGAATTATGTGTATTCTTAGTTTTAAAGTTACTTGTCTTTGTCGATCTAGTCAGTGTCCCATGGTCACTTAAGGCTTCTATTAATGTTTTGTGTATTTGTAATAGCAACAACAAAGATGCTGCTGATTATGTTGGCTTGCATGCTAACCGGTTAGTCCATTAACTTTACTCATTTAACCTACTTAGACATCTTTTGAGTTAAAAGAGGGGATTAGTTTGACTCATTTAACCTCGTTAAATCCATTTATGCTAATCAAATAAAAAAAATTAAGTATTATAGGGCTTTATAACTTGAATTACGATTAGAATCATAACTGGAAATGATTTTGTGCAGCCATGATATAAGAGTCACATGGTAGAACATACTGTTGCACTGTTGTGAAGATTCAATAAGACAAATCACACCAGGAAAAATATTAGTTTCCTTTTTTTTTTTTCAAAGGTTGGTTCTCAAACTTTTATCTTTTTATTTTTTTACGAGTGGGCCAAACGGGCCAGCTAGCCCATTACGAGTAAGCTCGCTTTGATTTTTAGATTAAATGATTTGAGTAAAATTATCCCGTTTTTAAATGGGATGAAAAAGGTCCACCTTAATCCATTTTTAAAATGGATTAAACAGGCCAATCCGTGGGGCATGATCCATTTGCCCAGCTCTAATTGTGGGTGGAAAAAGCCTACATAAGTACCATATGTGAGTAAAAAAGTATTTAAGGTAGCCCTCGTAGGTACTCAAACATTTAAGTTGATGAAGGCCTCTAGAGAATTGAAAATATATAAATAACAGATAGGGAGCATATGAGAGAGTATAGTTATCTCAATTATGTAAATTGAGAGTCCTAGTCGTTGTACATGTGCACTTGAAAGGTTTGAAACAGGAGAGAGCCCCCTACCCAATATACAATAGGGGAATTTATAGGAAGAGGAGAACGGGATTATAATAAAAGCTAGGGTTTGGAGGCCTACTTGAGAAAACACCATCAGTAGAAACATCTTTTTTTAATTAATGTTATACATATGTGTAATTGCACCTTTGATTGCACAATAACTCATATTCAAAAGGATATTTGATAGTGCTGCTGTCATGAGAGAAATTGTAAAATCCTTATATTCATGTCAATTTACTCTTTTAACTCTACTTGCTAGTTCATGTTCAAATTTCTTTTGTTTTTTTTTTTTTTTTTGTTTTTGTCTACTTTTCGTTTAAACTACCACTATTAGACATGTTTTATGTATTACATTTATTTTGCTTTTTATATTTTGATGGTTAAGTTTTAATTAATGTATACTTCATAATGGAAAGACAAAAGGTTTATTATTCTTACAAAGTGTACAGTGCACTCTTATAATTTTTATTAGGATTTTTTTTTTTTTTTTTTTTTTTTTTTTTTTGCATCTCTTAAGTTTTAGAAAATGTCAGCGTTGCAGTCATTTAACAAATTCCTTTTACAAATATAATATGTAATATAATTATAATAATAAATGAAAATTTTTGCTTTGGCTTAACCGAAATAAATCTGCCTTCTTTCCCAGCCTATATGATCCTACAGTCATCCTTGTTAGAATTCGACTTCAATACACGTTTTAAACAATTTAGAACTTAAATATATTTTTAAATATTAAAATATATTAAACTGTTCCATCTATCGGTTATCATTATGTTATTAGTGATTTTAGAAATAGGTTTGAACAGTAATACACATTTTAAAAGATCAAGAACTTAAATAAAATTTTAAATATTGAAATATATGAAACTATTTCATCTATTGATTATCTAGACTTCGGCACTAGAACAAACCGGTACGAACCCGTTGGATCATAAATCGAGCCAAGAGCAACCCAAAAGTGGCCCAGCTTTGCCTAGGAGGTCTAGTTCATGGCCACATGCCAGTTCATGGTTCATAGCCGTTGAAACGGAATTCAACTTAAGAAATGAAATAAAACATGCAAAGAAAATTTTCATAAATAAGATAAAAAAAAATCAATAAAAATATAATCAAAGTAAAAGTAAAAAAAATTAAAATCAAATAGGACAATTTTTTACTTAAAACAAAATTGAGCTTAAGAACAATAGTCTTTATCCCATTTGTTAAAGGAACAATTTCAAATGTGCATTATTTATACACAAACACATCCGCATATAATAGTAAAATTAGCAATATAGGACTTTAAAACACTCAATACATACTTCTACAAAGACAAAATAACTCCCACATTATTAAGTAGGATTGTGCAAGAAAACTAACTAAACCACGAACCAAACTAGACATAATAGAATAGATATTTCGATTCTTTTTGAAATTGTTCGGTGTGCGGTTTGGTTCCAAAAGTTGAACCGAACCATACGGTTTGAGTTGAATCAAATCGAACTGTTTTATACACTAAAAAAATTCAAACATATTATTTTTTAATTGTTTTACTAAATTTTAATTATTTTTTAATTTTTTATTTAAATATAACTCTTTCATGACAATAAAATTAAAATGGTCATCTCATGTTTCAATTTTTGTGGTGTATATACAAATAGGATAATTTTTAGATTTTAGCCTATAGTGTTTTAACATTCTTTTTTTTTTTTTTTGTTATTCCTTTGTTTTTACGAATTAATCCACTTCTGTTACTTAGTTGCTTATTTGTTTATATAATTGATAATGTATTAATTAGAAGTATACAATGGATTAAAATTTGTATCTCTTACTGGGATAGCATATTCTTATTTTATCGAGTCTAGTATATCATTATAGTTTAGTACGATTATAATTTTATAATGAATTAAATCTTTCTCCAACTATAAGTTATATATGTTTATTTAGGTAAATAATTTGTTTCAAATATTATTATTTATATTTGTATTAGTGATATGAAATATGTAAATGAAACTTTTTAATATAATGTAATTTAATTTTAAGAATAAAAAATGGTTAGAACCACAAACCGAACCAATTTTTTTTTTCAAAAAAAATTATGAACTGAATCATATGGTTATGTTCAAATTTAAAAGAAAAACCAAACTATAAAATACGGTTTAGCTTGGTTCTAGGGGTGAACTAGACCGAGCTATATACCACACACACCCGATGTTAAGAAACTTGACATCTTTAAAAAACTAGAAATCACTATTGTTATAAGTTTATAAAGTCCAACTAAACATCCTTTCTAGCTTATTTATTACATGTGTTGATAATAATAATAGAACATTAATGTTGTGAGTAGATAATAATTTTAACTATTGACATGAAAATAAAATTTAAAATTTACTTTCTTCTTTCGTCTTTTTTTTTTTGTTTTTCCTTTTTGTTTTTTTTTTTTAATTTTCTAACTCGATGTAAAGGGTTATAGGCCTTGAAACAACCCTCACCTACTAACCCATTGCTGGGTTGGCATGCAGGTCATGACTCATACTGTCGGGCCGAACAGACGGGTTAGACTGACTAGTGCTAGATTGGACTAGTTCACAAGTCTGATTTAACCCACACCGAGGTCTATGTTTACCTTTTCCTTATTAAAGTTTAGAAATAAAATTGGACAGCAAGCCATGTTTTAAACAATTTAGAACATATCAATATATTTTTTCATATATTAAAACATATTAAACTATTTCATCTAATAATTACCCTTTTCCTATTAATGAGTTAATAGGCCTTCGTATAAAAGTAATCAAAAGCTTGAAGAGGGCCCTTAACAACGAAAGATCTAAAAGGAAGCCGACCAAGGGTGCTGCATTTTTCTGCCGTATAAACGTTATGGACCGATAATGCGTGGGAAAAATTGCATGCCTATGTGGGAAATAAAAAGGCCAAGTTGCTATATACGTAATGTGAAGACCCACATCACCGTCGGATTATATGTTTTGTTGGGTCATTTCTGGTCTGAAGAGAATGACGTAATTATTGTCTTCGTTTGAAATCTTTCCATAGAGATCAGTTATATCACTCACCTTTCAAGAGGGAACACTCTAGAATTTATCTTGCGACATATTGGGCTTCTGATTGGTAAAATTGGTAGGATAAAACAAATTACTCAATTATTATACATTATCATATAGGAGTAAAAAGATGAAAAGTTTTATAAATTTTTGTTCATAGCACACGCGTATCCATACAGGCCGACGTGCACATGATTGCAAATTCAACTCAAAATCAGATATCATAAATAAATAAATAAAGTAACATATAGTCCCCCTTGATTTGGAGCGAAGAGTTATAAATTTTCAAATAATCGTAAACATTTGCAATGACTAATATTCATACGCTCAGGAATTTTCTTATTTACATACTATTTATATTTTTTGAAATGTTCTTATTTACTTATCTTGTTTACGTAGAATAAAAAAAAAAAAAATACATAAACAATGACTATATTGTTGAGCATAAGCCACAGTAAAAATAAATACCAATTCAACACTAGTTAAAAATCTTTACTAAATAGTTGAAAAAAACCATTGGTGTTTCGCAGTTTCATTATTGATTATTGATTTTTTTTATCAAAAACATTACATTTAATATCCAAATCAACCCCTATCAATAGGTGGACAGTTTAGAGACAAACTAAGATGGAGCTTGTCGATTTGTTAAGAATTGATTTGAAGAAGAGGTCCAAGGAGAAAGAGAGTATGACTAGTTTGTAATTGACATACTTCTTAAATGACCTATAAATCAAGGGTGATAGGGGCATATCACATATCAATCATACATTGGAAAGATAAAGATTTGGGACGAATTGTAAGGTTCTACTTTTATATCTCTTATAAAGAAAATCGGGCTAATAATTTGGCAGATGACCTGCTAACTCGAACATTATATGTCACCATTACAGGCAGATTTTTGTTATGGAAAAACAAAGAAAAATTGAGTTATGGAAAAACAAATGGTTGTAACTTGTAACTAGTTAAACCCATGTTAAAGTGGTCTTATTTTAGTTATAGTGTCGAGTTTTCTTTTTTTTTTTTTTAACACACTCAAAATTGACATGACTATTGATTATTTTTATATATTGGTGTAACAATTCATATATCATGAACCAATATTACTTCATTAAAGTTATGGGCTCCATTCCCCTTAAGGTAATATAAAAGAACTACCTAAACTCAATATATTACCAACATATCTGTTTAAACTTTTATATGTAAAATTTTATACTTAAAACTTAAGTTGCCAAGGGGTTAGAGAGGAAAAGATGCATTTTTAAAATGAAATTAGAAAATCAGAGCTTGTTAAGAAAATAACAAGAATGCGACACTTGAAAGGGTATCTTCAAAACATGATTTTAGAGAATTATATTTTAAATCATCTCTTGAATACACGACTTTAATACATTCAAGTATTGTATTTTTGAGATTAATTTCCACAAATTCTAATTATTGGGATTTTTTTTTAAATTGCATTTTTTTCTTTTTCTTGCTAAAGATGTAATTGACCTTTTATTTCTTAAATTTACTACCTCTGTAACTTTTAGAACATTGATGAAAACAGTAGAGGTAAGGTAGTCGACCATGACTTAAATACACTCTTCCCTAAAGAAGAAATTGTTTGCTATCCTTTTGAAAGAAGTAATATTTAATAAAAAATCACGTAAACTGTACACATCCTTGAGCAGTAAAACGAAAACTTACCACCATTGATTATTCCATTTTCCCTTTCCTCTTTAAATTTAGAGATTGGCTGTGGCATAGTTGGAATTGACTGGCCCAGGTAACAAGCTAATGAAGAGGACACTACAAACCCGCCAGCTAGGAATGACCCCACATCATCATTAGTAATTACGATAAACACATCTTAATCGGGCTTAATTAAGTCACGTCGAGACACTATAAAACCCTTGAAAAGGTTCCAAAAATCCCCATCTTTAGAGATTCTTCTAGTTCTCTCTAGCTCCTAGCACTGCTCTTTTATTCATCCTCCTCCATGGCTGACCAATCCGCAACTCTTGCAAAACTACAAACTCCTAAACAGCCACAATCGTCCTCACAAAATCTTCACCTTCATTGCAGAAACAAAACTATTCATATTAACCCCTATCATTTGGAAGCCCAACACTCACTAGGAAACCAAACTCATCATATCCTTATGTGCAAAATGCCTAGGAAGAGAATGTTCCTAGTGAGAAAGAGTCGTTGTCCAAGGTTTCGCTGTTTCGCAAACCCTATAAGGTATGTCCTGGGAAAGGCAAAGGCTTTGTTAAGTGAGCCTTGCAAGGATTCCTTGGATCACCAAGTGGGAAAATGCGAGGAAACGAACTCCCATCCTTATTTCTCAATCCCGGTCATTCCTACCCCAGCTGTTTCGTGATGTCTTTACAAGGAGCAACGGCTACTTTGGATTTAAGTGGTTTAAGCTCAAATATATGCATTCACCCTAAGAAATTCGAGTTTGAAGATAAAAAAATTTATTTACTTATCAAATTGTAAAATTAATCAAGGAGGAATTGCTGCTAGTATGAGAAAGTAAGCATCATTAAAAACTATGACGCGAGCTGGAATGTATTTCATCTCAACAATGTTGGTGGTTGGATTTATTGTTTGATCTTAACAATGTTAATGATAATGGGGACTCTAATATTATTGTACATCCATGTACTTGATTAAGAAAGGATCCATTCGACATTTTCATTCAGAATAACGACAAGGTTCATAAATGAGACATCTGACAGTTTGAATGATTATAGGATTCCCTAAGTCTCATGCCACATAGCCACAGAAATTCAGTTACATGAGAACGTTAATAGCCTGAGACATGGGAAAGAACTGATAACGACCTTTAATAACCAACCAATCGTCCTTATAATTTACTGTTCAGTATATATGCTCTTTTACCATTGATTTTGTCGGGTTCCATTTGATAATTATGTGTACTTACAAATTATTTATCCCGTATCAAATGACTCAAGCACTGCACAGGGGCCATATTACACGATTTGTACATGGATATAAGATCATTCTCAAAGATTGAAATAATATGTTTTGTTTTATCAAATGAATCCTCTACATTATCTAACTAATATCGAAAGTTAATGGCACACTATTTGCAATAATTAATGAAAACCCTACTGTCTCATGCAAGGCCAAGCGACCTCCCTACACCACATCTAGGTGGCAGTGGCAGACATGTTCTACTGCTTTGGATCAACACCAAGATTCCCTCTTCAAGACAACAAATAAAACCTTTGGATCACTATCTAACCCTGATAAAGTTGCAGGCAAGGAGGAGATAATTTTCAAATACCCTACAATGTAAAATTCGCAGAAAACAGTCTAAGAAGTGTGACCTACAGACTACCAACTGAATGGCATGACCGGGCGGTAGCATGTAAAACACTTATAGAAACAAATCTCATCTGCCATCTGAACGGTATTTTAATCATCCTTCGGTCGATAGATCCGTAGCAAGCGCCATCCGACTGATTGCGTCAGCCATCTGAATGCAAACATGTAAAAAATTGTTATATTAGGTTTTTTGTTCTGCTGCTTATGACTCCTAAGATCTTTTAAAATTGTATATATGCCTGCTTTTGAAATATCAGTATTTTTTTTTGCCCGTAAATATATACCCCTAAAACTGGACCCATTGAAATGAGGGGATTAGGATACTGACATTTTCAAAAGTAGGAGTGTTTATATAATTTACTTTAAATAATAAGTCTAGGTTTTAGGAACTTGCGTAAAGATTTTTCTGAAGTTGAAAATTCATATGGTTTTAAAAGATTTTAGATGGTATGTATTTTATAATTTAGACTTAGATTTTATTTCTGTTATGCCAACTTAAGAACTTTATGGGTTTTATTTTCAATTTTGATAATTTAGAACTTGTCAAAGCTCTCTTAAATCAATAATTTGTCCTTACCAATCAATATTATTGATAATGGCAAATATTGTTCTTGTTGATCTCTTGTAAAATTGTAGCAAGTATATCAATTAACGTATATCAATTAACTCAAGGAGATTATAAGTCATATCATTTCTTTGATGTTAATAAAAAAACAAACAAATTCAATTCCAATGTTAGCAACTCATATGCAATATTGAATCCATTTATATCCCTTTTATTTCCTATAAATACAAAATCCTACAAAAAAAAACCTTTATTATTCATGTAAACTCAAAAAATTATTAAAAAAAAATAAGACTTTTAATTTACTACACAAAGTAATGTTTGGAGATTATAAACAAATGGTCAAATTACAAAGTATGTCACAAGGTGTTGTAAAACCCCAAAAAATTTGCACAATCTAATTTTGATAATTGCTAAGAATATAATATAAAATTTTGAATTTTTTTTTTAAAAAGTTGCAAAGAATACTTTCAATTTTTTGCAATTTAAGAATATTAAAATATGAATAGTTTAATTATAGTTTAAAAATTAGAATCGTTATCTCTAAAATTTTGAAATAAAAAATATAATTTCACTGTAATTTTTTTGCAATTAATGATCAATAATGAATCGACAAATTAATGATGTAATTATTAGGACTGAAAATTAAAAAAAAAAAACTATACAACAACTAATGAACAATTTTAAAAAATAATTAGAAAACAATAAACATGCCTCAAAAACTCTTAAATGAAATCACCTAATTAATCAACAAGTAAAACCTTAACCTCTAATTATTTTTGAAATTTTTTAAAACCTTCGAGATAACATAATTATAGTCAAATTATTAAAAACAACCTAATCTATAAAAATAAGTATAATAATCATTAATAAATAAAAATAATTAAATAAATCATTGGTTAAACTCTAAATTCATCAAACACGTTAGATTGAATAACATTTAGCAAATTAATCCTAAACAATCACAAATAAATGTTTTCTCGTGAACTTATAATTAAAAATAATGGTACCTCCTTAAAGAAGCTATTAACAAAGAAGTAGCATGGAAGTAACTTCTCTTAGAATTATCTTCTAAAGAAGAAACCCTCAAATAGGCTAACCACATCCACTTCCTTACTTTGCTTGAAATTCACTCAAATCCATATATTAAAACACTTATACTAAGCTAATAGTATTAATTATGTAAGGTCATATTTATGTACTACTAATAATATGTTATTATAATTGCAAAATATTGTTTTATAATTACATCATAACTAATATCATAATTTTAATGAACTGCTGTAATAATTCTATTATAATCTAATAGTTATGGTGATAATAAATAATAATAAAGAATGTATAATAATCTTATTGATATAACATATTATATAATAAGACACTATTATAATGATTGTGATATTCTAAGGATAAGTCACTATAGCCTCTAGGTAATATAACAGTTAGTATACAATTGTAATGATTATGATAATATGTAATAATGGATACTATATTATGCAATTATATATCTCATTATGACATTATAGTAACAATATTATTATAATTAATAAAGATGAGAATATCTCATTTGTATAATTGTTATATTAATAGTTATAAACTATAAGACAAAATAATATATGTATATAAATTGGTATCTACTATTGAATTTTAGTATAACTTCTAATATATGTTATTACATACAAATTATGTATAACATATATCATAGATTTTAAATGTAGCTTTCATGTGTTATATATAGAGTATAAAGCATTAAACAAACAAGTTACATATATTTGTCTATGTATTACAAAATACAAATCATAAGAGACATATTATGTAAATGTATATTAACACTAATATTATATACCAATATTAAGATATAAATAACATTATAGATTATACAATCAAATATAGCTTGTAATATACAGATAAATAGATCATAGTGAAGAGTAGTATTGTAATATATAATTATTTAAGAGGTCAATTTTGTCTTGTAACAGTTGAAATTGAACCCAAGGAAGTTCTTTGTGAAGGATTAGAAGCGAATGATGAAAGCTGGATCTAGGCTGCTAGCTTAGATAAAGAAGGCTGCTGACCTTGAATCATGAACCGCTGGCATAAGTCTAGCGTTGGGATGCAACATTATGTCAAGGCAACGTACGCTGGCTTAAGGCCACTGATGTAAAATCAAAGGCCATCAACTTTGCATCAGCCTACGATGTGCGTTTTGCTTCTTTGTGTTTAAGCCGCTCTTGAGCTGCCATCTTTGTTTCTAGCCTATATCTTACGAAAGATAACCTTATTTCTTTTGTGTGTTAGGGTTTCTCAATCCCAATATATAGCCCTAGGTCTTTTGTTCATTCCTCTCATCTTCTCCTCAACGTAAAGCCTAGGTAAGTAGGTTCCTTTATAGTCTTTTTGTCAATCCTTTGTTATGATCTCTCTAGTAAAGATTATATCTTTTATTTGAAAAATCAAGTTGGTGGAGACGATTTCATTAATAATCAAAACTCTAAGTTGTGATTGGTGATTTGGTTCTACAATCAAGAAGGCATGAGATTCAAAGCTTTGGGTAAGTATGAATCCGTTCAATCTTTTTGGTTTTAAAGATGAGATCTTTTTTGATAGTTGATTTATTGTTGATTGAGGATTTTAGGGTTTAGAGTAATTTCGAAGAAATCTGTGTTTTTGGTTTTGTTGTTTGGTGATCCTGGAAGATAGATGTGTGGATCTAATATTGTAAATTTTATGTTTTAGATTGTGGATTTTAGGGGTAGGGTTTAATTGCAAATGTGAAATTGAATTTTGAATTTTGATTTGATATATGTTGATGATCATGATTGTGGTGAAATTAGGGTTTATAATCTTTTAGAAGGATTTGTTGATTTTGGAGTTTTGAGAGAAAAACGGGTACGACCTTACCTTGCTTGTTGTCTGTGCGTAAAGGTTTAGAATTGTAAATTGAATTAATTACTATCTGGCCTAAACTTAAATAGTTTGCTGCTTGTGCTTAGCTACCGTTAGTAAAGACCACACAGAGTGTGATACTAACGCTGGCAACCTGATGATCCTTGTGTGGTGTTGTCCCGAGTGGAGTTGTACCTATAAATGATTTTGATAGATTAGAAGTGGTGCCAGCTTAATTGTGGTATGCAACGGTGAGTGGATCGCATCCAACACCAATATAAATATATAAAAGTATTTTATATAAAATTTATTTTTATGGAGTCTTTAGTTACTCTAGGTTTGGAACTAATTACAAGTGGTTCTAAATTGTGTTGGTTGTTGGCTAACCAAAGATAATAAATTGTTTTTGCTACATTAGTTAATAGGGTGTATATGATGTTGCGTGATGTTTTTTCATGTGCATGTGTTTGTGGTATGGCATACTAGGCGTTTTCGATCATTCCTTTATTTTTCAAGTACAAGCGAAGACGATATTGTTTATGACTTATATGGATATGATATTATATGTTAATCATGGGGATGTCGATAGTGGACTTGACTCTCCAACTACGGACCAGTAGACTTTGGACATTAGAAATAGGAGAGAGACATTTTAGACTTTCTGAATTTCTTTTTGAGAATGTTATAAGCTATAGAAGACTTTATGAGACTAGTTTATTAGGTTTCATTAGGTTTTATATGGTTTTTATAATATGTAGTTTTGGATTCTAATAGTTCATGTTTTCAAAGAGATTATTTTATGTGATGTTTTAAAGTAACTATGTGTGAGTTTCGAGTGATTATCTTTTGATATATTTATGGATTAGTATTTTATAGCCTTGGCGTATTCTTATGAAGAGAAGGATACGTGGTTGGTTGTAATACCTTTAGGTTAGGGCATTACAATTTAATTAGTATCAGAGCCAGGTTTTGATCTTATTAGATATAGGTTATGAATTCCTTAGGACAGTGAACAATGATGAACGGGGTAGCAATAATAGGTGTTGCTTATCTAGCTTAGTTTTGTTTTACCTAGTAGTTATACATATAGAATTTGATCTTTCAGTCAGATCTACCTTTTATTTTATGTAGTGTGTTTGTCTATGTAAGAATGCTTCCTAAAAGAAGAGACCCTGATGCTGGTTCCTCCCAAGTGGTGAAGAGGAAGTTATTGGAGGATAACCATGTGAGAACCAGCCACCCCAAAATCCGTTGCCACAAGATTTACCACCACCACCACCACCACCCCCACCTATAGGTTAATAGGTGCCAGTGAATACTCTACAGTTCATGTAGGTGGTGAATACTCTTTTAGGAGTAGTTACCCAACAGCAATAGAATATGAGACAGGAGACTCAAAGAGAAAATGGAAATGGTAGATATGGAGCCAGATAGGCTGATGTACCAAGTTTAAACAAGTTTGTCGATTTAGTATATAAGTTTGAACCAATGCCTAGGAGACCACTTGAGGCACAACTATGGATGGAAGAGGTAAAGAAGATCTTTGTCGCCGTAGACATTTCTGAAAGTAAAAAGGTGGAGTATGTCTCCTATTTTTCTCATTGAGAGAGCAAATAACTGGTGGTTGAGCACTAGAAGACACATGGCCAAAGTAGTTACTTGGGAAGCATTCCAGCAAGCTTTTTATAGGGAGTTCTTCCCTGTCATTGTGAAGCAGAAGATCCTTTAGGAATACTACACTCTGCAGCAAGGAAAGATGACTGTGGAAGAGTATGAGGCTGAACTTCACAGGTTGATGTGATTCCTACCTGACCCCTTGAAAGAGAGTGAAGAAGCTAAGGTTAGTAGGTTCATCACTAGATTGGAGCCTAAAATTTAGTATCAAGTGAACTTGATGGATTTGACCAGCTACTCAGCTTTAGTCAATACAGCAAAGATAGTTGAGTAGGATTTGAATAAGATTAAAAGTAGTGAAATTCAGAGGAGTCAAGTTTATTTGGGAAAGAGACCAGCTTCTATTGTTCTTACCCAAGATAGAGCAAAGAGGCCTATCACTCATCAGATTGGATCACCAATTCAAGATATTAAGGGGAAGTGTATCAGATGTTGTGGATTACATGATATCAAGGATTGCAATGGGCTTGAAAATGCTTGTTTTTCATGTGGCAAGGTTGGACACAACCATAGGTTTTGTGCGGAGAGAGTTCTTCCACGAATGTTTTGTTTTAAGTGTGAACAACAAGGACACAAGAAAATAGATTGTAAGGAACCTGGTAGGCCAGTGATTCCAGGAATTCAGATAGGACGACCTCAGGGTCAAGGACAAAGACCTTCAGCTAAAGTTTATGCCATCCAATGTAGGGATACATGATTACTATTGCATGTAAGCTTTCTATACTCATGTATGGTGTATGAGTAATCTTTGATATTGGTGAAAATTTTTCATGAATCTGTGGATCATTGTATTTGTATATAATGAGTGTGTTGAATGAATGCTGGAATGTTTGTTTATAAACATACTTTTGGGAAATGGAGTTTAGTCTACCACATGGAGATTAGTTTATGTATAAGTTTTAAGTGCAAGGTAGTAAGTGCCAAAGAAAATAGAGAAGAATCCAATTACTAAATTGAATGTTTGTGCAAGAGTGGAGAAAATTCTTATATTGTGATTAAATATGTATTTAATGAGAGTTATAGTAAACTTTGAGGTAACATATATTAGTAAGAGAAAGAATGGTCAGAAAGGCAAAGAATATGACTAATGAAATGAGAGAAAAGTAAATGATACTATTAAGATAAGATGACAATATTAAAGGTACTAAGCAAGCAAAGGTTTTAAGGTAAAAAGATGAATGGCTAAAATTGACTAGAAAGAATTGGTAGTATAACCAAGAGATATGAAAAGAATAAAGGTAAGTGAGGGAGACTGGTTGTGTGTGAATGAATGAAAGTTAAATCTCTCAATTTTCATTGATCATTGACCGAGTTTTTCAAATTTATAAATGTTTTCTAAACCAGATTCAATAACTACAGTCTCACAAAGCAAGCGCACCCATCAATTGTAGCATAGATAATGCTTTAGGTCGGTCCTAAGGGAATGGTTGACAGCTAGTATACTCTCAACTTCATTAATTGTCTAGCCAGAAAAAAAAAAAAGGTTTGAAAAACATAAAGAAAAATGAACTATGCTAAGTTATATATATTTACAAATATTTAATGAGTAAAATGAGAAATAAACCTATAACTTCTGTGAAATAGTAGCTCAGGGTTACTTCACCAATTCCTTATCAGAATGATTTTTTAAGAACAACAAAATTCTTAAAAGCTGTTTGAATGGTATGTTTATACCACCTGATTCTCTAATTTAAACTAAAACTTCTCTTGAGGTCAATAGTTCTAGATCTAGCTAAAACCAGTAATTTGAAGTTTCAATTAGACCAGCATAAAGAATAGGAATCCATTGTTTTGAAAAGACAACTCAATGTACTTTTAAAACAAGTGATAGCAAGTCTTCTTCCATTTCTTTCCAAGAGGTAGTTAGGATCAACTCCATTAGCAACCACAGATCTATTTAATTGAATGATCTCTTGATCTATTCAATTGAAATCAATCGTGGATCTAAAAGAATGCACTATTCCTTTAAAAACTATAAGTTAAGTTCAAGTTACTAATTACAAAGACCCAATCAAATTTACTTGAAAGCATTTTAAATCAAACTGAATCAGGATTTGGATTTGTAATTTCTAAGCTGTATGAGTTTATTTCTCCATGGATTTATCAGAATAAGCACCAATTAGAAGAAATAAAACAAATTTGAAGAATTAATCAATCGATTGCTTGGAAATTCATAGAAATTACAAACATTGGGTTAAATTGATTTTACCCAAAAAACAGAAGAAATTCTCAAGTAAAAAGAAATGAAAATTCTTTTATCCAAAAATCCTCCAGAAATCTACTCTATGTTAATACTAATTTACATTGTTGGTACATACTTTACAATATATGCTTGTACGTTTATTTATAGACTACTAGGTATAGAAAGCATGGCCTACTTTATTTGACACGTGGCAGATTCGACAGATTCTTTCTAATGGAATTTGATAACTTTTCACGCTTACATTTGATATGTGGAAACACTCGTCGAGGTTCGCGTGTGATCTGTTGGTCAAGACTCGTATTAAGTAAGATCAGGCTCAACTTCAAGAATTTTCTAAGTAAACTGTGTGTTTTTGTCCTTTGCTCTATCGAGGGTAAAATTGAGAGAGTTGAGGGTCGTATTGTTGAGGCTTGAGATAATTCTGATGAAGAATTGGTCTGTCAACACAATTGTCGAGGGTCGAGATTTGAGGCTGGACTTTGAGACTCGAAAGTGTATTTTCTTCAAAATGATGCTCGATTGCTTTAATTAAAGTCGATGGTCATGTCGATGGCTCACAGTTGAGGCTCAATAGACCAATTTTTGCTGTCTTCTTTCTTTGTTTGGCCTTGGCTCTGATTTTATAAGTCTCGACTTCTTTAATCTTGAGTTTGCTTGTTGTTTTTGCTCCAAATCTGAATTAAAACACTTGATTAGTCCTTATTTGATTCTAAGAGCTTTAAAACAACATTATTTATCAAAAATATAATTTTTGCAAGATTTTATTAAAAATTCTTAGCAAATTAAGCTTAAAATCCTATGAAAAATATAGAGTAAAAAAGACTTATTAGAGACCATGTTGAAGAATGAAAGTAAGTGAAAAAGATGATGTTGAAGACTAGATAGGAAGAATTGGGTAATCAGTATAAATAAGAGAATAGTTGAATCTTATAAATATATGAATGTACAAGTGGAACAACAATTACTAGAAGGAAATATGATCTTAGTGAGTTATAAGATATCAGAAATCTATGAATGTTGAACAATGACGACATCTACACTAATCTATGATGATGAATTTTGTGATGATTCTTAAAGAAAATCTATATGAAGATATAAATTATTATATAAAAAGCAAGAAAAGTTTTGGAAGACAATTGGAATGGTATGATGAATCAATAAAAGTTGTGGATTATCTACGGTGTTTAACAAGGGTAATAAAACTAACTAGCAAATATGTAGATGTTAACGTCACATGAAATAGCAGACAAATGTGAGGATTAATCTTTAGAGTTAGGAATGAAAAATGCTAAGTTCCATGATTTTGGCTTTCTAATTGTTAATTAAAGAATTATAAAGTGAATATATCCTAGGTAAGTTTTAATGGAAATGATGGTAATCAGAGGTAAGGTATAATGATCAAATAGTGTTAATGAGTTGGATTGAATTTTCTATAGTGCAATATACAGTTGTTTTGGAGGATGTAATTATTGAATTATGAACTAAGAGATAAAATTATATAATCAAAGAAGATCTTTTGTTGAGAAGTAGATTTGATAGTTATAGAAGGATACTAAATCTAAGTGAAGAACAATCACTTAATATTGGGGTAATGAATGGATTTATATGGTAAAAATTTTGGAGACAAAGTGCATTAGTAATCTTGATATCAAAGAAATATCGGAACGTTAGGAGTATTGATGTCAAAGGATAAGTTAGAAGCTATCTAGTGATTTTAAAGGTTTGCCTAAGGACATAAGTATTGATTTTTAATCTTCATGTATATATTGATGGAAAATATAAGAAAATATATTAGACATTGAGAAAACATATTGGAAATAGTATGGTTAGTTAATGAGTATTTTGAGATTAGAT
Source organism: Combretum micranthum (assembly GCA_024138025.1). Classification (NCBI taxonomy): domain Eukaryota; kingdom Viridiplantae; phylum Streptophyta; class Magnoliopsida; order Myrtales; family Combretaceae; genus Combretum; species Combretum micranthum. The sequence continues at coordinate 429,487 of JAMXBD010000074.1, read as the reverse complement.
GAATGATATGTAAGTGATAAAAATTATTTTTGATATGGAACAATAAGGATAAAAACTAAGTTAAATCAATAGAAGTACAAGTAACACAGTGACATTTGAAGCATTAGGTTAATGTAAGATTTGACCTTTGGAATTTAAATTGGAAACTATAGTTATAAGATTCTCAACTTTCTAAACATCACTTGAGGAATTGAATTAGAGATTTAATACATTGAGATCAAGGCAAGATTTCTTAATGGAGATTGTTAATAAGTTTAAATTATGTTCAAGAAGTGTGTCATTAAGTAGCGGAGGAAGTGAATCTTATTTGAGTGGTGAAAGTTAAGAATTAAGGAGTATCAATGGAATTATATTCTAGTTAGAAGATATAATCATAAAGATGGGATAATATGGTGTAAAGAATCAGAAATAATACGAAAGATAAGTGAGTGACAAAGAACTGATGGACGCATGGATAAAAAAGGAGATAATGGTTTATGTAATTTTCAAGGATGAAAGTTCTTTTTAGGAGGGGAGAAATGTAATATACAAATAAATAGATCATAGTGAAGGGTAGTCTTGTAATATATAATTTTTTAAGAGGTTAATTTTCTTTTATAACAGTTGAAATTAAACCCGAGGAAGTTGTTTGTGAAGGATTGGAAGCAGAGGATGAAAGCTGGATCTAGGCCGCCAACCTAGACAAAGAAAGCCGCCGACCTTGGATCATGAGCCTTCGGCGTAAGTCTAGCATTGGGATGCAACATTATGTCGAGGCAGTATACGTCGGCTTAAGGCTGCCACTGTAGAATCAAAGGCTGTCGGTGTATAAGGTCTAAACCGCTAGCTTAGCATCAACCTACGATGTGAGTTTTGCTTCTTCGTGTTTAAGCCGCCCCTAAGCTACCATCTTTGTTTCCAACCTATATCTTATGAAAGATAACCTTATTTCTTTGTGTGCTGGGGTTTCTCAATCCCTATATATAGCCCTAGGTCTTTTGTTCATTCCTCTCTCCTCAGCGTAAACCTTAGGTAAGTGGGTTCCTTTCTAGTTTTTTTGTCAATCTTTTGCTATGATCTCTCTAGTAAGGTTGTTTCTTTTATTTGGGAAATCAAGTTAATGGAGACGATTTCATTGTTGATCAGAACTCTAAGTTGTGATTGGTGATTTGGTTCTATAATTAAGAAGTCGTAAGATTCAAAGATTTTGGTAAGTATGAATCCGTTCAATCTTTTTTATTTTAAAGATGAGATCTTTTCTGATAGTTGATTTATTATTGATTGAGGATTTTAGGGTTTGGAGGAATTTTGGAGAAATCTGTGTTTTTGGGGTTTCGCTGTCTAGTGATCCTAGAAGACAGGTGTGTTGTTTTAATGTTGTAAATTTTATGTTTTAGATTGTGGATTTTAGGGTTAGGGTTTCATTGTGAATGTGAAATTGAATTTTGATTTGATATTTGTTGATGATCATGATTGTGGTGAAATTAGGGTTTATAATATTTTAAAAGCATTTGTTGATTTTAGAGGTTTAGGAGCGAAACAGGTACGACCTTATCTTGCTTATTATTTGTGTGTAGGTTTAGAATTGTAAATTGAATTAATTACTATCTAACCTATAATTGAAAAGTTTGCTGCTTGTGCTTGGTTGTGGTTAGTAAAAATCACGTAAAGTGTAATACTAACACTAGCACCTGATGATCCTTGTGTAGCATTATCCCAAGTGGAGTTGCACCTAGAAATGATTCTAGTAGATTAAGAGTCGTGCTAGCTTAATTGTGGTACACAACGGTGGGTAGATCGCATCCAACATCAATATATGTATATAAAAGTACTTTTGTATAAAACTTGTTTTTATGGAGTCATGAGTTACTCTGAGTTTAGGACTAGTTGCAAATGGTTCTAAACTATGTTAGTTGTTGGCTAATCAAAGATAATAAACTGTGTTTGCTGCATTAGTTAATAGGGTGTGTAAACCCCCGAAGTTTTGGATTCAAATTAAAGCCTAAACCCTAATTAGAAGTCAACCGGATTTCTAAAGTCAAACAAAATCCTAGTTTACCGTAACCGCTTTAGTCCGACATTTCCGTTTAAGAAACCCTAAGAAAGTAAGAAAGAGTTTAGTGAGTAGAATAGTTCGTAATTATCCAAGGAAGCTTAAAAAGATCAGTTTAATAAAACCGCGACTTGTTTTAAACCCGATTGGACACAATTCTTGAAAAACGTGTTCCGGACTCAGAATAGTAAAAATATTCCGAACATACCGTTATACTCGTAAAAATATAAGATTTTCAAAAATATCAACTTCATAATTTTTTGGTAGCTAAAAATATCAGATATCGCATTTATACGCGTATTTTCTTACTACCGGTACTTAAATTGTCATGTCTACTTTACATTACACTATTTACTACTTTTCTACACTATTTATCTATCTCTACTTTTTCTTACAACCTACTCTTATAACCCATACACCTATTTCTTACACATTTTCATTTCCAATATAACTTCACATCTTTCATATCTTACTTTTAATTAACAAAAATACAAAAAAAATAAATTTTTCCTCCCTCTTTTCTCCTAAAGTAGTGCCGGCCCCCTTCTTTTTCTCTCCAAATGGTTTTGTTTTCAATTTATTTAATTAACACAAATTATCTCCCACATTTTCCTATAAATACCCCTTCATACTTCCACTTCTTTCACACCTCTTTATTAAAGTTACTATACTAAAATCTCTCCAAGAAATCCCTCTCAAGAAGCTCTCTCTCAAGTGTACTTCTTTTAGGTAAATGTTCTTCAAGATTTTCATATGTTCATTTACTTGGTATGAGCTTAGTGTGTGTTTTCTAAAACCATGAAGGTTAAGAAAGCAACAATAGGTTCATACTTTGTTTTTGTTCATAATCTACTTTTCTTATGTTGTTTTTATGTTCATAACTATATAGTATATCTATATAACTATATATATTATTTATAGCATATAAGCTCATTGTTTTGCAATTTATTTACTTTCCTTGCAATTTATTTACATTCATGTTATTTTTAAGACTAGTCTTTTTAGTCTTAGACTTGTCCTCATCAAGTCAAAACATTTTCTTTTTCTTTTGGGACTAGTCATTTCTTAGTCCTAGGATACCTTGAAAAGCTAAGGTTCCAATACTTGATTTATTTTCTTATTAGCTTATTCTTTCAAGTTATTATGTTTCTTTATGTTTTCATAACTTTATGATTCATATTCATGCATGAACATAATGGTTCTGTCTCAACAAGATAAATGAAGAAATGATTTCTTGAAATAAAGATTCTTTTCTAGAAATAAAGGTAGGAAATTAATGTTTTTCTAAAAACTAAGAAGTCATCTTAAACAAACTTAGAGGAGTTCATAAGAGATTTTATAAACATACATGACATAAAAAGGACTTTTTGAAGTAAACAAGGATTTTACAATAACTTCATCTTTTTCTTCAAATGATAGAAATTCTTTTCATTAAAACAAAATGATCTCAAGAAATCAAGAAATTATTTCTCTAAATATAGAAGTATTAATACTTTCAAAAAGTGTTGGAAGCTAAGTGTAAGAAATAAAAATCATTCTTTAGGAATTTGAAGAAATTACGAAAGTAAAATTTAGGAAGAGAAAAGAGATACTCATTATAAACAAATTAAGATGATTTCAAAGCAAAATGAATATTCCAAAAGTTCTCAAGTTTCAAAATCTTTAAAGACTTTACTTTTTCATAAATTGAGACAACTTCATTTACTTCATACATTTGTTATGAGTCAATAAATATATGAATATACTTTCCAAAGGTTTTACAAGCTATTATATTACCTATTTCTTCGAAATGAGCTTTGGATAAAAGAAGAAAAACAAGTTTACAAAAATTCGTGGTGAATCTATCTGCCACCTTTTCGGAACCCAAACAACTTAGTTTGATGAAAATAAGTTTAGAAATAGATATATCTTTTCGAACAGGTAAAAAACGGTATATTATATGCGAAATTCCGAGTTAAAATGAGTAAGTTATGCCATTTTAAGTTGGAATTTCCTCTTATACGATTTTACCGCGATTTTAAGAAAAGTTTAAGATCTTCAAGAATAGAAACTTCATGAAAGACTCATTTTGGGTATTTCAACTTGCTTAGGTGGAGAAGGACCCGAGATCACTTTTTCGGAGGAATACTTCGATTAGGATCTACCGACATGGAGTGAGTTAATTCTTGACTTAAGTTACATTTCCTTGTTTTGTGCTTGTAAGTAGTAGCACTGGCAATTAAGAAAAAGATAAAATGAATAATTGTTGTGTGACTTAGAATTATGATTGATTGAATATGAGTTAAGAATATCGAAAGATGGTTTGATAAATGAATTGTGATTCTTGTATTGATATGATGAAAATTGTGTTGATCGCCTTCAACTTGAACTAAACATTATTTTGGCTAAATTTATATTGAAATCAATTCATGCATATCATACTTATGAGTCACATTTGTTTCACTACTATTCTTCATGTGGGGAAACGAGGAAATGGTAGTGGTGGCTGGTAGGAGACGAAAAGTCTACATGGGCTAGTAAGAGCCGGAAAGTCTACAAGGCAAGCAGGAGCCGATAAATTTGCAAATATTGATGGTCGTATGGGCCTGTAACCTCCCAACCCTCGACATGGAGGGCGTAAAATCCGTGCTACACTTGATTTCCGGTTAATCATGTGTAATTTGTTTGTTCATATAATTGGTGCATTCTCATATGTTTGATTAAAGTACTTGTATGAATTATGGAAGTGTCTTATGGATGGAATTATCTCACTAAGCTAGTTTTGCTTATACCCTTGTAGCTTTTTGTTACAGTACGATTACCTTTGGTTGACCCCAAGGAGCCCCGTATGCCAGGTACGAGTATAAGCTACTAGGAGTTTTTGGAAGAAGCTTTATGTATTTAAGTTTTGAACATAGACTTCTAAGAAAAATCTCTATAGTAGGCTTATGTTATAGTTGTTATTATTTTGGAAGACTTCTAAAGCAGGGGAATGCCCCTAAGATGATGTAAGGATATTATCATGAAAATCTTATGTTTATTTATATAAGTTATTGCTTGCTTTTATTATCTACTTAAATGTAATACCCCTGTGAGTCTCTTACTATCTTGGAAGCACGCCTTGCATGTGATATAGAAGCTCATGCATGACTAAGGTTGTCATTCATTAGTTTTAATATTATATGCGGCGGACTGCCACGTTTAGGATATCCTTCGGGGCGTGACAGGGTGTATGTGATGTTGCGTGATGCTTGTTCATATGCATGTGTTTATGGTATGGCGTATAGGGCGTTTTCGCTTATTCCTTTATTTTTCAAGTACGGGTAAAGATGGTATTGTTTATGACTTATTTGGGTATGATGGTGGACTTGATTATCCAGCTAAGGACTAATAAACCTTGGACATTAGAAATAGGAGAGAGATATTGAAGACTTTATGAAATTCTATTGGATAATGTCATTAGCTATAGAAGACTTTATGAGACTAGTTTATTAGGTTTTATTTGGTTTTGATAATATGTAGTTTTGGATTCTAGTAGTTCATGTTTTTCAAATAGATTTATTTTATGTGATTTTTTAAAGTAACCATGTATGAGTTTTGGTGATTATCTTTTGATATATTTGTAGATTAGTATTTCATAGCCTTGGTATGTTCTTATGAAGAAAAGGACACGTGATGGGTTGTAATGTCTTTAGGTTAGAATGTTACATAGCTTATATATATAATATCAATTATGTGTAATAGATAATATATATATATATATATATATCATAACCTATGTATGATGTAATGTATACACAATTGATAATTATAATATATAAGGTATTTTACTTATCTAACATATAAATATAATATAAAGGTTATAATTAACTAATCATCTGTTTTACATATTGATTGTTATAGTTCAATTGTGACATAAAAAGTAATAATAAAAAAAATATGAGCGTTCATGTTTCAATATATAGATTGTATATATAACATTTAAATAAATCTATGTTAGCATATAGAACATGTGAACAACATATATATATATATATATTGTATAAATGATATACAATATGCGCATGTAGTATATAGAGTATATTTAATATGACATAAGCATAACATATACCATATTGATATATAAATATAACTAACATTTAATATAGATTATATAATTATATTAAACTATAAACTAAAAATACTAGTACAATAAAAATAGAACACTTTAAAATAATACAAGTAAATATATATAAAAAGACTACTTTAATATATACATATATATATACTTTTTGATTTAAAACATGCAAATTAATCCCTATAATTAGTAACATATAAAAGTAGACATGGAATATAGACAAGTAAAATATCAACCCATGAAAATTTCAATCATTGACTTAATGAGTCAACTTAATTACAAGTTCAATTTCAAACAACAAATTCAAACCAATAATGTTGAGAGCTTAGTCAATTCATTTCGAACCCTAGATTCTACGTATATATGGACTCGATAAATTCAAACATAATCTAACTATTGAAAATAATTGAAGAAAAAGAAAATCGACTAGACCGTAAATTTAAATTTTAGTTCTATCCTTTTTTTTGAACATTAGTTCTATCCTTAAACGAGAGTGTTCAAAACCTCAAATTTTAAATGAACCATGCTACACAACACAATCACATAAAAATGAAAATATATCTAAATCACAATTAAGCTTTACTTAGGATGCAACACCACTTTAGCTATAATAATAATAATAATAATAATAATAATAATAATAATAATAATAATATATAATAATGTACATGCCAAAGTCCAATAAAACTCACATAGTAAAAATATCACCCTTTCCTTCCTCACTGTTATTTTTCTCTTCTTTCCCATCCAGCTATAATATATCATGTCAAGTACACCTATAATGGAAAATTTGCAACTAATCTACCCTCTACTATGTACAAATTTTCCTGCTCCTTACACCTCTCAAATCAAGGTTATTTCTCTCTTTTCTTCTCTCTCTCTCTCTTCTCTTTCTTTTTCTTTCTGTGGTCGGCCACTTCCTCCATTTCTCCCTTTCTATCTCATGCCCTTAAAACCTTCTCTCCTACACATACCAAAGAAGCCTTAAGTGCTAAGGAGAGGAGAGGGAGTTCCTCTTCCATGTAGCTATCTAAGAGTGCTATTTTAGTAACCAGAGCTTGAATCTCTAAAGTTGGAAGCTATAATATGTTATCTTCTCTCTCTCTTTTATAAATCTGAAATATTGGAAAGATTAACCAAGCGGATGACACTTGAATTCCTAAATTTTAAAGTGGTGTTTCAAGAAGAGGGTTTGAGTTTCTTTTCACCATATGGTATCACCACCATCCTACACTTATCAAAACATAAAAGTAGTACATGAGTTAATGACTACAGTCCTTTCTTTCCAAATGTGTCAAACACCTAGGGAGGTAGGAAATCCAATGATGATGATATCTTTAAGCAGGATAGCTTGGAAAATATAAAGCCCTCGTCCCTCTTTCTTAGTGTATATCATGTCTAAATGATCTAACAACATGTTTCAAGTTTTCTTTTCATTTCAAATGTTACAATGGTGGCTCAAAGGGTCAATGCATGAGCATTTACGTAAAAGAAGCATCGAAGGAATTTTTTGCCTTCTTTCCCTCCTATGTGCCAAAACCTTAAAAAATAAGTTAAGATATGATATCAATTTTTCTTTAATGATAAAAGCTTTTGTTTCTAAGCATACGGGTAAGAACCTAAGTATATTAAAGAGGAATGATTAAAAGAACCCTTACCCTTTTTTTACCCCCAAAGCATGCTGAGACCTAGGAGGAGATTGGCATCATCTTGCAACTTTCAATCTTCTTATGAAGTCATTTTACAAAGAAATAAAACCTAGTGTAGATAATAACCTTGTAAAAAATAGTAAAATGGAGTTCTAGAAGCAATATATAATCCATTAAGGTGCAAGTGTTAGTTGATCAACAAAAGTTCATTCAAAATACTTAAATAATCCTTTTAAACCTTTAGGATACTTAAATATATTTAGTAGCTAACATTAGAAATGGAAAATCCTTAAAAAAAGACATCTAAACAAGAAGGAAACCCCTAAAGAACCAAATTTGACCACTACTATTTTGAGACCATCTCGACCCCTATTGAGGAAAAAAAAACATCAAAAATGGATAAATGATCCAAAAACGATGGAAGATGACTGTAAACCCCGGTATTCTCAGTAGTTAAGTAAACCTCAGGAGTTGAAAAGCGAAACCCTAATCCAGCCCAGTTTAAGTCTAGTGAGAGAAGCTTAGGAACCATAAATCCGGCTTTCCTTCGGTTTCATAATAAAAAAAGTTTTATAAAGTAAATGAATATGAATTATTGTTTTAAAGTATATTTTAAACCTTAGAAAGTTTTAAATTCAGGAATTTTTCAATTTCGGCCTTCCCGAGCTCAATTACGAAAAAACGTGCCCCGGGACCATAAACTCAGAAAAATATTCCGGAATATTCGTTAGAACCGAAATTTTATAAGGATTTCAAAAATATCAATTTTATAATTTTCCGGGCTATAAAAATTACAGTTATAGCCTTTTTCCCGTATTTTCGTTACAACCGGTAGAGTAGATGTCTTGTTTACTATTCACAAGTACAACCTACACTACACACTACCCATATCCTATTCTTACATCCTTATAACTACTCATTTCAATTTTCTTTTCCAAGAAATTTTGTTTCCTAAATAATTATTACATTTATTACATTTTATTACATAAATTACAAATTTTATCAAAATTTCAAATCCCTCTCTCTCTCACCCCCTCATGGCCGGCGCACCCCCCTCACCATTTTCCTCTCATTTTGTTTTATTTTTACTTCTTTATTTCAATTAAAACCCTAATGCATGTAATATATAAGCTCTTTTTCTCTCTCTCTCCTCATTTTCACTCTTCTAAAATTTTACAAAAGTTGAAAACCCTCTCTTCGTTCTCTCTATATTGCCGTGACCCCCTCCTCCCCTCACACTCACACAGACACACACAAACTCATTTCCTCTTCTTTTCATCTCCACATCTCCATTTAGGTGATGATTCTAAGCCTTATACCTACATTATCTTGTAATGGCAAGATCATTCTTGAGTGTTTTCCACTTTAATACCAATGAGCATATGCTAGGGACATGAAAACACTAATACAAGAATATCAAGTCATCACAAGAAGTAGATCTTGTGTTTAAATGAGTTTTTGTTGAGATATTACCTTGTTTATGCATGTAAAGTAGAGATCTTGCATAGAAATTTATGTTCATGCCATAAAACTCATGATTCATGCACTATATATGGTAGATCTAGTGTTTAGACATTCATACCTTCATCTACATTCATGTTCATATGGTTATCTTGAACTTTCATGCATTAATGATTATATAAGCTTTGCCTTGCATGTATATATATGTGTTAGATGATAGATCTTCATGTATAGGAGGCAAGAAACTTGAAAAAGAAAAGATTTTGGTTAGAAATGTCTTATGGAAATTCTGATGATTTTGGAACCCTATTTTAAAAACCACCAAAACCACCTTAAAACTCATATTTTTCATGAAAAATGGAAGGTATATGTAATAGGTATCCTTAAGGAATGATTTTTATAAGTTTAAATGAGTTTAGGCATGAGTAATATGTAAAACAAGTAGTGAAGTTAGAATGGAAAATTTTGAGATAGTGATTAAATTGCTAAATTCGTTTTTTGGAGTAATGCCTACATAAACACTTAGTGTCCAAGCTCAAATTGCATGTTTTATGAGTTAAATGAAGTCTTTAGGCAATAGATATAATAAAGCTTCAGTTTTTGATGCATTAAACAAGTTTTCTCATAGGAAAAATGCAAGAAAAGAAAATTTTCAAAATTTGGATTTTTGTGAAAATTTACCAAGTGAAAAATGTGAATTTCTATGCATAAATGAAGGTCATGGATAGTATAGATGTTAAGAACTCATTTCCATTTAAATAACGAATAATTCCAAGAATAAAATCCTAAAAACCCTAGGGAATGTAAAGTTGGAAAGAAAAGATTTTTAGAAGTGACCATCATGGAGTTTTATGATAATTGGGAGTTCATAAGAGTTCATAATCAAAAATCATCAAGACCATGCATATATTGAGCTCATTACATGACATTCATACTAGGAATTCATTCATATATCATCTATACATGAATCATCAACTACAAACATTTTTACCAATTGCAAAACAATTTTTCGGAAAGAGGAAAGTTACAGAACAGATCTGAACCCACTGTTTCGTGACCTTAATGTTCTCAAAACTTGAAAATAATATTAGAAATAGGTAGATCTTTCGAAGTAGATAGAAATCGATATAAAATTTGCTAAATTCCGAGTTAAAATGACCAAGTTATGGCCGTTTTAAGTTCAAACTTCCGCAAATAGCGAGAATTCCGATTTTGTGTAGTTTAGATGCATAGCTTGAATTAGTTTAGTGATGAGATTCTTATTAGGTTGTTCTTATTTGGTAGTTCTTATTTGGTAGGTGATCCCGAGCAAGACGATACCCTACCACCTGACTACTACTATTAAGAGACCGGCGTATCATAGCCGAGTGAGTATTACTTCCGCTCTCAATTATTGCTTGTGATTGTATTGATTGTGGCATTAGTTGTTTAGGCAAAGATAAAAATGATTATGCATCATGGGGTATATGGGAATTATATACTTGTCTGCTGTTGATTTGTGAAGTTGAACTTAAGGAATATCGAAACTGAGTGTTAAGCTGCTGCTTGTTTAGCGAGAATTTATATTGATTGTTTGCGAATAATTGTTGGTCACCTAAAAGAATTGGATTAATCTATATTGGACCTCAATTATAATTGGACTCATTCATATCACGACGGGGATGGAGCATTAGCATTTGTTGGTTTTTCGTGACCCATAAAACGAATATGTTGGTTAATCGTGATTCATAAAACAAATTATTGTTCAGTTGACCGTGAGCTTAAATGGCGTCATACCGCAGGATTCGTTAATCTGCTAACCCGGGATGGAGGGCGCAAGTCCATCCACATATGATTTCCGGTTGGTCATATGTTTGCTGAACTCATTTGTTTGATGCATACCATTTGTTTGAGTAACCACTTGTTTGAATGATTTGTCTTAATTGTGATATGGAAGTTTTCACTCACTAAGCTAGTTAGCTTACGCTCTTATAGTTTTTACTTGTTGCAGCATGAATTCATTTGGCTTAGGCCAAGGCAGGCTACAGCTCAGGTACCGGAGCTAAGAGTTTCCCTTAGAAGTTTATTTCGATTTTGTTTAGACTTCCGTTGGAAACTAAAGGACTCTGAATGACTGTAATGGACTTAATATTATTTTGCGGGAGAATGCCCCTTAGACTTTGTAAAGTATATATGTGTTTTGGTTTATTATCTATGGCTAATGAATGCCACATTAAACTTCTTAACTCCATTGATCGAGTATTCTATTGTTGTAAAGGGACGCTTTACATTTATACAAGACTCCCGAAGGGCTCGGATAGAATTTCGAGAGTCTTATATAGTATGTGGTGGGCTATTATGTTTAGGATACCCTATGGGGCTTGACAACGACTACTCATACACAAAATTCGGACTCAAAATGACCAAGATATTATTGTTTTATGAAAAAAACTACGTAACTAGGAATATAATGACAATAGTAAAATTAGTATAGTTAATTAGATAAGTCTTAGAAGAATTCTTATTTCATTGTCATTTCCTTGTTCAAGAGGTTATGGTTACAAGATCAAGTATCTTGCAGACCACTACGATTGACTAGTGTAAACCTCCAAATTTTGCACAACTTGAATATGATAGTACCAAGAATATAACGTAAAATTTTGAAGAACCTTGAGAAAAAGTTGCAAAGATCATTCTTGATTCTTTGCGATTTAAGAATATTAAAATTTGAATAATTTTATTGTAGTTAGGGAAATAGAAAAGAAATTCTACGCATATTAAATAATGGTATAATGGTTATTGAGATGTCTCTAGCATTTCGAACCCTATAGTAGCACTAGAAAATTTACTATCATCAATAATCATGATAAATAATTTCTAGACAGTAAAAGACAAGGTTTCTAACTCAATTTGGTAACTCAACAAGAAATCATAACTAGATCCAGATTTCAAGTGCAAATTAAAATGATTAATTTTTATGACCTATTGGTTATAAAACGATAGTATAAAGAAGAATCGCTAAAGTTACAAAATATGCGATAGGATAAAAAACAAATTAATATCTATAAATCAAGACCTCAAATAAAAATTTGGATTACACAAATGTGCTAGTTAGAAAATTCCAAGTCTATAAAGACTAAAATTATAATTTGACCAATTGAGCTCGGAAACTATAATCGTGTAGGACAAAACCCTAAATATACTTAACCGCATAAACTTAAAACTTTAGTATTCAACTCAAGAATGATTTGGGATCAATATAGAAGCCTTAGATGAATTTAAAAAGATGTTTTCTTAAACTAACTAATGTATTTATACGCATAGTACCCAATATTTTATGTTATAGCCTAGTTATTTACCTCTTTAAATGATCATAAGCCTTTGAAATAATATCAACATGTGATGTTTTCTTCTCAAGTGCCTTGAAACCTTCTAAGAAGCACGAGAGGGAGAAGATGGCACCACTTGCTTGTAGGATTTTCTAAGATCCTTACATTAATAAGTGAAAGTGACATTTCTTCTAAATCTTAACAAAATCCATACATTAAATGAATGAAAGAGGAATGTAATAAAATTGAATCTTCTCTTGTGCCCTCTTCAAAACCATGAGCCTCTTCAATGCATCAAGAATAGGAGCTTTCAATGTTTTAACAAAGCCATCATGCATAAATGCATTCATACACACATAAGCCTCTTCATAAATGCATTCACACACAGCTTCTTCATTTAATGTGTTCACACTTGAAAGAGATTTAATCTTTCTCTGCCAAAATAGTGAATCCTCATGCATGTCTATAGCATAATTCAATTTTTTATCCAATCACATGAAATCCTCACAATTAGAACATGTGATTTTCGAAATTTTTCTATCATGATTAAAGAATTAGAAATTAAAAGTAGATAATAGAAAAATAGATATTTATATAGTAGGCACTGAATCACTTGTAGAACTTTCTCAAGAATGCTATATAATAAGGTAAGCAATTTCTGAACTAGTAAAAGATATCAAAGACAAGATTACATATAAAACAATCATATCTCACAAAACAAAAATGGTAGATCTTAAAAATAAAGAGAAATAAGAGATAATTAATTTTTAGAATCTATTGATGGGTAAAAGGAAATTTTGAGATAAATCGCTATAGATGAAATATATGTGGTATAACTAAAAACAGATGAAAACCTATAAATCTAGAGTTCGAATAAAAATTCTAAATACGGAAACATGAAATTTAGAAATTTCTAAGTCTATTGAGTATAATATTTTAAATTGATCTATCAGGCTTAGAAACCATAATCGCATAACTAAAAAAGCTAAAAATATTCTATTGCGTAAACTTCAAAGTTAATATTTCGACTTCACATTTATTTAAGAAAAATATAGAACCCTTATACATAATTTAAAAGTTATTTTCTTGAAATAATTGAATTATTTATACGTGTACTACTTAATATTTAAGGCGATAGCTTATATATTTGTTATAAAACATGCAAATACATCATCAGATAAAGTCTTCTTCAAGAATGGCATTGAACTGTCCAAGACAAGTCCTAGCTAAGAATGCGCCACATGTGGGTCTAAGATCTTCCAAAATCTTTCAAGAATTTATCCATAATTATGATTGAAAAGGACATCTCCTTTAATAGGAGATCTTAGCTAAATCTTGCCACTAATAGATGAAAATGACAAGTCTTCCTCAACAAGTTCCCAATCTAAGAAGTCTTGCAAATTAACAAGTTGATCTCATCATGACCGCATCTTCAATTAATGAATGATAATGATTTGTAATCAACTTGATTCTCTCCCCTCAAAATCATATGCTACATGCATGAATACAGAGACAAATTGACAAATCACCTTGTCGTCGTCATCATGAAAGACTCTTTATCATTGCTTATGTCAGCAAGATGTATGTAAACCCCTAGATTTTACGGTAATTATAAGAAAACCCTAGGACTGGAAGTTAAACCAGAACCTTAAAGTTAACCTAGTCCTACATTAAGTTCTAGAGTATCTACATTTAGTAAGACTGCACTCAAAACTTTAAAATAGTAAAAATGAGATAACATTGGATTATAGTCCGAAATAATATGATATAGCCTAAAAATATCAAATTTGTCAAAAATATTTTTGACCAGAATGGGATCAGTTTCTGAAATTAGGGTCTCGGTACGCAAAATGATGAAAATATTTTGACAATATATCTAGACTCGTAATAAGATGACAAACCATAAAATATCAGTTAAAAAAATTTTTTGGCTTCTGAAAATATCAGATTTAGCATGTTTATGCGTATTTTTCTTACTACCGGTAATTTATTTGTCTTATTTACTATTCAATTACTGTTTACTACTATTCATTACTATTCATTTATCTATACTTTTTCTTACAATCTATCTCTTACAACCTATATACCTATTTCTTGTATTTTCTTTTCAGATATTACTTTTCACATAACTCCTCTTACATTTACTTACTTTTCTTCATCAAAATTTTTTTTATCATCTCTCTCTCTCTCCTCCTACAATGGCCAACGCTAATCCCCCCCTCTCTCCCTCAATTTTCTTTTCTTTTTTAATTTATTTTATTATATCTAATTTTCCTTCACATTTCTCTATAAATACCATCTCTTACTCTACATCTTTAACACATCGCATTTCACATTCCAAAACTCCACCAAGATCTCTTCACAATTTTTCTATCTAACAATTTCCTCTCAAGCACTCTCTTCCGCTCTATCTCCATAAAAAATTCATTTCTCTTTAGGAAAAATACTAAACACATCATCCATTTGTTTCTTTCAATTCTTCATTAACCTTAGGTAAAATCCTAAACCTTTCTTTTATTCATATAACACAATATGAACAATGTGTATCTTTTTATTCTATATAAATCCCCATGAGGCTAATGCTGATGCTAATGCTAGGGAGTGGAATCATGAAAAACAACTTATTGTTCATGTCTTGTTCATCTTCATAATGTGTTCTTATTATACTATGTTCATGCTTCTAACTTAACTCTTTATATGTTAATATGTATATGTATGTATCTATATTTCTTAGAGCCTATATGCTCATTAATCTAACTCCTTATTTAATGCTTTACTACATGCTTTATTATCTATTTCATGCAAATAAATAAGACTAATCAATCTCTAGTTCTAGACTTATCCTTAATTAAGTATAAACAAAAAGGGACTTGTTCATAATCTATGTCCCCATGAGCCTTGAATAAAAATCTAAGACTCTCATATTTTCTTATTTCTTTTCCTTACTTATTTCATGAGACTGGTATTATTTTGAGTCTCAGGAAGCCTTGAAATTAATCTAAAACTTCTATAATTTTCCATGTTATGCTTTTCTTATTTCATTGTGGAACTTATCCATTTCTAAGTTTTAGAAAGTCTTGATAACAAGCTAAGATTTCCATAATTTTGTTCTTATACTTACCTATTTGAGTTTTTATTCCTTTATTTTCTACTTGAGTTAAATTTGTCTTATAATATAATTACTAAGTTCATATTCATGCATGGCCATACGATGATGATATTTTCTTAATAAAATTTTCAAAATGATAGGAATTATTTTCTTTTATAAAAAAATAGGGCTAAACTCTCAAGAGAAATGATTTTCGACACTTAAAAAGAATTTTCATTAGAACTTAAGAATAACGGTTCAACTACACTCTTTCTAAAATATTAAAATAAAATTATCATAAATTTCTAATTTGATAATTCCTTGTTATACAAGTTTTTTCTTAAAACTTATTTTATGGCATATGCCAAGATTTTGACAAACACTAAGAATAAGACTATTTTCAAGACAAACTTAAAATCGAGTCCCTAGTTAAATGCTACTTAGAAATGAAATTGGTATAAAACATAACGAAGTAAGTTTTAAAAAGAAAATTTATTTTCTTATATAAAAATAGTAGTTATAATAACTAAGCACTCACTTTCAACAAACTAGAAATTTTGATTTCCTTCTAACAACTCAAAAAGGAGAGATTATGAAACTTAATCTTTTTAACTTTCAAAATAAATTGTTTTATGAAAAATCATTGTTGGGACAACATCACTAAAATCATGCATATAATATGATTTTATATTAGTATTAAATAATTTTCAACTATATAAGTAGCTATGTGCTTACTATAAGATTTTTGGATGATGTAAAACTTAGAAAAATGCAAAATTAAGGGCTAAAACTTTTAGGTCAGATCTATACCGACCCATTTCGAAACCCAAATGGCTTTAAATGTTAAAAACAATATTAGAATAGATAGATCTCTCGGAGTAGGTAGAAAATCACTACTAATATGCGAAATTTCAAGTTAAAATGAGCAAGTTATAACCATTTTAAGTTGTAATTTCTACTAATTTGAATTATGATGCAGATAACAAAAGAGAATTAGAAAATTTAAGTATAACTTAGATGAAATACTCATTTCAAGTATTTCTTTTGTTTAGGTGGCAATGAACAAGACTTTTTCTATCTCGAAGATAACTTTAAGTGATAAAGATCGCTATGGTCGAGTGAGTTTTCCTTTATGTTTAATGTATTTGTGCATATACTTGTAGAGTAGAGCACTAGATTTTAGGGAAAGATAAAAATTTGGTATGCATGTGGGATTATCATAAAAATTATGTATGTGAATCATTATATGTGAATGAACGATAAGCGTATCAGAACTCGATTGGCTTATTAATGTAAATTGTCTCTATGTTTGATGCTACGTGTGCAAATATTGGTTGATCACCTTAAATGAAATTAATTATGGATTGGAAATCCCTCGTAACTAAATTGATCCGCATATCATTTAAAGAATCATATTCGCATTTTCCTACTACTCTTCTGCGTAGGATTGGAAAGGTAAGCTACTTACTTACATCTTAAGGAATTAAGATGTTGAGAGAATATGGTCTCATAGTATAGCCAAGTTGGATTGATCGCTTTAGGTATGGAAAACTTTGGACTAGTAGTATGGTTGATTGGAATCCCAAGATGTGCGCACAATTTTAAGAAGGTCATTGGACCCATTCAAATCATTCCCTAACCCCCAAATGGGGAGTGCAAATTCATTCAACATACGTCACCGAATAGTCGTATGTATCTGTTTGATTATATGGATGTTACATTGCATATGCTTACTAATGGACTTGTTTGATTGTTTTGTTATGGGTACATTTGTGTAAGGAATATCTCACTAAGTTAGTTATGCTTATCTCCCAATAGATTTTTTATGTCGCAGGTTCATTGTTTTGCACACAAGACCACCCTTTCCATCTAGGTAGGACCCAGGCTTTCGGGAAGCTTTTGAGGGAATTCTATTCGAAGGCTTTACATTAGATTTCCTTTAAAATCTTTCAGTTATAGTTATTTTTTTAAGTAAGACTATGTTATTTTGGAGATTTATCGGAGGATTGCCCCTATGGAATTGTAAGACGATTGACCTTTAAGTTATGGATATAAATGATTAAATATTTTCTTGATTGCCATATTTTTTATAATCATAAACAACATATCCCACCAGTTTCTCCTAATATTGTGAAAGTATGCCTTGCATATGTTTTTGAAGCTTTTGCATGACTAAGGAGTGTTATTCTTAAACTTTAATATCGTATGCGATGGATTGTCACATTTAGAACATCCTTTATGGCATGACAATGCAAGCTTAACCTACCCATCATAAGAGGTTTATGTGAGTTCACATTAGCTTGGGGACTACGATCTCTCTCTTCCTTCTTCTTGAACTGTAAGCCCCCTTTCATGCCTAAACAAAATATCTAAACTTCAACCAATCATATAGTTTCTTCACAATTAAGGCTAGCTTTGTATGTAAGACAAAGTAAGACATCATGGCCCACAATTCTTTTCTTCAAACCGTGAACATCCCCTCACACACAAATATACATCAACATCAACATCAACTAATCTCTACAATTTTCAACCAATCACTTCAAGTCTTCACAATTAAGGAAATTTATCCATAAAAGATGTAACGCCCTAAAATAAGGCATTACAACCCGCCACGTATCCTCTCTTGATTAGGACATGCTATGGCTATAATTTCCACAATTAACCTGAATAATTCACAAGGTATAAAAGAAGACATGTAGTCCTCATAAATAAATCATATGATAAGAATATAATCTCCATAATCAACAAACTAGTCATTGTTGACATAACTGCAGATCAACAAGTCAAACCATACTCTAAAACTATCACTATATGAAAACTCCAAATATAACTTAAAAATTCAATGAACAAAATATAAATCAGACATAAAAAGTCTTCTCTAATCCATCCTATATCATCTATGACTATACAACTAGTCATCAGCAGGGTACTCAGGACCGCTAACGCTATCCCCATCCTCATAGACGATATCAAAACCTGGTAGATCATATATCACATTATCATCACCTGTATCTGAAATATAACAGAATGAGCGGCAAAGCCCAGTACGATAATATCCAATCCAGTTCGAACAAGGTTATGCACAAACAACATGTATAAATAAATGCAACTGAACTAAATGCATACAACAGTTTATTATCTATTTTAGTCCAGCAAAACAACACAGTTTAGAATCCAGTATACATAAATCCTGAACTCATAGTAACTTAGACTCTCCTATAGAAACAACAACTGATTTTGAAAATAAGTAATCATATATACATATATGGATGAGTGGGTACTCCCCAAACATCCCAATTCCTGAACACCTAAATTCTACCAGAATCATATCTTAGCACGAGTCCACTCGGGACAACCTCACACTAAAATCATCACGGTGCCTCACCAGTATTACTATCTGCCAGGTCTCTACTGGTCAAAGCCAACCACAACCAAATAAACAATTACTAAGCCAAATATTTATTAAGTTCATTATGCAATTCTGTTCCTACATCCATTCACAAAATTCTAATCTACAAGCACATACATCAAACAATGGATTGGTCATACCTTTCTAAATCTCAGGAATCTAAATCAAATCCTCAGAACCTGATACCAACAACAACAAAGTTGACCCAAACTCCACAAACTCCTATATCCACACCAATAACAGTTTCGCAAACTCCAAATGTCATGTTACAACATATATATATACGTTAACAGATATGATCGCATTATCAAAATACCCTAACCAAAATGAATTCTCCAAAAATTCTAACCTGAAAAGAAATCTTCGTTATCTGCACTGTCTATTCCGATCAAACTCCACAAACACCAATTATTTCACCCAAAACCCTAATATACACAACAATAAGAATGTATGAGAATTGTTTAATTCGTATTTTGTTTGAATCCATCATAGAGGAGATTTACTTACTATTTTGAATCACTAAAACTCGTATCGCATTCACCAATTCACAAATCTCACACGTGCTAGGGTTTTTCTCCAAAAACCTTCATGTAAAAATTCAACCAAAACCCTAAGAAACTTGTATAAATTTGTATAAAATCCCAATGAGAAAGTTAGGATTACTTACTTTAGATCAGAAAATACTCCCCCGATGACTTTCTAAGCATAAATCTTCAAGAACACTCCAAAACTTTCTTACACGAAGGAGAAAATAATATATAAGAAATCTGTCGAAAATGTTTTTCGCGTCTCGTATTTATAGAAATTTAGTCATACGCCGGCCTTACGCCAGCGGCGTACCTGCAGATCTTGCCAGCTTACACCATATGCTGGCAAATTTACACGAACGCCGGCAGCGTTTGCCAGGGTTTTGATTTCCAGAATTCAAATTCTCCCTTCATACGTCGGCAAATCTTTGCCCTACGCCGGCGGCTTTCATGTCGGTATTGAAAAGAAACCCTAATGAACACCGGCAGCTTTCCTTCCAGTGTTAAGAAAAATGCTACTGTTCCCATCCCACGCCGTCTCTAAGTCGGCGGCGTAGATTCTCGAGGAGGCGGTATACAGTCTGTTACAGAGTACGCGGGCAACTTAAAAACTAGGCCGGCAGAGTTCTTCATTAGAAATGTCGGCCTTCATTGCAGAAAATAATGAAATTGATCCCATTGATGCCAATCTGTTTCAACACATAATTGATCAACCTTAACTTATTTTCTAACATCAATAAAATGGCCTATGAATATTTGGCAACTTGTGAATACTGATCACTTATATTTACTTTGTATATTACAAAAGACAAATGAAATCCCTTATTTCTTTTCCATCTATCACCATAAACTTCAATCCCCATAAGCAAGACATACATCAACATCATCACATCTCATTATCACCTATAGTAAAGTGCCACATGCAAGGAATTTCACTCATATGTTCTTCACACTCCAACCACGAAACCCCACCCATTTTCAAACATCAATCTCAACATCAATTCATAATCTTGCATGTGCTAAGAATTCCTTGAAAACCCTAAAGAAAAATTATAACCATAATTACCACTCAAAAACCCTAGAAACTGTTCAAGAAATTCCTATCCCAAGAAACATGTGTTTAAGGTAAGGAATCACCTTGATCAAGTTAGGTTTTCACTAGAGTCAAACTTATAATATCATAATCTCTACATTAGGGTTTCGACTCACACTATAGAAAAGGGAGAACAACTTCAATTTTCATCAAACCAAGGTAATTTCTACTCTACTTCAAAGTTAGATTATGATTCAAATGTAGAAAATGAATAGACCTTAGGTTGATCTTTTGTTTAAGGCATCATAAGGGTTCAGTTCTCCTTGGTGCTTAACAAGAATTTTCACAAACGCTTTCAAAACAAGGTAACTCCTATCCTACATTAAGTATGTAACATTTCTATTAAGAAATAACAAGAAAAATAAACAAGTATAGATTATATAATTTGGCTATATAGAGAAAATCATGTATGCCATGAGATTTATTCATGAAACTTAGTTTATCTTGAATGATATTATCTTAGGATATGAGCTAGGACATTGTATTGATCATTTAACCATAATATGAATATCTATACCCTATAATGAAGTTTTCAGCCATATATAGGAATGAACTCATCCCATAATCAATTCAAGTAGTTTAACTTATAAACAGTATGTTTCATGCATGGAAATAAAATTAAAATGAAAAGACAAAGCTAGAAAGCCCTAAGAACCAAAACTTAAGATTTTAGCCCCATATCATTTCTAAGGGGAAATTCATGCTTGAATTAATAATTGATCCATACTTAGTTCAATAAAGACATAATGTAGTTGAATATACAATTAAATTTAGGAACATGATCATAATCACGTATAGATGTCATGGCTCACAAAGAAAAACTAGGATTCCTAAGACAAACTTATCTGAATTCAATACCATATGAAGGAACTTAATGATTTAGCTTGGAATCAAATCATTAAACTCAAGTATCACCTTATAAACCATAGTGTAGATTTTAGCATATATGGAAAATGAGAATTGCTAAGCATAGATTAATGTAAACTATAGGAATCTCAGAAAGCGTTCGTTAACATATTAATGATAAGTACTTAACTTAAAAATCAAGAGAAACACAATGAAAATAAAACATCATATAGAATTCAGCCAACATAAGTTTAATGAACTAGAGATAAGTTTGATTACTAAAATTTAATGACAAGAATACTAAACAAAGATATAAATATGAAATGAAGATCAAAAACACTAAACAAGACATTTTGGTACACTTAGGTATCTCTAGGCCCACTCGAGTCCAAGTGGGAACAATTCACAAATTGAATAATTTGATTTAATAATCAAATAGTCCACAAAATGAACTTTCCAATGCCTATTCATATGCTAAAATTAGACTTAAATGACCAAGTTATAGCTATTTTAAAGAAAAGCTACATAATCGGGAAAACATAGCAAGAATAGGGAAATTATGATATTTGGAAACATTAGGGGAATTCTTATGATATTGTTCATCCCTTTTGTTCAAAAGATTTTGAGTCCGAGTTCTTAATCCTGAGGTATTACAAAAGGTCATATCAACTAAACAATAATGCTTAGGTGAGGGAATTCTAATATCTGATATTTACTTGCGCTTCATACAGCTTGTTATTATGTTAGTTGTATTGCTTGTCTATTGAATGACTAGTTATTGTGAATGTCATCATCTACATGACCACTAGAATAAATGGATTACTTAAAATATTCATCCAAATTAATTAAATATACTCGTCGCATGTGATTGACCCTTAGCAGAAAATGTCTCGGATTTGTCATTGAAAGTATTTTCAAAATGCATCTATAAAGAAACATGACTAAGAGTATTCCAGGTTGCTCTTATAGTCTTTATGAAATTGTTGAGTTTTACCAAGATAATTTATAAAATAAAATTGGAGCACTTTCGAGTATTGTTTTGATAATGGATGTTGTCTGAGTTAGGGTCCACTTGTCATGTGGTGATGATAGATGTTGCTTGAGTTAGTTCTACCTATCATAATCACCATCATTAAGCAGCGCTAGATGTTGCCTAAGTCAGGGTCTACCTACTATATTCACCAATATTGGGTGATAGATATGTCGATATAATTTTAAATATGAACCAACATAAAACATGCATTAAGGAATATTTACTTTTTCCCAATGACAGGCAAGCACTAGGTTCATCTGGATGGACATTGCCACTAGACAACTCCGTCCATGTAAGGAGGCGTGTCCCATGCATGTAAGTATGTGAGATAATTGATGTGTAGACAGCATAAATCTACACCGTATATGTAATCCCCTAAATTTTAAGCTACAGTTATGTTTAAACCTTAAACCGGAAGTCAACCGATAACCCTAAGATTAATGAATACACATCAAACCCTAGTAGATTAGATTCGACAATCTCATGCTCTTAATCCCGAAACAACGAAATTGAGATAGTAGTGGCTTATAGTTCGTAATAATATAAGGATGCATAAAAATATTATATTCGATGATTTTTGGTGTCTTTCGGATCCGAACGAGATCAGTTTTCAGAATCCATGCCCTGGTACCCCCAACGACAAAAATAATCCAAACCAATAAACTTGTAAAAATACAAGGATTTCAAAAATATAAGTTTTATAATTTTTCGGTATCTAAAAATAGTATATATGGGTCTGTTTGGATGGTTCGTTTTTCATCTGTATCTGTATCTTTTTTAAAATTATATATATAAATATGCACGATTTGCATCTATATTTGATCTTTTGATGAGAACTACAGACTTTTTTTTTTTTATCTATATCTATTTCTTGATAAATAATTTGTTAGAAAAAAGTTTGAAAAAAGTGTCTGTATCTGCCGAAAAAAGCCAAACAAACAAACCCATAGCCTAATTACACGTATTTTCATTACTACCGGTATTAATTTATCTTATCTACTATTCATAGTGCTATTCTACGCTATTCATTATTACTCACCTATCTCTACTTTTTACTTTCCCCATACATCTTCATTCACATCAAACTTTACATCTTATTAATTTTCATTAACAAAAGTACAAAACAAATAAAAAATATCTCTCTCTCTTCCTTTTAAGCTCACGCCGGCCCTCTCTCCCCCTCATACACACACTTTTATTTTTTTTCTTTT
Organism: Combretum micranthum; assembly: GCA_024138025.1. Lineage (NCBI taxonomy): Eukaryota > Viridiplantae > Streptophyta > Magnoliopsida > Myrtales > Combretaceae > Combretum > Combretum micranthum. The sequence goes on along the minus strand of JAMXBD010000074.1, from coordinate 405,731 downwards.
CCATTTATTTAATCCACACAATTTTCACTCCAAAAATTCTATAAATACCCCCTCTCCCTCCAATTCTTTCACACACTCATTCACCTTACTAAAACTCTCTCAAATTCTCTCTACAAACACTCTTCCAAAATCTCTCTTTCTTTTGACTACCAAAAATTTTCCTACACATTTCCTACATACATAAACACTATCCAAACTTTCCCTACACTACCACTTTCATACTTTCTTTATAGGTAAATACTCTTACCTATTCTACCATTTATTTTTCATGCCATGTAACTTAACATGACTATGGTGTTGTTTCTCAAAAACTCACATGAGTTGTAGAAGAAACAACATGTTCATGCTTTGCTCTTGCACATGCCAAGAATTTCGGTTTTTATTATGTTGTTAATATGATCTTATTATTGTTATTATGCTTCTAATCTAACTTTATATATATATATATATCTATATATTCTAGAGCCTAAATGCTCACTAGCTCACTAACTCACTAATAAGCTTATTACTATTATTGCTCTTATTATTATTTTTTCTCTCTCTTTTTTTTTTTTGGGACATAGTCCCGGGATTCATTGATGAAGCTAAGACTCCCAATACTTGACCGGGTTACCTTGATGAAGCTAAGGTTCCCGATAATTGACCATAATATCTTGCTTATTATTATTATTATCTTACTCATTATTATCTTGCTTCTTATATTATCATCATTTCTATACTACATGCTCATAATACATGCATCTTCATAATAATATTTCCTCAACAACATGTAAAGTGGAATTTTTCCTTAATAAAAGAACTTGAAACTAAAATTTTTATTATATAACTAGTAACTAAATAAAGGAGTTATCATCAACAACTTAGAAAATAGATTTGTGCAACATTTTCTCAAGCTTTCTCAAAGTTTTCACAAAAGACAATAAGGATGGTTTTACCAAGGAAATAAAGGAAATAAATATTTTCTTTTCATAACACGACAAACTTAAGGCTTAGTAAAAATAATTTGTTGGTAAACAAATTTTTCACCAAAAAGCTTAAGATTAAGGTCCTTTCAACTTCATAACAAAAACCAAGAAAACAAACTAGTTTTCAAAGTAAGATAAAATTAACCCATTAATTTATAAATCCACTTAGAAAAATAATGATTTTTAAGTTTTTAAATAAGGAACCTATTTTCAAAGAAATAACAAGAATATAAGTATGATAAGTTCAAAGACAATGGATTTTATCAATAACTTAAAAAGATTATTCCTTTTCAAATAAAATCGGTAAAGGAAATAAGAGACTAAGTTTTAGAAATAAAATTTAATTTTAAGAGTTACCAAACAAAGATGTAAGAGGAAAAAGATTCATTTATCAAAACCATTTTTTAAGGCAAATTTATAAATAGGTTATCAACAACTTAATAAAAAATTTTGAAAACTTTGCTCTTTTATCACTAGAAGTAAAAATTGTAAAAGACCAAAGTTAAGAGAAAATTTTATTTGTTTTAGAAAAGAAATGGGAAAACAAAATAAGAATATATTCATTTATAATAAACTAAGAAAATATAAAATTCTCCAAAATACTTTGAAAATAATTTTGTTAAGTTTAAGTTTCAACACTTCAAGATGAATTGTTTTATGAAAATAATCGTTCAGACAACACCATTAGAATTTTTGCATATAAAGTGAGTTTATATATATACTCAATGGATTTTTTAATCATATATATATATATATATATTTGCCAAAGGATTTTTGAATAAAGTTGAGTTTGAAATTATTTTGCAAAATTTGGGAATTTTCTTTTTGAATCTGTACCGAGATTTTTAGCAACCAAAATGACCTTGTATGTACGAAATAACCTTAGAAATGGATAGATCTTTTCGAGCAGGTAGAAATCGGTATATAATATGCAAAATTTTGAGTTAAAATGAGTAAGTTATGACCATTTTAAATTGGAATTTCCCTCTATGCGAATTTTGATGAACTTAGTAGAATAGAGTTGCAAGTTTAAGTAGATCTTCCAAGAAATACTCATTTCGGGTATTTCTTTTGTATAGTTGATGTGGAGTCTGAGCTACCTTAACCAGAGAACTATTTTGACTAAGGAGCTTCTGTTGATATGGTCGAGTGAGTTTAAATTCTTGCAATTGTACCTATGTATTTGCTTGTAGTTTAGTGGCACTAGATTTTAGGAAAAGATAAAACATGAAAATGCATGTGTTTTACTTACATGGTTGAAATTATGATAAGTATAACGAGGCGGGATTTGCTAACTAATTATTGTGTGATTTAATTTAATATTGATTTGTCTGCAAATTCTATGGTCACTTATAAAATGACTAATGATATGCCATGATTACCTAAATTAAATTATTGATGCATAACACGTAATGAGTCACATTGTATTCATTACTATACCTTTGGTGGGATAAGGGCATAGTAATGAGGTCGAGGACCTGAAATCATAATTTATGACTTTGATTGTCTGTAATTAAATGGTGAGTGGGCACCCAAATCAACTATATTTTAGCAATTAGTAGGAATCTGTACAAAACTACAAAAATATCATTTGCGAACTATGGCTTCATTGCCCGGAAAACCTAACTACTGAATGGAGGGGTCAATCTATTCAAATATATGATTCCCGAAAAATTGTATGCATTATTTGCTCATGTGATTGCTTGCATCTCATATGCTTGATTAAATAACTTGATTGATTATTGATTATTGAGTACTTTACTTGTGGATTTAATTTTCACTAAGCAAGAAGCTTACCCACTTATGGATACCTTTTGTAGTTTCCCCATTTATGGTTGAAGCCCCAGGGGTATTTCTCACAAGTATTACCCTTTTGGTCTAAGGAGTTTTTGGAAGAAATTAAGGACTAGATGTAGACTTAGACTTATAAGTAAATCTCCATGTAATTAATTTGATTAAGCTTCAGTAGACTTTGATGAACTATACCTTTTACGGGGGAATGCCCCTTTGATGAATTGTAAGACCTTTATATATTTTTCCTATTTTAGTTATTATGTTATGATTTCCATTCTTAAACCGCTATATGAATATCTTCTTAAATAACTTGTTTAAAGTTGGTCCTTTATGATCGTGAATGTTCGCCTTACACCCGGTATCGAAGCTTATAGAATGACGGAGGTCATCATACTTAAGCTTTAATATTGAGTGTGGCGAACTATCATGTTTAGGGTACTTTTTGGGGCGTGACAGTTTAAGTTGGTATCAGAGCATGGTTAAGAATTTTAGATCATAGCAATAGAAATGGACTTAAGAAGAAAATCAGTAGAATGTAAATAAGAAAGACTTAGATAATTTAGCATGGGTAGAATAAGTTTTCTGACTCCCTTTCTTTTGTGAATAGATATCTCTAGGAGAAGCCCGCTTGGAGGCCTAGAAATTCTGGAAAGAACTGATGAGACCCTTGTTAATTATCAGTTAAGACTTAGGGTCCTTTGCGAAGAATTTACTCTAGCAGGAAGACCCAAGTCATTCAATGAGATGTTTGTCCTATGGAAGAAAGGATTGAAATATACCGAATGGGCAAAGATTATTGAGACAGTAAGATATTGGCCCTTAAGGAAAAAGAAGTGGTTAGAGTTAGAGGTGATTTACGCCATCGAAAACATCGCTTTGTTCACTAACCATGAGTCTATGCTACAGGAAGCGACTTTTGTGTTGAGGAAAGAAGGAGCACCCACATTTCCAGATTTCCAAACTTTGAAGGAAATTGGGCCATTATTGATCTATGCTCATGATGAATTGAAAGACCACAGTGAATGGTGTAAAGCCGATTATGAAGGAGCCTTCTATTGGCATGGTATGTACCAGAATATGCTCAAGCCACTCGTTGATGAAGCACCTTAACCACCATCACTTACGAAACTTCAGCTTAAAGATGATGAGGTTCTAGTGGATGTTAGATCAGGTAAGGCCAAGGAAGGAGAACTCGAAGAGGAGGTTTGTCATGCCCCAACAGGTACCCTAAATATAACAGCCCGCCGTACGCAATATTAAAGCTCAAGAATGACTACCTCAGTCACTCGAAAGCTTCCATATCAGTACAAAGCGTCCACTCACAACAGAGGGAGACCGTTGAAGTAATGCGTTTTAAGGTATTGGCAGCGGAACATACAAAATAACACTTAATATATAACATAGAAACATAAAGTCTTACAACTTCTAAAGGGCATTCCCCCGATAAATATGTAACAACATGATTCTACTGAATATAACATAATTAAAGCTAGAAGATTTTATAAGAAATCTACTCTATAACTTCAAAATAGAATTCCTCCAAAAGCTTCTCAAAATAAGGATTCTACCCAGGAAATCAAGGTGGTCTCGGGTGCAAAAGGTAATCCTGCAATATCAAAAGTCTACAGGAGTATAAGCATGACTAGCTTAGTGAGATATTCCTTACGCAAAAGTACTCATAACAAGCAATCAACCAAGTTTATTAATTCAAGCATATGAAATGCAACAACCATATGATCAAACATTACATACGACTATCCGGTTTCGTATGTATGATGGATTTACCCCTCAATCGGTGGTTAGGGAATGCTTTGAACTGGGCCTTGAACGACCTCCTTAAAGTTTGCGCGCGTCTTGGGGTTCCAACGAACCATACTACTAGTCTCCTAGCTTTCCATACCTAAAGCGATCGATCCGGCTCGGCTACACCTTGAGGACGTATTCTTTGAACGTCCTAACCCTCAAGATGTAGCTAGGCATCTTACCTTTTCGGTCCCACGCTGAGGAGTCGTAGCAAAACTTCAAAATGATATTCTAAGTGATATGCATGAGCAATTTATTATATGGAGATCTCAATATGACATTAAATCATTTAAAACGATCAAACAATATTCACACACATAACAATACATACATAGAAACATTTATATCAATCACAAATCGGGTTCTGATATACTTATTGTTCATTGATCGCACACAACGATTCACATATATAGTTCCCATGATATCTCACATGCATATCAATTTTATCTTTTCCTAACATCTAGTGCTCTATTCTACAAGCACATGCACGAGTACATAAGCGTAAAGGAAACTCACTCGTCCATAGCTTTCTTCTAAGAGTCAAAGTAATCCTCTGGGAAGGGAAGATCTTCGTCCTCGAAACCTAAACCAAAAGAAATACCCAACATGAGTATTTCATCCAAGATCTATTCAAATTCTATAATTCTATCTTAGAGAATTCGTAAAAATCGTATGAAATGGAAATTCCAACTTAAAATGGCCATAACTTGCTCATTTTAACTCGGAATTTCGCATATTATATATCGATTTCTACCTATTCAAAAAGATCTATCTATTTCTAAGGTTATTTTTATCAAAAGAAGTTATTTAGGTCTCGGAATAGTAACGGACAGAATTGATACGAATTTTCCAATTTTCAAAACTAGAGTTTTCAAACTTTCTTTATTCAAGAACTCCTTGTTCAAAAATATAGATATATTATATGATTGAAAAATCCTTTGAATACACATATATATATACTCAAACCATATGCATGAATTTAGTGGTGTTGTCTCAACAATGATCTTGTAAAATAATGTGATTTGAAAGTGAGATAAGCTTAAGACTTGTAAAGAATTTAGTTTTGCTTTGAAAAATTTCTTAAATTATTATAAGTGAGTGCTTCTTTCTTTAACTCCATTCCTTAGTTACTTGTGAATAATTAAATTTCAAAAAAGTAATTTTAATCTTTCAAGATTCCCATGAATTTATTCTAGCGGTTTGAAAAACATAGCAATTTCTAAATATTTCATGGTTATATGTTCTAAAAATCTTTCTAAGGTTATATCCACTTTAAAAGAATAACATTAATAGTTTTATAAGTCCTTTATTATTATTATTATTTTTATTTCCTAAGTAAGGCTTTTATTTTTAGAAAGGTTATTTGATAATTTTGTAAAATTTAGACTAGACTTTAGTATTGTAAAGTTTTGGTAGAAAACTTGGATAAATGTATTTAAGAAAACTTTTGGTTAATTAAGGAATTAAGTTTAAAGAAACTTTCTTATTTTATTGGTTTACAAGAGAGTTCGTAATAATTTTATGTATTTCTTGATAAAATCACATAGTGTTATTCCTAAAACTTGAGCTAAACTTAGCTAGCTTTAGAAAATATTTGTTAAGATAAGACTTTAAGTTCTTATGGAAAAATAACTCCCTATGTGAGAAAATTTATTCTTAAAGACAGTTTATTTTTATTACTTAAGAAAACTCATTTTCATTATGGTTGAGACAATAACAACATATTCATGTATGGATGAGAATTATAACTATGAGAAATATAAAAACAACATAACTAAGATAAATAAAATAAGAGCATAAAAATAAAGTCAAGTATTGGGAACTTTAGCTTCATCAAGGTATCCTGGGACTAAGAATAGACTAGTCCTCAAAAGAAAAGAAAAACAAAGCAAAAAAATAAAATTGTTTTGACTTGATATGGACAAGTCTAAGACTAACAAGACTAGTTTTAATAATTGCATGAAAATAAATAAATTGCATAACTTGAAAGTAAATAGATAACAAATGAGCTTATATGCTCTAAATAAATATATATATATATACATAATACTTATATAAGTTAGGTTAGAAACAATAATAACAATATCAACATAATAGTAACATAAAGAAAATAAGAATATGAACAAAAACAAAACATGAATAAATTGTTGCTTCTTTAACTCAATGAGTCTAAGAAACATACACTAAACTCATGTTAAGTTATATGAACATGATGAGAGAGTATGAGAAACTTTTACCTAAAGTTTATGTGTTGGTTGAAGAAGAAAAGAATGGGTTGTAGTATTATGTGGGGCTTGGTTTTCTAAAGAAAAGAAGAAACTCGAGAGAGATTTTGGGAGAGTGTTTTTGCGGAGTGATTTTGAGAGAGTTTTAGTATGACTTTTTGTTGTGTGAAAGAATGAAGGAGGAAGGGGGTATTTATAGATTTTTGGAGTGGAAATTAGATATAATAAAATAAATTGAAAAAGAAAATAATATGATGAAGGGGAGAGAGAGATGGCGCCGGTTTTGAGTGTTGTAGGGGGAGAAAATTGATTTGTTTTGTTTGTTTTGCATTAAAAGAAGTAATGTGTAAGGTGTGATGTGATTAAAGTTGTATGGGGAAAGTAAATTATAAGGTATAGGTATGGTAGAGTATAAGAATAGAGTGTAAGAAAAAGTAGAGATAAATGAATAGTAATGAATGGTAGAAAAATACTATGAATAGTAGACTAGAAAATTAAAATACCGGTAGTAATAAAAATACGCGTAATTAAGCTATATCTGATATTTTTAGTTACCGAAAAATTCTAAAACTGATATTTTTGAAAACCTTATATTTTTACGAATCTATTGGTGTTGTCGGAATATTTTTGCTATCTAGTGCTTCGAGGCACGGTTTTCGAAAACTGATCCCCGATCAGATCCGAAGGACACTAGAAAATTACGAAACTGATATTTTTAGGCTTCCCTATATAATTACGAACCATATTCCACAATTATTTCAATTTCGTTTTCTAGGGTTTAAGAACACGGGATTGCCGGATCTAGATTCACTAGACTAAACATAAAACTAGATTAATTTTAGGGTTTCGTTTCAACTTCCGGTTCTTAGGGTTTGCTAATATTATCGAAAAATCTAGGGGCTTACAAGGTTGAAGAAGAAGAAGAAGAAGACCCTAAGGAAAACCCCAAAGAAGATTCGGAAGAGATGCCTGCCAAAAATGAATCCACCGTAGCCTGGGAAGATCGATGGTGGACCGAGGAGGAAGATGACCTACATGGAAATAGACGACGATATGAAGAGCGACAGGCTCAGTTGGCAGCTAGAAACCGAGAAACTACCTCGACAATAGAAGTTGATTTCACACTATCTAATTCCCCAGTCATAAATATTGAACTCGAAGATGGTACGATGGAACCCCGCTTGTAGAGTAATACTTATGAGCAAAGTGAGTACTCCCTTGGTCGTCGAAGTGTATCTCCGAAACCAACCCCATAGCATGCCCTAGAAGTGTATTCCCGACTCGACTATATGTTGTTCTCTAAGGATGATGGAATACTTGGAGAAAACGTGATTGCCGACCTACCAGAAAGGGTAAAGGAAGTGATAAGGAAAAGAAGAATGACTGTACACCAATACTTGCGTAACTTTATAAAGAGGCCAAGGGGCTCGTCAAGTAGAAACTCGGGTGATGCACCACCCCCATGAGATTTGGCAAAAAGAAAGAAAGAAAGAAGGATGAAGAAGGAAAGAGGAAGGAAGGAAGGAAGTCAAGAGATAGACCAGAGCTTACCCACATAGTCCAATCAAAAGTTTTGTAAAAGGCCTAGAATGTTAGGTCAGGTAGACTAGATTTTTTTATGCTTTGCGGAAAGGTGTTGTTTGTGTTTTTCCTTGTAACGTTGTATGGTGTTATGTTTCGATTTGCTTTATGTAAGGGTCTTGTACCCATTTCCTATTTCAATGAAGAAGTTTTATGTGAATTTCAATCTTGATTCAAATTTCCTTATCTATTTCATGAATTTTTATTTCGAGATTATGTTTATATACAATGAAATTTCCGTGATTTTCATTATTTCCGTTTAAAGACTTAATAACCTATTGAGAAGATTAAGCGAACAAAAAGTAAAATCTAAACAACCGAAGAAGAGGGAGAAGGCACTAAGAGCAAAGTGCCTCGAACCATCCCGAGGAAGAAGCCAACCAACCCAGTGCACCTCCACAAAACCCACCTGCTGCTGACCCGCAAGTAAACTTACAAGTTACGCTGGAACATCTAGCACAAGTGTTGGAGGCTCTAAGGCAAAATATGCAAACACCTGTGCCACCTCCACCACAACCTGCGCCACAAGCTTCAACGAAAGTGCCTGCTCCTGGAAATGCTCAATCTCAAACTGTGCCTTTGCCGCCACTGCTACCACTTAGGCCATACCGAAGCTCTTCACCCGAGTTCATTAAGAGTAATTGACATTTTGATGGAGCTTTCGGGAAGCCAGATGAAGCTGAAGACTGGTTAGCCCAGACTGAGAGATCATTTGATGCCTACGAAGTGCCTCATCATTTAAGGATCACCTTTAGCACTTATATGCTTCGTGTCAATGCCCGAGTCTAGTGGGAATCTAAGAGATGTGAGTTGATGCCACCCATGACATGGGAGATGTTTCTGTTAGTGATTGTGCCCTAGGCCAATTAATGGATATTGTCATTTGATATATATATATATATATATATAAATAAACAGAGGCATTTCTTTTGTATTGTTTGCATATTTATTTTATAATAGAAATCCATGAATAATTTATTATTCTAAATGTTCCTAGATGCTCATTATTATGGGAATGATAATGAATTAAATCTAGTATGAGTTTTTTATTTGGTAGATATGGGATGTTTATTTTTATAGTGATTAAAATAAAACTCATAGGCACATATTAGATGACTGTGTGCTGAACTGACCCACTATGAGATCACTACATGGAATATTGTCATAAGTGATTTTCATAATAACTATGTCAACATATCCTTAAACCTGAAATCACCATAGGTTCCAACATGAGAAACATTATGTTTCAACTCAATCAAACGTTGTCTTTAACCGGATAATTATAAAGGTTAAGTTTGGGCATAATGTATATCATGTAGAGGAAGTTGAGTGATTAAAATGAGATTTGTCCCTCTCATTATGAGAGAGATATCTCTGGGCCCATTGATAAGTGAGACTGAGAAATGCATGGCCATGCTCAAATGAATTGATAGTGTGATCAATTTCATTTGTATTATCAGATCACTTGGAAATCGAGAAATGATAAGATTGAACAATATAAGAATGACACTCTCCATGTCTTATGTTCAATCTAGATATCATGTGACAAAAAGGATAATGACATAAATTATAGATCAGACAAAAATCGGATTACTGATATTCACCTAATTTGGGTAAACATAATGTCTTGCTAGAGACCAATGATGTCTTGTAGGTCTAAAAAGTGTTTTAGGACCTACTGCCAACATTAAGTGTACCTACAGGGTCACACACAAAAGAACGAATGAAATATATTATGGGTTTATATTTAAACCTATAGTAATTATTATATTTATTATTCTTAAATAGTTTAAGAATAATAAATGATTATGACAGATAATTAATATTTAATGAAATAATGTATTTTATTTAATATTAAATAAATGTCTAATCATATATATCTTCTAGGGTTTCCTACATGTCTATATATATAGATCTATAAACAGCCTTTTAGGTCAGACTCTTTGACGTCACATTAGACGGTAGAGAAATTCTGCAAACCTAAAAGAGAAAAGAAGAAAAATAATTCTAACACGAATTGGATTCGTGTTCTTGAGTGCTAACACACAATCGTTCGCGTGTGGATACCATAGAGGGGATTGCGAGACTGCGGTTCCTGCAAATCCGATCTGCTGATCGTTTTGAAGCATCAATATAAGGTATATTCAAGAAATCCTTTTTTGTTCAAATCTAATCAAGAAACATGGATACTGGTATAGGGTTTTCGTTTTTTCACTGCGTTTTAATAAAATTTTCGAAATTTTGTATCAATAAAACCCTACAGTTTCGACAAGAGTTTTTGGAGAACTATTTTCCTAGAAGCCTGAGGGTTCAGTATAGTGCTGATTTTCGGCATATTACCTAAAGAGGAAGGACCGTAGAGTAGTATGAAACTAAGTTCAGGTGGTTGCTACAGTATGCGCCGGATTCCTATAAGTATAGCGAAGAACTCAAGAGGCAAGTCTTTTTAAGTGGTTTAGATGAGGAGCTGCGTGTTAAGTTGGAGGAGTTCGATATAAGATCTTTCATAGAAGTAGTTGAAAGAGCTCGGATTGTCGAAGGAGCCAAGAAAAGGAAGGCAAGAACTGTAGAAAAGAAAGCACCTATCTTCAATCGAAGATTTCATAAGGGGTTAAGCTCCGTACACCCACAGAAGAGATTTCGACCTATTGGCAACTTCAAAGGTAATGCTAATAGTGAAAAGGTTCACACCGAAACCCATCAACTGCTGGAAGTGTAAGGGGACACACTATCCAAGAGGTGCCCCTAGCTGCAAGGAAAGTGTTATTTATGTGGAGACTCGAGTCACAAGATGCTGGAGTGCTCGAAGAAAGCAACAAAAACTTACTATATTTGCAAGCAAGTTGGACATTTTGTCAATGAATGCCTTCAGAGGAAGAATGCCCCAACTAGATCATTTGGTGGATCTGCAACTATAAGGTCTGGAAATGGAAGCGAGAACGGGAATCGAGTTGGATCATCGATGCTTGAATTCTATATTTACAATATGGAAGGATAATGGATGTGCGAGGACATGGATGAGGAAGGAGTAGAGTTGGCCGCCCTCGAGGAGGATGAGGACTTCAGCTATGGACTAGTCACAGGTTAGCCTTAAACCCTGAGTTGTTTATGTTTCTTTCTTTCATGCGATATAAGAGATAGCACACATGTATGTAAGGTGTAGATTTAAAAATAAGTAGGACTGTGGAATAGGAGTTTAGTAAACCCCCCACCCCCAAAAAATATTAAAACGCAGGAAAAATACAAGTAGCTCATCAAAATGCTTATACCCTTTTTTGATTCTGGAGCAACTCATTCTTTTATCACGCCTAGCTTGGCTAAGGAAATTGGACTACCTATAACCGCAACCATCTCCTATTTTAAGATACAAACCCCTACAGGAAGTGTTGTGACAACAAAAGAGATGTTAAGGAATTATCTAGTGATGATACAAGGACGTCTTTCCACCTATGATTTCATAGTGATGGAAATGACTAGGTATGAAATGATTCATTCATAACACATAGTGAGTCACATTACATTCATTACTATACCCTTGGTGGGACAAGGGCATAGCAATGAGGTTGAGGACCTGAAATCATAATTTATGACTTTGATTGTCTGTAATTAAATGGTGAGTGGGCACCCGAATCAACTACATTTTAGAGATTAATAGGAATCTGTAAAAAACTACAAAAATATCATTTACAAACTATGGCTTCATTGCTTGGAGCACCTAACTACCGAATGGAAAGGTAAATCCATTCAAACATATGATTCCCGGAAAATCATATGTATTGTTTGCTCACGTGATTACTTGCATCTCATACGCTTGATTAAATAACTTGATTGATTATTGATTGTTGAGTACTTTACTTGTGGATTTAATTCTCACTAAGCAAAAAGCTTACCCCCTTATAGATTCCTTTTGCAGTTTCCCCATTTATGGTTGAACCCCCGGGGGTATTTCTCATAGGTATTACCCTTTTAGCCTAAGGAGTTTGTGGAAAAAATTAAAGACTAGATATAGACTTAGACTTCTAAGTAAATCTCCATGTAATTATTTTGATTAGGCTTCAGTAAACTTTGATGAACTATACCTTTTACGGAGGAATGCGCTTTTGATGAATTGTAAGACCTTTATATATTTTTCCTATTTCAATTATCATGTTATGATTTTCATTCCTAAACCGATATATGAATGTCTTCTTAAACAACTTGTTTCAAAGCTGGTCCTTTTATGATCATGAACGTACGCTTTACACCCGATATCGAAGCTTATGGGATGATGGAGGTCGTCGTACTTAAGCTTTAATATTGAGTGTGGCGAACTGTCACATTTAGGATACCCTTTGGGGTGTGATAGTATATGGCTCTGGACTCCCATAGATGTGTTGCTTGCATTCATTACGTGTGCATTCATATCGTGTGTAGATAGATCTGCTGGAGTGTTAATTTAATACTCAATAACTTGTGTGATCAATAGTAGTGACAAACTAGCTCACTGAGTCATCGTTTGTTAGGGTAGCGTTGGCTGGGATTCGACTAAGAATGTGTGGAGAGTACTTCTCCATCGGGCTTTCTTGAAGTTAGAAAGATATGTTACAATAAAATTATAATAAAATTTAGATAAATTATACAAACACTTGAGACTTTGTATTTTATAGGTCAAAACTCAATATAGTTTTTAGTAAGGGATACCAATTATCTGCGATCTTGGCAAAATGTGGAAAGTCGAATTCGTTAGTGAATTTACATAAAGATATCTTATATATATGTATGACTAAATGATGTGAAGTAAATAAATAGATAGAGTCTTGTGAGCTCTGACTTGCAAGATGGTACTCATATTGTAGGTGCACACGTGGTATGATAACTTTAGAATAATCGTACTAAGCTCCTATTCAGGTCATGACAACCATGGTTATCAAAACCAAGATTCTACCTAAATTTACCAAAGGTCCATAGAATCATAACGTAGAATCGTAAGTGTCATGACTCTAAAGGGGTCTTAGAAAGATCAACCTGTAGTTGTCATATCAACTATGTATCAAAGATATGATAATTGTTTTGTAAGTCAGAGATTGCAAAACTCTACTTATTTTTTACCAAACAACTTCTAATTTCATAAAAACAGTTTGATAGCAAGGAAATATAGATTCTCACAGTCTTCTAGAACCGTATCCCCCACCAAACAGTAAGATAGAATAGATCATATACATTTTTCAAAATCTCGAACTATTACACAAAAGCTCTAATTCTTCTTCTAAGACTATATCATACCTTACACATTACAAACTTAAACACTAAACATAATATTACATTCTAAGCTAATCCTTAACTCTCCAAGGACTTCACATTTCCTTAGCCCATTCCTGACCGGTGATATACCTATATAAAACTATGGGGGTGTGAGCCAATCTACAGCTCAGTGAATAACATGACCAAATCACACAATAAACAAATATCAATCAAGTTTTATTAACAAATATATGCAATGCTACATTCAACTATATGCTATGCACAGTTTAGATGATCGGAATCCAAACCATAGAGATTTATGCCCTCTCTTAGAAGTTAAAGAACTAACTCAAGTAATTCACGCTCAAGAGAACTGAGAACTAAGGAAGGGGTTGATTCTTAATATAGAGCATTCAGCTCATTGCTTTCTTAACACAATGCATTCAACACATTGCTTTTAACTCATAACCTATAGCTATTTCATTTTGAAAATCATTTATACTAAAACATAACCTCAAACTTTCCTTTTAGAAATAACTAAGGAGGGAGGAAACTCATTTTATTGAAAAGTAACCTCTAACTTCTCCTCAGACATAGCTAAGGAGGGAGCATTTCCTTTGAAGCCCATTTTATTGAAACATGGCCTCTAACTTCTCCCTAGAAAGAACTAAGGAGGGAGGACTTCCCATTAAATTCATTTTGTTCTTGCATAATATAGATATACTACTAGCATAACCTTTACTTCACCTTAGAATCACAGTACCTCCCTAAGTATTAATCTCTAAATCCAACTCCAACATGGGCAACATCCTTCAGTGTTTGCCCATGAAGTCGACAACACTATAGTAATCCTAACCAGATTCACTGGATTCTCAAAGGCATAACGACAAAAACGAAATATTAGTATGTGATGTGAACACCATGTCAATACAAGTATGATGTCATGCAATGCATGTTCATTTAATCAAATGAACAAAAAGTATTAGATCCATTTATTAGGATGACCAATCAATTTACAAACACACATCAACAACAACCACTCAATTATTACAAACAATGGGTGATCACTTTTATGTTAGTAATTTATCAATCAAACAATCACCAAATGATAATCGAATACCCATCTCCATGCACATTCAATTATATTTATTTTAACTTTAGATGCAACTACATTACAGGCACAAGCAAGGCAATAGGTTCAATGTTACCTACCTGACATCCAAGCTAGGTCTTAACAAGCCTCTAGGAAACCTAAATCATTATCCCCATCAACATTAAATCATCAACATCAACATCACCAGCATTAAATTATCATCATCCTTCATATAGAAAACCACACAGAAATAAAAGGTTGGCTAGAGCTATTTCAGAGAATATATCAAAAGCAAAAATCCATTCATGAAATTAAACTCATTTTAAGGTTCCATTTGATCAGACACTAAGTAGGAACCCCACCATAGTTACGAAGATCACCTCGCCAAGATACGAACGGATCTCTATTGTCTGTCAAAATATTTCTTTTTTCTTTTATTATAATCATTTTTTACAAAAAATAAATAAATAAATAATAAGACATTCACATAAAAAATTTATCATTGCCTAAACAAATATATATATATATATATATATATATGAAGCAATATATTCCTTTTTCTCAACATGGCATAATCCATTATATTACAACATATCATTTCTATGCCATTTACAAATTTTAGTCTATTAACTTAACTTAGCCAAATTGATTAAACTTAACCAGTCTAATTCACTTTAGCTTAGTAAGGTTCATTTAGTCAAGTTGAACATAAGTTTATTAACTAAGTTCATTTTATACTTACTACAATATTTAACTCGTAAATACATGTTTTCAACTTTGTCTGAATATGTAACAGCTAGAAACAAATAAAATTTAAGCCTTGATACTTTTAGAGTTTCCTAAAACTTAAAACATAAAAGTTTTAGATCTTTTTTTAAGATTTCCATAGCATTTAAAATCACCTCAATCTGAGTTCGGATGAAAATGTTATGATTAAAATATGAAAATACTGTCGTGTTGCTAAGGATCTCGTCACGCCCGAGATGGAGGGTGTGATGGCCCATCACGTCTTCTATCACCCCCGTGATCATGGGAAATGGCATGGTTAAAGGCCATCACGCCCTTGATCACACCCATGATGAATTTTCTATCAAAATGTTGGAGAAGCCGAGACCGTCATGGGGTCCATCCCTCCTGTGATGAGTGTCTTGGCTCCGTTTTTCAAGTTGTTCCTTTGTTTTTTCTTCAAAATTTAACTTCTTAACTATATCATACTTCATTCAAAACATTAAATAAACACTTTACAAATTCATTTCAAGTTTAAACAACACTTCTAAACACATTTTATTTCATCAAAACATCTCAAAACTACATCATCAATCCCTAACTTCACCTATGCATATACTATGTAATGCCTTAACTTAAAGATATTACAACCTGCCACGTGTCCTTCTCTTTCTAAGAATACGCCAAGGCTAAGAAATTCTAAACCACAAATAAATGATAATATAAATCTTCAAAACTCACAGAAAGGGTAACTGTTTAAAGATACTATCAAAACTAAATCTTCAAATAACCTCGTTAGCATAAATCATAACCCACATTAATCCAATCTATAATATAAAAGAAAACTCTTAAAACATATTTAAACTCATAAAATCATATAAATGATTAAGTCTTCATCTTCTTCTAAATCCAATCAATGTATCCTAGGCATCAGCAAGGTAATCTGGTCTACTATCGTCATCCCCTTGATTAACATAGATATCTTAACCAGAAAGATTACAAATCACCTGATCTTCTCCTGTTCCTAAAAATTGAAAGGAATGAGCAAAAAGCCCAGTACGTCAAACCACATACAAATGCATATGCACACACAACATATATAATCACATGCAACTATTTCTAATGCAACATATACAAATTATTATCTTTTGAATTAGCCAACAAACAGCACAGTTTAGAACCATCTGTAGTCTAGTCCTAAACTTGGAGTAACTCATGACTTCATAAAAACAAGCATATAGAAAATAAGTAATTATACATGTATTGATGCTAGAGAATCATTTACACACCATGGTCTCTACCAAAACCTAATAGATCATAATCATTCCTATGCATGAGTCTACTCAAAACAACCTCACACATTGATCATCAAGGTGTCTCATTAGTATCACACTTTGCATGGTATTCACTAACCAAGGCCAAACACAAGCAGCAAACATAATTTCTTATTGTCATATAGAATCAAGCCAATTTAGAATTCTGATCCTATAACATATACAACAAATAAGTCTAATCCTACAAGCACATACAGCAAATAAGGTAAGGTCGTACCTGAATCAAATTCCAGGAAACGGGACTTTAAATCAGCAATATCTCCTTTAGAATCAAACCCTATTTCACCAGAACCTGACAATATGAACATATAGATTTCAAAATAATATTTTCATTACATAATCCTAACTCAAACTCCATCTAAACCCTAATCTCAACAAAATAAAAAATTTACACCTTTCTCTTTTAATCAAAATATCAAACTCCTCCAAAATGGCATATCTCCTCAAGATCTTCCTAAACCCTAGAATTTCATTCAATGATAGAAATTCAGAAATCAACACAACTCATAACCATAATATCTTAAGGATTATAAATATATCAAACTTACCTAAATTTGATCATCAATCTTCCTTAAACACCAAATCACCAATAGAATAGATTTCTCTAACGATTGCTACAAACCCTAAAATTCCATTTCACATTGTTCCTGGCAAAGCCATCAAAAATCATCAATTTATAATGACAAGATTAAGGATATACAAAACTTACCTAATAATGTGATCTTTATCCCTCTTTGATTACCAAAATCCAGATCTCCAAATCAAAATAGATTTTCTCCTCAGTTGCTCCTTCAAAACCAATTAAAAACCCTAAGGAAAAGATAGAACTTTGAAATTCTAAAGAAAAAGCAGATATGCGATTACCTTGATCGGATCTTCTGCATATCCTTGGATGCTAGGAACAATAATAGAGAGGATTTGCTAGGTTTAGGAGATGTTTTTGAGAAAGAACAAGGGATGGATTATAAAGAGATTTCGTGGAGACTTTTCATATTCTGTAACGTATGCCTGTAGTTGTTAATCCTATGCCAGTGGTATAAAGTCGAAGGCCGGTGGTGTAAGTGTTAATGCCGATGGCCTTGCACTCTTGGGTTTCTTTTTTTTTTTTTTTTTTTTCTCTTCATCTTTACACCAAATGTACACTGGCAGTGTACAAGACTGCATCGACGGTGTAGCAAGTTACGTCGACAGTGTTTAGCCAACTTAGCCTTGTGCCCATTTGATTTCCCCTTCGTCTCTTTGTCTTCTCTCACATATCTGATAACCGACAAAAGTAATTAATTTAAACACTAGAGTTGACCATAAAACCCTCTTATTTTATATCAAATGACATCTTTGTCCTTCAATATAAAATATTTATTTATATATTACATACTACTTAGGTTTTAACTTTCATGCTCATATCTTCCTTATTCACAAACTTTATCACAAACCTAAATTATTTCTAGTTCTAATTCATCATTTACATGCATAATCAAAAATCAAACAAAGAAGGACAAGAACTTACTTGTTTTAGGAAAAACCCAAGCATCCAACTTCCTTGCTACTACTTATTTTTGTTGATATTAGTCCTCCATGTTTGTTCTACATCTTTCATCTTGTTTCTGTCTTTATTTTCTTCTTTAATCTCTTTTAAATTTGAGATTTTGAGGTTGGTTTGAGTGAAAAAGAAGAGAGGAAGAGAAGAAGAAGATGAACCGTGCAAGAGAAGGAAAGGGCAAAAAAAGAAGAGGAAAGTAGCAGCCAAAAGCAAAGGAAAGAAATAAATAGGATAAGGTTAAAGATAATTATGGATATTTATTAATAAGGAATCAGAGCTTAAATCTTTCAGATCATTATTTTAAGTATCGAAAATAATTTCAAAATTTATAAGATAAAGATTAATAACTTGAATAAAAATCTAGTTTAGGAATTTAATCTCATAGATTTTGATATTTAGTTTAAGTTCGGGCTTAAAAACTGATATTTTTAAATAAGTAATTAAACTCAAAATTTATGAAGATTATGAAAATAGACTTTATGTTAAAAAAAATGGATACTTTTAGAACATTTTAAGAATTAGATAAATGAATTTGAGATATTTAGTGCTATTTGTAAATTGGAAGAAAAAGGGTCTAATTTGACGATTGTGAAGCATTAGATGACTCAATTTATGACATAGGCTAAAGTTTGAAGGTTACAAATTTACTAAACATTAAAATTGAATTTTTCTAAGGGTTTTGAGATTTAAGAATTAAAAGAAGGAAAATTCAATTTAAAATTTATAAAACATAAAAGATTTTGATTTGTTGAAGAAGATAGTTAGAGCAAATTGGCTAAATGAATGGATCATTTGAAATCTCAAATCTTAGTTAATTTATTTATTAATTTGGTTATATCAATTAATTTTATCTTATTAATCACTTTACTTGGCTTAATTAAATTATCTAAGTTCAATATTCATATCTATTAAGCTTTATCCAAGTTCGATATTTATATCTATTAAGCTTATTCATTAAATGTATTATATTACATTGTTTTGATCTTTTATCACATTTATTTAATATTTCTTGCCATTTTCTCTTTCATGAAAGGTGTTGAAAATTTATTGTTATTTAAGTTTAATATCATTTCTTTGTAACTATCTACTTACTTGTCATTTATTTATTCAATTCCATAATTTGGTTTTTTAAATGTTCCTTTTAAAATATTTTCAAAAACTTCACATTATTTACTTAATGATTTTTATATTTGAGTTGTACCATTTTGGGTTATTACAATAAGATTCTACAACCAATATGTATATCTTGTAAAAATTATAAATTTACTTAATATATAAATAAAACTTTAAATAAATAATAAAAATAAGAAAATTTATCAATTTAGTTACAGCTCACAACTCAATGAAATTTATGAAATTATAGTATGAATATTCCAACATGCTAAAAACACTTCTACTATATAGAGTTGCAAGCATACAGCGATTATGACGATTCTACTAGTAATCCTATCAATTATACTATGTAGAATACTGAGTTTACAACGAATTTACTCTAAAAACGATTTTACATACAAGTTAGATTGAAATTACCTCACTAACTCAGAAACTTGTAGAAACATATGAGTTGACTTACAAATTTGATAACCATATTTTAAAACTCTTCGATTTCAATCAGGGCATAAAAATTCCTCTCAAAACCACAAATTTTATTGACATTATCAGACAAAAGTTTTCAACCATTATGATTAATTAATGCAGACTCCATTAATTATTTGCTTGCTATTTATGACGATGTACATGGTTGGGAGTTGGGACATTAATGAAAACATCAACAGAAATAGAGAGAGTGCAAACTCATCGGGTGAAATCCATATCAAGCTTGTCCCATTGATAACACTTTTCTGGGAAATTCAATATGAAAACTTCCTCTCATGAATATAATGCAACAAGCATATACCATGTCATTTGTTAATGGGCATAATGAAATGCCTCCACGTTAAATAGATTAGACCAAGCTTTTACTATATAATTTTCATTTAATTGTGTAAAAAAATAAATAAAATAACAACAAAATGACAAAAATAATTATATTTTACATTTGAGAGAGAGAAGTGCCTCAATGCGAGGAAAATTTCTGACTTAAACCCACTTAATTGATCCCAGTAGGAAAACTGAATCCGAGGAAGATGACAACAATGCTGAATATGAGGTGAGCACAAAGAAAATAGCTTAGATAATCTCATAAAGCTCTATTCAACTAGAATTTCAAATTCACACCCAATTGGCAAATGATCGCTTGGGTGATAGTAGTTTGGTAATCCATCAACCACATCGGGAGATCCTGACTCAGGGAGATCAAGGAAACTAATCGGTCTGATATTGGCGTTAGGAGAAAAGAATATGTAATCAAGGGTGTCCGTGAAGCCAGGGGTGCAGTTTGTGAAGGGTGGCTCGCCTCTAGTAGAAGCATAAACACTTTGCAAGGGCATAGGTAACTCATCCAAGCATTCTGGCATGACTGTTGAAAGGCCACCCGATACAATGTATTGATACACCTGAAAAGTGAACAATTCCAACAAAATATCAATAAATTTCCGTGAAGACTGAATGTTATCAAGCTTTTCCTTGAGTCGTCTTAAACTAATTCCAAGGCATTAATGACAAATAGATAAAAGGAACCTAAACATAACAGGCTAGGAACTGATTACTAAGATAGCCGACCTAAAAGGCAATGCAGGAGATATTTCCATCCTTTCACTTTTAGATGACACTATAGAAACAATGATCTTCAGAAAGGTTCAGCAGAGTGAGTAGACCATGGAAATAAAAAGCACTACTAACAACATGGAAGCCAAGAGAAGAGTATCCCCAAAAGCTACCAATGACATCTTGCCAAATGATTATAGCCATGCTCATCTATACACAGAAAATGTGATGATCAGACTTACTGGTTTAAAATTTTTTATTGGACTGATAGAGATATCAGGCAAGTGTGGGTTAGATGAGATGATACAGTACTAACAGTACCTCAAGAAAACTAACCCACAAAGGAAAGCAGATGTCTAAGAATTGACAGAACTATTGATCATTGCTTGTCATAAATTAGATTTCACCATTATGCCATATTCCCAAACTTCTGTCTGTTAAATCAATATGATCTCACCTCAAGCTATGTGCCCGTACAGATGCAGCAGAGAAGGAGGGTGGAAGAAAAAAAGAAGATATAAACTAAATCACTGGCCAGCATTTCCCACTTTTTGTTGCTAGATATGTTTTGCAGTGCTGGAACAGACTCTGGTTTGTCCTAAAGTCTTTTTCAAGGGATGACTAACCTATTCCCAATTCAACCTTCTTACATCCCTGTGAACCTAAATGAATTGGTCCAGTCCATTCTATATAAGACTTGGTAAATTTTACATTCCCATGACAAGTAAATTGAATTTAAAAAGATATGCAATAATTGAGACTATTCTAGCCACACTTAAAACCACAAACATGGGATCTTGAAGATACTCATCTTCAATCTTCAATTTCTGAGAAAATAACTATTATTGAACATCAATATAACACTCTTGATATTCATACAAGTCTGCATAAAACCAAGAGTCTACTAAAATGTAGCTCAGTTTAGAATTGTTATTTATCAATAACTTGGAAAATCAGGATAACCATAGCCTCATTATGATGTTTCCATGTGTAATTATTAACTCTACATGTAAAGGATGATGTGACTTGTTGGTTGTTAGAAAGATTTTCTAGATATTTTTATCATTAAAAGCAGTTTCTAGATGAAGTATGTTATTAAGTAATTAATCTAATAAATAGGGGATGGTGTCGCGTACCACCTCTAATTCACTTGCTTCGATTGATATGATGAATGCATGTTCTGTCCAATATCATTTTTCCACCATCATATTTTTATTATAGTATTGGAGCCAGTCAGTCCTTGGTAACTCAACACAATTATCTCAAAACAAAACACCTAATTCCAAATTGAGATTTGGAACATATGCCCCAGAAGACTTCACTAGGAATTCTTCCAATGTCGCCTTGTATAGTTCTGATTATCAAATGGTGCTGCAAATTATTCAACACAAATTAAATGGCTCCAATTTTCATGGGTGGTTTCAGTTCATAAAATTGGTGATCAAAGGACATGGAAAAATTAGATATCTCACGATTGCAACTGCTGCACCAGATTCTAATTCCAATGGATATCATACATGGGAAGCAGAAAATTCGCTCATAATGGCACAGCTTATCAACTCTATGGAACCAAGAATAGGAAGAAAATGCCGGTTTAGTGAAACGACCAAAGAGATTTGGAACACTGTTCAAGAAACATATTCAAATTTCGAGAACACTTCTCAATGATTTGAAATACATTCAAAACTTAGTTTAACTACTCAAAATAATAGGAAAGTTAAAGATTTGTCACCCAAAGACAAATCAAAGGCAAAAAGAAAAAAGAAAGAGGCTGATACTAAAGTAACGAGGTCCACGAAAATTAAACTACTAGACTCAGCTTTTGTTGTTTTTAAGTTATTCAATAAGCATGGATTCTACTGGATGAATGGATGAATACGGTTAAATGTAAGAATCTGTGTGGTTTGACTAATGAAGTTCATGGAGAATTGGTTAAGAAGTTTTATGATAACCTTAGTTGAGATGAGGATAATGGCCTTGTATCAAGTATGTTTAGGCAAGAAATTTGTTCTGACTAGGAAGGATCTTGACTATTTTGGTTTGGTCAATGACAATGATGATCTTGAACCAGTATCAATTGCAAAGGATGATTCGTTTAGAAAATTAAATGATGGTGGTGGAAAATATTTGGATAAAGATGTATTTTTAATAGAATTTAAACTGCTCATTTGACTGTTACACAAAATTGTAATGGAATGTCTGTTTCCCAAGAAAGGAAGTTCTACGATTATTTCTAAGAAGGAATAGTTGTTTTGGCTATGAAAAAAGGTTTGAAAGTTGATTTTGCAGGAATGATCTTGAGACGTGGAAAATAAAGAAGAATCTGCCTCGTGGCAGTATGCTAATGAAGTTGGGAGATCTCTCAAATGGAGGGGACCCTCTAAAGCTTAATATAGCCACACGTGTAGATCCTAGCCTAGAGGAATCCAGAATTTTCGGAGATCTCTCTAGAAGTTGGGAGTATGTTAGGTGTTCTTTATCTCCTACTTTGTCTCCTTTGCATGTCAATGAAACTCCCCTGTTTTCATCCCATGAAAAGGCGGTCAGTTTAGGTTCCCCTTCCGTTTCTTTCCTGGTTGAAACTAGTAGCTCAGGGAAGAAAAAGAAAATCCAAGAAGAAAAGTGATCGGGATAAGAAAGTAAAAGAGGTGGAGAAGGCTGTAAAGCCTTCAGCCTCCCCATAGTCCCTTTCTTTCTACCTTATCTTGTTTTTGCCATGAAGTTTGCAACATGGAACATTAGGGGTCTTAGCGACCCAAATAAATGTAATGAGATAACTAAGTTTTGCAAGGTCCCTTCTAGGGATTATGGAAACTAAAATCAAGGATGAGTAGACTTAGCTGGTTTGGGAGCGAATTTGTCCGGATTGGTGTCTAGAGACTAACCAAAATGGGCGTTTATGGGTGGGGTGGAATCCCCAAAGTTTGGAACATTCAAGTTTTGTTTAAATCAAGCCAAATTGTCCATTGCTCATGTAAGTTGGTGGACAAAGACTTCTCTTGCTGCATATCCTTTAGTTATGGGGCCAACAATGTGGTTGAAAGAAGAACTCTCTGGAGTGATTTATAGAAGTTGAAGTTCTCTATCAATGTTCCCTGGATTATTTTAGAGGATTTCAATGAACGTCGTAGTATTGAGGACAAATTGGGATGAAATGTCGCTTTATCCAAAGGTATTGAAGAGTTCAATGATTTTTGTTTTGAAGCAAAAGTAGAGGATATTTGATCATTTGGCATTTTTTACTCATGGTCTAACACCTCTTCTAACCCCATTCTTTGGCGCATTGATAGAACCTTGGTAAACCATGATTACATCCTTCAGCGCCAAGCTTCAAAAGCACAATATCTCGGTCCCGGTTTATCTGATCATTGCCCTATTGTAGTTAATTTAAATATGGAGAGCAAGGTTCAAAATTCGTTTTTCAAATTTTTTAACTTTTTTGGACAGCTCATCCAAACTTTCATAATATTGTACAGCAAGTATGGAATTGAAAGGTAGAAAAATTCCCTATGTTTTAGGTGGTCACAAAGCTGAAGCTCTTGAAGTTGGAGTTAAAAAAGCTTAGCCACGAGTCTTATTTAGGTATTCAATAGAGCCCTTTGGATGCTAAGGCAAAATAGCTGGAATGTCAAGACTTCAATTGATCTAATCCAGAAATAGCTGATTGGAACCTTGAAAAATCTTTATTTAGAGAACATTATCTCCTTAATGCGGCGCAAGAGCCTTTTCTTAAACAAAAATCTACAATTACATGGCTTCAATTGGGTGATCACTACACTAGCTACTTCCATCAATGCGTGAAGCAATGATATCATTGCAACACTATCAGTTCAATCACTAATAGCAATGGACAAGTTACCTCTTATGAGGATATTAGAACCACGGTGGTTGACTATCCTGAGAACTTATTCAAAGAATCCAAGCGCCTAGAATAGTTTATTAGCCGCCTACATTGATTGATTTAAAAAAGATGAAGAGGGAGGATTGGGATATTCTTATTGGGCCAGTTTCTGATGAAGAAATACAATCAGTCTTCTTTTCAATGGCTCAGGACAAAGCTCCTAGACTGGATGGGTGTAATGCAAACATCTTCTATAGCACCTGGGATATAATTGGTAATGACATTTCCATAGCCATCAAGGAGTTCTTTGCAACTTGTAGTTTGTTGAAATCTACCAATTTTACAGCAATCTCATTAGTTCCAAAGAAGGAAAATCCAATTCAGCTCACAAATTTTAGACCAATTTCATGTTGCAATACCATCTACAAGTGTACATCAAAAATCCTTGCAAAGAGACTGAAAGTAGTATTTCCTTATCTTGTTGGAAAAGAACAAATGGCTTTCATTAAAGGTTGTAGGATCATTGACGAAATTTTTACTGCACAAGAGTTATTGTTTCGTTATCATAGAGATAGCCTTGGAGCTAGATGTGCCATCAAAGTTTACATTATGAAAGCCTACGATAATGTAAGGTGGTGTTTCCTTGAACAAACTATGCAAACAATGGACTTCCTGCCCTAATTCATAAAGTGGGTAAGGCAATGTGTGTCTATTGCCAAATTCTCAGTAAACTTAAATGGAGAGCTTATTGGTATCTTCCCTAGCTCTCGCGGACTTCATCAAGAAGATCCTATCTCCCCGTATTTGTTTATGTTAGTGATGGAAGTATTTTCCAGCATCATGAGGAAAGTTGGTAGAAAGGATGGTTTTTCTTTCCATTGGAGATGTCGCAAAGAAAAACTCAACTACCTTTGCTTTGCAAATAATGTGATAATCTTTTCCAGAGATGTAAAATCTATGGCTCTCACTAAAACAGCTCTTCAGGAATTTTATGGAATTAGGGTTACAAGCTAGCCTTTCCAAAAGTCACATTTTTATGAATAGTGTTACTCAAGGCGTCAAGGAAGAAATCATTCAGAAATTGGGTTTTCAACCTTGTGAACTTCTAGTGAAATAAGAGGTGCCCTTGTCTTCTTCACAGCCAAATAAATCTACATGCCACTTCTTAATTGAAAGGTTTGGAAGCAGATCAGCCATTATACATCCAAATCTTTGTCGTATGCAAGGTGAGTCCAACTATTGAAGATTGTACTCTTCTCCATCCAAGTGTATTTGTCGTCCATTTTCATCCTTCCCAAAAGCTTCTCAAAGGAGCTAACAAATAAGATGAATCATTCTTAGGGAATGGAAATGATGGGAGTAGCGCAAATGCTAAGGTTGAGTAGAATATTGTTTATAGAGCCAAAAATGAAGGGGCTGGGGGGCTTCGTATAGTTGATTTGGTGACTTAGAATATAGCTGCCCAACTCAAGCACATTTGGTTCCCATACTTGGACAAAAATTATTCTCTTTAGCCTTCTAAGGTTCGATATAAGCTTATTAAAAGTTGAAATTTTTGGTCCATGAAATCACCTACAATGGCCTTTTGGTCATGATCGTTCAGTTACGACGACCTGCTCATAGTCTTTTTCACATGGGAAGTAAGAAACGGCAACTACATTTCTTTATGGTATGACAACTGGCATGCGAAGGGCCCCTTAGTGGATTAGCTAGGGCAAAGAGCTATTAACCCCTCAAGCTTACCAGAAGATGTTCGGTTGTGCTGCATTGTTAACTCTAAGTGATGGGATTGGATATTAGGGGATGCATGGAATCGCATAAGATCGGATTTAGCGGGTACATTTTCCACTAATGCAAATAATGAAGATAAGCTTGTATGGAAGAATGTTTGAAACTCTTAATTAAGATTACCTATAATCTCATCCATGGTTGCACAGATAAGGTCCATTGGTTCAACTTTGTGTGGTTCAAAAGGATAGCATCGAGACACTCCTTCTTCTTTTGGCTACTTGCTCAATAAGGGTTCATTACCTTAGACAAGTCGATGTCATAAGAAGTCACATCGCAAAACTATTGTTATCTATGCAAAGTGAAAGAGGAATCACATGATCACTTGTTCCTAAAATGCTCCTTCATTGTTGAAATTGTGAAAATTTTAAGAGAGATGATACCAATAAACAGGACCTATCCCTTCAATGTCCGCAATATCAAAGATTTTTTCTTTTATGGGTCAAGGGAAGGGCCAACGTGGAAGATTTTGGTTAATTTGGTTATTTATTACACGTAGAGAGGAAGAAATGAGAAAAGGCTTGGAATTAGTTTGCCCAAGTTGAAGTGTCACGTTTCATTCTTCATTATTTCTCTATTTTGGATAGTATTCTTAATTTATAATTGCCAGTATCTCAATCTTAGCACCATTTTGTTTTATATGGTGTTTAGCTCGAGATTTTAGGTTTCTTGTGAGTCCTATCGTTTTTTTATTCATCTTATATTTTGTACTTTATCACATATTAATGAAATTCTAAACTTATCCAAAAAAAAATATAATAATAATGAAGTTGTTCAAATTTAAGAAACTATATATGCCCAAACATGTCACATATTCTGGACATATCAAAAGGCTTGGTGAGAAAAATCTAAAGCATATGAATATGAGGTAAATTAAACCCAAAGGTTTCAACGTTTTGAGATAAGTTCATTTAAAGTCCCAATATTTGAAGAAGTGGATCAATTTAGGTTCCCAAGGATACGTATCAATAGGAGAAGAGTCTTCTGAGTTTTAATTAAATATTCTCCCCTATTAATATATATCATTGGGGACCCAAATCGGCCCACTTCTTCAAACGTTGCAATCTTAAATGAATTTACCCCTAAACATTGGAATCTTTCTTTAAACACTCAAAACATTAGGACCTCAAATAATCCCCAAACGTTGGGACCTTTTGGCACAATTCACCCTATAAATATATGTGTTAGAATAGGGAATATCATATAGAATATTCCTATAGAATAGAGAATCTCCTATAAAATATTACTCCATATTTAAAGTAAATTATAGGCTATAAAATATTTGTTTTAATCGTACTTTCCATGTATATTTTTTGTAATCTCCTAAATCATTATTTCTTTCTTACTTTAGAAGAGTACATATAGCTATAAATATGTATACTATAATTCTTAAAATACAAGGGCAATACAATTTCTTCTTGCTTGGTTTAAATTTTTATAACATGGTATCAGAGCGAGGTCATATTTCAGAACCAAACCCAGCCATTAAACACATCATTTACCATGATGTCTAAAATGGCATTAAATGTTTTGTCAAATTCTACACCTTTGACAAAAAATTCTACTGCTAATGAAGGTGAGACGGTTTGACAACAAGTGGATTATATCCTGAAACTACTCAAATCCAATTCTGGATCATCTAGTTCTCCTAATGCTTCTTTGGCACAAACAGGTACTAATTTAAATGCCTCAGTGTGTTACTTGTCATCACAATCTGTTCCATGGATCACTGATTCTGAAGCATCTGATCATATGACAAATTTCTCAAATTTATTTCATACTTATGTTCCTTGTTCTAGTCAAGAAAAGATTCGTATAGCAGATGGTTCTTATACATTATCCACAGATAACAATTGTAGTGTTACCTTTTTTGAATCCTATTGCGTGTTTCAAGACCTGAATTCAAGGAAAAATATTGGTACTACTAGAATGATTGATGGTCTTTACTACTTTGAAGATGAAACCTCCGAGGATAAAAGAGATCAAGGACTAAGTAGTATCAGTTCAAGCGTTGTTAAAGATAAAATAATACTCGGTACTATAGACTCGAGCATCCTAGTTTTCTCTACCTTAAAAAATTAATTCCAACCTTGTTTAAAGGAATAGATTGTTCTCTTTTTCATTGCGAATATTGCATTTTGTCAAAAAGTCATAAGAATATCTATCATTCAAAAGGTTATCAGCCTTTACGACCATTTTAATTAATTCATAGTGATGTGTGGGGTCCTTCATAGACTCCTACCTATTCAAACAAAAAATGGTTTGTTACTTTTATTGATGATTATACTTGTTTGTGTTAGGGTATATTTAATGGTTAATAAATCCAAAGTTAAGACAATTTTCCAAAATTTTTATAATATGATTGAAACTCAATTTCAAACCAAAATTAGTATTCTACATATTGATAATGGTACTAAATATATCAATGAGATTCTTAGAAGCTTTTTGAGAGATAAGGGCATTCATCATCAATTAACTTGTGTCAACACACCTTTAGCAAAATGGTATAGCCGCGCGAAAAAATCGACATTTACTGAAAATGGCTCGATTTCTTATGTTTTCTATGTATGTTACTAAGTATCTTTGGGGAGATGCAGTTTTAACTACAGCTTATTTGATAAATATAATGCCTACATATACTTAACTTAATTACTCTTTTGGAGTGTTGTAAAAATTTCTTCCCTCAAATCGAATTTCTTCCAAATTACCTCTTAAAATTTTTGGATGTTTAGCTTATATTCTTTTACCTCATAAAAATCAATCCAAACTTGATCCAACGACTGAAAAATATGTTTTTGTTGGCTATGCACCAATTCAGAAGGGGAATAAGTGTTTTAATCCAAAAACAAGAAAATTCCTAGCGACTACGGATGTTTTTTTATGCATAAAAAATCAGCCTTCTTTTCAAAAATATTTTCTTTTCCAAAGAAGAAAATAGTGAGAATAAAACACCTATTTTTACTACTTTACCTCAAATTGTAATTTCTATACCTAAGGAGGCTTTGCCAGAAATTATTGAATCTTTGACAGGGGAAGAAATACTACAAGATAATCCTAAGGATCAAGAAGCTGAGGCCTTAGTTTATACAAGGAGAAATAATCATCAAAAGGGTGAAGAGCCTATTATTCTTTCAACAGCTAGTCAATCTACTACCTCGGATTCAAGTACACAAGACACTTCTCAAAATACAAATTCTTACATTTCACCTTCTTTTTACCCAAATAAAGTCTCTCATGAATATACAGATCTAGATGTTCCTATTGCTCTTAGAAAAGGAACTCATTCTTGCACTAATCACCCCATTGCAAAATATTTGTCTTATGGTCATATCTTTAAAAATCATAAGGCATTCACTTCAAAAATCTCTAATCATTTTATTCTAAGAAACATTCAGGAAGCACTTATTGATCCAAATTGGGGAACAACAGTGATGGAGGAAATAGATGCACTAAAGAAAAATGAGACATGGGAAATTGTAGAGTTGCCCAAAGTTTAAAGAACAGTTGGGTGTAAATGGTTATTTACAATGAAATGCAGGGCAAATAGTAGTGTAGACTGTAGAGAGATATAAAGCGAGACTGGTGGCTAAGAGATTTAATCAAACATATGGTGTCGATTACC
The DNA here is from genome assembly GCA_024138025.1 of Combretum micranthum. Lineage (NCBI taxonomy): Eukaryota > Viridiplantae > Streptophyta > Magnoliopsida > Myrtales > Combretaceae > Combretum > Combretum micranthum. The sequence goes on along the minus strand of JAMXBD010000074.1, from coordinate 375,553 downwards.
AAGAAACTTTTACCCCAATAACAAAAATTAGTTCTATACATGTTCTTTTATCTCTTACTGTTAATTTCAATTGGGTATTGCATCAATTAGATATAAAAAATGCATTTTTTGAATGATGATTTAGAAGAGGAAGTGTTTATGAGTTTACCTCTTGGTTTTGAAAAATTATGTAGTCAAAACAAAGTTTGCAAACTTAGAAATCTTTGTATGGTCTTAAACAATCTCCAAGGACATGGTTTGAGCAATTTGGAAAAACATATCAATAGAGTCAAGCAAACTATACTCTTTTTTTATAAACGTGCTAATGATGGAAAAATAGCAATCCTCATTTGTCTATGTTGATGACATGATACTAACAGGTGATAATCTTGATAAGTTAGCAAGATTGAAGAAAAGGTTGGTTGAAAACTTTGAAAGTAAAGAACCAAGAGCATTAAAATATTTTCTTGGCATGGAATTTGCAAGATGCGTGAAGAAATATTTGTAAATCAAAGGAAATATATCCTTGATTTATTGAATGACACCGGTCTGCTAGGTTGCAAGGCTGCTGAAACTCCAGTGAAGGTAAATCTCAAGCTAAACCCTACTAAAATTGACGATGTGATTATAAAAGAGAAATTTCAACGTTTGGTGGGCAAACTTATATATTTGTCACACACTCACCCTGATATAGCAGTTGTTGTAAGCATAATAAGCCAATTCATGCATGTACCTAGTCAAGAACACTTTGAAGTTGCATATAGGATACTAAAGTACCTAAAGAGACTCCTAGAAAAGATGTTCAAAAAAATATGATCACTTTCAGGTAGAAGTTTATACTGATGTTGATTGGGCCGGTAGTGTGACAAATAAGCGATCTACATCTAGGTATTGCACATTTGTTGGGGGGAATTTAATAACCTAGAGCAGCAAGAAGCAAAGTACTGTGGCACAAAGTAGCGCTAAAGCAGAATTTATATCCCTTACACGTGGGATTTGTGAAGCTATGTGGATTAAGAAATTGCTAGAAGATTTGAAGCTTCTTGTGTCACTTCCTATGAAAATCTACCATGATAACAAAGCTGCCATTTCATTTACTTAAAATCCAGTTCTTCTTTGATAAAGTATCTATCAAAGAAAAAATTGAAAGTGGTTTAATTTGTGTCCCTTATGTTCCTACTTCTCAACAGATAGCCGGCATACTCACCAAAGGTCTACAGAAAAAACAATTCAATTTTCTAGTAAGCAAGATGGGGATGCAAGACATTTACAAGCCAGCTTGAGGGGGAGTATTAGAATAAAGAATATCCTGTAAAATATTACTCCATATTTAGAGTAAATTGTAGGTGGTAAAATATTTGTTTTAATTGTACTTTCCATGTATATTCTTTATAATCCTCTAGGTCATTATTTCTTTATTTCTTTCTTAGTTTAGAAGAGTATGTATAGCTATAAATATGCGTGCTGTAATTCTTAAAAAATAAGGGCAATGCAATTTCTTCTTTCTTGGTTCAGATTAATATGTGAGAGCAATGAAATGGATTTGCATAGATGGATCATTTTATATTCATGAAAGGCATGTTTCTAAGAAGTTTAAGGCAATGGCTGAGGGGGAATCTAAGAATTCTTCTGAAAATGAAGTTATAGAACAGAGGCTCAAAAAAGACCAGAAAGAAAACAATACCTCCAGAGGAAAAGAAAAGGAGAATGAGGGCTGGAAGAGATTTAAAGATTAATGAAGGAAATTATCAGGGTGTTACATCTAATTCCAATAGTGAGTTTGAAAATCTAAATATAAGTAGACCTCGAGAAACTTCCTCAGGTACTTTAGAAGTAAAGCCGCTCAAGTTCTTTGAGAGAAGTTTGAAATGTTTAAGAAAGAAGTTCAAATGTGTGTACAACAACTTTTGCAAGAGGAGAAAACCAAGTTTGAGTCATCTAGAGCTATTCCTACCCATGTAGCATCTCCACAACAGAAAACTCCAAATAAGACACCTCGATCAACTCCAAAAGAAAAGTCTGGTTCTGATCCTCCTCCAAAAACAAATGATGATCAAGTTTTTCCACCTCAAGCTGCTGAATCTCCACCTATTCGTGTTTCTTTGGAGCTTATCCCTTTCTGTCAAACACTTCCTACTTTAAGACTTCCAGAGGATGCTTCATCCTCAGTTCCTCCAACAAATCAGACTTAAGTCTTATTCACCATTTGTTCGGAAAAGGATGAAAATGTGTGAAAGGAAGAATACCAAAGGGAAGAAAAATTTCTTGTCAATCAAAATGTTTAGTGTTCAGTTAAAGTTGTCAAACTTTGTAGTCATTCTGTTCTATTGGACTTATTTGATATTCAAATCCTTCATGTTCAGTTTTTGTTCCATTGTCCAATTGTACTCCTTTTACTTTTGAAACGAAATGTTCTGCTGTTTAATGAATTTTTTTTACAATGTTCAAGTTCTCTCAAATATTCAGGGGAAGTATTTGCTTGATGATACCAAAAAGGGAGAGAAAAATTATACGATTAAAACTAAAACAAGTACATAATTACAGAATTTAGGATGAAAATGCTGACAAAAGAAAATGAACAATAATAACTTAATCCATTCAATTCAAGTTAATAATCTGATATTTCTTTCAAAGAAAATAGTTTGATATTACTTATTGTGTTTACTGATTCTGATATCCTTATGCAGTTAAATGAAATATGTGAAATGAAATAAGTGAAATCTGAACTTATCAAACTTTATTTATTGGACTTTATTTTTGAAAATCAGACAATTGAGTTGTTTTAGTTTTGAGAAAGGGTTTTGTTATCATCAAAAAAGAGAAAAATTTTAAGTTCTCTCATAAAATTTTAATGATAACAAAATGAATTTTAAACTAATAATATGTGTGATTAAGTGTGCAGACTTTAAATAATGCTAAGAAAATAAAATTAATGAAAATAAACAAGGATTGAATATGATTATCAAGTTTTTACAAGTATAAGAAACAACTAGAGCAAACATTAGAAGATTCTCTGAAAGATTTTTCAATTTAAGTGAACTCAAAAGCAAACCTCAAAGACCACATCTGCAGAAATCTAGAACATCTGAGAATGAACAGAATGCGTGAAAATCGAGTCAAACAAAGCTTTTTCTGTTCCTTAATGATGCAGCTTTAAGGATGAATATATTTTAGCAATATATTCATATTCCACTAAAAGCCAGACATATATCCAAGGGATTGATCATTTTATTCAATGTGCAGCAACTTTAAAGTCATTTCTTAAATCAGTTTATTGCAGATTTAAAGTTCAATTATTTCAGTTAATGATCAAGCATAGAGATTTATTTTTACAAGAATTGAAGCCACTTCAAAGGGCTTAAATCAAAATACAGTCCTTGTTTTATACAAGAAAGCAGCTGAAGATAATTCAAGCTCAAGAAAAGATATTTTGCTGAAAAAAACAGGATACATTTGAAGATCTTCTCAAGACTCGATCACATTGGTTTAAATATTGAATTCTGAGGATAAGTTATAAAGAAAAATATTAGAGAATAAACAGGATATGTGGAGGAAACTAACAAGAAGTTAAGTTTTGATTTTTTTTAATGGATAAACATGATCAAACCGAGATATTTGGGGGATACCCAACGTTCAAATGCTGATACACCTTATCCATAATGCAACCATTACAACTCAAGTATAAAAAATTCAACAATCAGAACACACGCACTGCTACTGTTTTTTCTAATCAAAGCTATCAGTGTGACATGCAATTTTTTCTTTTAGCATTCTATTCTTATTTTTTTCCTATTATCTTACTTTAGAACTTTCATTTAGCAATAGTTTATCATTGTTGTAAGTGCTGGGAAGCACATTCTAGATTAAAAGTGACCTAAAAGTTCAGTTTAACTAAGGTTTAGCTAGGAGGTTTATCAAGGAGAATTGAGTTCAAGATTGTAGAGTGGTTAACCTTGTAATCTTTATTTGATTATTGGATATAGTGAAACATACTTGTGTGGAAGACATGATCCCAGATTGGAGTTGGAAAAGAGGATTAACGCATAAGACGGAACTTCTATAAATACTTAAGCCTACTTTTCTCTTCCCTTCTCTTTTATTATTCATGCTTTATTACTGTTAACATTTCGTTTGATTGTTTCCAGCCATTAAACTATTTTAACTAAGGGGTGGTTTTAATTGAAAGAAAAGCTTTTAAAACTTTGAATAACCAATTCACCCACCCCCTCGTGGATATGTCTAACTTTTAGTGAAACATGATGAATATATTATCCATATATATACATGCTTGGAGCTGGGCCTTCAAGATCTGAAAAAACTTTGTTTGATTCAATTTTCACACATTTGGTTCATTCTTGAACGTTCCAGTTTTTTGAAAATGTAGTCTCTAAGGTTTGCTCTTGAATTCACCTAAACTAAAAAATCCTCCAAAGAAGCTTATAATTTGCTCTAGTTGTCTCTTATACTTGTAAAAACTTGATAATCATATTCAATCCTTATGTGTTTTCATTAATTTTATTTTCATAACCTTATTTAAAGTCGACACACTTAATCATGCATTAGTAGCTTAAAATTCCTTTTGTCATCATAAAAATCCAATGAGAAAACTTAGCAGAAGATTAGTTAAAATGCTAAATTACCTCATAGTTACCCGCACTGATATTGCATACTCAATTGGTGTTGTAAGCCACTTTATGTTTTCTCCAACAATTCATCACTAGGCTGCCTTAAAACAAATCTTGTGTTATTCAAAGCGTTCTCCTAGACAAGAAATAGTATAAAAAAGCCATGGTCATTTTCGTATAGAATGTCTTTTGGGTACAGATTAGGCCGGATCTAAGAAAGACAAAAAAATTATTATTGGTTATTGTACTTTCTTTGGAGAAAATTTGGTTTTGTGGAAGAGCAAGAAACAGAATGTTGTATTCAAAGCTAGTGCAGAATCAGAATATAGAGTTATAGCTCAATCTACATGTGAGGTGATGTGGATATACCAAATTCTGACCTAGGTTGAGCTCAAAGTTCCTATGCCAACCAAAATTATGGTGTGATAATCAAGCTGCTCTTCATATAGCATCTATTCCTATGTTTTACAAACGAAATATTGAGATTGACTATCACTTTGTTCATGAATAAATACAACAGAACTTGATCTTTACAAGATACGTGAAAACTGAAGAACTTGGAGACCTTTTTACGAAATCTCTAAATAGGATTCGGGTCAATTATCTTTGTAACAAGTTGTGCACAGTTAATATCCATTCTCCAGTCTAAGGGGGAGTGTAATAAAATAGGAATTTTAAATACTATTATATTTAATAGATAGTGTAATTAATGCATTGTTAGGTAAAGATTGATACACCAACTATTCGGAACACTTTATCTATATATCTCTCTATTTGTATGTATAAAAATGTGATATCAAGATAGAATTTTTCTACACTTATATTTTTAACTTTTACAATAATCAAAGGTAAGGTTTAGGCAACCATAATCATTTGGTTGAGCAAGATAACCAAAGAAAATGCATGAGTGAATGCAAAGAAAGATTTTTAGTGGCTTGAGCATAGGGTTGAGATAACATAGGCACCCAATAGCAGGGAGAAAGTGCCAACCAAGGGAGCTATGTTGTAGTTGGGCAGGGGCAAGCTATTGATGGTATATAAAATACCTAGTGGAGCATTTACCCAATATATAGATGGTAAATTAGCATGAAAGATAGTATGTGCCGGTTCAAAATGTGACAGTGTTTTTGTTGAGCAAGAGGCAGCACCAAAATTCACAAAATCTTGCCAAGTAAACAATAATGGAGAAATTATTCATGGACATCTCAATGAAGAAGTTGAAAACTTTTATTACCACTACATTAACAAAAAGAAAATTTTATTATTTGTCTGGTTTCAGCTTCCTTGAAAAGTTAGACCGCTATACAAAAGGGCCTAAGGAGGTATCATATTTAATTGGAGTAAGAATTTGAGATGGCACCCAATCATGTTGATCAACTCTGCTAACAATATTCAATGATCATAAATTTTAGACTGCTGAGGTACCAAAATGCTTTTGATTCTTAATCCAGTTTATGTCTCTCAGTTACAACCTGAATAGGCACTGCAAGGTGCCTCCTCTATATTTAAATCACAGTCAATACTGGGAGCTGGTTTCCAAAGACATGATATGATGCCTAGCTAGCAAAAGAGGAATGAAGAACCTTTATAATTTGGTTTTCTGTTACTTTGCTGAGCTTATCTCTCTGGGAAAAAGGTTGATGTGGAAGAGATGCACACCTATATAACTGCACTGCCATAGTTTTTTCCTTTTCTTTTCTTTTCTTTCTTTTTTTTTTTTTTTAAAGCGTGTGTGTGTGGCCATCATATGACAAGGTATCTCCCCACATATGAACCACCCTACAAGACGCATTAAACATCGCAAGTACCATGTAACTAACACAAAAAGGTATTCTTGGTAGGATCTGAACACACAACCTGATGCACGTTACCAAAAGTGTCTTGAGCCTCAACCACTACCATCAGGGTTCACCCTTCAGAGGTTGTGTAAGAATAGTTTGTTTACCGATTCTAATAGAATTGCATAAAAAGTCCAACCAAAAGAAAAAAGAGCAGGACTAACATATTCAAAGAAAAGATTTAGAGAAATTGATAATGTAATTGCTTTTCGTACCTTATCTCCTGGGGTTGAATTGAAGTCACCAGCCAAGATAACAGAAGGAACACAGTCAAACTTGTCAGAAACCATTGATTTAAATTGAGCCAGGCGCGATAGAAGATACTTGGCTTGAGCAAGCTTGACATCAACCCATTCCGGGTCCCTGCAAAGAGTTAAATTATTTTCATAAGCAGGACCATGTAGCTTAATGTCCATCCACAGGAAACGGACTAACAGCATGGAGCAAATCTGCAAGCCAACTCACCAATAGATATGGGTATTTGCAACAATAACAGGATGGCAAGAACGATCACCAAGTTTAAATGCAGCCATAACTCCAACACAGTCCCGTTTCAACCTTACACAGGGATCATTGGGATCTCCATGATCCTCCAGACTCTTTTTTAAGTCTGAACCTGGTACAACTAACTTATGAGTTTCCTAAATAAATTAGTAAATTTTTTCATTTAAGCAGGTATGGTGTCATGACCATTCTTTCTTTACCTTTACATGCAACAACATCATTGATGGCTCAATGAAGAATCCACTTAACTCATATTGGCAATTTGTATTTTAGGTAACCATCAAACTAAGAGTTGCATTCAATGCTTAGCTGACAATGCAACAAGATGTAGAAACTATTCAAAGTTGCTCTTCTCAAGAGAGAATTATTTCATGCCATACCCTGTCTGGGTTTGGATAAACAGAGAGGATTCAATGGAAATAAAGAATCTGACCTCATAAAAATGATACTAGAAACAAGCAAGAAAAGTCATCACCAGATATTTTATTTATTTATTTTTCCTTTAGCATCTGCAATTTCAAGGGTTCACTATCACCTGTATCCACTTAGAGTGGATTTATTTATAACACTAAGTGCAATTATAAGTAAAAGTATTTTGTGGTGATAGCAGTGAAGGTGATGGTTGAGCCTGGTTCCAGTGGTGGTAGCTACTAACCGCAACGAAAAATGTTAATAAATATAATTACCACTTTCCTCTTTTCAAAAGTGAAAAATTACTATTTATTTTATTTTATTTTCCATTACATTCTTTGTGGTGGTTAACCACCACTAACATTCAGGCTGCTGCAATCATTCCTACAACCAAAAGGCACTAGATGCCATATCATTTTGACATACCACAAGATTAATTGATAATGCAGAATTTCACATATTATTTGGAAAATGTTCCTGAAAAAAGTGGCACTCTTACGTTTTATGGAACTTACAGGATATAGTAAGATTTAGGGAATATTACTCACAACCACCTTTTGCTGTTTCAGCATCTGTATTTGTGCTGGGCACCTCAACATTGTGCATATCTTCACCCGTATTTTCTATACCTTCAATCAAGTTTACAAGATCATTGTATTCTATTTTCTCCTCTAAAATTAACTCTGCCCTGGGCCAAAAAACAAGATATAATTGGTAGAATATATAAATGCTTTCATGAATCATTCTATAATAAGCAATCATCTCCTTAATAAAACTGTAAGACTGATTATAGAATGATCCCACATTAAAGCAGAGAATGGAAGTTCCATAGCAACAGTAAAGTCTCTTGTATCTTCATTAAGAAAAGTCAGCTGAGCAGATAAAACAGATGCAGCAAATGGCAAGAAAAACTGACATCATGAGTGTTCCATGAGTCATCAAGTGTCTCTCATTTGTCAATAACACATGTATGCAAATGCCACAAGTAAAATGTACATGTATTTCTTATATTCAGTATTCACTGCACAGATAGTAATAAAAGTCAAGCAGAGACATGAAGCAAAAGACATGCTGAAAGAAAAGATTAGAAGGCATGGTCATTAGTATTGCTTCCGAAAATAACAATTGAAAACCTATTAACGAAGAGAAAAGATTAAATTGGTATGACATGACATTCTCTGTACAAAGAAACATATATTGTTAGTAATCAAGTTTCATGTCCAAATTGAGAATAGAGTTTGCAGTTACACACAAACACCTTATTTTCAAGAAAGCAAATACATGTTCAAAACATTTTCTGTTAGGAAAAGTACAACCTAAAATTTTGGTTCCACAGAGCATCAAATGACTCAATGAAAGTTCTTTTCAGTTTCCTCTCTAAGCATGGCACTCTCACTCTGGGCAGACAAGCAGACCGATAAAAGGGGAAACATGATAGCAACATGGAAACCCTTGATTGCTATTGATTGAAGTGGAGACCATGTTAGATGGAGCAATATAACATCAATTACTACAGAAGCCAGTAGCAAGCACCATTAGTAAATATGGCTTAATTGTTCTTGTCAAGAAAACTGCATATGACCTTCCCACTCCAGTTGATTTTAGCATTCAGATGAGTAAATTTGATGCAACTGATAAGTCTGGAGGGAATCTACTATAAAATCCTTGCATCCGTTTAGAATAAGCAGATGGTCAAATTACCTATCTTGCTTATAGAAGATGCCACAACCATCACGCTTCTGTCCAGTTCTCTTAATGTATATACTAGAGTAACCATGTTTTTCCATGTTGGCTTTATAGAAGGAATCATACTCATCCACTTCCTGATGAACATTGCAATTTCAAGCATAGCGGAAAACCTTCCGTAAGAAAGATAATAATCATCAACATGAAAGAAATACTGTTTACACATTTTTCTAGTAGAGTATGGTCTGAAACCTGTAAGCAGAAAATATCAGCACCAAGGTCCTTGAGTAGAGTCAAAATTGCTTGGGAACGAGCTTTCCACCTGTTCATATAGCAAAGGTGACTGAGAACAAAAGCATTCAATGATGCACAAAACACATGCAAGGTTACACCTCTTTCCTCCACCATATGTGCTAAAAAACTCAGCATGCCCAAACATCTGGGTAGCTAATTTCCATCCTTGAACATTTTTCCTTATAATTTATGATCAATAAGTTGTCACTAGGATTTGAACCAAGACCTTTGACTAAAAGTATAAGAACTTTGCTACTAGACTGCACAGCTTAATGGCAACAAAAGCATTAAGGTCTTGCTTGCTCCTCTAAAATTACTACGTTGATGGTAGATTACATGGTTACAAAAATCAGAAGGCAACTGAAGTCCAGTATGTTGCCTATATGTGAGTCCTAGGTGAAAATTGCTATACAAACATGAGAGAAAGGCGGGAGCTATGCAATATGCAAGGTCTGTATTTTGATGGAAGGTAGCAAGAGAAAGGTCACCCCATGGAAACAATGGCAGAATATTCCTATAAACCATCAAAAATAATGTTGGAAAGATTTATTTACCTGAGGCTGGGTGCAGGGGAGTGTGGAAAATAAGAACTCTTTATATATACCTACAGAGGCATGAAGAGAAATAAAAATCAAAGTGCTTTCATGTGGAGCTGCATTAGAAGAATATATGTAGGGTAATAACAAAAACTAAAAGAGTAATGTGCACTAGCTAACCTGAAACAATGATATTAAGGAAGAGTATTCAGCTAATATGCTTAATTTGAGACAACTCAAAATAGCACAGCTGAAAACCATTCATTTTATAAATAGATTTGCCAGCATTATACGTATAGAACACAGATCAACCAATACAGAAAATTTTGTTTCTAGATCCCTGGTTCAGGGAAGATTCCTGCTTGAAGAATCTAATAACTTCTAATTAGAAAGCAAAGCTATATTCAAAATATTGCGGGTGATTTAAGAAGTATCACAATGTCAGGGATAACTAAAAAGTACAGCACAAATACATTAAGCATGGTCAACAGAAGAACAATGCCAGTGAATTTCCACTCACCCACAATATACATTGTAGATGTGTTGATTTCAATGAAATGGCCGTGTACCTAACATATGTTTATCACACTACACATGGCCTAAGAGAAGTGATGTGCCGTGACACATAAAGGGTAATTAAAAGAGAAGAGGATAGGGAATAGAAGCAAGCAGTCTCAACAGACTCAAATGCACCTATGGCAGTAAGTGAGCTAAAAAATATCAAACCTCAATAATAAAAAAGAAGCAGAATGCGTTCTTGATTTAAAACAAATGTTTGATCATTTTAAGTAGAAAATCCTGCAGCACGACAACATTTTTCTAGAATTCCCGCTGTATCAAATGAAGAGGGATTAAGAATGTTCATAGAGTTTGGCTAGTGATGTTATCTGTTGAATCCCATTGACAACCAATGGCTAAAATTAGTCCATTTCATTAATAGATCCATACATAAGGCTTGCATCCAAGCCCATCAAACACCTCTCTTTAGCATGAACTTCCCTTTACTTCCCAAATAATAGACGAGCCTAACTCTTTCAACCCTATCACCTTGATCTAAAAAGTTAAATCCATTTGATTATTGAGCTCAAAGCTCAAAATCAAATTTAACCCACTACATTCATCAATCATCTCCATGTAGTCACAAATGAAATCACCCAATATATCATATGAGAAGGGGCAATATTCAATCAGAACAAACACCAAAATCATCTATATCATTTTTTTTGGATAAGTCAATCATATCATTTGATATCCCTTTCTTTGAAAAAATTAGAATCCCTTGACTTTGATGTCTTCTTATGTACCCACCTATGAATGTTACACAATTTGGTCTGGTACCGAAACACTCGACCCATTGATCACAGAGATTTGATAAAGATCAACCTAAAATTATGAGGTGTAAATGTTTTTCTCTTCCTCTAGATATTTAGACTTAATTTATCATGCATGGATGGTGAATAATCCATTTTAAGAGATACCATCAATGTAATTAAAGGAGACAAAGTAGATGGCAAAGCATATATTGACAGAAAAGCAGGAGGTAAGGCAAGGTACTTGATCAAATATACCAATTTGACCTAACTCGCTTAACATTCCCCCCATTGGCAAACAGAATTGAAAAGGTGCAGCACTACTGGCAGATTAACAAATAAAAAATTAATTTCATCTAGACAGCTAGAGGAATTCCTGCAGTCCCACCCTAAATGCTAGACAGCTTGGCATCAAAAAAAGTTGAGAATGGATGTGAAAATATATACTACAAGCCCCACTCCCCCTTAGGCAGATATGATTACTGCCATATATGGTTCAAACTGTGGTCTCCATGAATAGATGTGCCCAGGTTTGTAAGCCAGTAATTTCTCCTCAAAAGATTTGTGTATAGAAACACATCAAAGGAAGGATGTAACTTGTTTCTTAATCACATCATATCCATCATTCACAATTGCTCTTGGCTTTATCATTCTTTTGTGCTGTCCCCATATCAAAAAGATATTTCTCATACATGTTCTCTTTAACAATGGATATGGAGGTCCTTATAGCAAGTGATTTGAAATAGTAGCATAGGCCGGTCTCCTGCAGCCCCATTATTGCAAGAAAGTTGAACTATTTTCATTTGATTTAATTATACTTTACTCTTGGCATATGAAAAGTTGCAAAGGAGGCAAAGCATTCAGAATCGTGAATCAACTTTTTCTTCTTCTTTTAGAAAGGCAAACTCTTTCACAAAGCCACCAGGTACTAGACCTTTCTCAATGCAGCAATCCTCTACCACCACTGCCTTGAAGAACCTAACTTTCAACAATCTTCAGAACTGGAACCTTACCATTATTCATAGGTGAATAAATCAAAATCAACAAATTTATTCAGCACCTCCTAAATTCTCCCATGATCAGAAGACTTTTCTTAATCATGTAGAGACCAACCATACCTAATTGAATAATGCCAAAGAAATCAACTAACACTTCTTGTGGAATCTAGAATAAACTTTACAGGAAGGTTCTCATGATTTGCACTTTTTATAGGGAGGGGGGAGAGAGAGAGAGAGAGACAGAGATTGTTATGAAGGATCTAGTTTCTAACCATGGATCTTCCCCTCAATACATAACATTCCATGTTGAGATTATAAAGTATCCACTGTCTTTCATTTGATTTAATTCATCTCCAACACCTTGCCTACAGGAAATTATTTCTTATTTAATTAACAAAAAAAATTATTTCTTATATAGGACCCTTAATAAGGTTTAAATAAAATTAATTACCAAAATAGAATAACAAAATCATGTGCATAAAACAAGATATATAGAGGTCGTATGAACATACTTATATCACGGGGTGCAAATGGGATATATGCTGGTATATCACACTCTAGACATGCAATATTCACTTGTCCAAAATTGTACATCTCAAACTATATCGCGCTCGAAAATTGCAATATGTGTATCGGGATTTCTACCCACGATATAGTGACTGTAGTGAAATTTCAAATCGCGATTCTTACATGTGACTAGTGCGTAAATATTGATATCACATTTTACAAATGTAATTTTGCTATAGGACTTTAGTAATTAATTTCATCCAACTTACATATTGGTAATTTTTTTAATGTAACAGTAAACATGTGTTAGACTCATGCATACAGTGTTACTCTAACTGTTTCACGTTCTTATATGCATTACAGTTATACACAGAAAGGGGAAAAAATTGTAATAAAGTTTCGCCAACCATCAAAAAAGAAGAATAACTGAAAAAAATCTGTATTTCAGTACACTCCTTTCACCAAATCTACTTGCAAGCAATTCTCCTGCAAATCCTCCCCATAAAACATGGTCTACCAAATAAAAATGAACTCCTTTCAATTGCTCTCATCTAAGGCTTTGAAAGCTACATATCAAGAATAGCCCTAAGTCTTTGGCACTGTTTAATAATATGATCAGAAACACAGCTGTTGCCAGAAAAATCTAATTATCACACTCAAGGTGTCTACATTTACATTCACCGATAACAGCAAAGAGTTCCACCATACCTGAGCCAAGATATTATACGAAACAAGACTGAATCTGAATCCTGAAACATCATATAACAAACACATCATTCTCGCAGTTGTTTACTTATGAAATTTTAGACGAACAAACAAAACCTGCTTAATTCGTCCATGTTCTACCAATTGGCTTGTTACCAAGTATATAATTAACATGGAGCTAAAGTAAATATTGACGAACAGCATTGCATTGCATAACAAAAAAGGGGAATGCCTTACCATCAGGTTTGGAACTGGAGTGAATATCACCGCCTTCAACGGAGATGAACTTAGGGCAAATCGGAGAGGGTTTTGTGCTCATCTTGCCCATGCAAAATCTGCATTCAATAAAACATTTTTTCAATTTAAAAAATTTAAATAAATAAATAAATATACGATGACGATAGGGACGTTGTTTACTACAAGAGAAAGAATGGAAAGGAAAAAGGACCTGGAGAAAGAGGGGGAAAGAGAAGAGAGACGTGGAAGAGCAATAGCAGTTACAGCCCTTTGCATTATATATAATATGTCGTTGCAAGCTGCGCTGCATACATTGGAACTGAAACTGAAACTGGACAGCTCGGTAGTTAGCAGAGGGTGAGTAGCAGTCCCTAGGGAAACCGAACGAACCGCTTTCAGACTTACGGAGCCTGACGCATATCATGTATGTGGACGGACATTAGGCAATTAGATATCGGTGGGTATATTATTTATGGGTTGATCGTTCGGCCCAACTTGAGCTGAGGACAAGCAGTATTTGGCAATCCAGTACAAAGTAGAAATCAGCAGGAAAAAATATGATTAAGTTGAGAAGTAAAGAAAGGTAGAGAGATAAAAGAGAAGGAATGTTATATTTTTTTGTTTCAATTGTTAGGATAAAAATTGAAGGAAATAAGATAAAACATTATTTTGAATAGACTAAAAATCCAATACTTTTTTAATTTAAGGTTTGTTTGTAAAGGTATCTTTGTAATTTAAGTTCTTTTCCCTTCATTTCAGTCACTTCTTGCCCCAAAATGGAGATAAATGAATAGGCATTGAATTTCTACCAATTTTTGTTCTTTTCCCTTTTCTTTATTTAGGAACCCAAACGTCATTTTTTCACTGGCTTCCTCCGGTGTCTACAATTTTCACCCTTACCAAAGACAGTGTTAATCATCCTTGCTTACAAGTCACCACTCATCAAACAAAAATGCACATAAATTTTTCTAAAGCCTTTTTCTTTTCTTTTCTTTTTTTCTAGAATTACAGTTCCTTAAGCATTTCTTGCACGGATGAGTTTATAACTTATTATCACGATTAGCATGAACGAAAAAATGAGCAATTTGGTATTTGTTCTATATCAATTTGTGAAGGAAAAAAACATCCACACAATTAGTAAACAAACCAAACTTATTTGTTATTTGTTAGTTATATAAGATATTTTAGTTCAAATCTAGCACCTAAGCACATGTATAAAACCATAGTAAGAAGTTCATTTTGCTTATAAATTCTATTATTATATCTTGTATAATGATCAATTTTTGGATATAAGTTTCTAAGATATCTCATCTTTCTTATATTAATACTAGAAGACAGTCTTATTTACTCATAATGTAAAACTTATACCAATTCATAAGCTTATATTGCAAGATCATGTTTCCGTATATATTTATGAACTTTAGTGATTGAATTGTTCAATCATATACCATGCAAAATAAACATACTATCGCATAGTATGCGCATGAAAATGTATGATTTATATGTACTTTTTAAATCTTGATGGTTAATATAAACCTTTGCCTTTATGGTATAGAATAACTAAGTGAAGATGGAGAGAATGAAGATTTGGTGTTATCCATCTTCTCGGCACCATATAATAAATAGTTCACATAGGTTGGTTAATAATATTTCTTTAAGAACTATTAAACAATGTAGTGAATTTGAGTATTAGCACTTTTATCCAATAAAGTCGTGGCTCAAATCAATGTTATGATGTAATGTAGCAAATGGATGGTTCACCTTGTTATGTTTAGCTAAACTTGCTCTAGTTAATGCTTTTGTTGTGTTGTTACTTGTTATGTTTTAAGTGTTTAAGTTATTTGTTCATTTTTTTTATGTTTTAATTTTATGAAGACTTATACCTCTTAATAATAATCTAAATAAACTTAATAATTACGCCATGATATACTTATAGATTTTATTTGACAAACGATCCAACTTTGACATGAAATATTTTTATTAAATTCTACCCCAAAAAAATAAATAAAATAAAATAAAAAACTTGTTTATCAAATGGGTAAAGTTGTGGATTTAGATTTTTTTAACACACTTATAGCACAATTTTGTGTCATAAGTTGAAGGTTTAAGGCACTAATCCATTTAGATCCAACACAAAACATGATCTGTTAACACAAACTATCAATAGTGTTATGTTTTATGTAACACCCAACCCTGCACAAGTAAATATAATTAACATAAGGATATGGGCGTAATCAAGTCAAATCAAAGAGGCATAATATTAAGCTTAGGTTTGATCTTGATTAAAAAATTTGATTCACAAATTCAACTCAAATAACTCTAAATATTATGCTCAAGCTTAGCTTGAAGATATATCAAGTTTTTAGGGTTAAAAACCTTACTTGAAATTCAATAATAATCAACAACTAATCTCTTGTGTAGGTTATAAGCCACCATGAAGTGATCAACATTGGCCTCCATCAATGCAGTGGGTTTCATAACTTACATTTAGGAGGAGATCAGGGTCCACGACACTACTACCTAGGATTGCGGAATCGATGGTCAACCCTAGTGGTAAGTTACCTGACTTACCTTAAGGTGTGCTAGGGATATAACCCCATCAAGTTATTGATTACCTCAAATTGAAGGTAATAAAATTTTAGTAGTAGGTTTTTTTTTCCTTTTTTTCGATTTTTTTCTAATATCGTCTTATTATTTTGTAAGTGAAAAATGGTTACATTAGGTCTAAGTACAACTTTTCGGAGTTATGGGGTCTAAGTGCACTTTTTTTAGAAGTTAGGGGTGTAAATGCATAAACATGATCATTTAAGAAATACATTTGCAAGTTCTCATGTAGTTTTTATACTATACAAGGATATTTAATGGAATAATGTTAACAATTACTACCTGAATTTTATAAAAGTTTCTTAATTTTACTTAAAGTTTAAAGTTATTAAAATGTAATCCCAAATCAAACTTGTGCTTGACAAATTTTTACACCTAAAATATAAATGGTTATAGGATGTTAGCTATGATCCCTATGTCAGACTTTAGGTGCTTCCTTTTAATTTTAATTGCTAATATAGGTCTATTATGTGGATTCAAGTTGGAATCGCAAGAGCTACTAAGGATATATCACTCTAAGATGTTTTCTTTATCAGTAATTATGGATATTGGCATATTCTTAAGCTTTAAGATACCCATGATGCGATATAGATATGCAATAGAGTTATTACATGCTAGTCTCATGAACCTTTGAAGATGGGTTGAATACGAGGTTCATTAAAGCCTAATAAAACTCAACAAAGAGCCTAAGGTCCATATCACATGTCGAGACTCAAATTGAGAAGATTTAAGAGGTATCTAAAAGACTTTAGGGGTCTCAAGAGGAATGTAATTTGTCCAGATTCGATGTATATTAGTAGGTATGGGTAGTAGGTTGAGTAGTAGGTAAGATTCACTCTTAGTCGTTAGATCATAATAATCATGGCCATTTATTCTTGAAGGCCTTTTGTATATATAAAGGGATCTCCCTCGTTTGTAAAACACTCATTCAATAGTCAATTGTCTTATTCTCCTCAAAGCTTCTCTATCTCTTTTCTCTCTCTAAAACTATTGTGGGTGATTTTCAGGATAAACTTAGCATTTAAGCATGAAGAATAGAGGACTAAGTGCTGCACGAGAATGGTTTAAACATTAATCCTATGACAAGTGGCATAGAGTGGGATTTTGAAGCTATAATAAAGATCTCTTTTGATGGGGAGAACTATGCCTAGAATGTGGGAGACAAAACTATTGTGAGGAACGCCTACTTACCAAATAGAGAGCTAGATCAAAGGACAGGATGTTGACACTCAATGCCAAGGTGTTAAAGACAAAACTTTACATTGCTGAAGTGAAGGAAGGGTTAGAAGAGTCCTAAAAACTTATGGAGGAGTTAGAAGAAAATATATAGGGTGAGTGGTAGATGAACCTCAACCAAACAAAAGGAAAGCTTGGAAGCACAGGACAATGTCCTTGATGTCACAACCTGCTATCCCAGACTCCACCGCAGCAGAGGGGGTACCCTTAGGCCCATAGGCCACCCTAGCCAGGGATCGTGATGCCAAGTACACTAGGCCTCTCAGCACACCCTCAAGTACAACCAAGACACCAGAGGCACTGTGTAACAACTCAGAACTCTATCCACCGAGGTATTATCTGCTTGCTACACGCCGCACGGTTTTGTCTTTTTGGTACCAGCGTTTCCCAGGGGGTCATCCATCCTAGAATTGCTCTGCCTAGAGTATGCTTAACTTTGGAGTTCTGACAAACTCCAAGCCATTACACCGAAAATGTGTCTTTATGATTAGAGTTCCACCATATATATTTGAGGGGTATTATATGCTCTCCTACTTATAGAACTGGCATTCTCGTCAATTTCGTTATGCAAGTTTAGAACCACTGCTCTGATACCATTTGTCCTGCTACCATAGGCTCCACCGCAGTGGAAGGAGCACCCTTAGGCCCACATGCCACCTTAGGTAGGGATCGTGATGCCAAGTACACTAGCCCTCCCAGTGCACCTTCAAGCATAACCAAGACACTAGATGTATTGTATAACGACCAGGAACTCTACCTACCAAGGTATGATCCACTTTAGCCACACGTCGCACGATTTTGCCCTTTTGGTGCCAGTGTTTCCCAAGGGGTCACCTATCCTAGGACTGCTTTGCCCAGAGCACGCTTAACTTTGGAGTTCTAATAAACTCCAAGTCATTACATCGAAAAGGTGTCTCTGTGATTAGAATTTCACCATCTATATTTAGAGATATTACACTTGAAGCTCAAATGAAAGACTTTAGGGCAAAATGGGTAAAGTGAAAGCTAGGATATATGTGATGGAGGAGAGAATGGATGCGACCTTCTTGGCTTTGAGAAAGGAGATAGAGGATCTCAAGACTTAGTTGGTAACCTATAGGGTAGCACTAGTTAATGGTGTGGCAATTCAACCAATAGTTAAGGTAGATGTGCCAAAGCCGGTGTGCTTCAAAGGGATGTGGCCAGTGAGAGAGGTGGATAATTTCCTTTAGGATCGAAACAATACTTTACAGCTATTGGGCTTGTAGATGATGGAAGTAAGGTACGAGCTGCAGCATTACAATTAAGGGATTCAACCTTGGTCTAGTAGGGAAGAAGATCTAATGAGATAACTTCCTAGACAAATTTTACAATTGAGTTTAGAGATATGTTTTCCCCCATAGAATGGTAGAAGTAAGGGGAATGTTGGACTTTGTCATCTTACTCCTAAAGGCACCGTGAAACAGCATGTACAAAATTTTTCAAAACTTATGTTAGAGATACTATACCTCAAATAGGATGATGCTCTTATGTTATTTCTGGATGGGTAGAAACCATAGGCAAAATTAGAGTTGGAGCAATGAGGTTTGGAGAATATCTCAAAAGCTATAGCAATTGCAAAAAGTTTGGGAGAATTTTAGAGTAAGGAAGTTAAGTATTCCTCTATCTGTGAAGTAGAAGAAGAGGAGGAAGGTGACAGTAGCAGATCACCCAGTCCACCAAAGAAGGGAAGTAGAACAAAGGAGAAAACATAATACATAAGGAGGAATCAAGAATTGAAATGCTACTTTTGTGATGGGCCACATTATGCTAGGAAGTATCCTAAAAGGGGACTATTAATAGCTTTGATCATGGAAGACAAGTCAGATGATGAGGCAAAGAAACACTTTGGTACTATATGATGATTTAATGCCATGAAGACTAAAGATAATGAAAAGCGCAAAGGCCTAAAGTATGTTGACGTAAGGGTGGCTTGAAGGAAAATGAACGCAATGGTAGATAGTGGAGACTCACACTTGTTCATATCTAAGGATGTTGTGAAAAATTAGGGTTAAGAGTTGAAAAGAGCAAAGCCCAATTGAAGACAGTAAATTCAAAGAAAATCCTAACATCTGAACTTGCTAGAGATGTTGAATTCAACATTGGTAGCTAGCAGAGGAGGGAAAACATAGAATTGATACCTATTGATGATTTTGAGTTTGTCATTTATAGGAGTTTCTTAGATAAGATTGATGCAATCATTGTTCTAAAGTCAAAGTCCATTTATTTGCTTAATGAGAGGTCTCAATCCACTATTCCAGTGATGAGAAAGATAGGGCAAGTAAGGAAACTCATCACAACGATACAACTTATGATTGCAAACCATGGGATAAGCCAACAATACTAAAGGAAGAAAGTAGCCCAACTTTAGTGGGGGAGGGTTCTAGAAAAACCAAGTACCAAGATGGAAAGAAAGCAGAACCAAAGGAGTCATTAAAGATGATGGGAGCCACACTATAGGATGATATATCAAGAATGGAAAATGGAATAATAGTTGGGAAAACCCTTCCTAAAAGAAATAGAGATGGAGTTAGTAGGCATATAAGAAAAAATAGGTTTTAGAGACATTCAAGCTGGAGTATACGACAGAGACATTGCTAGATTGGGTAAGGAAGAATATCATGGACCTTTGAAGATAGGCTAAATACTTAAGGCCCAACAAGACCCAACAAAGAGCCCAAGGTCCATATCACATATAAGGACTTAAATTGAGAAGATGTCAAAAGCGTTTGAAAAACTCGAGGGGTCTCTAGAGGAATCTAATTTATCCAGATTCAATGTATATGAGTAGAGAGAAGTGGTGGGTTGAGTGATAGGTAGGATTCAATCGTAGTCATTAGATTATAATAATCTTGGCCATTCATTCTTGAAGGCCTTTTGTATATTTAGGAGGATCTCCCTCATTTGTAAAACACCCATTCAATAATAAATTTTCTTATTCTCTCCAAAATTCCTCTCTCTACTTTCTCTCTCTAAAACTTTTGTAGGTGATTTTCAAGCTAAACTTAGCCTCTAAATGTGAATACTAAAGGACTAAGTGCCACACAGGAACAATCTAAACATTAATCACGTGACACCAGGTTGAGTGTAAACATATTTTAAGTTTAAGTTGGACTTAATTATTAATATAACTCACGAAATAAATTTATTACATAATTATAAATTTATTATTGAAAAAAAATGTGTTTAAATATCATATCCAATTGCTAAGTGCATGTAATAAAAAAATGCCTTGTGCATTAATTGATATAGATAGATAGATAGATATATATATATAAAGAAATAAAATATATATACACATTTTCATGGGCTTGGTCCGGATCCCTAAATTATTGACCTATAACCGCCTCAAATTAGCACGAGGTTGGTCTAAGTCCATGGACCTGTCGAGTTCGGGATGAGTTAAGACAAGTCAGGACAAGTCAAGCCCCATCCACTTCTAAAAAGAAAAAATTGAAAAAAAAAATTCTTAAATTAAAAAAATAATTGAACTTTAAATATAAGATGGGCCTAAGGATATACAATTAAACTCTAAAAAAATAGAATCTACAAAATAAAAGGAAGTCCCACATTATTTAGAGTAGGATTCTTCTCTTAGTAGAACTTTATATAAAACATGAGATATGATTTTGAATTGTATTTATCTCATGAATTGTTGTCAACAACACATAAGTATTATGAATAGATAGTTAATAATTTTTATTTACATGCAAAATAGTTTAAACATTAAATGTTATTTACTTTATATATCTTTTCTATTATTTTTTATTCTAAATTTATATTTATTTATTATTGAGATAATAAAAACAACATATTTTTTTTTAAAGCGGATACGGTCAAATTCGTTAAGTCTAGAAGTTGGGTTTAACTCGCCCTATTGATGTAGGTCTTAAGGTAGACCAAGTGTGATTAGACTGACCCGAGAAGATGTCTATATATACATATATATATAGAGAGAGAGAGAGGATGAGATTGAAGTATAAAAGGAAATTTAAAGTTAAAGAGTGTTATTCTTACTAAAGTTAGAGTCAAAATAATCCTCTCTATTGCATCATTAGGACCATTACTATTTACTACAAGTCCACCATCGATATTTCGAAGTCTTATCATTCTCTCCCTAAAACCTATTTATTAGTAAATGATAATGCTTTAGCAATGGATGCAAGAGTGGGTGCAGACATGGAAAATAAAATATTAACTATAAACTTTAAAACTCCTGGAATCATAGATCGGTTCATAAGTTAAACTAAACAATTTAAGAAGACTTGTTTATGGGTCGAGTTCGTACATAACTTTGCGTGATGGAAAATACTAATAATAATTAGTAATGGTTTATAAAATAAAAAGATAAAAAATAGTAAATCAACATTAACTTTGAATCAAGTGGTTAAAATAGTTTATTAGTCATCTACTACCTTGGTATAAACTATTTTTGAGCTGTGGCATTACACATTAAAAGCTCTTCATATTTGTGTTAAAATGTGACAACATGTATATTTATGCCTTAAACATATTCTATATATTTTAATCAAATTATTTAAATATATCATTTGTGCTTGTTGTGTATATTTTGTATCTGACCTGTATTTGTTTTAAGTATGATGTTTAAAAAGATATTTCATTTGTATCTTATTTATATCCATTTTATAATTAAAATGACGATTAGGATTTGAGAATTGGATGCGAAAATTCATATTCTAAGAGAAAAATGTTTGAAATCTATATTTTATACATTAAAAACGAAATTTTTATGGTATTTTTGTAAAAATAATAAAGTAAAAATAGATAAGGTGAACAATATGAAGATTTATTGGATATTTAATTTTGAAATAGGGGTAATAAATTTGTATTTTATCCTTTTTTTACATATGTTTCATGACAAATATATCAATTCAAGTGGATACCAAAAATGGCGAACGGGAAAAAAATTAAAAAAAAAAAAGATAAAACAAACAGACCTATATTTATTTAGTTCCACCATGTAAGTTTCTCCATCAGTATCACTCATAATATCTATCTAGATATAGATGCAATGATACAAAGGTGAAGGATATAGCTGGGTAATGGCGACAGATTAAAACATACTAAATCACAAACAAAACAAACCAAACCAAATTCAAAATCCAATTAAGTGAGGAATATTCTCAACGGAGTGAGAGTGCAAATTTTACAGTTGGCTTGTAGGCGAATCAGACTTTTTGGTTATACTTATTGAAATACATATATTTGTGACCTTGTGTTATTGCACTATGTATATATGTATATAGATCAACTCAAAGCTTTCACCGTTTTATAAATAAATGGATAAATATCAAACTTAGTACCCAAATTTTGAATGAAATTTCAATTTAGTACCTAAATTTTAAAATTATCAATTTAATATCTAATCAACTTTTTTACGGTTATATTTACTGTCTACTTAGCATTGTTTACACTGTTTATTCACTTGAAAAGATATCATATCATTAAATTTTTCTTACTTTTTTCTTACTGTCTACTAATAGGCTATTTCTTCTATATTAGAAAACAAAATAATAATGTTAGTGAGGTAGTAGAAAATAGTAACAAATAGTTTGATTAAGTATTATATTGACTATTTCAAAATTCAATGTACAAAATTTAAATATCAAATTCTATATTTTTCCTAAATAAAATTAGTCATCATTGAAATCTTTTGGTTGTGTAAATATTGGTCTCACCTCACCAGCTGCTTTATAGTGCTAGTGTAATCAACAAATTTAGTACTTGTGATATGAGATATCATGCTATGGACGTAAATTTTTTCTGACAATAGATTGTAGTCCTTTCGTGAACCTGACCAAAGCATATGGTTTGAAAATGTTACTAAAAATGAATCGTGCAATTGGGTTCATAATAATTCAAAAATGGGACCGCACTTTGGGGTTTGACTTCGACATGAGGAAAAACCAATATTTTTTATGCAATTAAGATGATTATTCAACCATTTAACTTCTCCATTGATTGCTCAGTCTAATGACGACGAAGACGACCTGACGATGATGGTGATAATGATAATAATAATGGTGGTGATGGAGGAGGAAACACATGACACCACGAACCAAAGTTTTACAGAGAAAATAGAGTTTGTTAATTTTTTTTTTCTCTTATTGTTAAAATATCTACATTGAAGATGCTTGACACAAGTACTTAAGTAAAACATCTCTCTTTTTGAGATTCTTACGGATGTTGAGAGTTTCTTTAACTTTTTCGGATCCTCGGACAATCCAAAAGATAAGTTTCCTTATAATATTTTATTATTATTTTATAAAAGTAATGTACTGTGTAGAAGTAAATAGAACCCATAAAGTAGAAAAATAAGTGAAAAAACTTATGTGAAGAACTTTACAAATAAAATGGTGAGGTCCTTCAGAAAGAAAATTCTTTTAGATACTGATGTGATACTTTAAGAACTTTATGAAGGACTTCATGGATGCGAATACTCTTATAAAACCTAATATTTATATGTACTAACACTCTATTTGCTTATAATACATGTGATCTTGCATGTGTGAATAACCACAAAGTATACAACTCTATGCCCCCTCAAGCTGCTGAGTCTAAGTACAAATCATAATTAGATAAACACTCTTCATGTGTCACATAATTAACATGAATAATAAAATAATTTATTAGAAATTTTAATGGATATTAAAACTTGGTTAATTATTATTTTAGGTTTGAAATTTATTTATGCATTTCAAAATAATAAATAGATTAATTTCATATCAATGTGGAACTAGATTAAGTGATCTACAAGGTGAAGAAATGGTAATTTTGTTTTATGGGTCATATGAGATCCTGGACAAATCATAAAATAGTGTTAGCTAAGAAAATTAGCTTGTGACCATCATTAACTTTAATTTAACTACTCAGATTCATTTGCAATCATGATGATACTATTAAAATAGTTATTATACAAACGGTGATCATACTATTAAAATATCTTAATATTAATAAAAATTATATTTATTTTAATGATCAAATGATTAATTAAATGGCTCATGTAGAAGTTCCTTTAGCTTGATATATCTTGATTCTAGAAACTGCAAGCAAACCATGATTAAGAATGGTAAAAAACACTATTTAAGTATTATTGATAACCATTCAAGTTATTGCAAGAGTGAATTTCTTAAGAAATAAGGATGAGACTTTTAACATATGTTTGATATATAAAACTTAAATTGGGAACTAATTATTTAAATTGATTAAAAGAGTTAGATTAAATGCATATATTTTCTAATCACTATTATTGAAATGAAGGAATAATAAGAATTTGGGCTAACATTACATTTGATACCTAAAGTATTTATCTTTTTTTTTTTCCAATAAATTGTTCAAAATTTAAAAGTTTCTTATTCAATCATCATGTATTCATCCAACAAGATATGGAGAGGGTATAATATATGCACATGATTTACAAAATATATATAACTTTCTATAAGGAAATTAAATAAGATAAATTCTTAGTCTAATCATTTCTGATAAGATAATACCTTGATTATTATGTATGGAAGTAATTCAAATGTAATGCTAGCCATATACGAAATAATAATAATCTAGTGGCTTAAGACCAATATGGTGCAAGGATGATGTAGACATGCCATTTTCGATAACCACCAATAGAAGTTCTTATCTACACGGCTTTGCCAAAGGTGTCAGCAAATCAATATCAGCTGAAACGTCTCATGTATTGCTATATTTGTCATTGAAAGAAGAATTCAATGCGCCCACATTCGCCTTTGCTCAGTGACAAATCAAGAGATCATTTTCACTTTGACATTGGTGGAGTTGTCGTTTTATAAGATAAATGCAATGAAGAACCTACACTTTCCTAGTGGGTATGGATTGCAATCTTAAAATACTTCTCTCTACTGAATCTGTCTGAGGTCAATGTCATCAAGACTTTTCTTTTAATTTCCTCCAATGAGGGTTAGTTTCTAATAAAGAAGGATAAAATAGGGATAAGCATAGAAATGTGTAGGACCTTGAAACTTAGTATTCTTACTTCTATAGTTAAGTAGATTCTTTGATGGCTATTGCATGTTATAAAATAAATTCTTATTCTAAATTTTCGAAACATATAGCTTCCCCTCTTGAAGCCTATATTATGTATTTTACATGCTTTTGATTTTAGGGTGTATGATATAATTTCTCGGTATATGCATGATACTATGAGAGTTTGATTGTTACAATATGACTGATATATGTAATTTAATTTGATAGACATGATAGAAACTTAACCATGCTTATCTAACTTAGAGCCTATCATATATTAAAATCTATTTCAAATCTTTACTTAAAGGTGGTGTCATGGGT
This sequence comes from Combretum micranthum, assembly GCA_024138025.1. NCBI lineage: Eukaryota > Viridiplantae > Streptophyta > Magnoliopsida > Myrtales > Combretaceae > Combretum > Combretum micranthum. Next base: position 349,728 of record JAMXBD010000074.1, on the reverse strand, counting down.
CGCATTTGTTGAATTTTGCTATTATATTATGTTATGTTACTGTTGAAATTAGTTTTATTCCTATTCGTTATGTTTATCTTTGAAATTTATATCAACTTACAATTTGATTATTATAAAGTTCAACATAAATGACACTCAATATTTTAATTTACAAATAGGATTAAAAATTAAAAAAAAATCATAAGTTTTATAGAATAGTCAAGGGCCTATAGATTTTAGGAGGGATAAGTTCTAAAGTGATTCCAAAGTGTTAGATAATACTAGTTCACAAAGTGCAACAATTCAATTATGTCCTTATTAAAAAAAATTATAACTTTCATAGAATACTCAAGGGTCTCTAGATTTTGTGAGACATAAGTTCTAAGGTAATTCCAAACGGTTGGATAATACTCTAGTTCACAAAGTGTAACAATTCAATTATGTCCTTATGGAGTAGTAAAAACACCCGACATTCAAAAGTCTCATGCTCTTTAGATCTTCTTTATCCAATTGTTAATACCAAAAATGTTTTAAAGTAAATGAAAAAAAAGGGAAAAGAAAAAGAAAAGGGTGAGCTATGAAATTGGCCAAATATATATATAAAAAGGAGTGAACTATGAAACCCATCAAATGGCTACTTTACCAAAACATAAAAATTGACAAACAGCATAGACCTATAATTTTCCTAAATTCAAGATTCCTCTTTTTCTAGATTCATATGTCAGCTATCAGTAACCTAGGCCACAACTTTACTCCATATTGTGACCTTACTATTGTCTTTGAATATCTTGACTCATATGAGTCACAATTCTACCATTGGTCGACCCACAATGGGTAATATATATACCTAGCACTTGTCCTACTAGTTCCAGTGGTTATCAACCTCAGCAAGTGCAAATACCACACATTGACATTTTAAGAGCTGACATACCTAAGTTGATCTATTAAGCCTAAAATAATAAAAAAAATAAAAATAAACCTATTAGAGTAACCTTTCACTAGTCCTTGTATTGCACATAATTCATACACCATAAATATCCCTTTTAACATTACCTATACAGTATAAATCTGAAGAGTATTTGACTTAATTTATAAATATTTAAAGTATACTATTTTAATTTATTTTCAAAACATTTCAATCTTAAGGTATGTCTATTTGGGCTTAAGATTAAAACTAAGATAGAGCTTAAAACAAGTTTTAGGTAAAAGAAAAATAGTGGATGACTTAAAGCAATGGTAGTTGACCAAGTTAGTAGTATTAGATAACTAAACAATAGTGGTCAACCACAAGGTAGTAGGGTTAGACTAACAAACATTAATTAACTAAAAAGTATGGTGATAGGCCACTAAACTAATATGGATGACTGTATGTTTAGTCCATTATATTTGATTTTGCCTAATTTTTTCACTTTTTGTCATTAGTTTCACTTGAGGTTAAGTCCTCGATTCATTTTGTTAAAGCTTATGAAAACTAATTAGTCTGCTTCTAGATTAATTTAAAGATCTAAGTTTTTAGATCTTCAAGCATCTATTTAAGGTTTTAGTTGCCTAATTCATTGTGTTTTCCACATATTAATTTAATCTGGTCAAGAATTAATGTTTCATTTAGATAAAAACTCTCAACTTAGGTTTAATCTACAAATTTTCCTAAGATAATATATTTATTTATGATATTATTACTCTAAAGGATAGGCCACTAATATGGCTAATGTAATTAAAAATAGCATAGAGCAGGGTTATGGTTTTACGATGATTTTGTTTCCAAATATCTAATCTATTGTTGCTATAGTTAGATATCTAAAATATTGTTTGTTTAAACCAAAATTTGAAAAGAAGTTTAGCTTAAGGCTTACTTGAAGCTCACTTGATCTCTAGATGTCCCTTTCTCATACTGCTGTAGCTAAAATAAATTAAGATAAATGACTTAAAGTGCTATTTATAATGAATAAGAAGGGTTTGGTATGTGTCTATATTCTGAAATGACCCCACCCTTGAGGTACTTGAGGGTGTGATTGTTTTGCCATTCACATCACCTCCATGTGACATATGCAAGGCTTCTGACAACTAGGTGAGTTTGCTAATCAAATTTTAGTTGTGAAATCGTGATTAGGCTCTTTAGTAAAACCATAATGTATCGAAAGATGATTTACCAACAATTTAGAAGCCATTATACCAGCATGTAGAAAAGGTGCTTTAAGAAAGAGTAAAACAAAAATTCAAAGTCTAAAATAGCTTAAGATGGTAGCCATAAAAGGAAGCTAAGCTCAACCTTATGACAAAGTTTGGCACTCGACCCAAAAATAGAAGAATAGCTTAAGGTTTACAGTCATCCCTAAAGTATAAGAAACACAAACATTCATAAAGTTTTCTCAAGTTCACATAGCTCTCTATTCATTCATATCACTCCTAAACTTCTCGATCCCAAAACCCATAGAGTCGTAATGTAAATCCATAACGTGATCATCTTCGTTACTTGAAGTAATGAAAAGTGAGTGGCGAAGCCCAATATATAGTAACCAAACACATGCACGAATGCCATGCATGCCTAGGCTAATGCAACAAGTACAAATTAAGCGTGATTAAGCTTAAGTCTGCAAACAAGTATTCCTAGCATCCCAGAAATTCAGATATGCACAAGAGTACTCAAGCTCCCACCAAACAAAAGCAGTAAGGTGCCTTCAGCGAATCAAGCACTGAAGAGGGGAGTTTGATAAGTCCTCGAAACTTACTAGAAAAAAAATAAGGAATTAGTCTCATCCGGGTCATCTCCTCACAGGTTGCCACCAATGAGCGCGGTCCATTGTGATAACATATACAAGGTCGCATTACACCATATAACTCGTCATAACTTCATATCTGCCCCTAGTTAGCTGTTCAATGTCAAAAATTTCCCTATAGAGTACTCACCAAGCCAAAACCATGCATCTATAGCAGCCTAAGTGTCTAAACTATCACATCATCTCAAAGTTGTGATCAGACTCATAACCTAATCCAGAGATACCACTCCTGGAGTAAACGGCCAAGCAGCAATCAACATTCAATTTATCCAAGTGTAAATTCTTAGTGCAATTATTGATACTATCTTAGCAAGCAACATACAATTACTACGTATCTATTAGTCGATTTGAGCTTGTCGAGCTTGTTATACTTTTCCAAGCTCAAAGTCCAATAACTGTTCATAATTGAAATCGAAATCAGTTCATGATTAACTATCTTTAATCCTCTCATCTTGTTTGTTGTCTCTAGGTTTTATTGACTTAACCATTCCACTTAAAGATCATCTTAGAAGGTCACTTAAATCTAAGGAATGAACCGAGTCAAGTTTTATGCGACTTGAATGAGGAAAAAATGAAGGAAAAAGGAATTGGAGAAGAACACGACTAGTATATGGGGAGATGTATCACCCCGTATTCTATTACACAATTGAACAATGCAGTTATGCTTCTACCATGTTTCTCCTTTGTTTAGGATTCAGCAAGGTACATAGGGTGAAACACGACTCTATGTTCTCCTTATGCCATTCTAGGCTTCAAGTGATTTTTGAAATAGATAGAAGCACATTTGGATAAGTTATCCCACATTCTAATCATTTTTTTCTAGGAACCTGAATTGAGGAAGAAGCACGATTGGAACACGGGTGGATGCATGTCCTCGTGTTCCTTTCGGCTTCACTGTGTTTTGAGACCAGTGAGAAGCACGATTGGGTACACGACCTCGTGTACCCGTTGTGCTCTTCTAGGATTCAAAGAATTTTGAGAATAGAGAGAAGCACACGTAGGTACATGACATCGTGTACATGCGGTGTTTTTTTGGGAAACACGATTCCTTGGATTTTTAAGGCTCAGGGAGAAGCATGGACAAGTACACGACTCATATACATGCCATGCTTTTTAAGGCTTGAGTTGTTTTCGTACTTGTATTTGATTTTTCTATTGAAAACATTTTAGAACAACTTTTGGTGATCGTAGAGGTAGTAGAAGGTCGTATTTATGCTTAGTCTCATCCATTTTCATTTCCCATTCTTTAAAACATGATTAGATCAAATTGAAAGCCTAGAACATCTAGTTTTGACAACAACCATCAAAATATCATGTTTCTGTAAAATTTCCAAAACATTCCATATACAATCCTTCATTTAACTCCTTGTAACATCAATAACATCAACTTCCTATTCATGCTATGATCTTCTCTATAGTTGTAAACACATGGCAACATTCATTTCTTCTTAAAGCTAATCTCCAGTAAGATTTCAACTTGAAATACATTCATTCCACATTCTTACATCATCAAATAGTCTTATGTCCTTATTATTACATCTTTTTATCACTGCGAGTTAATTTTGGGTCTTGCTTTGTTCTTTTTGTTGTTGTTGTAACTGCAAAAGGGATTCTAAAGCTCAAAACTACTTCCTTGCTAGTTACTACCTTCATTTCATACAAGCATCCCCATGTCAAAAACTACCTCTAAAACACCATAAACTTTGTGTTGGTTTCTCTCAATAAGGATTTTGATGATAACAAAAAGAATTAAGTGTTTACTAACAAGTTTATTGAATGTGCAGTAAGTAAGTATTGTGAAATTGTTTGAGCAAAAGAATACAAAACAGAAAGTAATTCAGAAAGTATTCGAAAAGATTTTCAAGGGATTTAGAGTTTTCAGAAACTTATTCAGAAAGAAAATCACATGTTATGAAGATCTATATATTTATCAGAAGGTATTTCAAAAACTAATTCAAAAAGACTTGAGACATGCAAGATTCAAGACCAAGATTAAAGAACAAATCTTTTTCAAATTATATTTGAAGACCCAGCACCAACGTAAATGTATTTGGGAAATACATTTAATTATGTTCCACAAAGTTGGTTCAATTATCCAAAAGGGATTCAAATCTTTTGAATTAAAGCTTGAATTTTTCAAATTAATAGTACCAGATGGATTGAAGAGCACCAGACGAATTAATAGTATCAGAAATTCCATGATAGCAAATATTAAGATTCGTTTTGGACATAATCAAAAGGATATGATATTAAAAGACGTCAAGGACAAGTTTATCCAAAAATCAATTGAATTCAAATTTTAAATAAAGTTAAATTTTAAAGCGTTATCTGCTATTTCCGTGGAAGATAAAGATGCAATCAGAAACGTTATTTTCAAGTTTATCTACAACAACAAAGGCTGATTCAAATTAGAACGTTAGAAGAAGATTTACATCTGAAATTCAAGTAAAAGATCGGAACCAGCAAGAAATGCGAAATTCATATCTATCCAAAGCTGAAGGAAGAAGAAGGATGAACAGTAGTCTATCCGATTTTATTGGAAAATATCTGGGACTAATTCTTTTCAAGACGTTGAAGGCAAAGAATAAATATAAGAAGAACAGAAGGGAGAAAGAGATCGAACAAGCAATCTGATATTGAATACAAAGCAATTCTGATTTTTCGAGCAAATACCGTTTCACATATTCTTCTTTGTACTGAAATTAGAGGATACATTTTACTTAATTCCTCAAATTGATTTGTTATTACATCTATTGAGATTGAGAGTTACAAGTAGGCTCAGTAGATTGATTGAAGCTTGTGGAAGCTAGGAGGATCAAGCTGAGTGCATATTGTAGCCAAGTGCTTTGGCAAAAGACAACTTGTAACTTGTTTGTTTTTGGATAGTGGAACATATCGGTAAAGACAACCGGATCCCCGGCTTAGTGCTGGAAGAGAGGACTGACGCTCAAGGCGGAACCTCTATAAATTGCTTTGCACACTTCTAAACTCTATCTCTTTAATTTTCGTGCATAATTGTTTGTTTATTTATGATATAAGTTGAATTCAGAAACTATTTCAGAGAGTGATAGAGAGTATTGTTCATAGCTCAGAAACTAAATCAGGAACTAACATCTGGGAGTTTTCTTTGATATAAACTTAACGTGTTTAGATAATTGTAAATTTGTTCTCTTTTGGATTTCAACTAACGAAATTGTTTATTGATTTTGTCTTCTTTCAAGTGAAAATAAAAAGCCATTTTAATCATTTAATCAAGTTTGTGAATTTGGTAAAGAATTTCAAAAGTTTAAGTTTAACCAATTCACCCCCCTCTTGGTTATTCTTTGGGACCAACAATTAGTATCAAAGCAGTGCTTATCCTTTAATTGAGTGATCCAAACGGCTGAAAATAACATAGCAATTAATAGAGCTCCATATTTTGATGGAACTAATTATCTCTATTGGAAAATGCGTATGTCTACATATATCAAAGCTAATGACTATGCTTCATGGCAGGTGATTGCGTTCGGAGATAATCCAGTAACAATGTCAGACGAAGCTAGGTTCACTGATGGCGAGTTGAAGTTGATTGAGAAGAACAACAAGGCTAAGAATATCTTACTCACAACAATTGCTTCTTTTGAATTTTATTTGATTTCCTCATGTGAAACGACAAAGGAAATATGGGAAACTCTTTCAAAAACATATGAAGGAACAGATACAATTAAAGAAACTAAGATAAACACGTTACTTCAACGATATGAATTGTTTAAAATAAAATCAGATGAGAAAATAAAAGATGCATTTAACCGGTTTACTGCTACTACTAATGAGTTAACTTCTCTTGGAAAGAAATTAGACGAATCAGATCTTGTTAGGAAGATGCTTCGAATACTACCCAAGTCGTGGGACGCAAAGAAGACCGAGATCAAGGAAGCCCAAGACCTGAACAAGCTGACATTAAGTCAATTAAGGGAGAAATTAATGGCGTATGAATCTCACCTTGATACTACAGAAGAACCAGAGGTTAATTCCAAAGCAATAGCGTTCAAAGCAAAACAAATTGTTGAATCTGATTCTGACGAGGATAATGACAACGAGAACTTCAATATGTTAGCTAGAAGATTCAGCAAGTTTATGAAGATGAATAAAGGTAAAAGGTTCAAAAATTACAATAGATTTAATAAATTTGATGCAGGTAGCAGCTTTAAAGAAAAAGAAGAAAAGAAAGAGAAGAAAGAAATTGTGTGCTATGAGTGTAAAAAAATTTGATTGAGTATTAAATTAATAACTTCAAAGTTTTGATATTAAATTGAATTTTCATATAAAGTTTGGATATCAAATTTAATCTTTACCCATATACAAGCAAATATATATACACACATATGCTTGCCCATTCATTTATTTTACTTAAACTTAAAATTTTTTAGCATTTCATTCCAAATTTAAAATTCACACACATGTGCGCATGCACATGCGGGTGTGTGCATACACAAAAAAAAAAAAAAAGGTAAATGTCATATTTGGTATCTATTAACTACTTAAAGTTTAAAAATGTCAATTTAATATCTAAACTTTTACTATTTTATAATTAACAACCTCAACTTTGTCATATATTACAATTACATTCCTCAACTAGGTATGATAAATGATTTCAAAAAGCTTGTAAATAGTAAATTGACACTTTTAAACTTTATGTGCTCAATTAGTATGTTTGATTAAAGTTGGGATACTAGATGTCACCTTTAAGACAAAAAAAGTTTGATGCGCATTTATTTTCAACAATAATAATAATATAGCCATGTTGCATTCATGACTACTGTATCTCTTTTAAAGATCACCTCTTCTTTTTCAATAATAAACCCTAATGTGGGATTTTTGTCTATGAAATGAAAAATTGATTTGTCATTTGTTTGCCAAATGCCTTTTGTCGTTCTCATAAAACTTTACATCATCGGAAGTAAAGACAAAAAATGCTTGCGTACATGGCTCCAGAAAAAGACATCCTAGCATTATTTGGTTCCTTTTATAGAATCTATATCTTCCGATGATTCTTTGATTAAATGTGTCACATTCCAAAGGGTACCCTAAATGTGACAATCCACCACATACAATATTAAGATTTAAGAATGATTACCTTAATCACGCGAAAATCTCGATATTATATGTAAGAAATTTAACACAGTAATAAGAGACTGGTAAGATATGTGGCTTAAGCAGTAATATAAAGCATACAAGAACTAATAAAAATATATCCACTAGATAATAAGGTCTTTATATAAACTTAAGGGCATTCCCTTGATCAAATCCAATGATCTGTAATACAACTTAAGTCTTACATACATAAAACTCCATGGCCAAATGATTTTAAGGGAATTCCTATCTAAAGCCGTTGATTGAATTTCCCCAAAAAGCTTTCCAAAAGCATGGCCTAACCCGGGTAAAAGGAGTCCCCGAGTAGATTAAAAGGTGATCCTACGACAACAAAATCTATGGGAGTGTAAGCTTAACTAGCTTAGTGAGAATATTCTGGGGTCATCATACTTGAATCAAGATATCAAACAAGTTATAATTAGACAAACATACGTGATGCATCAAATACGTGAGCAAGCAAGACATATGGTTTTTCGGAAACCATATGTTGAATGAAGTATGCCCTTCATTCGGGGTTAGGTATACTAGCCAATGACGACCAACACTTTTTAAAATAAAACTTTTATAGATCATACTAGCTACTATTCACCAACACAAAAACATGTAGATAATACCAGCTACTACTCGCCAACACAAAACATACAGATTATATCGGCTACTACTTGCCAACACAAAACATATAGATTATACTGACTACTACTCACAACACATAGATACTATGGGTTATACCAACCAACACTATTATACCCTTGTCCCACCAAGTGTATAATAACAAATGCAATATGACTCATTGCATGATATGCATGAATCTATTTATTAAATTCTTTCATGTAATTAAAATAGCTTAGAAGCGATCATAGGATTTACAAACACATCAACATGGCAATATATATGAAACTTGTAATTAACAACAATTCATGCCTCGATATTCTTAATATAATTTCAACCAGTATTATAAGGCACATGCACTTTCCATTTTCATCTTGTCCTACTTCTAATGCTTCTAATACTATAAGCACAAGCATGAGTATGAAAACTTAAAGAAGTAAACTCACTTGACCATGACGTGAACAAACTCTTAATCAAAGTAATATTCGGGATACTGGACTTCTCCTTTCTTGTCACCCAGACTAAAAAAAAACTCAAAATGAGTATTTCATAGAACTTCTACTCAAATTTTCTAACTTTATCTTCTATTTGTGATAAAAATTGGGTTTGTGGAAATTCCTACTTCAAATAGTTATAACTTGCTCATTTTAACTCGGAATTTCGCATATTATATGTCGTTTTCTATCTAATCGAAAAGATCTTTCCATTTCTAAGGTTATTTTTGTCATAAAAATTCATTTAGGTTCCAAAAAATCCCGTACATAATAGTTACAAAATTTCCAGCCCTTAAAAATACAATTTTCTAAGCTTTTTTTTAACCAACAATTCTTAAACAAATATATACATATGTATATGGTTGGAAAAATCCTTTTGATATATAAATAGACTAATATTTTATGCATGATTCTATTAGTGTTATCTCAACAATTATTCTTCATAAAACGACTTGTGTTATGAGTTTGAAAAAATTGGACTTTGAAAATTTTCTCTTCAAGTGGTTTGAAAGAAATTACAAACTTTTTGGTTATTATAAACAAGTGTTTTCCTTTTATATTTTTAATTCCTTACTCTTCAAAGATAAATTAATTTTCAAAAAATTTGCTTCTTTAAGTTATCTACCAATTTTATTTCTAGTGATTGAAAAATAAGGTTTTCAAAATTTTTCTTAAGTTGTTAGTAGTATCGAATGTTTTGAGTTGTATTAAATGTATGTTCTCTCATTATATTCATGTTCTTCTATTTCTTAGAAAATAAGTTTACCATTTTAAAACTTTACTTTCTTAGGTTGTTGGCAAATTTTATTTCTCTAAGTTGATTTCTAAAATAATGATCTGATTTCACCTTGATTTTGAAAAACTTATTTTATTCTTAATACTTATCAAGTGATGGCATAACCATGTTAGATAAGTTTTGTCACGCCCCAAGGGGTACCCTAAACGTGACAGTCCGCCACACTCAATATTAAAGCTTAAGTATGACAACCTTAGCCATTCCCAAAAGCTTTTATATTAAGTGTAAGGCGAGTTTTCACAACTTTAGAGAACCATATGTGGAATCATGAAGTTTAAGAAGATATAAATGACACATTAAGAAAAGAGGATTCATAATAATCATTCACTTATAACAATGATCTTTACAAACTTAGGGATACTTCCCTGTGATTACTAATCTATTACAAGAATATTTGTACATCAATACTAATACTACACTTCATCTAAAATTTCCTTTATCCAAAGAAAAATTACCTGACCGCAGGGTCCATGTGGCCTTAACCATAAATAGGGAAACTGCAAAAGATATCTATGGGGGTATAAGCTAACAGGCTTAGTGAGAACTATTTCCATAAATAACTTCTTGTAACGAGATTTCAAACAAGTTGTTTAAACAATCAAATGTGATGCAACATACACGTGGGCAAACAAGCATATAGTTTTCCGGGAACTATATGTTGAATGGATTTGTGCCCTCCATTCGGGGTTTGGTGATACATAACCTCAATTCAAGTAGTTTTAGTTAAAAAGTTTTATGCTCACGAGCACTCATCACCAAGCATTTAAAGCCTACTTGAATTGACCTTGCTTTCGGATTTTCCGCCAAGCATTTCCCTTAAGCCGCCAAGCAATCGCTTTTGGATACTTCGCCAAGTATTGCTTTCGACATGAGCCTACTATCCTTCTCACCCAAGGATAATAACCCATATGCAATGTGATTCACTTCGTGGTATACATGAATCCATTTATTTATGATGTCATAGCATAATTATTTTTAAATTTAAGGCGATCAAAGAATTTCATACATGTCAAAGGTTATACTAAAACAAGCATTTAAAACAATTCTGGCTCCGATATTCTTAGGATTTTTTCAAAGAATTATTTTACATACATATCGATTTATCTTTTCCTAATTCTAATACAACTAATTTACAAGCACAATAAGTATAGCATTTTAAGGAAATAAACTCACGATGCCATGTCGACTATTCCTCTATGTGGATGAGTCGTTCACACACTCCACTTAATCGAAATAATCTTAGAGGTATGTAAATCCCCGAAATTTTTGGATCCGAATTATAGTTTAAACCCTAACCGGAAGTCAACCGAAGTTCCAGAGTCAACCAAACCCTAGTTTACCGTAACCGCTTAAGTCCGGCATTGCCGTTTTCTTAAGCCCTGAAAAATGAAGTTGGAAAAATTAGCTCGAATAGTTCGTAATAACCATAGGTTTTATAAAAGTTTCAGTTTCGCGAAATTCGGATGTCCTTCGAACCCGAACGGACACAGTTCTTGAAAAATGAGTCCGGAAGCCCGGAATAGGAAAAATATTCCGAATATACCGTTAGACTCGTAAAAATATAAGATTTCCAAAAATATCAATTTTGTAATTTTCCGATAGCTAAAAATATCAGATATCGCTTTTATACGCATATTTTTTTACTACGGGTATTAAATTGTCATGTCTACTTTTACATTACATTATTTTCTACTATTCTACACTATTCATCTATCTCTACTTTTTCTTACAACCTACTCTTACGACCTATACACCTATTTCTTACACATTTTCATTTCCAATACAATTTCACATCTTTCATTTCTTACTTTAATTAATCAAAAGACAAAAAAATTAATTTTTCTCTTCCCCCACACACACAAATAGCGCCGGCCATCCCTCTCCATGCATCAATTTGTTTTATTTTTCAATTATTTAATTAACACAAATTATCTCCCACATTTTCCTATAAATACCCCTTCATACCTTCACTTCTTTCACACTTCTTCTTCTCTAAAGTTACTCTACAAAAATTTCTCTCCAACGTCTCTCAAGAATTCTTTCAAGAAGTCCTCTTAGTTTAGCTTCTTTAGGTAAGAAATTTCTCAAGATTTCTTCATGTTCATTTACTTAGTATGAGCTTAGTGTGTGTTTTCTAAAACCATGAAGGTTAAGAAAGCAACATTAGGTTCATGCTTTGTTTTTGTTCATAATCAAAATTCCTCTATGATCATTTATGCTTCCTTTATGTTCTTTACTATCTAATATATCTATATAGCTATATATATTGTTTAGAGCATATAAGCTCATTGTCTTACAATTTATTTATCTTTCATGAAATTTATTTACTTCATTTCAAGTTATTTAATTTCAAGTTGATTTTAAGACTAGTCATTCTAGTCTTAGACTTGTCCTCATCAAGTCAAAACAATTCTTTTCTTTTTTTGGGACTAGTCTTTTCTTAGTCCCAGGGTACCTTGATGAAGCTAAGGTCCCAATACTTGATTTACTTTATTCTTTACTTAAGCTTTCAAGTTATTATTTTACATTTCTATAGCTTATGATTCATATTCATGCATGAACATAATGTATTTGTCTCAACAAAAATAAATGAGAAAGTGTTTTCTTGAATTAAAGATTCTTTCTAAAAGAAATAAATATGGAAAATGGATTTCTTAAAAACCCATGAACATGTATGGGAATGATTTTTCTTACATAAACAAAAGGTTTTATGAAAACTTATCTTTTATCAAGAAATAGAAATTCTTTTGGAAACATTACAAGAAATAAAAATGTCATTTTGCTACTTTTGAAATCTAAGTTTAGAAAACAAAACCACACTTTAGGAAATTAAAGTAATTACAAGAGATTTCATTTAGAAATAGAATATTCATCTTAATAACTAAGAGATCTTTCAAAAGTAAAATAGAATCTCAAGTTCAAAGTCTTTTAAAACCTTACTTTTTAAGTTGAGACAACTTCATTTACTTCATACATTCGTTATGAGTCATTACAAATATATATATATACCCTTCAAAAGTTTACCAAATAATTGAAATGTTTATCTTTTCAAAATGAGCTTTGTTTACAAGAAGGAAAACAAGTGTTTACAAATTCGTGGCAAATCTGATCGCTACCTTTTCGGAACCCAAACGACTTAGTTTTATGGAAATAAGCTTAGAAATGAGTAGATCTTTTCGAGTAGATAGAAAACGATATATTATACGCGAAATTCCGAGTTAAAATGAGCAAGTTATGGCCATTTTAAGTTGGAATTTCCCCTTATACGATTTTACTACGATTTTAAGAAAAGATTAGAATCTTCAAGGATAGAATTTTATGAAATACTCATTTTGGGTATTCTTCTTGATTAGATAATCACGAGGAGGATTGTTCGTATCCCGAGGATTACTACGATTAAGTGGAATTTCCGAACGACCCATCCAATTCAAGAACGGTGTCATCATGGCCGAGTGAGTTACTTCCCGTTAATTTTCTCATACTTTTGATTGTGCTTGTAGAATTAGTTGCACTAGAATTTAGGAAAAATCAAAAGGAAGTGTATGATAATACGTTGAAAGAATACTAAGTATATCGAAACTCAATTATTTGCAATAAAGTTGTATGTGAATTAATATCTTGAAATGTTTGAAATTGATTGATCACTTGAAAGAAGTTAAATGTAACTACTAGACTTTAATTAAAGAAATTATTCATGCACTTCATATGTTGAGTCACATTGCATTCACTACTATACAATTGGTGGGACAAGTGTATAATAGTGGTGGTAGACATAACCGGTATATCATGTAAGTGGTGAGTAGGAGCCAGTAAGAACTACTTAAATTGGTGGCTAGTAGGAGCTTGTAATAACTACAAGTTTTTTATGGCATATAGGAGCCGGTAAGATCTATAAAAGTGTTTTTAAAAGTTGTGGCTGTAATTGGCCTGAATCCCTAACCCCGAATGAAGGGCGTAATTCATTCAACATATGATTCCCGAAAAGTCATATGTCTTGAATGCTCACGTGGTTGTTGCATTTCATATGTTTGAATAATAAACTTGATTGATAATTTTCCTCGAGTATGAATTTTGGGATTTACTCACTAAGCCCATAAGCTTACACCCCTATAGGTATTTGTATTCTCAGGAACACTTATTTTTGTGCCCGAGGTCTTCCAGTATCCGTATACGTTTTATGTTGAAGCTTTTAGAGGAAATCTACTCGAAGACTTAGATTATAATTCTTTTAAAATCTTTAATTTTTGATGTTATGAAGGTTATCTCGATCCTTGGAATTAGCAGAGGTATGCCCCTAAGAAATTATGTAACAGACCTTTGGTTATTTATGATATGATATACTTTATTTCTGGATCCTTGTATGTTTATCTTTACTTGCTTAAACTATGCTTCCCAAAAGCGTCTCCTATTACCGTGTTAGATGCCTTACATATAATACTAAGGCTTTCGCATGACTAAGGTAGTCATTCTTAAGCCTTGATATTATATGTGGCGGACTGCCACGTTTAGGGTACCCTTGGGGGCGTGACAGGGTAAAGGAATCCTTCCTCGAGGTCACCTAGTCAAAGAAAATACCCACAATGAGCATTCCTTGATGATTTTCTTGAATTTTGACAAAACAATGTTAAAAGAACGTTAAAGTTCGTATAAAAGAAAGTTCCAATTTAAAATGGCCATAACTTGGTCATTTTAACTCGGAATCATGCATATAATATACCGATTTCTATCTACTCGAAAAGATCTACCCATTTCTAAAACTATTTTTGTCAAACTAAACCATTTAGGCCCCGAAACAGTGGTGACAAAATTCACCATGGATTTTTCCAACACAAAACAACTTTGGTTTAAGAAATCAAAATTTGTTTGATAAATACTTAGTTATCTATATAGTTGAAAAATTCTCTTTTCATAACTATATGACTCATATTTAAGCATGCTCAAGTATTTTGTTATCCAATTATATTTCTTGAGTAAAACAATGTTGGTTTGAAGTTTTAGAAAACATAGTTTACAAGAATTGCTTTATGTTGGTTTTATTATTTTTCCCAAATAACTTTTTGAAAATAAAATTTTCTATTTTCTAAGTTCTCTTATATTAGTACTACTTTTCCTATTTATTTTTCCTATACAATTTTCTTTGTCTATTTGTTTTGTAAAGGTCTTTATTTGAAAATTCCTTAGCCTTTCATTTGTTTATCTTTTTCATAAAAAAAAATCATTTTGTACCAACAATTATTTTATTTTGAAAAACAAAGTGGAATAATAGAGGATTTAAGAAGCTTTTCATAATAAAAGTAGTTTCTAACATTTGTAGTGGGTTCTTTTTGTAACTTGAAAAGAAATGAGTTTATTTTTCTTCACTCATAGATTTTATACTTCACATAAACTTATTTCTAGGTGACCAAATCTCCTTTTGTTAATTATTTTTAGAAATTGGAATTTTTGGACAACAATCTAAATGAACATGATTTATGAGAAATAATAGTAAACAAAAATAACATAATAATAAAGTCAAGTATTGGAGTCTTAGCTTTTTCAAGGCTCACGGGACTAAGAAGTAGACTAGTTCCAAAATAAAAAGAAAAACTTGTTTTGACTTGATAAAGACAAGTCTAAGACTAGAGACTAGTCTTAAAATAACAAGGAATAAGTAAATAAATTGCAATGGGATAAATAAATAAATTGCATTGCATAATATAAATAAATTGCAAGTGAGCTTATATGCCCTAAAGGATATGTATATATATATAATAATATTTAGATATAGTAACAATAATATGAACAAAAATAATAACATGAACATAAATAGATTTTCATGAACAAGAACAATACATGAACATAATATAGCTTCCATAACTTTTAGTCTTTGGAAACTCACACTATGATCATGTAAAGTTACATGACATGAAGAATAAGAAAATAATATAAGATAGTTACCTAAAGAAGATTTTGGTAGTAGTATGTGGTTTTGGGTTTTTGTTGTAGGTAGAAGTTGTTGTGGAATTATTTTGAGAGAGTTTTGGGATGGTATTTTGAGAGAGTTTTGAGAGGAGAATTTGAGAGAGTTTTAGTAGAGAATTTGTGGGTAGTGAATGTGTGAAAGAAGTGAAAGAGAGGGGGTATTTATAGGAAAATATGGAGTGATTTTTGTGTGATTAAAATAAATAAAAATTGCAACAAATTGAGGAAGAATGGGGGACATGGGGCACCGGCCATGGGAGTTTGAGGGGGGGTGGATTTTTTTTTTTTTTTTTGACTTTTTGTTAAATAAAAGATGTAATATGTAAGGTAGATGTGAAATAAAGTTATGAGAAAGGTAAAAAGTAAATGTTATAGGTTATGGTGTTTGTAAGAGTAGGTGTAAGAAAAAGTAGAGAGAAAAGAATAGTGTAGAATAGTAATGAATAGTGTAATGTAAAGTAGATATGACTAATAAAATACCGATATAAGAAAATATGCGTATAATAGCTATATCTGTTATTTTTACTTACCGAAAATTTTTGAGATTGATATTTTTGAAAATCTTATATTTTTACGAGTCTAACGGCATATTCAGAATATTTTTACTATTTCGGACCCCGAGACACGTTTTTCAAGAACTGTGTCCGATCGGGTTCAAAGGACACCCGAAATTCGCAAAACTGATATTTTTATATAACCTATAGTTATTGCAAACTATTCTAGCTAATTATTCCAACTTCGTTTTCTAGGGCCAAAGAAAACGGCAATGCCCGACTTAAGCGGTTACGGTAAACTAGGATTTTATTGACTTTGGAAATCCGGTTGACTTCTGGTTTAGGGTTTTAAGCTAAACCGATTCAAAAATTTGGGGGTTTATAAGTTTATAAGGAAAGCTTTCACAACAAAGAATTATTAACATTAGAACTTTGCAAAAATTTCATTTTGACTTTGAAAGGAGAATAATAATACTAAAATTTAAGTCTTGTAGAAGCTTACCTAATAAGTGATTTTCAAAATCTATGACGAACCTATTTAAGTTTTGTAAAAGATGTGGTTCGGTTATAATCTCAAGTTTAAATGGAAATTTTCTTTTAAGTGTTAAAAATCATTTTTATGGAGTATTTAGTTCCTATTTATAAAAGAAAAGAGTTCTTTTTTTATCATTTGAAGAAATCTTTATTGTGACAACATCATTTTTTATCATGCTTGAATACGATTAAGTAGCTATATGAATGATGAGAATAATTCATATAAAGAAAAATAGAGATATAAGAAGCAAATAAACATATATATAAGGTCAAGTATTTGAAGCCTTAGCTTCACCAAGGCTTCCTGGGACTAAGAATAGACCAGTCTCAAAAAGAAAAAAAAAAAGAAAAGAAAAAGCATAATAATAAGAGCAAAAATAAGATGTTAGGTTAGTGAGCATTTAGGCTCTAAGAAAGATAGATATACATACACATAATATATATATATATATATATATGTGGAGTTAGATTAGAGCAACAATAACAATAATATAACAACATAATAACAATAATATAATGGAAGTTTAGGCATGAACAAGAATAAAATATGAACATATTATTACTTCCATGACCTTATTGGTTTAGAAAACACATATTATGGTCATGTTAAGTTACATAACATGAAGATAAGTATATAAGAACATTTACCTAGGGTTATATGTGAGTTGGAGAAGAAATCAAGTAATTGTAGTGGTATGTGGAGGATGGTTTTATGAAGAGAAGAGAAAATTTGGAAGAGAATTTTAGAGAGAGGATTTGAGGAGAGAATTTGATAGAGTTTTGGTAGAAAAAATGAGATGTGTGAAAGGAATGGAGGGAAAGAATGTATTTATAGATAAATATGGAGTGGAATTAGATATAATAAAATAAATTAAAAAAGAAAACAAATTAGATATAGAGAGAGAAGGGTGGCATCGGTTTTGGTGTGTAGAAGGGGAGAAGTTAATTTGTTTTATATTTTTTGTAATGAAAAGTGATTAAGATGTGAGATGTGAGTAATATAAAGTTGTATTAGAAATGAAAAAATATAACAAATAGGTGCATAGGTAGTAAGAAGTAGGTTGTAAGAAAAAGTAGAGATAGGTGAATAGTAATGAATAGGAAAAATTGTACAATGAATAGTAGACTATATAATTAAATTACCAGTAATAAAGAAAATACGCGTAAATATACTATTTCTGATATTTTTAGTTATCGAAAAATTACAAAACTGATATTTTTGAAATCCTCATATTATTACGAGTCTTTTAGTGTTATCGAAATATTTTTACTATTAAGGGCACCAGAGCATTTTTCTGGAGACTGATCCTGTCCGAGTTCAAAACGAATCGAATTTTGACAAATTTGGTCTTTTTAAGCTATCTCATATTATTTTGAACTATAACCTGCCATAAACTTATTTTTATTATTCTCAAGTTTCAAGTATGGGATTGCCGGAGTTAAAACTACTAGTATTCCTGATCCTTATTGACTTTTGAAGCTCCGGTCTAACTAGGGTTATGGTTTACTCCAATTTTACCCTAAAATTAAGAGGTTTACAAAAGTCAACGATTAGGAAGAAAAAATGAGCTGCTAACTTACAAATTCTAAAGAATCTAAATTAACTCCTGTCACTAGTATTCCATAGAACCATGAGAGATATATGACTTGTTTTTTCCTTACCAAAGATAAATGAGCTTAAATGAATCAAATTTTAGTAATACCTTCCATTTTACTTTAAAAGGATAATAGGATTTCTAATATCATTGTTATCTTGAAACCTCCTAGTTGGTTCGTTAGCTACGGTTATAAAAATTGCATTTTTAAAAAACCACGAAGTTGAAGTTTTCAAAATTTATAAGAGTAATCAATTTTGTCCAACTTCAGTTAGCAACTATCAACATTAGGCAAGTGCACCTACTGAAGTAGCATAGAAAGAATTAGGTCGTATTCCAAGGAATCGGTAGCATCTACCATATTCATATTTGATCCATTATCTAGCCAAATAAAAACTTAGAAAAGTATAATGGAAACAGAATCTATGCTAATGTTAATGATATTTACAAACATTTTCAAGGCAAAATTAAGGATCGATTTGCAATAATGCAAGACATCAGCCCAGGAATTGCTTCACTAATTCCTTATCATGTGATTTCTAAGCAAAACTCAAAGAGAGATATATGCTGGAGAATTTACACTATTGGATTGACTTGGGTAAACTAAAACCTCTCTCAAGGTTAGTAATTCTAGATCTAGATGCTATATCCACATAACGCTTAAGAATCCTTTGTTTTTAAAACCAACTCAATAAATTTCAAAACAAATTATAGAAAGTTTCACCATCCCTCTCTCAAATTAATTGAGGATCAACTCCATTAGTGGCTACAAATTGTTGATTTCTCTCAAGAGATGATTTTGATGATAACAAAAAGAGTTACATGTTACTAATATAATTTGTTGATATGTGCAGCAATGGTTTTTAGTAATAGAGAAATCATATTTTCAGTAAAATCATAAATCAGAAAGTAACTCAGAAGGTACATATAAGGTATGCAATATTGAATTTCAAAACTCAGAAGGAAACTCAGAAGGAACATGAATAACACAAAAAAAGCAAGTATTTTTTCAAACACGATTCAGTTTTTGAAGACCTAGCTCCAAATGTTGAGTATAAATTGGGTATTATACTTAATGTGTTCCACAAAGTTGGATTAAATCCACAGGGTTTTTTTTTAGATTTTTATTTGATTCAAGGAACACGAAAAATATTTTTTTGCAAGAGGATCACGTTCATTTCGACAAACTTAAACTGATTTTTATTTTATCTAAAGAAAACTATATTTTTGGAGAAAGTTTGTTTGAAAAATTTACAAGGATAGAAAAATCGTGGATTATGTTCAAAACAGATCACGTGAAATGAAGGATGAGCATGAACAGTGAAATTGTGTGCAGTGGATCAACACAGACGAGATTGAATCTGAATTTTCAGTTAGAAGATAATCTTATTAGTTGCAAGATATTATCAAAAGCTAGTTTATGAAGATGAATTCAAATATTCGAATTCAAATTGAGTCAAATAAGGATAGATGGAAGCAGATTTTGCGGAAGAAAGAACGACTCCTATGCGCATGAAATCTGGACGAATTGATCCAATTCTATCTTCCATCCGTTGCAGCAATTTGAAATAAAAATAGGAGAAGGAACGAAGCATATATAGAACATTTACTTAAGAACAACTAAGAAACAACACAAATTACTCAGAAAGATCAAAGTGCTCAAAATCTGTCATTTCTATTGTTTTACTGTTCACTGTGTGAAAAATTGAGGAAACTCAAATTTTTTTTATTTGTTTTTTACTCTTTGTGAGTTGAGAGTTACAAGTAGGCTTAGTTGATTGATTGAGTGTGAGAATCAAGCTAAGTGAATTGTAGCCAAAGGATTGGCAAATACTCTTGTAACTTCATTGATTTTGATTGGATAGTGGAACATACCGGTGAGGAGTACCGGGACCCTGGCTTGGAGCTGGAAGAGAGGATTGACACACAAGGCGGAACCTCTATACATCGATTTGCAATCTCTTCTCCTTATCTTTTTATTTTGAGTATTATTTATTTATGCTTTCATTGCTCAGAAGGTTAATCAGAAGGTTCATCATATATATAGTTATTCACTCAGAAGGTTACTCAGAGAGTACCTTGTTAACATTTTTCTTACTCAGAGAATTAGGCAAAAGGTTTACAAGTTTGAAAGAGTTGTCTAAATTTTTTATCCGAATTTTTCATAAAGCTTTTATTTGTTTAGATTATTGTTTCAAGTAAGTTTTAAATCCATTATAACCAAGTAGTGTGTAATTTGTTCAAATTTTGAAAAATAAGTATTATAACCAATTCACCCCCCCTCTCTGGTTATCTTTTTGGGACCAACAATTGGTATCAGAGCAGAGTTCATACATTTTACTTGAATAATCTTTACAAATGGCTGATAACAACATTGCTATTAACCGAGCTCCATACTTTGATGGAACAAACTATCTGTATTGGAAAATGCGCATGTCTACTTATATAAAAGCTAATGACTATGCATCTTGGCAGGTGATTTCTTTTGGAGACACACAAGTAGTGATGAATGATGATGGCAGTTTTACTGATGAACAATTGAAGCACATTGAGAAAAACAATAAGGCTAAGAATCTCTTACTCACTACTATAGCTCCTTCTGAATTCTATTTAATTTCCTCTTGTGAAACTGCAAAAAAATTGGGATACACTATCCAACACTTATGAAGGAACTAATACTATTAAGGAAACAAAGATTAATTCTTTGCTGCAACAATATGAGTTGTTTAAGATCAAACCTGAAGAGAAAATAAGAGAAGCCTTTAATCGTTTTCTGCTATAACTAATGAACTACTTCTCTTGGAAAGAAAATGGATGATTCTGATTTAGTCAGGAAGATACTCAGAATATTGCCAAAATCATGGGATGCTAAAAAGACAGCAATTGAAGAAGCCCAAGACCTGAACAAGCTAACTCTTAGTCAACTAAGGGAGAAACTATTAGCTTATGAGTCACACATTAACACAACTGAAGAAGCAGAAGGAAGCTCAAGAGCAATAGCTTTCAAAGCAAGAAAAATCACAAATGATGAAACTGATTCTGATGATGACAACATGGAAGAGAATATTGGCATGCTAGCAAGACGATTGAGCAAGTTTTTTAAAGGTAAGAAATATAATAATTTCAATAAAACTAACAAATCAAGTGCAGGAAAGAATTACAAAGAAAAGGAAGAAAAGAAAGAAAAGAAGGAACTCGTGTTTACGAATGCAAACAACCTGGTCACATCAAGTACGAGTGTCCTGTATTGAAAAAGAAAATGAAGAAATTCAAGAAGAAAAGCCGTGCTATGATGGCGACATGGAGTGATCTTGATGAATCAGAAGGTGAATCAGAAGATACAAGTGACAATGAAGAAGCAAATTTGTGCTTGATGGCTGCATCTGAGGTACATTCTGATTCCGATGAAGATATAAATGAAAATGATATTTATTCTGAAATGAAAAAGTTACTTAAAGCATTAAAAAAGGCAGATGTAAAAATTACGAAATTAGAAATAGAAAATAAATCTCTTAAAAGAAAAATGTTTTGCGTCAAACAAATAAACTTCTTATTGATGAAAATGATATTTTGAAAAATGACAATGAGAAAATGTTTGTCAAAACTGATGGTGTCAAGAAAGAAAAAAGTTTTGAAAACCGAAATTAAGGAATTGAAAGGAAGAGTTGAAGATCTATCTCAATCGATAAAGAACACGTTCAACAAATTTAATGAAAGTGATAAGAAACTAAACATGTTAATTGGAAGTCAAAGACCATCTTTTATCAAACATGGGTTATATGAATCTGGAAATTCTTCAAACTATGTGAAAAAGACGATTTTCGTAAAAGAAGATAAATCAGCAAACAAGAAAGCTTCTGTTCATAACATGAAAGACACGAACAGTGAAAGCAGAAGGAACATCAGAAGGTATGTTCAACCTAGTTATCCTAGCAGAAGGAACATCAGAAGGTACAGGTATGCTTATAATGATTATCCAACACATTACAACTATAGAAAGGGAAATCAAAGGTATTATCAACAACCATATGCATGCTCATTTTGTAATAAAGTTCATATTGAAAAATATTGTTTCTACAAAAGAAACAAGCTCAGTTCATATCAAGTTAAGCAAGATAAAACGAGCTTGACTTATCAAGGACCCAAGTTTGTTTGGGTTCCTAAGAAGGTTTAATCACCTTATTTTTATTGCAGGAACAAGGAGCAAAAATAAAAGGAACATGGTACTTGGACAGTGGATGTTCAGGCCATATGACAGGAGATCCTTCCTTGTTCACTAGCATAGTTTGGAAAGAAAAAGGGTATGTAAGATTTGGTGATGATAGCCGTGGTAAAATCATTGGAACAGGTACAATTGGTTTTCCCCCATATATGATTGAAAATGTTTCTTTAGTCAAAGGATTAAAACACAATCTCTTAAGTATAAGCCAATTATGTGATAAAGGTTATCAAATGAATTTTGAGAAAAACAAATGTTTTGCATATAATTCTGAAAATTAAAATATTTGAAGGATATAGAAAAAGGAATGTATATTTAATTACTCCATCTGATATGAATGTTGAATGTTGCTTTTTGACTATGAATGATAGTATTTATGTATGGCACAAAAAACTAGGACATGTGAATTTCAATCATTTGGAAAAGTTATCTAAAAAGAATATTGTTGTTGGCTTACCAAAAATTAATATAAAGCATGATGTTAAATGTTCAACTTGTTTAAAGAACAAAATGGTTTCAATTTCACACAAAAGTATTAATTCGATGACAACTAAAAGACCACTTGAACTTTTACATCTTGACTTATTTGGACCCACTAGAATCTTGAGTCTAGGAGGAAGCAAATATGGTCTTGTAATAGTGGATGATTTTTCAAGATATACATGGGTATTCTTTTTAAAGCATAAATCAGAAACTTTTGAGATTTTTCAAAGATTTGCTAAACAAATACAAAATGAAAAAGGTTTTTCCATTATTTCTTTAAGAACTGATCATGGTACAGAATTTGATAATGCATCATTTATATCATTTTGTGAGGAACATGGAATACAACATAACTTTTCTGCTCCTTATACACCTCAACAAAATGGAGTAGTTGAAAGAAAGAATAGAACAATTCAAGAAATGACACGTCTATGTTAAATGAAAGTAATATAGCTAAACATTTTTGGGCTGAAGCTGTAGCAACTGCATGTTATATCATGAATAGAGTGTACATTAGACCTCATACTACAAAAACATCTTATGAATTATTTCGTGGTAGAAAACCATCCGTTTCATACTTTCATGTGTTTGGTTGTACATGTTATGTGAAAAAGAATGCACATAATCTTGGAAAATTTGATGAAAGATCAGATGAAGCAATTTTTTTGGATATTCACAACATAGTAAAGCATATCGAGTGTTTAACAAAACAACAAAAATAGTTGAAGAATCTATAAATGTAAGATTCATTGATGTAAAAGATGATTTTGATGATGATGATGTTTTTACCATTGAGAATAAATCTAATGATGTGTGAGAAGAAGGTTGATACAGCTGATATACATGATTCTGCAAATCTACAAGAATCTGCTAAGGCAGAAGGTAAGGCAGAGGGTAAGCAAAAGTTAAACTTTGATACTCTGAAAGTTCAAAGGTTTGGAAATATAAATCTTCACATCCATCAAGTTTAATTATTGGTGATATTGAATGTGGAACTAGAACTAGATCTAAATTACAAGAGCTTGAAAATCATTTTGCTTTGATATCTGAAATAGAACCAAGTAACATAGATGAAGCATTGAATGATGAAAATTGGATAAATGCTATGCATGAGGAATTAAATCAATTCCAAAGAAATAATGTTTGGAGCTTAGTCCCTAGACCTGAAGATAAATCAATTATAGGAACTAAATGGGTATATAAAAATAAATTGGATGAAAATGGTAAAATTATTAGAAATAAAGCAAGACTTGTAGCTAAAGGATATTCTCAAGAAGAAGGAATAGACTATGATGAAACTTATGCACCAGTTGCTAGATTGGAAGCTATAAGATTATTGTTAGCTTTTGCATGCTATAAGAATTTCAAATTATTTCAAATGGATGTAAAAAGTGCATTTTTGAATGGTTATATTAAAAGAAGTGTATGTTGAACAACCACCAGGATTTGAGGATACATTAAGCCTGATCATGTTTTCAAATTAAGAAAAGCTTTATATGGCTTAAAACAAGCACCAAGAGCATGGTATGAGAGACTTAGTGAATATCTCATAACTAGTGGATATCAAAGACTATTGACACAACTTTATTTTAAATATTACAATGATGATATAATTGTTGTGCAAATATATGTTGATGACATAATTTTTGGATCTACTAATGAAAAATTGTCAAGAATTTGCAAAGCTTATGCAGGCTGAATTTGAGATGTCCATGATGGGAGAATTAAATTTCTTTTTGGGATTACAAATCAAGCAAACAAAGATGGAATCTTCATTCATCAAGAAAAATATACCAAACAAATTCTGAAAAAGTTTGGATTTGAGAACTCAAAGAAGCTGCTACACCAATGAGTTCATCTATAAGGTTAGATGATTCTAAAGGTAAGAAAATTAATGAAAAACTTTATAGAAGCTTAATTGGTTCTTTGTTATATTTGACTGCATCTAGGCCAGATATATTGTTTTCTGTGTATTTGTGCAAGATTTCAGAGTAGTCCTACTGAAACTCACTTAAAAGCTGTCAAAAGAATTTTTAAGTATATTGCTGGTACTGCAAAATTAGGAATTTGGTATCCTAAAAATGAAAATTTTGAATTAATAGGATATTCAGATGCTGATTATGCAGGATGTAAGATTGATAGAAAAAGTACTTCTGGAACTTGTCAATTTTTGGGAAATAAATTAATTTCTTGGTCTTCCAAGAAACAAAATTCAGTTGCTTTATCTACAGCAGAAGCTGAATATGTCTCAATTGGAAATTGTTGTGCACAGATTCTTTGGATAAAACAACAATTACAAGATTTTGGATTAAAATATAAAAATATTTCAATTAAATGTGATAATACAAGTGCAATAAACTTAACCAAAAATCCTGTATATCATTCTAGAACTAAACATATAGAAATTAGACATCATTTCATAAGAGATCATGTAAATAATGGAAATATTAATATTGAATTTGTTTCAACTGAAAATCAATTTGCTGATATATTTACTAAACCTTTAGATAAAATGAGATTTGAATTTTTACGAAATGAAATTGGAATATGTAATCCATTTTAATTAATGATTTCAAATTTGAAAAATTAAAATTCGAATTTTCAGTCCTTATTACAATCAATCTTGATTTTAATTAAAAAAAAAATAATAATAATTTTTTGGCGGTATTTTTATTGGGAACATGCAGACGTTGTGCACCCTTTTCAAACACCATCTGCAAACTCAAACGTCTCTCCATCTCTACCCTCTGATCAAACAAACATTCATTTCTTTCTCTCTTTTTCTTCATTTCGTTCTTGAACATTCCGATCCTTCTTCATCTTCAATTTTTTTTCAATGTCTTCTCGGAAGTCTTTTCGCCTAGCATCTAAGGGGTTTAAGTCTAAACCCGTGGAAGGCACAATCTCAGTAGAGGATGATTCCTCTGATTCTGAGGAAACCCTAGAGACGCTTACAAAAGATGGGAATCGAAGGGAAAAACGGACTAAGATGGAGCAAGATAAACAGACCAAGTCTGGGAAACAAGAAAACCAAAAGAAAGAAGAAACTTCATCAGAGGAACCCCTTGCTTCCTCTGACTTCGTCAGAAAGTAGCTCAGAGGCTACTACCTTTACTCCATCATCTCAGAAGAAAAGGAAATCACTTCTTGTCCAAGAACGTTTCTCCAGCAAAAAGGCCAAAACTTTCTTCACGTAAGATCCTTGAATGCTCCTTTGTAGATGTTAATTTCTTTAAAGAGCATGGTTTTGACTGTGAGGATTGGCTAGGACGTATAGGTTGCCACCAACTGTGTAGTCTGTCTGATACTGTGGATGGGTCATTAATCCATGAATTTTATGATAACCTTACCAGTTGGATGAATCTGTTCTCAAGACAAAATTAGGAGGAAAGAAATTTTCTTTAAATAGAACAGATTTGATTACATGTTTTGACATGAAAGATCAAACAGATGATATGAGAATTTTACAATATGATAGGCAGTCATTGTACAAAGAATTGAATGACGGAGTGGGAATTTTGTAGAAAAGGATATTTTCTCCACTGAATTTGAGTTGCTCGTAAGATTGCTTCACAAACTTGTGATTGACTGCATTCTACCTAAGAATGGCAGTACCACTACTATCTCAAAAGGAGGCCATTGTAGTTTTAGCCATGAAGAAAAACTTAATTAGACATGGCTGGGTTGATTCTAAGGCATATCTGGAGGACAAAAAATAATCGGCCATACGGGAATATGTTGATGAAGCTATTTCGATTTAAGAAAATGCATATTTCCAAAAATCCTAAGGTTTCCATTTCTCTCAAGAAAATAAATGAAACAAATATTAAGAAAATGGGAATCTAAGTAGTGGATTATTTTTTGTTCTCTAAAGATGGATCATGGTATCTGAATCCAAAGCTCAGTAAGAACAAATTTGATTGGGAAAGAGTTCGAGCAATTGCTGAGGGGGAGCTAATTCCTTCGGCAGAAGGTTCCTCAGAGGGAACAAAAGCAAAGCCAGATCAGGAAAGAAGCTCAAAACAAAAGGGAAAAGAAAAAGTGGGAATGAAGAAAAGTAGGAAATATTCTTTACGAACAGGAGGTAAGTTTGAGATTAACGAAGGTGCAGGGCAGGCTCAAGATAGTGACTCAGAAAGTGAGTCAGAGGAAAGGATTTATTCTGATCCAAGAGGAGAATCCTCACTGTCCTCAATTCGGATGCAAGTTGAAAAGCTCCTAAATGACCGTTTCGAGTCCTTCAAGAAAAATCTACTTGATTCTATTCTTGATTCGCTTGAAATTTATTCCATTGCTCGGGAGCCAAATCCACCTCACTATTCATCACCTCAAGCTCAACAAGAATTTGAAACCCCTGCTAAAAAATCTGATATTTCTACTTCACCTATGGATGATGATGTTGCCTCTGACTTCATACCTTTTGTTTCATCAGAAAGTGCAACAATTCCAGAGGACAACATTTCATCTCCTTTAGCTGCTGAGGTTTCTCCATTTCCTTTGGCCATTCTTCCTTCTGATGAATCTGCTGCTCTCTCTTCCTCTCCTCAATTTACTGAAGTGGAGGTTATCACATCTGTTCTCAACTTTCTTCAACTCCACAATTTTGTTCTAACATCAATTCCTCCAATTATTCCCCCTGCACGCCAAGTTTTTCGACAAAGAAAGAAGATGAAAGCACAAAAACAAGGCTTCTATTTACCTTACAAGAAAGATAGTTAACTTTAGTTTCTTAATGACTCTATCTTTTGTTTTGGTCTGTAATATTGACATACTTTAGTATCTTTTGAATGCATCTTTTCTTCTTATATCTTTCTGATGCTAACAAAAAGGGGGAGAAAATGAGGTAAAAATATTTTTGATAATGAATGACTGATGTTTACTGGCTGAAGTTTACTGCTGATGATTCTGATGATTAATTTTGTTGCTACTGATGTTGATTTGTTACTTGCTGAGATGGAATATGGAATATTTGTTGTTGATATTACTGATGTAATTTATGGATATATATGTTGTCATATGCTGTCATATTCAAATCCTTTTCACAAATTTTTCAAATTTTCAACTTATTTGATTTAATCAAAAAATTTTTTTTGGGGTTTTGTTATCATCAAAAAGGGGGAGAATGTTGATTTCTCTCAAGAGATGATTTTGATGATAACAAAAAGAGTTACATGTTACTAATATAATTTGTTGATATGTGCAGCAATGGTTTTTAGTAATAGAGAAATCATATTTTAAGTAAAATCATAAATCAGAAAGTAACTCAGAAGGTACATATAAGGTATGCAGTATTGAATTTCAAAACTCAGAAGGAAACTCAGAAGGAAACTCAGAAGGAACATGAATAACACAAAAAAAGCAAGTATTTTTTCAAACACGATTCAGTTTTTGAAGACCTAGCTCCAAATGTTGAGTATAAATTGGGTATTATACTTAATGTGTTCCACAAAGTTGGATTAAATCCATAGGGTTTTTTTTTAGATTTTTATTTGATTCAAGGAACACGAAAAATATTTTTTTGCAAGAGGATCACGTTCATTTCGACAAACTTAAACTGATTTTTATTTTATCTAAAGAAAACTATATTTTTGGAGAAAGTTTGTTTGAAGAATTTACAAGGATAGAAAAATCGTGGATTATGTTCAAAACAGATCACGTGAGATGAAGGATGAGCATGAACAGTGAAATTGTGTGCAGTGGATCAACACAGACGAGATTGAATTTGAATTTTTAGTTAGAAGATAATCTTATCAGTTGCAAGATATTATCAAAAGCTAGTTTATGAAGATGAATTCAAATAGAGTCAAATAAGGATAGATGGAAGCAGATTTTGCGGAAGAAAGAACGACTCCTACGCGCATGAAATCTGGACGAATTGATCCAATTCTATCTTCCATCCGTTGCAGCAATTTGAAATAAAAATAGGAGAAGGAACGAAGCATATATAGAACATTTACTTAAGAACAACTAAGAAACAACACGAATTACTCAGAAAGATCAAAGTGCTCAAAATCTGTCATTTCTATTGTTTTACTGTTCACTGTGCGAAAAATTGAGGAAACTCAAATTTTTTTTATTTGTTTTTTACTCTTTGTGAGTTGAGAGTTACAAGTAGGCTTAGTTGATTGATTGAGTGTGAGAATCAAGCTAAGTGAATTGTAGCCAAAGGATTGGCAAATACTCTTGTAACTTCATTGATTTTGATTGGATAGTGGCACACACCGGTGAGGAGTACCGGGATCCTGGCTTGGAGCTGGAAGAGAGGATTGACGCACAAGGCGGAACCTCTATACATCGATTTGCAATCTCTTCTCCTTATCTTTTTATTTTGAGTATTATTTATTTATGCTTTCATTGCTCAGAAGGTTAATCAGAAGGTTCATCATATATATAGTTATTCACTCAGAAGGTTACTCAGAGAGTACCTTGTTAACATTTTTTTACTCAGAGAATTAGGCAGAAGGTTTACAAGTTTGAAAGAGTTGTCTAAATTTTTTATCCGAATTTTTCATAAAGCTTTTATTTGTTTAGATTATTGTTTCAAGTAAGTTTTAAATCCATTATAACCAAGTAGTGTGTGATTTGTTCAAATTTTGAAAAATAAGTATTAACCAATTCACCTCCCCCCCCCCCCCCCTCGGTTATCTTTTTGGGACCAACACAAATCTATTTAAAAGAAAGACCTTTCAGCCTATTCAGTTGAAATAAAACATGAATCTAATAGGTACACCATGCAATTAAACCCACGAAAATAAAATCAAGCTACTAATTACAAATACCCAGTCAATATTTGATTGAAAGCGCATTTGAAATCACATGAATCAGGATTTAGATTCATAAACCCTAAGTTGTAGGAGATTATTTCTCCATGGATTTAGAAATGAAGCACGAAATCTGAAGAAATAATGTGATACTATCGAAGAATATTACAATTCAGAACAGAGTCTTGCAGAAATTACAAATAAAGGGTTAAAATGATTTTAGCCAAAAAACTTTGAGACTTCTAAAGCAAGAAGAAATGGGTTCTTTCACCTTAGAATTCTCTTTCTCTATTCTACATGAGGGAATTTGTTACATATGCTACATTATCGGTTGCATACCTCTGCAAGCTTATTTATAGGCTCAAGACATAGAAAAAATGACACTTTATTGCTGACGTAGCATATTCTTTTATAACGGAATGTGCTTTTTCTTTTACTCACGTACGTCTGCTTACCAACTCAAAAAGTTAATTGACGTACGGTGGGTTGAGTGCTTGAATATTAAATGAAGGTCCAAGCTCAACTTAAGCTACTAAATGTTAATATTTTTGTCTATCTTTCCATTGAGGGGTAAATTGAGGACGTTTAGAGCTCAACGTTGAGGCACGACTTAAGTCAAATAAAGGTCTGGTCTTCATTCAACAACTATCGTAGGTAAGATTTAAAGCTCGATGTTGAGGTGCGACAGAAGCTATTTTCAAGTTAAAGCTCAATCACCTCAGAACACATGTCGAAAGTCATATCAAGGGCTCAATATGAGATGCGACAGACCAATTTTGCCTTGTTTTGGCTTAATATTTTGGCATCAACTAGTGCTTTTCTAGGGCTCGATAGTTTTGTTCCTTGACTTTTCCCGTTGTTTTGCTTTAATCTGAATTTAACATTTTAATTCTTCTTCTTTTGATTAAGGAGCTTAAAAACAACATTTAAATATTAAAAGCACCAAATTCATATATATTTAATAAAAAAACGCATCAAATTAAGCCCAAATTTCTATGAGTACAATAGAGTAAAATAGACTTATCAAATTTCCTCACACTTAAGCCTTTGCTTATCTTCAAGCGAACATCATTCTAACTAGGGAAGGCTTTTTTCTAATGAGGAAATAAGTCATAAATGGAAATTTTACCATATCAGATTAAGCTCAAATCACCTCAGCACTTCAAATATTCAATTGTTCCTTTTAATTGTGCTAAAATTACTTCTACTAAAATCATAGAACTTATCCATGTAAATCAACCTTTACCTTTATTATTTAATGAAGAAATCTAAAGCAAAAACTATTCAAAAGATCAATCAAAGTAAGAAAGAAACTCAATCAATTTTATCCCCTTACACATATAAGTATGTAGTTATTTAATCATCTCTCTAAGCACCATAATAAAAAATGAAGGCATATACATCAGTTCATCCCCCAAAACTTCTTCCTCATTTGTGCTTTTTATTTTATTTTTATTTATGTACTTCGAAGCTTCAGTGGGGAAGGGTTTTGCATTCTTCTTTACTTTTTGTCTGGATGGGTTCTTTTCGCTTATTTTTATGCCATGGCTTATTTAAAATTGAAAAAGTGGTCAAGAAATTACTCTTTTAAGGGACCAACCCATGCTTATTTCAATCCTAAGCATATAATTTCCATTTTTAAAATTTTTGTTTTGATTTTAATTATGGCATAAAGAAAAATCATCAAGTTATGATCATCATTTGAACATTCATTAGAGATTATATAGCCTTCAAAATGACTAAATTGAAAAACATACAGATCATTTAAGCTTTTATAAGTAAATTGAGTAGCTTTAATAGGGACCTTAAGCTAATTCCAACTCTAAGTTTCTAAATTAAATAATAAGTAAAAGTACTCCATATGGATATTTGCAAAGTGATTTACACAAAGTAAAGCTAACTCAATCGAATGATGATGTTCATTGATTGCTCTAATGAGTTAATTGGTGATTTTTGAAAAATTTTGGTCAAATTTTAACCATTTCATTAATTTCCTATAATTCTTTGTGAGAAAAACTGATCATTCAAAGCACATATACTCTATTCAATTCATATCCAACCCAAATCAAATCTTGCTAATCCCTTCTCTTACATTTAAATGAAGCATTATCCTCAATGTTTTAAAACATTAAAAACAGATAAGGGATGTTTCAATACAATTGAGACCAAGATTTAAAAATTAGAAGTTTTAAGAAAAACTTCTCTGTTATAAAGCTCGAGGGTTGGATTGCTGGTCACATGCTTCATTGCCTCATTGATTCTGTTTGAAGACTTAAGCAAATCATAGAAAAATATTAGTAACAAAAATCATGGTTCAATCAGATCCTCAATTGAATTATGGACAAGAAAATTAAGCTTGATCCTACACAAAATCTATTATTTTGCCACAAAAAATGATATTTATTTCAAAAGAATCAAAGAATAAAAGAATACTAAAGTTACAACAATCATAAAGAATAAAATATGAATAAAAAAGGAGAATTTATTTTTCATCTCCCAAATAGTATTTCCAGCTTTTGCTAAATTCATTTCCTCTTCCTCTTCTGGCTCTTAGAGGATTTATGTGCCTGCCTCCATCTCTAAAAGATCGATCAACCTTATCAACACTGATTCTATTCACTTCGATACCTTCTCTTCTTCCTTCATCTTGTCTAGGTTTGGGAGAATTGGTATTTCTGCCTCTGCCTCTACTTCTTCCTCTAAATGATTGATCAGTCCGACCACCATCTCTGCTTGTAGATGATCGACTACCTCTATGTGTAGGGTGTGGTTTGGAGGAGGGGTTTGCCTTTGTGGAGGCATGTCTGGTTGTTCATTTGTTTGGGAGAGGCTAGCTCCTTTTTGCCTTTCAACCATTTGAGCTTTTAAATCATTCTGATTTTAGAGCTTTTAAGCAAAAATAAAATCACTTTGTTTTTCTTCCTCTTTTCTTCATCATCATCAATAACAAGGAAGTTATCATCATAAATTTCCTCATCTATAGTTGTTCCCTCCAGCCCTTATTGAGTTTCATTGGGCTCTGACTGAGATGGTTTGTTGATCCTTGCTTTTTCATTTCCTTTAGCCTTTTGGGTTTCTTCTCTTTTTCTTGCTTCTTCTTTTTCGAAGGGAGTAGCTAATTTTTGAGCCAACTCTTCATCAACTCTTCTCTACTTACTCTTTTTTGTTTGCTCCCTTGATTTTTTAATTGCTTCATCCATTTTTCTTTAAAGCTGCTTAACTCTTTGTCTTTTTCGCAACATAGCATCTATCATTGCTCTAAGAACAAGTGCTCTTTCTTCCATTTCTTTCTTTTCTTGATCCACTCAATGGGGTTCCTTAGGGGCATCAGCTGTGGTGTTTGGAAAAATAATCTAGATAGGTTCAACATTATCTAGCATAATTGCATCAAGAGTCACTGGGGTCTCCTCTTGATTACACCCCTCTTCTTGATCCTTTAGCTTAGTCTTATCAAACGGTATCTTTTTAGCACATCTCTTAATTCTCATTCTTCTTTCAACAGGAGCAGGTCTATCTTCTATAGTTGCTACTTCTATGACTATTTGAGCAATATCATTGGGGATTATCTCACTGATTTCTTCCTCTATTGCCTAATTTACCATTTCTTCCATGATAGCATCAATTTCAACTTCAAAAGCATCTTCTTCTTTTAATTCTAAAGGAACTTCTTATTCTCTTAGATATTTCGTTTTATTCATTGTTTCTTCCTTTCCCTTTATACTTAACAAAGTCCTTGTAAGAAGAGCATCATCTCATTCTTGATTTCTTCTGTTAACTCGCTTTTTGAGTCTAGGTAATTGCTCCTCCATTTCTAGTATCAAACACTTGGGTTTATTCACTTCTTCTTCAGTTGTGGGAATCTTATTTAGGTCAATGCCACCAGGAACTATGGCATTGCCTAACATAGAATACAGAAAGAGAATTCTAAGGTGAAAGAACTCATTTCTTCTTACTTAGAAGTCTCGAAGTTTTCTGGGTAAAATCATTTTAACCCTTTGTTTTTAATTTCCACAAGACTCTATTCTAAATTGTAATATTCTTTCATAATTTCACATTATTTCTTCAGGTTTTGTGCTTCATTTCTAAATCTATGGAGAAATAATCTCCTACAACTTAGGGTTTGTGAATCTAAATCCCGATTCATGTGATTTCAAATACGCTTTCAATTAAATATTGACTGGGTATTTGTAATTAGTAGCTTGATTTTATTTTCGTGGGTCTAATTGTGTGGTACACTTTTTGGATTCATGTTTTATTTCAATTGAATAGGCTGAGAGGTCATTCTTTTGAATAGATCTGTGGCTACTAATGGAGTTAATCATAAATTACCTTGAGAGAGGAATAGTGAAACTTTCTATCACTTGTTTTGAAATTTATTGAGTTGGTTTTAAAAGCTAAGGTTTCTTAAGCTTTATGTGGATCTAGCATCTAGATTTAAAGCTACTGACCTTGAGAGAGGCTTCAGTTTACCCAAGCAAGTCCAATAGTGCAAATTCTCCAACATATATCTCTCTTTGAGTTTTGATAAAAAATCACATGATAAGAAATTGGTAAAGCAAATCTTGGGCTATCGTCTTGCATTGTTGCAAACCGATCCCTAATTTTGCCCTAAGAATGTTTGTAAATATCATTAACATTATCATAGCTTCTGTTTCCATCATGATTTTCTATGGCTAGATAATGGATCAAAAAGACTTGGTTAGTTCATTAGGTATGGTTATAAAAACCGCATTTTAAATAGACCACAAAGTTGAAGTTTTATAAGGCTAATAAGTTCTATTCAACTTCAGTTAGCAACTACTAATATTAGGCAAGTGCATCTACTGAAGTAGCATAAAAAGAATTAGACCGTATTCTAAGAGATCGGTGGCATCTACCATACTTAATGAACCAACCATTATCTAGACAAAGAAAAACTTAGAAAGCATAATAGAAACAAAAGCTATGCTAATGTTAATGGTATTTACAAACATTCTTAGGGCAAAATTAAGGATCGGTTTGCAACAATGCAAGATGACAACCCATGATTTGCTTTACCAATTCATTATCATGTGCATAATAGAAACAAAAGCTATGCTAATGTTAATGGTATTTACAAACATTCTTAGGGAAAAATTAGGGATCGATTTGCAACAATGCAAGACGACAACCCATGATTTGCTTTACCAATTCATTATCATGTGATTTCTTAACAAAACTCAAAGAGAGATGTATGCTGGAGAAGAATTTGCACTGTTGGATTCATTTGGATAAACTAAAGCCTCTCTCAAGGTCAATAGTTCTAGATCTAGATGCTAGATCCACATAAAGCTTAAGAATCCTTTGTTTTTAAAACCAACTCAATAAATTTCAAAACAAATGATAAAAAGTTTCATCATCCCTCTCTCAAATTAATTTAGGATCAACTCCATTGGTAGCTATAGATCTATTTACAAGAAACACCTTTCAGCCTATTCAATTAAAATAAAACATGAATCTAACAGGTATACCATGCAATTAGACCCATGAAAATAAAATCTAGCTACTAAT
Source organism: Combretum micranthum (assembly GCA_024138025.1). Classification (NCBI taxonomy): domain Eukaryota; kingdom Viridiplantae; phylum Streptophyta; class Magnoliopsida; order Myrtales; family Combretaceae; genus Combretum; species Combretum micranthum. Next base: position 314,364 of record JAMXBD010000074.1, on the reverse strand, counting down.
GATAAATACCTAGTCAATATTTAATTGAAAGTGCATTTGAGATCACATGAATCGGGAATTAGATTCACAAACCTTAAGTTATAGGAGATTATTTCTCCATGGATTTAGAAATGAAGCACGGAATCTAAAGAAATAATGTGAAACTATCAAAGAATATTGCAATTCAGAATAGAGTATACAGAAATTACAAATAAAGGGTTAAAATGATTTTACCCAGAACACTTCGAGACTTCTAAATCAAGAAGAAATGGGTTCTTTCGCCTTAGAATTCTCTTTCTCTATTCTATGTTAGGGAATTTGTTACATATACTACATTACCGATCGCATGCCTCTGCATGCTTACTTATAGGCTCAAGGCACAGAAAAGAATGACGCTTTATTGCTAACGTAGCATATTCTTTTAAAACGGAATGTACTTTTTCTTTCTCTCACGTATGTCTACTTGCCAACTCAAAAAGTTAATTGATGCATGGTAGGTCGAGCGCTTGAATATTGCATGAAGGTCTGAGCTCGGCTTAAGCTGCTAAAATGCTAACATTTTTGTCCATCTTTCCATCGAGTAGTAAACTGAGAACGTTTGTGGCTCAATGTTGAGGCGTAACTTAAGTTAAACAAAGGTCTAGTCTTCATTTAACAACTATTGTGGGTCAAATTAGGGCTTGATGTTCAGGCTCAACAAAAGCTGTTTTCAAGTTCAGGCTCGATCACCCCAAAACACATGTCAGGGGCCACGTCGAAGGCTCAATGTAGGGCACGATAGACCAATTTTGCCTTGTTTTTCCTTAGTAATTTGGCTTCGACTGGTTCTTTTCCAGAGCTTGATAGTTTTGTTCCTTGACTTTTTCTACATTCTTCTTCTTTTGATTCAATGAGCTGAAAAATAACATTTAAACATTAAAAGCACCCGATTCATAGGAGCATAATAAAAACGCATCAAATTAAGCTCAAATTCCTATGAATGGAATAGAATAAAATAAACTTATCACCTCCCCATAAATGTCATCGTATGTTAAAAATGATCTCCAAATAAGGATTAAGCTTAGTTAAGCACCTGTTCTTAGCATATTCATGTAAAAATACTAATGTGACATTCTAAGAATCATGTGATAGTTCTCAAGATCGTTGGCTTAAAATTAATTTATAATAGGCATAAAAGCTAATGCATGCAGTTTTTAAGTGAAATCCTTGATATCATAAATCGAATGGAAGTTAATGATAGAATTAGGTTAGATCAGTCTAATCTATCCCATATGTGAAAGCAATGAGCTCATCTTTTTCACCATTAACCCTATGTAGATATAAGGCTTCATTACAAATTATAATTCATGTGATATATGCCTACATGCTGACATGACTAAGTTAGAATAGATGTGTTGTGATAAAGTAAAGTAAAAAGATGATATGCTAACATGACTAAGTTAGAATAGATGTGTTGTGATAGAGTAAAGTAAAAAGATGAAATAAATATAGATAAAAGAGGTAGAATAAGTAATCTTAGAAAGGCCAGTATCCAAGCAATAGGTGGTATAGTGAAAGGGTACTGTGTTAAAAGCTTTCTTGAAGTAACATATGTGTATGTATAATGAGTATCAAGCAATGATCACAACCAAATACTATTAATGGAGCAGTTCAACTAAGGTATATTTAAAGACTTAAGGTCCAGCATTAAACCGATAAGAAAGATTCAAATTGGAAAATAATTTTAATGAATATCATTCAAATCCCATCTACCCAATAACAAAAAAAAAAAAAAAAAGAATAAAAGGAGAAAACCCACTTATCCAAAACTCTTCAAATAATCTTAAGCGAAGTCTAACTATATGGATTAGGGCTGTGATTAAGTTGAGCATACTAATGAGTTACTAAAGTTCAACTCAAAACTTGAATTTAACTTAACTACAATCGATTCTAGCTCAAGTTCAAACTACTCGAGTAGCTATCGAGTTCGAGTTTTGAAATATTCGATTTGAGTAGCTCACAAACTTAATTAAGCTTTTTGGATTTTTTACCAAAAAAATTATAAAAAATTATGTGTTCCCTTTTTAAAGCTTATTTTCATTCTTGGCCTTTTTAACCCCTTCCTTTATATCTAATGGACAACATTTATCATATTTTAAGACCATGTCAACTATAAAACTCTTTTCTATTCCTAAATCTTAGCTTATTTTATAATTTATTTTATTTTTAGAATAATCGAGCCTAACCAGGTTGAGTTCGAGCTCATCAAGTATTAATTCGAGTCAAGTTCGAATTTGAAAATTAAAGCTCGATCAAACTGGAGTCAAGTTTAAGTTTCAAGTTTTTTTATTCGATTTGAATTCGAGCTTAATAATGTGTTGTCTCGGTTCAACTCATTTACAACCCTAATTTGGATCCCCTCACTAATTCAAAATATTAGCTTTATTATAATTTAGATAATTTTGAGTCTTAATGATTAAAGGGGGATTTTTTATAAGCTTTTTATTTAGATGAAAATAAAAAGTAAAGGATACATATAGATTATCAATACAATATGGCATACTAATTTATAAATGAACTATATAGATCAAAACCCAAGATTGATATGACATATGATCATAGAAAATAATCCAAGAATAAAGAAGATTTGATATTATCAATTTTCTATTAATAAACAAGAAAGGTGTTAAAGAACTCAATCAATAAACAATTAAAAGTCTAAAATTTACGGATGTCTACTCAATTACAAAACAAAACCTTAACATAAGTTAACAAAAAGAATCCTTAGCTCTCTATGGAAAGAAAATAATAAAATAGGCAACTTATCAAGTACATAATAAAAAATAGCCAAAAGAACATTTAAAATTGCTAAAAATGTCAAGCAAATTGATGTGACATAGGAGCGACTGACCTAATATTGGATAGGTTTTAGGATTATTCCTTAGCATAACTCATTCCTTAGAACTAGGAGATTCTCAAGCACTGTCCATTTCTAAAATTACTAAGAGACTCCATCGTCATCACTACCTCCTTAAAGACCTTGAGACTCCCTTTTCTCATTACTTAAAGCTAGGATACTCCCTTAGCACTATTCATTCCCTAAAGACCAAGAGACTCCCTTAGCACTATTTATTCCTTAAAGACCTAAAGACTCTGAGCCTTAGTACTATTCAAAGCTTAAAGATCCCTCCTAAGTAATTTCCATGGTCACTACTTCTAAGTGCATAACGTTTTTAAAATAAGAGAAAAGGTCATTCATTATCTTGAAGCTCACCATAAAGTAACTTCCCAACTTTAATAGTGACAAATAGTATACTGCAAGAAATTAAAGCAAAAAAGCTTAAATAAAAAGAAAAAAAGAAGAATGATGTATCGAGAATCATTAGTAACATACTGCAAAGGTCATAGTCGTTTTTATTTTTAGTGATGTTTAACATAGGCAAAGAAGGTAATAGAGTATGCCAAAAGGGGCTTAATTCTTTTTCTTCGTATAGCGTTGCAATGACTTACTGTAGTTTATTCATTTGTGTCATCTTTCTTTGGTATACTAGTAGTTTGAACAAATCAAACTTAGAGTGAGAAAGAAGTTATGACCCCATGCATATATATGGTTGTTTAATGTAGATGAAATTTGAAGAAGAGGATGCTAATGAAGAAAATAAAGGCTAAATTAAGATTTATTAATGCATTTGTGTGATTGTAATGATATTTGCAAGTGACTTTAGATTTATTAAGAAACATTAAAGATCACATAAGATGAAAATATAGCTAAAAATTTGGATAAAAAAAACCTAAGAAGATTTACGTGTGACTCTTCAATTGCAAATTAACACAAAGAAGAAATTGTAGTAAGAGACTTGTGACTGATGCAAAATAAAAAGACATTAACATGAAAAGCATGTGTCAATCACTTAACTATTAAGATATAGTACGACACAGAAAGCTAATAGGCCAATAAGCCACCCTAACATATATTACACAATAGTAATATATGAAGTATGCATTACCACAAGAGTTTCTCAAGGAAAAAGTTCAATCAAATGACTTTATATTGGAAATTAGGTCATGTGATAGGACTTTTCCTATGAGAAGGATAATTAAAGGTATTGTTGGAAGCCACGAGGGTTGACCCATTGCATAATAAATGAAGATATACACATCTATTTAATATTTATTTAATAGTTAATTTGACCTAAACCAAATTTGTTAAGCATTGAAATGATGATATTTAATATATATATCTCCACAGATGTATTGCCTTAAGCAGTATTACTCAAGATAAGTCCAAAAACTATGCAGTTAATCACAAGGGTGCTACAAGCATGTGCATTAAAATAAGTAGATTCAATAAGCAAGTTTGCAACAATGGTGTTAGGCTCATGTATCTTGATTCATTTACAAAATAAATCCTTTAACTATGTAAGCATACTTAATAGCAATGCAACTTTTTTAAAACGCATGTATGTTTAGCTACATGATATTTATTAGAAATCTGCAATTTATACCCAAAATACTTTGACTTTGTCCAAAAAATTTTGGTTAGAGAAATTTTAGAGGATTAAATTCACTACGTGAATATAATGGGTTAAGACTACTATTTATTCAAGCTAACTCTTTAAGGTAAGTGACAAAGTCTAAAGAGTCTAGCCTATACTAACCTAGGAAGATTTTGCTTGATATTCTTCAAAGAAGAATTGTTAGACTAATCTATCCATTCCAAAAACTTTTGAAGTAAGCTTGTGCTTAATAACAATGGTCACAAATGTTGAACCCATAATGATAAATCTAAATTATTCTATCTATTCAAGGATTATTTGTTCTTGATTTGCAATTATGTTGTCAATAATCCTATAAAACTTGACACTTATTATCTTTATGTGTTAATCTTAGCTTTACAAAGTGTATAATGTCGAGAGAAAATAAAAAGATCATGCAAAATAGGCAGCCATGATCATAAAAGCGAGCGCTAATAGAAAATATGAAGATATGGTTGAGAACGTATCCCATGGCACTATCGTGTTTAGTAGGGTAGTTAATTTAATATGAGGTGTTCCAAGATCAAAAACACCATAAGAGGTGTGGGCGTGTATGAAAAAGATTAAATCATAGTCGAGATCGCCTTGGAAAACACGGTCTCATTTGAATTAAGACCTCAATCAAAGAAAGTTATCACAAATGATTACACATGCAAGAATGCATCAACTTGACTTAAAAATATTTTATATAGTTAGAATCGCATTAAGAACCATAATTTCTATTGGGAAGAACTAAAGTGTAATCAATAAGATGTGGCCCATGGCACGGCCACGGTTAATAGTGGGTTTCATGCATCTGACATATATTTCATTATTTTTGTGCCTTTTTGCCATGCCAATGTCCTTTGCACCATAAATACTCACTTTTCATGAAACCCCAAGTTATGGGTTAGAAAAAAGATGGTGTCAGATAGTATCAGAGAATATGAATACTGTACAAATTAGCACAAATAGAGTGCCTTAGAAAGGGCATTTGCAAATTTTGCTCCTTGCTGCAGGTTTCACTGCTACTATTAAACCTGATTGACTTCAATTCACTAAATATCATGGTTTTATTATTTTATCTCAGCATGATCTTCAATTACCTATCTGAATTATTCAATTATATTATTATAACCATGGAGGAGTAGTTAAATCAACTTAGGTTTTATGGATCCTTATGTTGAATTCATGTAACTCTACCATGCTTTAATTGCATTAGAGTTGATTTCTTAAATTCAATAGCTTGATCTGATTAGATCTTGAATTTATAGTATTGATGATATGGATTCATGTCCGATTTCGTTAAAATAGATTAAGAAATCATTTTAATAAATAAATTTAGGCTATTGATGAGGATTGTTCATAACATCTAGAGATGGAGTGATGAAGTCCTTCTGCAATTTGATTAATCAATCTTTGAATTATGATTCTTAATACAATTCTAACTTGTTAATGGTTAAGAAGAGATTATTAAACTTAGGATAGAAGTTGAAGATTTCAAGAGAGAGAAGTCGTGGTTCAAGAAATCGATACAAAACTTATTGAGACTCTTTTGAGTTACATGAATAAACCTAAGGTCAAATATGACCCAAACGCTTTGTAAATTGAGTTAGCTTAAATCTTTTTGTGTGTATTATGAACTTTTGTTAGCCTAAAACTTAGTTTAGACCTTTAGTTAGGTAAATTCCCTAATTTTCAGATAGACTAGATAATAAAAAGAGAGCGAATAGAAATAATCACAACTTTCCCACAAAGTATGACCTAGATCTATCTACTACGCTATTTTGATAGGTACGCTTGCCAATGAGACCATAGTTTAATAAAGATTTACAAAATACAATATGTTTTAAAACTTGGTTTGCGGATCAAATCAACGTTTTTATATTGTTGTCGGGGAAGATGGTGATATTTTGAAAGCTAAATACTATTAATCTAGTCATTTCTTCTCTTTTTGTTAGTTTTTTTTTTCTTTGTTGATTTAAAGCTTAATATGTTCTTTACATGTGCACGACCAGGAACCATTTGCGTAGATTATTAGATTTTAACCACGAACCAAAGCAAATGATTGTCCAAATTCCAAGAAGAATAGCCAACCAAAGTTTGATTGTTATATCAGTTGTTTTTTAAGAGCCAGTTGAGATTGAGGTTGAAACCATGGCCATTCAAGGTAAAGAAGATGTAATAAATTTAGAGGGATATGAGCAAGAAGCTAAGCGTAATGAAGCTCTTAGGATGATGCTTGATTTTTGCAAACCAAGCCTTGATGGATCAAACACAAGCACCACTCTTCTTAGGATTGTAGCCCACAACTTCGAGATAAAGCCCAGTATAATCCAGATAGTTCAACAATATGTCCAATTGATGGATTTCGAAATGAGAACTCGAATGCCCATTTGCAACAGTTTTTGAAGACTTACGGTACATTTAAGATAAATGGTGCTTTGGGTGATGCAATTATATTGCAATTGTTTCCATTTTCACTAAGAAATAATGCAAAACAATGGTTAAACAGCTTGCGTAGAAACTCTATCACAACATGGCATCTAATGGAAGAACTCTTTATGCAAAAATACTTCCCACCATCAAGAACAATAAAATTGAGAGTAGATATTTCATCATATTGCCAGATTAAGTCAGAGACACTATATGGGGCATGGATAGATGGAAGGAACTTCTTCAGAAGTTCCCTCATTACAGTTTGCCCAATTGGACTCAAGTGCAAACATTCTATAATGGATTAAATTATCCAACTATGTCATTGTTGGTAGAAGTCTTAACTACAAGACTCTAGAAGACAGCATGCAATTGATAGAAGACATGGCGAACAACCATTATCAATGGTCATCGGTGAGATCCAAGAATAAAAGTTAAACTGGAGTTTTTGAGATTGATGAATTAAATTCTTTGGTGTCAAAAGTAGAGATGTTATCCAAGAAGATAGATGGATTATCGATGTCTTAAGGTAATCAAATGGCTTGTATGGATGTGAATTTTGTTGGAGATTCAAAATTTTCTTCTTGTGAGCAAATTTATTTTATGGGGATTTCAAATAGACCAAAGTATGATCCTTTCAACAATACCTACAATCTAGGGTAAAGACATCATCCAAATTTTTTGGTAGAGGAATAATAATTTTCAAAGTGCAAATATGCCACCCCTAAGATTTCAAGACCGCCACCACCTCCTCTTTCTCAAACAAAATAACGTTCCCTTGAAGAGCTTATAACTCAATTGATTATAACTACGGAAGCTTGACAGCAATAAACTAAAGCTACTCTGAAGAAACACGGAACTGCACTTCATAATTTGGAAGACCAAGTGAGCCAAATCACTAAGTTGCTAACAAAAAAATCTCAACAGTCATTACATGGGAATACTGAGTTAGTCCAAATGAGCAAGCTAAGTGGTTACTTTAAGGAGTAAGAAGGAGCTCCAAAGTGAAGTCAACAATTAAGTGCAAGAGAAGAAATCAGAAATTGAAACTCAAGTTGAAGAGTTGATAGATAAGAAGAATGAAGACGAAGAAATTGAAGCCAAAATACCTACTTCACTTGTTAACAAGTACAAAACCTTGTTATCCTATCCAGTGAGATTAAGGAAGATCAAGAAGATGGCCAAATATGTCAAGTTTCTTAAAGACTTACTTTCAAACAAGCAGGAGTTGGAGGAGCTTTTCACTGTCATAATTGCCAGAGAATGTTCATTGGTTATTTTAAATAAACTCCTAAATAAGATCAAAGATCCTGAAAGCTTTACTATTCCGAGTTTAGTTGTCAATTTACCTGTTAAAAGGGAATTAATTGATTTGGAAGAGAGTATAAACTTTATGCCTTATATTATGTTCAAGAAGTTAGAGTTAAGTGAACCAAAACCCAAAAGAATGAGCCTTCAGCTAGCAGACTGTTCCATGCATGTTCCTAAAGAGGTGGTGGAGGACGTGTTAGTAAAGGTTCAAGACTTCATATTTCCAACTGATTTTGTTATATTAGACATGGATGAAAATGTAGATGTTCTATTGATATTTGGGAGACCTTTCCTTTGCTACAACAAGAGCGACTATAGATTTAAAAGATAGGAAATTGGTCTTGCAGTTTGGAAAAGATGAAATGATCATAAGGATGTCTGATGTGTTTAAAAATCTCTATCGAATGATGATTCTTACTATGCGGTTGACTCCCTTAACATTCCTATGCTTAATGATGTACAAGGCTTGTTTGGAAAGGATGCTTTGGACATTTGTCTTATGCAGGGCAGTTAAGTTGAAATGGTAGATGATCACGTTCTTGAAGTTATAGCTCAACCAGAAGCTAATCCAAAAGTGAAAAAGGATACTATTATGGAGGAAATTAACTGAAGCAGCATCATAGGACTCAAACCTTCAATTGAAGAAAAGCCTAAGTTGGAACATAAACAACTTCCAAATTATTTAGAGTATTCCTTTCTTGAAGTAGAATCCAAACTTATGATGATCATTTCCTTTGTTCTCAATTTAGATCAGAAAAAGAAGCTTATAGGGGTTTTAAAAAAGCATCAAAAGGGCTATAGCATGGAAAATCTTCTACATTAAGGGAATTAGCCCTTTATTTTGTACACATAAAATTTTGATGGAAGAAGGTTTTAATCCTATTGTGCAACCACAATGACAACTAAATCCAAACATGAAAGATGTGATTAAGAATAAGGTTATGAAGCTTTTAGATGTAAGGCTAATCTATTCTATTTGGATAGTTTGTGGGTAAATCCAGCGCAAATCGTCCCTAGGAAAGGTGGCATGACAGTTGTTCTAATTGAAAAGAATTGGTTGATTCCTATATGTACCATTACCGCTTAGAGAGTTTGTATCGACTATCATAAGCTCAATGATGCTATTAGGAAGGACCATTTTGCTTTGCCATTTATCGATCAAATGCTAGAGTGATTGGCTGGTCATGCTTTTTATTGCTTTTTGGATGGCATATTAGGGTACTTTCGAATTCCAATAGTCCTGGAGGATCAGGAGAAAACAACTTTTACTTGTCCCTATGGCACATTTGCATATAGAAGGATGCTGTTTAAACTTCGTAATGCTCCAGCTACATTTCAAAGATGTATGATGGCTATTTTTGAAGAGCTCATTGAAGACATCATGGAAATCTTTATGGATGATTTTTTGGTCTTTAGCAATATGTTTGATAGCTATCTCCTTAATTTGAAAAAAGTTATCCAACAATGTAAAGAGACAAACCTTGTTCTTAGATGAGAGAAATGTCACTTTGTGGTAAAGGAGGGGATAGTGTTGGGTCATAAGATTTCCTAAAAAGGAATTGAAGTTGATACGACAAAGATTAGAATGATTACCAAGCTTCCACTTCTAAATTCAGTAAAAGTAATTAGGAGTTTCTTAATTCATGCGATGTTTTACAGACGGTTCATTAAAGATTTTTCCAAGATTGCAAGACCTTTAACAAAACTCTTGAAGAAAGGTATGCCATTTGCTTTTGATGAAAACTATTTGGAAACATTTAATTTACTTAAAGAGCAACTCACTAAGGCACCAATAATGGTAATTCCTTATTGTAATTTGCCTTTTGAATTGATGTGTGATGCAAATAAAGTAGCCATTGGAGGGCTATTTTTTGCCAAAGGAAAGATAAGCACCTTCTGCCTATTCATTATGCAAGCAAGACTTTGAAACTCACTCAGGAGAACTACATAACCACCAAAAAGGAGTTGTTTGTTATAGTTTTCGCTTTTGATAAAGTCCATTCTTATCTCATTTTCTCTAAAGTAATTGTTTACACCAATAATTTGACATTGAAATATTTGTTATCAGAAGCTGATGCAAAACTGAGACTTATTCGGTGGATTCTTTTATTTCAAGGGTTTTATCTTGAGGTCAGGGTTAAAAAATGGGCTAAGAACTTATATATAGATCACTTATCTAAGCCTGAGAATCTCTTGAGAAGTTGAATGAAGATGATATTGATGATGAGTTTCCATATGAGATATTATATATGATTAATGTGATTCATGAGGAGAAAATCCCTGGTTTGCTGACATAGCTAATTATTTGGTTGGGAAGGAGATTCCCGATAATTTTGATTATCACTAAAAGAAGATATCCTTTTTAGAGTTGAAATATTATTTTTGGGAAGATCCTTATCTCTTCTGGATATATGCTAACTAAGTGATACAAAGGTGTGTTTCACATAAAGAGGGCCACAGAATATTATTCCATTGTCAGAGTAAACTTGCTAGAGGTCACCATAATGCAAATAAAATAGCTTGAAAAGTTCTTGAATCCAAGTTTTACTAGCCAAGTATATTTAAGGATGCTTACTCATTCATATTATCTTATGATTGTTGCCAAAGGATTGGGAGTATCTTGAAACATGATGAACTGCCTCAAAGGTTTATCCATGTGTGGGGTATTGATTTTATGGGCCCATTCCTAGTTCTTATGGGAATAAATATATTTTGATGGTTGTGGACTATGTTTCCGAATATAATGAAGCTCAAGCCCTTCTTGCCAGTGATGTTAGAGTTGTTTCAAAATTCTTAAAGAAGTTGTTCTTGTGATTTGGAGCGCCGAAAGAATTGATTGGCAATTGAGACACCCTTTTCTATAATGTTCAAATTGAAAAAGTGTTGAGAAAGTATGGAATCCATCATTGTTTAGCTAAAGTATGGAATCCATCATTGTTTAGCTACCTCGTATCATCCACAAACCAACGATCAAGTGGAAGTTTCTAATTGAGATTTAAAGAGGATTTTAAAAAAGGTCGTTATGAAAAACTATAAAGAATGGGCAGTGAAGCTTAATGATGCTTTGTTGGCCTATAGAATTGCTTACAAAACTTTGTTGGGAACAACTCCATATAGATTGCTTATGATAAAGATGGTCACTTACCGATAGAGATTGAACATCAAGCTTATTAGGCTATCAAGATAGCAAATTTAGACCTCGATGCGACTAGGAAGAAAGGGAGATTCCATATCAATGAGCTTGAAAAATGGCGTAGAAATGCTTATGAGAACTCATGCATCTAAAAGGAAAGGACTAAGCTACTTCACGATGCTAGAATCCGGCATCCAAAACAATTTTTAGGAGATTCAGTTCGTTTGTACAATTCTAGACTTAAGCTTTTCCCAAGAAAGCTTAGATCAAGATATCTGGGTTCATTCATTGTAAGAAAAGTTTTTTCTTGTGGAGTAGTGGAAGTAGAACATCCATGTTAAGGTACTTTCAAGGTTAATGGTCAACGTTTAAAGCTTTATCATGGAGACCCGGATGCGTTTGAAGGAACAAAGGAGTTCAACCTTCTCTTAGTTAAAATATAATCTATCTAAGAGTTGGAAAAGTCAAGCCAATGACGCTAAACAAGCACTTCATGGGAGGTATCTCATGTCTTCTTTATTTGTTTTCTTTGTTTGTTAACTGATTTTTGTGCTGAATTTTGGAGTTTGAAACAGTCTATATCGATAGGCCACGGAATTTTTATTAAGTATTGATGAACAATTTAAGAATAGCTTCAAGGAATGCAATCACGATCGTATCTAGGGGCCGTGTTTTAAATTGGAAACAAAATCTCACACACTCTGATCAAGGTGGCCATACCTCTATCTACGGTTACAATCGTGCCTACGTATCACCGGTTGCTCAAGTTGTCTGAAACCCTACTACCCTAGGTTTTGGTGTGTCTCAAAGCTCTCTCGTGTACATATTTGTTTATTACTTGTCTGATCCTCAAATTTATGCACACTCCAAAACATACCCATGCTTACAAATGTCTATGTTAGTTCTTTTTCATAGACCCAAGCACATCCAGGAACGTACTCATGGTAGGACCAAATTTTTCACCTTACCTCCAGACTTCCATACTATTAAAAGCACATCTACAATCATACCTTGGATAAATTGAGCTAACTTACATATTCAAATGCGATGAGTGGCACGACCGTGGTCTTCTAAATCTTCGCAACATTCTCAAATTAAACATTATGGAGTGAGACCATTACAGTTCAACAGTAGCAAGTGTCATGCCTCGAGAGATACTTTAAATTTGGCAGTTCGCCATACACAATATTGAAGCCTACGAATGACTACCTTAATCATGCAAATGCTTCCATATAATGCTTAAGGCGTCCTTCACAGCAAAAGGAACACATTAGAGTAGCGCAATTTATGACGGTAGTAATTAAATAGCAAAACAAGAGAACTATATATCATTAAACTTGAATAAGATAAAATACTAATCTTAGGAGCATACCCCAGCTAATGATCATAAATAGTTCAAATGGTACAATTGATCATAATAAACTATAATTGTCATTTTTATGAGCCGTAAAAATTGTATATGATATTTTTACGAATTCATATTATATTACTAGCTTAGATTATTTGTTGGGATATTTTTCCTCATTTTGCGTGTCGGTATCCTGATTTGAAATTGATCCCATTTGGCTTTGAAACAAACGAGTTTTCACCAAATCTAAGCATTTTAGGGTATATAACATATTTTCATATCATAAATCAGGTTTATTTATTTTTAATATTTTAGGGTTTTAGAGGCGGTCTTGTCGGATCTAAGTTTTCTAAAACTTGATAATGACCTCATTTGGCTTTAGAGTCCCAGTTTCAATTCCATCTTTAAGGTTTACTCGTAAGAGTATAAAATCTAGTGGTTTATACTTATACTATATATTCGATTCATAAATTGATTTTACTTCTATTTTTATAATTTATTTAATATTTTATGATTCTTAGGATCGTCTAATTGACTCTAAAGCTCCCAAGGTTAAATGTTGACTCGGTTTGACTTTTAGGTGTTAGTTGTAATTCTGATTCTAAGATTCACTTATAAAGCTACTGAAGAATCTAAGGGATTACAATTTTACCATTAATTGTTATATAGTAATGTTATCTTGATTTGCATGCCAACAACCGGGAAAGGAAACGGTTTGACTTAACTGATGTAATTTTGACGTGATAAATTATTACTATGTTATAGGGAATTATTTCATATTATTTTATTATTGAATATTATTTGGATAGACTACCTCGATTTGCATGTTGGAGGTCAAGTAGATGTATTGTTTAACGTAAGATTCCTGAGTCGAATGATATCGGATTTTTCGTTTTGTTTTCAGAGGTATTCGTTTTCTTTAGGTTTGGTAATTAGGGTTTTCTAATCCCATAACACAAATTAGACATTTAAGGTTATCCAACTTATCTAATATTATCCAAGGTTTTCGAAACTTATGATTAGTTAGCAGAAATTATAAGGTCTTCTTTGTTTTAAGGTTGAACTGAATTGATTAGGTAGTAGTATGTGAAATAATTTTGACGGTGATATGTTTTTGTTAAGTTACTCACCTCTAAGGTTTCGAGCTTTGTCCAATTCATCTGACTTCTTAAGGTTATAGATTGTTTATTGGATTTCGTCTAGGGTTTCTAGAGTTCGGTTTTAATTTGGCTCAATTTTTGGGTTCTAGTTTTGATATTAGCTCTAAGATTCTCATCTAAGATTACCAAAAAATCTAGGGCCTTACAATAAGGGACCACTGACTCTTGAAGTACAAGAATTTTGTCTCCAAAAGCCAATACCCTTAACTCTTTGTGCTTCATATCAATATAGTTGATAGAATTTTGTTTCTCCCATGTTTTGCATGGGGTTAAACTATAATGAGCAGCAAAGATTTAAAAGGCATTAACTGAATTGATTACATGAAAATGAATGAATAAATAGATGAAAACGAACAAAATTTTGACCAAAACTTTTCAAATTTTCCCCTCTTGAGCAAAAAAAAAATTTGCTTTTTAGGAAAAACTTTGAGATGGTACTAGAGCAATTGTTGTTTATACCTCACATTTGTTATGAAATAGATTGTTGGGTAGTTAACTATGATCTTAGTGCTGAGCTTTGATCTCTGATGTTTAGATTTGTGTTACCTAGCTGGAATTTCTTTACAAAATCTAGGTGGATTAATTTTACTTGTTATTTAACCTAAGAATCTAGCTTTGGAATTGACTTAAGGTCCCTAGTAAGAGTTACTCAAGTAATTTTTAGGCTTAAATGTTTAGTATATTCTTCAATTTAATTGCATTGAGAGCTTTGTAATCCTTTGTGAAGGTTCAAATGAGATTTGCAACTTGATGATTTTTCTCTTATATTGAAAACAATCATGTAGAGAATGGCGTTGGTCCCTTAGAAAAGTAATTATTTGACCCTACTGCAAATTAAATACAAATTATTAAAATGATTAAGCTAGTATAAGTAGGTCTTGGTCCCTAAGAAGAGCGAGACTTGATTTTGCTGCCAATTGACCAAAAAAAAAAAAAAAAGGAAAATGAGCTAAAAAGATTGGTTGACAAGGGTGGTTCTTGGTCCATCATAAGAGCACGATTCGCTTGTCACCATCAACCATGATATTTATCTGAAAGGAAAAAAAAAAGTACAAATAGGTAGAAAGATTCAAGAGATGAATTTAGGCATATGCTTTCACCTTGGAGTGTGATGCTTAGAGAAGTGATTACAGAAGTTTATACTTTCATATATAAAGAGATTAAGTTGGTTGAGTCCCTCTTACTTTATTTGATCTTTTTAGATAATTTTTATTTAGGAAATTAATTTAAATAATGAGGGTAAAGGTTAGTTTATCGGGATTAACTCTAAAATTCTTGCATTAGTAACTTAAGTGCGTGCTATAGTAGGATTGAATTGAGCAAAATGCACTATGATCCTTAATGCTGCTTGACAAAGTGAGATAGATAGGTGTAAGGAGTTGAAAAGTGGAATTTGCCGATTGAATGATGGGTTCCATTGAGGATTTGTTTTTCCTAAGTCTTGAGCTTTAATTTTTATCTTGCTCTCTTTAACTATTTTCTTGAGGACAGATAATGCTTAAGTGTGGGGAAGTTTGATAGGTTTAAATTATCATTCCATTTAAGGATTATTTGATCTTAATTTACAATTATTTTTTCACTAATCCGATAAAACTTAGCACTTATTATCTTCACCTATTAATCTTAGTTTTACAAAGTGTGAAATGTCAAGAGATAACAAAAAGATCAACAAATTCATGCAAAATAGGGAGACGTGATCACAAGCGTAGGCACGGACAAAAAAATATAAAGATACTGTTGAGAATGCAGCTCATGGTACAACCATGTTTAATGGTACAATTAATTTGATGTGAGGAGTTTCAAGATTGAAAGCGCCATAAGAGGCATGGGCATGCATGGAAAAGATGAAATCACAGTAGATAATGCCTTAGAAAACAAGGTTGCTTTTGAATTAGGACCTCAATTGAAGAAAGCTATCACAATTGATTACATATGCAAGAATGCAGGTACGTTTGATTTGAAAATGTTTTATACAATTGGAACTGCGTTGAGAAGCACGATTGTAGTTAAGAAGAACTAAAATGCAATCAAGAATATGCAACCCTTAACGCGGTCAAGGTTAATAGTTGGTTTTATGTGTCTGTCACATATTCCTTTTATTTTTGTGTCTTTTTGCCACATCAACATCTTTTATACTATAAATGCTCACTTTTCACAAAATCGTAGGTACGAGTTAGAAAAGGATTAAGTCAAATAGTATAAGAGAATATCTTGTACAAATTAACTCAAACAAGGTACTCTGGAAAAGGTTTTTGCAAAATTTTCTCCTTGTTGCAGGTTTCACAGCTACTATTAGACCTCATTGACTTCAGTTCACTAAGAATCACAATTTATCGTTTTATCTCATCATGATCTTCAATTACCTCTCTAAATTATTCAATTGTGTTGTTATATCCATGATAGAGTAGTTGAATTAGCTTAGGCCTTATGGATCCTTAGGTTGAATTCAAATAACTCCACTATGCTTTAATTGAATTAGTGTTGATTTCTTAAATTCAATAGCTCGAGTGGATTAGATCTTGAATTTGTATTATGCATGATATGTATTTATGTTTGATTTTGTTAAAATAGATTGAGAAATCACTTTAATGAATAGATCTAGGCTATTAATGAGGATTACTCATAATATTTAGAGATAGTATGGTGAAATCTTTCTATAATTTCATTAATCGATCCTTGAATTCTAATTCTTAATGCAATTCTAAGTTGCTAATGGTTAAGAAGAGATTCCAATTGTTGAACTTAAGATTAAAAATTGACGATCTCTAGAAAGGCTTCAACATATCTATGGGAAGTTGCAATTCAAGAAATCAATACAAAATTTTTTGAGATTCTCTTGAGTTATATGAATAAACCTAAGGTGACACATGACCTAAGTGTTCTATGAATTGAGTTAACTTAAATCTTTTGCGCATGCTGTGAACTTTGTTAGCCTAAAACTTAGTTTGGACCTTTAATTAGGTTAATTCCCCTGTTTTTAGATAGAATAAATAATAAAAAAAGAGTAACTAGAAGTAATCACTAACTTTCCTAGTGGAATAAGACTTAAACCTATCTACTATACTATTTTGATAGATGCACTTGCCTATGAGACTATAGTTTGATAAAGATTTAGAAAAGAAAGTATGTTTTAAAACATGGTCTACGGATCAAATCACATAACAAGGTCTTCAATATAACCGTGAAATGAGTATACTTCATTTCATTCGTCAATCATCAAGTTGACCTAGTAGATGTTATAAAGACCAAGATTATATAAGTATTCAATTATACCTCCTCCATATTTAACACCATAAGGAGCAAGATAAAGGAAATAATATTCTATCATGAAGTCCTTTTTTTTCAAAGATCAAATAAGCAATTCTCACAAAAAATAATTTTAACCACCAAGAGCAATTAAGTCAACACCTCAGGCTCCCCAAATTGTGATTATGCATTTAATGCTTTTGAGAGTTGCTTGTCCTTCTTCCTTGTCATTATGATTGGAATCAAGTTACGGGTCCAATTGCAAGGGTAAGAGCTAGATGATTGAGCAATCTTACATTTAGAGTATTTGACGATTGATTGAAGACTAACGAAGTGAAGATAAGTTACTGTAGTAGCTTACATGATGGTCACAATTTTATTGAGAGGAATTAATTCGTTTTGAGTGTATTAAAAGACTATAAATTTTACACAAATTTTACTACAAGTCGTGTTAAAGGTTATGCTGAGAACAACAAAAAGGAAAGGAACTATCGTGCTAAACACGACTAGGCTACACGACCATGTTCTCAGTCGTGTAGGTCTTTTTGAGCGTAACATGAATAAAGTACACGCCGGTATCCTGGGTCATGTACAATCACACGTTTCCTCTACAAGCATTAGAGTACACAAGAATGGGCATAACCTATGTTAGAGGTTGTGTAGAACACAAAGTTGCCGAGTTTTCTTATGATATTTTATTTTGTTAAGTCATTTTATTAGTCTTTATTAGGGATATGTTAGTAACTTATTAGTCTTTTATTAGTACTATTGTATATATTCCTTCCCTTATTATAAGCTCATTATTGGTTTTTACTAGAATTTGCTTCTCTTGAGAGTTTCTTACTCTTAAACCCTACTCTTATCAATGAATTTGCTTTCAGTGTGACAAATGAAAATACAAATGAGTTATTGTGCATAATAGCAATTACTTGCAAGTATTTCTTTTAATATTTGCTTTCTTGGTACGTAAAACCGAAGGTAAGTATAAAGGTTTTATCTATTTATCAACAAAACCCTATTCTTGATACTTATGACTCATTCAAATTAGTTAGTTATTGATTCTATTGGTACCCTTGTGATTATTGTCTTAGTCATATCACATTCTCTTTAGAACATCTCTCTACGTGTCATTTTCATATCACTTCTCTAAGGTTATAAGTAATGCGTGACTCACGTGAGTGACTATTTATGCTGCATTCTCTCATCTACACAAGCCTTTTCTCCTTGTAGAATTATCAAATTTGTATATTTCCTTTTATATTTGATCTATGGAATCATGGTCCTCTATTGAACCAATCATATCATAACAATCAGTTTGATAAAAGAAGTTTATGTAATTATGGATTATTTATGGTTTAGGTTTTTAGTCTTGATTGATAAAGACATCGGCCTTTTTTCAAGGACCAACTCAAAATAGTAAATACCTATAATTGAAAATGAAAAAAATTAACATATACATACATATCTATTCGTGTTTTATCTAAATGTGGACTCCATTATTATAAAAGGGAAATATCAAATTTGATACATAAACTTTGCAAAAAAAAAAAAATTAATTTAGTATCCAAACTTTGAAGTCGTCGATTTCATATTTAATATTCAATTAAACTTTTTATGGCTATTTAATTTCAAAATATTTTAACTATCTCCTTAATACTACTTGCTTTGTTTGCAGACGTAGAAGAGATCATATGATTGAATTTTTACTAATATTCCTAACATCATCTAGTATTGAAAGATTGTTTGTACCGTATTAAGAAGCAGAGCAAATGGTATTAGTATGGTAATAAGAATATTCACAAAAAATTTGATCAATCATAAAATCGGCAACTTCAAAGTCTTTGTACTAAATTGAATTTTTGGTTAATGTTTAGGTACTAAATTTGATAATTTTTCTTATCATAAATTGTGTCAAGATTAATTTCCTCCAATATCTCATAATCTAATACTATTAGCCGTAATTTCCTAAATGGAATAAATGAGGGTCAAAAAGGAAAAATAAAATAAAATAAATAAAAAACAAAAGAACAATTGCCAATGCTTTGCATGTTGCAGCTAGCTACATCTACATCTACATCTACATCTCATTAAAACGGTTCATAAAGACGCATCCATATAGGATACCCCGCTGCTAGGAATGCCAGTTTTCAAAGTTTAAAGCACAACCATAAGGTTGGTCCCGCTCCACCAAATCACCGTCCATCACGCTAACGACATTAGGTCACCATCCTACCTCTAAACGACCCTGGCCAACCACGACTAGCCACGTGTGCTACTAAACCAAGTGGGTCCCAGCCGTTTCCATATGCGTAGCAGAAACACACCTAGCGACCCACTTCACTGTCCGTGCCGTGCACCACCACTAATTAAATTCAATTCGTGGATCCAATACCAACCCAACAATAGCCGAAAAGCTACCAAGTACCAACCGCGCAGGCGCACCGCACCTCAATCTTAAAACTCCTGTTGGATTTGGCATGTTTTACATAAATTACAACATTCGGTATTTGTATTTTCAAGACTCCTTTTTTTTTTTTTTTTGGTCGTACGCATTCAACTTTTCTTTTTTTCCTTTTTTTTCCATAAACAAAATCGATGCTAATGTGCGTATGGCTGAGAACTGCAAACAGCAAACACGTGAAACTTAATACTGTGTCCATGTCAAAGCTCCCTGCTTGAAAACAAAAACAAATGACACACTGCAGAATTAATCAGACAAGGTCTTAAATTGTATACAAAAACAAAAACAAAGCTCCCGCTTTACCTATTTATTAAAAAAATTAACATAAATAATATGTTTGCAAATAATTCAAAATATAAATAAGATTTTTATAATTAATCCAAATATATTTTGTTTTAGAAAGCATCTTTCCATTTTATTTATTTATTTTATGGTTTTTCTATTACATCAATATCAAATGAATCACCATATACCAATTTACTAGTGTTTTAATGTCGAGTAGTAATTAGCCAATTTGATATCAAGCGGTGGGAGGTCATTAACTAGGACAAAAATTCAATGCTCCCATATGTATAGGGTGGACCATCTCATAAACCAATGAAGGGTTTAAATTTATATCCACCTATTTTTAATGGTTGGATAATGGATTCAATAATTGCCATTAATAAAAGAATAGAAGTTTCTAGCTAACAAATTATAGAAGAATAATGACAATACTTTATTTCTATTGAAAAAAGGTGGTTAAAGATCAAGAAAAGCAATATTCGTACTTTACGAAAATGTTATGGTTCTATTATATTTTTTAACAAGACCGTGTTGTTGGTTATTTAAAAGTTATATCTATTTATGATCATATCGATAAAATACTCAACATATAACTTATTATATTTATTTAAATGACGGTTCAATTGATAGGTCGTAGAATTTTTCTCATCTTTTAACACACAAGTCATTCAAACTTTTTTTTTTTCTATAGTATTTCCATTTTGACGAAAATTGTCCTCTAACGAAAATTTTATCAATTTCAAATGTTTTTCCAGTAAAACTGCATACCTGAAAACGCAATGAGTGCGAGGTTCAAGAATTTTTCTTTTTTTCTTTTTTTTTTTTGGGTAAGGGTGGTCACAAGAAGATTCTTTGCATATTGATAATAATTTTAAACAAAACTAGAGAATTAATAATTTTCCAGTTTTTTAAGACTTTACTGATATTTATTTCTGGGTATACTAGCTAGATTGTCATACATCTATGATGCATGTATCTAAATTAAAAAAGATTTCACATTTAAGTACGCAATATGTATATGAATGAAAAGTACTGTGGGAGTTATAAATCTTATCTTATTTTTATACCTTGATTTGTTGAAATTTATACTTTTTACCTAAATTAGAGAAAGTGATGCATGAATAGAAACATAAGAATTGACAAAAAGAAGAAATTAAATTGACTATTTCACTAAAATTATTAATCTTTAACAGTCTATGGAATAAGATACCTACTTTATCTCCCTATTTTCATAAATCGATCAATCAATGACTTTTCTTGAGTTCATGCACACTCAAGCTGAGTGTTATGGCATTCCACCGCCACTACTTTTACTCATATTTATACCGTTGCTTGATATCATGATAATGGAAATAATTTTAAATAGTGTTGCATGGTTGTTAGAATCATAATTTTACTGTTTATTAGAATGTATAAAATCAATAGAATTATATAAAATCGTATAAAATCGATAAGATCATAAACGTATAGAATTGTACGTCTAAACTGATATTTTTACCTAAAATCTGCACATTAATAATTTTACATCCATTTTAATTTAAAAAAAACACATAAATCTTAAACTTTTATTATCGCATATTTGATTCATGATTTTGCCAATTAAATAATGTGCTTTGAAATGGATTATTTGAAAAGCTTAGGAAAGAGCCAAGATAATGTGCAATGTGACTTCGAATGAAACAAGGTTGCCAATGAAGTTTATGACTGCATCAGTTAAAGAGGACTTTTGTATCGAACGATTGACTAGTGTAAGTATGATAATGTAATTAATTGAAGTTTCATAGCATGACATAAATTATATACCTATGGTGCCTCCTCGATTAAAAATGATAAAGTTGGCTATGCTATAAGCTAAATTGTTATGTGTATTATATAAAATAAATAAGACACTGAAAAATCATTGGACTTGATTAAAAAAGAGAGCTCAATGATTATTATATAAATAAAAATAAATTCAATTTTGTAGATGTTGTTTACACTATAGGTTTACTTTCAAACTCGCTCGTGGTTTTTACATATGCTTTTCAGAACTTTTATTTAAATTCCTTGTATCATACTATCATTTTTTTTTCACTCTTTGTTTCCCTTGTTTTAGGTGTGTTCCATTCCGTGACCAATAACTATAATTCGTATATCACCATTATTAGTATAAAAGGGAGAATGAGGGATGGAGAAGTTTGAAAATTTGTGATATACACATCAAAGAGGTGGCTATTGAGTACAATATTAAGAAGATTGATTATTACAAGAATTTTGGGTTGTGGTAAGTGAGAATATGAGGAATCTTGGTGCAATTAGACTTGGAGAAGACTTTAGGTGAGTATCTAAAATCTGTGACAGGTAAAATGATGCAGCGTGAAAGCGTTTAAAAGAGAAACCGATAGCAACGATTAATTTCAAACGTGAACTTAATCACACAATTGTCAAGACAATTGCAATTTTAGAGAATTTCTCTCAGAATAGAGTTTCAGAATTCAATCATATTCAAAGTCTTCTCTTTTACAAAAGCCCTAAAGACTATTTATAGCATTACAAAGGAAACCCCAAAGAAGAATCCTAAAAGACAAAATAATAAATACAAATAATGACTAAAGGAAACCTAAAAGATAGAATCCTAAATGTTAAAATCCTAATAAATGCAAAACTGACTAAATAATAAATACAAATAAATAGTGTAACCGACAATTAATGCTGAAAATTAAGGCTAGCAGCCTATCATTAATGTTAGCGGTTTCAAAACCTAAAAGTTGAAACTGTCAGTAATAAATGCTGACTTTAATTGAGATTCCGCTGCTGCATTATTCTCTCCCACCTGTAAAGAACTCGACCTCGAGTTCTTGTTTGTCCGCTTTTTCCTCTTCTTCTTCCTCTCTTTAGATCGTCTTGATTTATCCCATTTATCTCGTTGTTTGATCATGATTCGCACTGCATCATTCTCTCCCACCTGAGAAGAACTCGACCTCGAGTTATCTTCTGGATATAATGGAGAATCATCGTGATGGAATGGAAAAAGATCAGCGACATTTCCATTCCGATCAATAGAATGATGAATCCCAATAGGAGAATCCATCTTGCCTTCCTTCTTTTCTTCTTTTATGATCACTTCCACTATTTTCTCTTCTTTATCTTCAACTTCTTCAATAAGCTTTTTCTCTAGCTCAACAACAGTTAATTCATTTGCTTTCTCATCTTGAGCCAGTGTTTTCATAGGTTTACTTTTAATAACTTCAAGTGTCTTAGTATCTTTCATGGTAATTTCAGACAATACATCAGGAACAAGTCCCCTTTTATCATGTTCAATGGAAATAACTGGTAGATGTTCAGTTTTCTCAATCATAGGTCTTCCTTCAACTGTAGGAATCTCTTTTATGTATTCTTTCCCATTTTCTTTTGGATTGGAAACATCTTCCTCTTTCAAATCATTACTTTGCATTGATGTCATAAACTCTGCAAAATATTTATGCATCGATTTCTTTTCGTGATGACATCTGTGGTCCTATTTAGATATGATTTCCTCATAATCAAGAGGAAGAAATTCATCCTCTAGTAATATCTTCATCCTAAACCATGTCCTAACAGGTCTTTTGCCTTCACGACTCAACTTTTTTTGTAACCTTTCCCGCCAAACAGATGCATAGCCTTTAAGCATACATGCTACCAATCTTACCCTTTTCTCCTCTAGCACCGCTATAATATCAAAAAGCCGTTCAACCTTAGCAATCCAATCCACAAAATCCTTAATCCCTAATTCTCCTCTAAAATATGGAATATCTCTTCCAAAATTGCCATCACCACCCTGTCTTCGTGGCTGTTCCTCTTCCTCCGTCAATTCATCTTCTTCCTTAGAATCATATTTGTAATAATCATTAAAATCACAATACTTACCTCTATATTGACACCTACAATTTGCAGCAATAGGTCTGATAACAGGAACGCCGCGAGCATACTCTGCCCTTAGTTGTCTTCCATAACCAATCCTGTTCCTGTTGGTATTAGATCGCTTGATCTGATCATCAAAGCGTTGCTCATAACGCCGGAATCTCTGATCTATACTACCCAATACCGCCCTTCGACCCAAGGATTTGGCTCTCAGGACTTCCACATCTCAAACATCGTCGAAGACGTGACCGCCATCAACATTGACGTTAATTGCCATCTTTGCAGGAACTCACCTTGCTCTGATACCAATCTGACGCAGCGTGAAAGCGTTTAAAAGAGAAACCGATAGCAACGATCAATTTCAAACGTGAACTTAATCACACAATTGTCAAGACAATTGCAATTTTAGAGAATTTCTCTCAGAATAGAGTTTCAGAATTCAATCATATTCAAAGTCTTCTCTTTTACAAAAGCCCTAAAGACTATTTATAGCATTACAAAGGAAACCCCAAAGAAGAATCCTAAAAGACAAAATAATAAATGCAAATAATGACTAAAGGAAACCTAAAAGATAGAATCCTAAATGTTAAAATCCTAATAAATGCAAAACTGACTAAATAATAAATGCAAATAAATAGTGTAACCGACAATTAATGCTGAAAATTAAAGCTAGTAGCCTATCATTAATGTTAGCGGTTTCAAAACCTAAAAGTTGAAACTGTCAGTAATAAATGCTGACTTTAATTGAGATTCCGCTGCTGCATTATTCTCTCCCACCTGTAAAGAACTCGACCTTGAGTTCTTGTTTGTCCGCCTTTTCCTCTTCTTCTTCCTCTCTTTAGATCGTCTTGATTTATCCCATTTATCTCGTTGTTTGATCATGATTCGCACTGCATCATAAAAAGTGGGCAAAACTCAATGAGAAGGTTTGAATGATGAGCTGAATAAGTTTAAGGACATTACAAGATAAATTAGTGAAATTGTTGAAGAAATAAAAGAGCTACAAATGACAAAATCAGTTGCCAAGTGGCTAGTGTTGAAGCAAAGATTGTATTCCGTCGAAACAAGTGAGAGATAAGTAACAAGATAGTATATTTTAGATTCTATGCCTGGAATTTAAAGAACATTGGTGGTAATATTAAGATTTAGGATCAAGCATAGCTCTTGGTGTGCTTCTATAATCTTCATTCTAATTTGGCAACTGTTATTGGTTAGAGGTAGAGAAGGGTGCCATATTAGGATTCAGGTTCTAAAAGTGCTTTTCCACATGTGTTGTGAGAGAGAATTCATTCTAACCCTTTATGTCACGTTTGGTATACGGGAATCGTCCGGAATGGAATGGATTGGAATCGAAAGAATGAAATGGAATCAACAAGGGAATGACAAATCCATTCCTTTGTTTGAATACGAACACGGAGTGAAATGGATATGAATTAGTTTACATTAGAATTTACCAAAAATACCCGCTACAAAAAATAAGATAATAAATTCATATAGGATACAAATGTAATTTAAGTACAAATGCTTAATGGAAGAGGGAATGGAATCATGATTCTACCTTTGAGAAGGCGGAATCGAATTCCACCTTAAAGCTGGAATCGTTGATTCCAGGGAATCCGGATTCCACCTTCTCATGACGATTCCAAACGTAAGAAAGGGAATGGAAGCCGGAATCGCGATTCCATTCCAGTCCATCTCCGGATACCAAACATGCCTTAGGCTGGTGTTTACTGTTTAGTGATTTCTACGAACTACATAATTAATGCATGTAAATAATATTAGATGTGCGTGCAGGTCAAAGTTATCCTATATTATTTTATTTATTAGCTTCATGGATTTCACTGGTTACTATAGTATAATGACATCTAGTAATACATGGTTTTCAATGGAGGTTTATAGGGATAATAAGAGTTAAAATATGATAACTATTTCATATGCAGAGGATAGTGATTCGTCATGGTTGTAGATGCCGATCATAAGGTGGAGAATTTTAATGTCAATGGTCGGGCACAAATTAGCCGAGCTTTTGTTAAGCTTAAATTCAAGCTCGAACTTAGTGTCTTCAAATAATTAGATTTTATTTCGAGCTTGTTTGGATGAATCAGTCAAGCTTGAGTCATGTCAAAATTTTTATTGAATCTAAAATGAGTTTTATTTCGGCTCAACCCATTTTTCGTTTACATTATCCACATCTTAATTTTTTTAACCTATAAATAATAAATAAAAGCTGAAAATATATATACATCTATATATTAAATAAAAAATAGTTTTTAATTTTAATTATGTATGTATATATAATATATCATATATATATATATTAAAATATCTCCCATTAGATGTGTTCTATAATATATAGCTATAATTCAAACACGGGTATGCCTAGAAACGTCTTGCCGTTAAACTCGGTTTAATCGGTCTGAGCACATGGATGATACATTGATGCAAAATTCAATACTAGCAAGGATTTTTTTACCACTCTTAGCATTGGTTACAAATTCCAAACCATAGATTATTATTCGAAAAAGGCTAATAAATTGGAGCATAAAATTATGACAATCCTTTTGAGAATTATTTGTTGATATGTATTATCTGTGTGATTGTTAAAAGATTGTGTATAAATATTTTATATATTTATATGCATTAAAATTATTCACAGAATGTATTATAAAAGTCAGAGTATTTACTAGATTCCACTAGGCATGGTGGCAATTAAAATTTTCTACCGTCATTGCTCCACAAACAACGAATCTGCAAAGCCGCCAAGTCTTAAATAAATTTATTAAAAAATAGTTATTGGGTTGATGGCATTATTTTGATACAGACGTATGGCTACATTGTCCATTAATGTAAATTTCAAAAGGTAAATTAAAAGTTTCTAAATTTTTATTATATTTATTTTTAAATCTTTGACCTTTTAACTTGCATTTTATTTAACCCATTCATCTTAATAAATATAATATTAACCATTAAGCTTTTTTTTTTCAAAGGATAATTAAAACTTACTACCTCTCACTTAAAAGATAAAGTGATGCAACTAGGTTATAATTTCATGTTTCATATACAAGAATCATTTGGAATAGAATAAATTAGAATTATATGAATGAAATAGAATGGAATTTATAAGAGAATGAGAAATCCATTCATTCATTTGGATACGACTACGAATAAAACGAAAATGGATTATTTTATATTAGAATTTAATAAAAATAACATTAATAAAAATAAAATAAATAAATTCATATAGAATAAAAAGTTATTTAATTAAAAATCTTTAACGAAAGATGAAATTGAATTCTACGTTAAAACTGGAATCGCAATTGTGGTTTCTCGTAACACTTCCTAATGTAGAAAAAGGAATGAACTCTAGAATACACAATTTCATTTCGAGTTATTTCTATATATCAAATAAGTAAAGTTAAGCTTTTGTTAAATGGTTTTTATTTTTATTTTTTTTATTTTTAAGAAAAGCAAAACTGAATGTAAAATACAGATTGCACTTTAGTAGTCACAGGAGCTTTACCACGTCCCGGAATTTGGCCTCCACTTTTTGGATTTGCAGTTTCTTCTTAGCTTCCATTCCCATTGTGGCGAATTGAATTGCGCATATTGAGGGGAAAAATGATAACAAAATAATAACTGTAAAAGCCAATTTCGCTAATCAACAACAACAACAACAACTTTACGATGATGACGACGATCATGTTCTGTTTCTTCCACATTTTTTATGGATCGCGTATTTTAATATGATTTATCCTGACTTTGTCTTCTACCTGGTCTCACTCACTCACTCACTCACTCACTCACTCTCTCTCTCTCTCTCTCTCTCTCTCTCTCTCTCTAAATCCCGGATCCCTTTTCACTCGACCCGAGTCCGACTTTTCACCAACCATAGTATTTTTTGTGCGTCCTGTGTTGTGTGCGAATAAGTGTCGGCTCTCTTTCTCTCTCTCTCTCTCCCCCTTATGTTTTCTTGCCTGTCTATATAAAAAGTGAAACCAGAAAACCCTGTTTTTGGGTTTAAAAAAGGTCACTTTTTTTTTTTTTTTTTTAACTTGAAGAATCTGTCACTATTCTCTACTTGGTTGGAGTCACTATCTCTTTTAGAAGTTCTCTATTTCTCTCCCTTCCTCTTTCTCTTTCTCTGTCTCTCTCTCCTGTCTTGCACTATAAAATAAAAACCATTCCCTAAACATTGGTCAGTACAGAAAAGCTATGCATTGAACTGGGTTCGTGCCACATTGTTCTTTCCCATTCGAAAAAAGAACTGTTCTTGTTTCGTTTTCCCATTTCTTTATTTTTCCCACTTCAGGTACTTGTTTTACCATGCCCATGCTGTTACAGGTCATAGCTATGAGAAACATGGTTTGAAACTCAAAACTCATTGTACATTATGGATTCATATTTAGTATATAATTCTGTTTCATTTTGGATCGTGTAGAGGTTGGGTTCCTTTTTATCTTTTTAATTCATTTATTACCTGGTCTTTTTGTGTTCACATGGGACTCTGCATGAAAACACAAACAGCTCTTCGGAATGATGCAGCTACCAATGCCCTGCCCTTGTACCCGCTCTTTATAGTCATACCAACATTGGAGAGTTAAGGATTTTGGACTGCAAGATTCACAAATCTTAGCACAACTATAGGAATGAGAGTTTTTTTAAGCATTTAAGTGAAAAATATAAATAAATAGTGTCAGGTTTCTTCCTTTTATGCTTTCTATTGGATTTTGGAAGTGGTCTCTCTTCGGGATTGAGCTTTCCACATAACAACCAATATGTTTGGATGCATTCATATGTTGATTCCCGTCTGGTTATTTGTTTGTTTGTAGATGTGTTTGTTTTCCTATGCTTTTGTTTACATAGATTTTTTATATTGTTTTCATGCATAGTTATTTGTTATTTAATTCCTAAGGTTTGTTAATGTGCAGGATGTCTGGTACTAGATTTGACCAGTGGTTGTTTCTTGTTCTGTGTTTAATGGTATTGCTTCAAATCGAAGGACTTTTTGTTCCGATTACCTATGTCCAAAATGCAGTTGCTAAGGGAGCTGGTAAGATTTAAGTTTTAACCATGTAATAAGATCAGCCAAATTTTGTGTGTTACAATTTATTGGATCAACCTATGTCTTTCTTTTGGTGAATCTTCACAGTGTGCTTGGATGGCAGCCCTCCAGCATACCACCTTGATAGGGGATCTGGAACAGGGATCAACAATTGGTTGATTCACGTTGAGGTTAGAAATTCTTTTACGGGCCATCGGGGTTAAGTTAAGCAGAGAAGAACTATTTCTGAAAAACTAGAGGAAGCAGAAATTATGATGCATAGTCTGAATTCAGCTTCAACTTTCTCAATGAAGTAGTCATTTAAATCTTCTGCAAAAGTGAAATTATCCTATTTCTTGTCTAACTGGATTTTATAAATTTCTAATAAATGTTAGCATTCCTCCTACTCTGATAACTTCCTATTTTAATTTTTGTTTTGCCTTGTGTTTGTAGGGAGGGGGTTGGTGTAACAATGTCTCATCTTGCTTTGCACGGAAAAATACCCGGTTAGGTTCTTCTAAGCGGATGGGTAACCAAATTGCTTTCTCTGGAATTCTCAGCAACAGAGGAAGATACAATCCTGGTACGGTAAAACCCTGCTATTGCTTATCTCCATTCTTATGGTGGCATTTCATATCTCATATTTTCCCTAAATCCTTATTTCTGATTACATCAGTTAAATCTGTGTCATTTCAGACTTCTATAATTGGAACAGAGTCAAGATTAGATATTGTGATGGTTCATCCTTCACTGGAGATGTAGAAGCCGTTAATCCTGTACGTTATTTGAAAATAACAAAAATCGGAAACTGCTCAAAGCTCTCTGTAGTTATAACATACATATTGCGTCCTTTTGGAATTTTATTGCAGTTTGTTTTTTTCCCTAGAAGTCTTAATTTGGCTTGTGATTTAAACAGGCAACAAATCTCCACTTCAGAGGTGCAAGGGTATGGCTGGCTGTTATGGAAGACTTACTGTCGAAAGGAATGAAAAATGCTGAAAATGTAAGCCAGGATCATTTACTCCCAATTAAGTTTCCTGTTTCCTTTTTGAATGGAAATCAGTTTATAAAAAATATGAACCTTTTAACAGGCTTTCCTTTCTGGCTGTTCGGCTGGTGGATTGACTTCCATATTGCATTGTGATGGCTTCCGAGCTCTGCTGCCTCTGGGAGCTAAAGTAAAATGTCTTTCAGATGCTGGTTATTTTATTAATGTGTAAGCTCATGCTCATAATCTGTCAACTGTCAAAAAGCAACTGTTGAGTATTAGGCCAAAAAATTGTTCTTTGGATAATTTCTGAAGCAATTATCTTTTTCAGGAAGGATGTTTCTGGGGCTCCACATATCGCATCCTTCTTTAGTCAAATCGTTACAACACATGTATTTTCTCCTACACAATCTTTTACTTTTTGATTCGATATATATGTATATATATTCTAACTATCTTGCTCGAAATTTTTTGAATAGGGTTCAGCCAAGAATTTGCCTCTATCCTGCACTAGAAGATATGGACCTGCTTTGGTAAGAAACACCCTTTTCTTTTTGTTTGGTTGTATTGTCATATGGTTAGTTATATCCGCTAATGCTTGCAACATACTACAGTGCTTCTTCCCTCAGTACACAGCTCCTCAAATCCGAACACCATTATTCATTCTGAATGCTGCCTATGATTCTTGGCAGGTGAGTTGACTCTCGCTAGTGTAGAAGAATCAATCATGAGTCCAAATGTATGATTCTGAAATCATTTGATTCCTTTTTGAGCTTCTAATGCCTGTATGTATTAAAAAAGGTCTTTCCAGAACAACTGAACATGAATATGACTGCAAAATCATAGATTGCTATCAGCAATACACATTAGTTAATTAGTTCTGCGTGAAGCTTAAGAAGAGCACTTGAGCGTACTTTTTAGAGATGAAATGAGGCATATTTTACTTGTCCACCTTTGTTATTTTTTATCACAGCATCTTTAAGGTTTCATGTCATGGCTTAAATTAGTCTTTGTTATTATATGATTCAACTAAAGTTTCAAGCTAATGATGCATCCAGATCAAGAATATCTTGGCTCCTGGAGATGCTGATCCACGGGGAAGTTGGCATAGCTGCAAGCTTGATATTGAAAATTGTTCACCAAATCAGCTAAAGGCCATGCAAGGTACTGCTAGTTTAAAGCAGATGTCATTTTGGCTTAGTGGCACAAAAGCATATGATTCATCTTTTTCCATTTTCAGAATTCCGGGCAGGGTTTGTGTATGCATTGTCCAGATTGAACGGCACTTTGTCAAGGGGAATGTATGTGGATTCATGCTATTCCCACTGCCAGTCTGAAACGCAAGAGACATGGTTATGGGAGAATTCTCCACGACTGGCTAAAACTGTAAGGACAATTATCTAATCTATTGACTTATATGATTAAAATCACTTTTTTTTAGCCACGCATGAGTTTGTGCTTTTACGAGCCAGTCTCTTTCTTGTAAGCTAGCATTGACAGGATCATAGAATCATCTTGCTGCTACAATTTTTCCTTTTCTTTTTAACCTTGCAGTCAATTGCAAAGGCAGTTGGAGATTGGTTTTTCAACCGGATTCCCTTTCAGAAGATCGATTGCCCTTATCCTTGCAATCCCACTTGCCACAACCGTGTCTTCACTACACAAGAAATGCAAGAATTATAAATTGATTGCAGATAATACAACATTCTTTAGGAGTCATATATTTTCAAAATCATTAAGCTGAAGAAGCAAGAAGATTCAATATTGGTAAGTTGCAATAAGAAAGCATGCCTGTGCACAAAAACCTAGGTGCAAGGTTTGTTCCAACATTCTTATGCAGTCAATTGCTACTCAAGTGGATTATTTTATAGGATACCATCCCTAGTATAGTCAAAATATTGGAAGAAATAATAAAAAAATGTGTCTTCTTTTAGTAATTCAAGTGTCAGGAAAGGTCTTTTGTCTGTCCAAGTATATCATATTATAGTAGTAATCATTAAAGTTTGTAGTTATGGAATCTGATGATGTATATCGACAGAGAAGTTTTCTGTCAATTTGTTTATTGTATAGTACATATTCAAAAATCCCTTCAAGAATAAAATTAGTACCACATATCTATTCTTTCTATCATGATTGTTTGATGCTAATGTTTGACGCCGTGTTTGATCCATCAGATTAAAGAAAAGAAAAGTGATCTAGGGAATGCTGGCTACCTTGCCTTTCCTAACCATGGATAAAGCAATAAAGCAGGAGATCTTAGAAAATTTGATATCCATTCATATAACCAATAGCGTTTTCACCATGCAATTTGGTACTTTGGATATATAGGCCTCACGTGAAAAAGTAATGGGTTCAGTACATGAAAGGTTGCAAAACATATGGTTTATATAATGAATTTCCGTCTGGAGGAGCTGTGCTCCTCAAAGAAGCAGCAGCTCATGCAAAATCCTTCAACGAACCCATCAAATCAATGCAGCAAGTCTAATAAGAAGCTTTCGCGTGGTGTCCAAGATGGATGTAACTTGAGTCTTCCACAGAAAAAGAAATATTTCGGTTTATTTTGGCAACAAGTTTTCCATCTTTTTTTTTTTTTTTTTGTGGTCACAGTAAGATTGAACCTATAGCCCAAAATACATCATCTAGTACACCCTATAGGATAATAATGTGCAAACATTAAAAGAAAACAAAACATAGCATTAAGTGTCAAAGATTAATAAAAATGTCCTGAAAGTCCTTAAATATTCTTGCTGTCGTTGATCCTTGAACAACAGTGGCAAAATTGAGATGAGGGGAACAAAAGCTAACCACTCTTCAATCTCTCTTTCATGCATCAGATTTGTAAATTTGTCAGCAACAAAATTTGACTCTTGGACAATAGACCAGTTTTAGCCGTTCAAAAGCCTGCAAATGTTCAATGACAGCACTATTACTTTAGCTTTTTCAGCTACCGTTTCAGTTAGTAGATGAAGAGCACGTTGTGAGTTTGAATTTAGTTCAACATGGGTGAAAAGCATTTGATGAGCAAGCTAAAGGCCAAAATGGATTGCCCAAAGCTCAGCCTCAAGAACTGAAAGTTTACCAAGATGCAGAGCAAAACCCATCATCCATTGCCCATGATCAATAACTGCAATTGTTACTCGACCAAAAGAAAGTTACTGAGGCATCTGCGTTGACCTTAATAAATCCATCTCCAGGAGGATGCCATTTGACAAATTTTTGAAAACAAGGCATTTTGTTTTTAGATTTTCTATGGTAAACCCAGTATTCATGTGCCAGATATCTAGTATGCTGATGCAATGCAAATGAAGGACCTGTTCTTCTATGGATTAGGTTATTCCTGCTCCACCAGATTGTCCAAATAGCAAATCCAAATATAATTAATTTCGAAGGATGAATACAGTACATCTCCGAATTCTTAAAGACTGCATGCTTCTCTATCATATCAAGCAAATTTAGATGAGATGAGCATAGCACTACTTCTTTCATTCCCAGATCAAACCAAAAATCTCTTAATTATGGGGCATAAATAGTTAGAATTAAAAATTTTGTTTAATCTACAACCCAAAAAGCAGTGCATGATTGGCTATCCTCCAGAACAATGTTTTACATTCTGGGCTCAGTTTGGACAACCACAGCCATTTGAAATTTGGTGAATCAGCCAAATAAATATTCATTACAATCATAAGCACTCAAAGTATGATAGAAATCTCATAATAAAACTGGATCAACTCTTACATTATTTGAAACGAAAAGTTGATCCTGAACATCCTCTATTAGTTTACAGGGTGCAAATCTTTCTAGCTTTATAGAAGATAATCAAAAACCCAATTTGTCTTCATTACATGTAAATTCATTGAAGTAACAATCAAAAACAGATAAGTTAACCGCATCATAATGAATTCGTCCATGAATTAAGCTTCTAATTGTTGTACTACCACTCCAAATATCAAACCAGAAGCTTGTATTTTTCCCATTCCCAATAGTGAACCCCATTTTTTTGGCGACAAGTTTGTACAACGTTTTACAGTCTAAGAGGGATGAGCAGTTAACGATAGGAGATGATGCAAGCACTGATGTTTTGAAAATCTTTGAGGTTCCTAGCAAGTAACACATGTCATTTAAAACCAACTCCCAGAAAAAAAAGGGGAAACTTAACGCAAAATACCATCAAGACAGTTTTTCCAATAGGCAACAAAAATGGCAAGCTTCAAAAGTCGGAAAAAACCTGCGATAGTCAAAGATAGCTTAACCCCAAAATTAACTTGAAAGCCATAAAGGGTATAAGCTGCTCCTCTGGGCAGTGAATGCTGTTAAGAATTAGGATGTGTTTTTACACTGTCTTGGGACTTTGCGCATTTCTGAATCAAACACAATAATATGATTAAGTTGGGAAAAGTAATATCATAAAAAATTTACACAGAAACAACATCATATGGTAAAGACGGACCCGGATAAGAGCATAAACAATCCAGATATAGACCCTGAATTTTCTACAAATCGATTCAAATTAGCTCCACTTTTACGAGCTGTTTTCAAGAGAGATGACAAATCTTCACTACCACTTAAAATTTGAAATTATAATAGAGTAGACTAAGAACTATTTTATGAAGCAACTTAACGGGGAGGATCTTTCTTCCGACGTATTCATCCACGAATGCTCAGCGGTAGCTACTATATGGCCAAGCCCAAGCTTAATGATACATAGTTGGCCAGAAAAAAAGCTTGATGCTACATAGGAAAGGCGAAGACAAGTCGTACCTTTATTTATTTATTTATTTTCACGTGTGTTGTTAGGATAATTCAGTTTTGTTTTCACATTTACAAAGTATAATAAAATATTGTATTAGGATTTGTGGGGAAAAGGGATAAAATATTATTATTTTTAAACAAATTATAAATTTATCAGCGGGATGAAATTAATCCCGATTTTAGACAATATGACATTTTCTCTTAAAGAGACAAGGTCGTTGTTAGTGCCTGACCTGTCTCTTCAAGAGACGAGATCAAGTGACCGGCATAACATCGTCTCTTCAAAAGACAATATCAAGTAATATAACATGATCTCGTCTCTTGAAGAGATGGGGTTGTGTCGTCCTATATCGTCTCTTCAAGAGACGAGGTCATTAGTAGGTGACCTCGTCTCTTGAAAAGACGAGGTTAGCAGACCTACAACTCGCCTAGCCTCCTTCTTCCACATTCCTTCCCTTCGTCGAAGTTGAAAACCCCTAAATCCTAAATCGAAAACCCTAACCCTAAATTCCCAAATTCGAATCAATTGAACATAATTTACTCCGTACATTAGTAATTTTGGATCACCTGACGTTGAGGAAAAAGCAATTTCATGGAGAGGAGAATTGTGACGCGAGAAAAGAGAAGAAAAAGAAGCGACGACGAATTGTGGTATGATTCCGCAATTTTCGAAATTTTTTTTGAATTATTAATGCTACATTGTTGAATATTGGCTGTATATATTGTGGGAATATTGGTTGTTGTATGATTCCAAAATTTTGCAACTTTTTTTTTGAATTATTGATGTTACATTGTTGAATACCGGCTGTGTGAGTTGTGGGAACATTGGTTGTTGTACGCAAATTTCAATTTTTTTTGTATGTTTATGTATTCTCTATGACTTGTGAGAATTTAATATGATATATAGGTTTGTTCAAAAATAGAAAAAATTTTACGTAATAGAAATCAACATTTAAAATTATAACTTATATAAAGTGATACAAATAAAGTAGATTATACATTAGTAATTTTAATTTTATATGAAGTAGATTATAAATTAGTTATAGAAATCAACATTTAAAATTTTACGTAAAAGGAGAAAATAACTTTATATAAAATGATACAAATAAAGTAGATTATAAATTAGTAATTTTAATTTTAACTTTGAAAATCTAGCCATATAATTCACTTTTACCGCTCATTTTGTTCATAGACCATGTCCATATACTATTACAAGACCAGGGTATATATAGTAGCATTAGGAGTTATGTTAAATATTACAAGAGTTCAATTCATAAGTGTGATATTGCAAATTTCATGCATTCAAGCTATTTTTGATGAGATGATAGGGTCGGTGAGAAAATGGATAAGGCGAAATTTATACTGTACGCTCATGGCAACATTGTGCAAGGGGAGGATAGTTCTGGTTATGATAAGCGGTCGGTTACTATGGTCAGTGTTAGTAGAAACTCTACTTATGAGCAAATATTGGACATCATTTGCAATAGACTGAAAGTAAATAGATGTGCACATCGAGTGGAGCTATATCATAGGATAGCTATTGGAGATATGACGTTGCATTATGATATTATTCTAGTGACTAATGATGATGCTGCATAAGAGATGTTGGTGTACATAGAAGGGTCAGTGGATGTTTATGTACAGATATTGGAAAATAAATTGTCACAGGCACCTGCAGGGGAAATAGGCATTGATAGAAATATTAGAAGCGAAGGGTTGGTAGACTTAAACTCCACTCTAGTTCAGGCAATAGGCAACGCACAGGTGGAAATGTGTGCACCCACCTCGATAGGTGGTCATGATACAGATGCCATGCAAGACTCCTCGGCAAGTGAATCAAGTGACGACTATGACGATAATGGAAATCATAATGTCGAAGCTTTTCCCGGGGTACAACCAAGGAGAAATGACTGGCACTGCTTCATTGTTCCAATTAACGTTGATGCAGTATGGAGCTCAGTGCCAGTACCCTTTTTCAATGCTGAAGTTGGTAGTGCTTATGCTTCATATGATGATGAGCAGGAAATGAGTGCTGGGAATTGGAGCTTCAACGATGAATTCAAGGTTGGGATGCGATTTGAGACAAAAGATCATCTCATATAGGCAGTTAAAATGTAGCACATAACAAACCATTACAATTTCAAGGTGGTGGACTCGGACCCCAGATCATGGGTAGTTAAATGTACTAATATTTATAATAAAGGTTGTAAGTGGAGACTCAGAGGCAGTTATAAGAAACATGGTGGGTGGTTTTACATCACTAAGTATGAAGGACCCCATACCTACTTGGATGAAATCACTGGACAGGATCACTCTTAGTTGGATTCCACCAGCATGTCTAGGAGCATCATATTGGAGATCCATAATTCTCCAGATATGAGGGCGAAGAACGTCCAAGTGAATATCTTAAAACAGTTCGGGTATCATGTTCATATAAAAAGAATTCATGAAGCGAAGAGAAAAGTTATTAAGCAGGTTTATGGAAGTTGGGAAGATTCCTCTGTCAAGCTCTCGCATTTACTTAATATAATAACAGAGGCAAATCTAGGAACAAAGATTGAGTTACGAATTGTTGATTCAGATATCGTAGTACACGTATTCTTAGACAAGATTTTTTGGGCATTCGGACCTTGAATCGAAGCTTTCCAGTATTGCAAGTATGTTTTGTAAACATAATTGAATTTATTTATATATGGTTGATATCCACTAATTAAGTTATATCCATTAATTCATTGCAGACCCATGATTACAGTTGATGGCACCTTCCTATATGGCAAGTACAAGCACAAACTACTTATTGTAGTGGCAATAGATGGGGCAAATCATATAGTCCCATTAGCGTATGCTCTTGTGGATGAGGAGAACGATGACACATGGAGTTGGTTCCTCATGAAAGTGTTGGAACACGTTAGCAAAGATCGATCCAACATCTGCTTGATATCGGACCGGCATGCCAGTATTAAGAGTACGGTCGAAGGTAAGAATGCTGTATGGCCTAGAGGATGGCCTTGGCACTGGTGTATCTAGCATGTTGCCAGCAACTTCAATTCGAAAGCCAAAAGTAAGGAATGTAAGGAAATAGTAAAAATAGCAGCATAATAAACCCAGAGTAAAAAGTCCAATGGATACTTCAATAAAGCACTTCAAAGAAGTCCTTAGACATCATGATATTTTCGCGATTTGCCCCCATGTATGTGGACTTTATCATACGATGAAGGCGTAAGATTTGAAATTAGTACAATGAACATGGCAAAAAGTTACAATTCAGTTATAAAAGATGCTCAGTGCTTACCCGTTGCAGCATTAGTAAAGAAAACCTTTTACAATTGTAACTTTATATTTAATAAGCAAAGGCGAGAAGCCAATGAGGCAATGAGTATGGTAAGTGGCTCATAGAATATGCTACAATGAAGTTTGAGAGATAAAACAACATCTCAAGTTCCCATAGA
Organism: Combretum micranthum; assembly: GCA_024138025.1. Lineage (NCBI taxonomy): Eukaryota > Viridiplantae > Streptophyta > Magnoliopsida > Myrtales > Combretaceae > Combretum > Combretum micranthum. Next base: position 276,406 of record JAMXBD010000074.1, on the reverse strand, counting down.
GTTACCTATTTCGACTATCAGGAACGAAAATTCGAGGTTATAATTACTTCGCACCCTATAATGTATGGTCAGAAGGGGGACCACATACAAAAAGTGGAGTTAAGAGCATGGAGATGTACTTGTAACAAGTGGCAGATATACAGAATTCCATGCTCACATGCAATGGCAGTAATGGGTACACTGCACATGGATTGTGTTTCCCACGTAGGAAAATGGTACAGGTGGGACAACCAAATTAGGGTGTATGGCGATTTCTTCATACCTGCAGGCGATAAGGCCAATCGAACGCGTTTGGACATAACGAAATGGCACCCTATACCAGGGCTTATTAGGAAAAAGGGTAGGGTTAAGGAAACACACTTCCAAAATGAGATGGATATTCGAGAGGGCCCACGAGGTTACTCATGCGATTCATGTAGGCAACCAGGGCATAACATTCGAAGTTGTCCAAATAGGGGGTTGGCTAGTAGAACAGTAATGGCCCAGTCCAGTTGTAGTGGTAATTCTTTGTTCTCATATGCTTTGTTCTATTGTATTAATATGACATGTTTTTATCTTATGTTTGCTCTGCTTGTTTTAATCTACCTATGCCTCTACTAACAATATCCATTTCTTTCTCCATTATAGATGGATCCCGGACCGACAAATAGCTCATTGCTTACGGATCAGCATGTTCATAGGTCGAGACTAACCTGGGAGGGGCAGGTAAATTTATTTCTGCAATCCATTCCTTATAACAATTAATTAATGTTTCTTATAGATATGTGGACTTCACTGTAGGAGCATGTGGTTTTGCATTGTTGCCATAGAGAGGCGAAGTTGAGGCGACAGCATGGTGTACCTACATAGATAGATGATCGATTACTGCCATTCCTAACCATGGGAGAGTGGTCTATTACATTGGAGGATGTTGTTGTCCTCACTGGCCTACCTATAGACTGCGACACAGTTATGGGCACGGCTCAGATGGATTGGCCTAGATTATGTGAGGAGCTGTTAGGGCTCCGACCTATGCCCTAGATGGATATGGATGGTAGTTGTCTGAAGATATCGTGGTTAGATACCTACTTCAGAGTACTACCAGATGTTGCAGATGATGTCATGATCAGACGCTATGCTAGGGCATATATCTTGTTGCTGCTGGGTAGATTCATATTTGTGGACAAGTCATCAAATTACATCCACCTGATGTATCTACAGTTGCTCCAAGACTTGGAGAAGGCCAGGCAATATGTGTGGGGAGCAGCCTGTTTGGCATAGCTGTCCTAGCAACTATGTTTGGCTTCCCATGTGGACATAAGGGATATTGCAAAACCCTTGGTTGTCCTGCAGATATGGGCATGGGAGCACTTCCTCCACATTGCTTCGATTCGTCGACAGGTTACAGCAGTTATCGTGGGCCGCCTACTCATCAGCCATTAGGGTGCAACTTTTGATGTGACCAGTGTTTCCACCCACTTGCTGATTGAGTATGAGGCATCTTTAGATCGATAGACCGAGCACCATGTATGATTTTCATTGCCTTATTTCCTTGAAATTGATTATCAATGTCTTGTTCCCTTCAAATTGCAACATTTTGATATTTTTGTTAATTGGTAGTGTACTTTTTTCCCTTCAACAAGTTGTGTGGGACCCTTACAGTCCTATCTTGGACTCTGTGCGGGCAGCGACATTGGGCGTGCACGGGTGCCGCTACTATGCTTCCATCTAGTCGAGCACTACAACCCAAACAGAGTGCTCAGACAGTTTGGTGGCTTCCAGGGGATCCCACACCCACCTGTCGACATGAGAGTCCTACATAGATTGACATGCGGAGGCGTTTCGAGTGGAACTGGCAGGCGAAGCACGCTAGGTAGATAGCTGAGTGGGATTGTCGGCGTGATTGTATTGTTGAGATGCCATATCTGCCTATTGGTACATCTGATGATTACTTCCAGTGGTATCACGTGATCATCCGACGATAGATCAGTCGTATGGGGGCTATCATACGCTATATGGTAAGCTCACTGACTCAATAAGCCATCTAAGGAAATGTATTATGTTTTCATTATTCACTTATATACATTTTTGCTGTTGCTTGTAAGCACATTTCATTTATAAAGTCCCATACATGCCTCCAGAGACTACTTCTTCCATTGCACAAGATGTCTATCGTGTAGTTGATGAGTTTATGAGACACAATTTTAATGATCCATTGCCACCGGCACCAGCATCGGATGACCCACAGCCTCAGGCAATTCAGAGACGACGTCCACATAGAGAGAGGCGTAGGCGAGGATGGGGTTAGGAGTGAGGCCGTGTCCGAGGTATACAGATCAAGGACGAGCCTGAGCCATCCCATGTACCTTTATTTGATCAGCCTGGCTCTTCACAGTTCCTTCATCACGAGGCTGGCCCATCATCATCATCACATACTCATATGGTAGACACTCCCATGCCAGACCAGTCATACACGAAGTTCCATACCACCTAACTCCACAGAAGAGGTGACCATTACCATCACATGACATGGGGAAGGGAATCACACAGGTGAAGCCAGAACCTGTCCCGTTTCATCCATATAGTGCCGCTAGTGGAGATGAGGATGGCTCGATTACACAGATTGATCCATCTACACAACATCCGCATCAGCGTACACCATTAGCTCGAACATTTGTGAGACAGGGACGAGGGAAGCGGGGCAGATACCACTAGTAGTGGATGGTAGATTTTCTCATTTTTTTTATTGTTAGATATAGATTCTTAGTTTTATATGATTATTGTATTCCATTTCTCTTGAACATTTTATGAAAAAAAAACAATTGGCAATTGATTTCATATTTTGTTTTCTGAGTTCTATATTATGTTTGTGATGAAAAGTTTGACAATACATTTGTGGTTGAATGATTTGGGATTGAGACTACGTTTGGTTGGATTGGGTTTGGGAATACTATCGAAGTTTGGAAGTTGTTTAGCCATGGTGGAGGATAGCTAATTGCTTATATAGCTGTTTATATCTTATTTTGATAGGTTTTATTATAAATGTAAAAAGGATCTATTTTTCAACGAACAAATGGGAAGTGAGGAAATTTGGCCTGACCTAGTCTCTTGAAGAGATAGGGTCATTTTATGGCACGACCTGGTCTCTTTAAGAGACGAGGTCATGTTGCTTAAAATCGGGATTAATTTCATCCCGATGGTAAATTTGTAATTTTTTTAAAAAACAATGATATTTTATTCCTTTTCCCAGGATTTATAAGGCCCTAACACCATTTTTTTTTTCTTTTTCTTCTTACCCATTGACATTCTAAGAGAGTGGGGCAAACTATTTACCACTCAACTATCCCAAAATTTCATTGTAGAATTAACAACAACAACAACAACAACAATAATAATAATAATAGTTGATGCTAATTTAATTTTTGGATAACAAATTTAATTATAGATAATAAAAATTTATTAAAAAAATAAAATACAAAAATATAATAAATTAATTGGTTAATGAGAATAATTAAACAAATTGTCAATATAACCAAATTATCATCACATAACTAAGTGAAAAGGGGTCAATTCAAATATAATATAACCATTATAGTATTAATAATAACGCTAAAATGGACAATGTCATCTTAAATGTATATTGTATGTTTCCAAGCTCCTCATTAACATATATACAAGCTCCAAAGTCTCTCTATCCTCTCATTTGTGCACCTCACAAACTTCTCACACAAGCCAAATTCTCTTTACAAAACTTCCTCGGTAAGACTTAACCTTATTTCTCCTTGAGACCTAAATCTTTGGCTTCTACAACAAACCAATAAGGCAATAAGAAGAGAAGGTATATATCTAATCCTAGATCTTTGATTCCCTAAATCTATTTCGCTAACATAATTCTTAATCCATAGGAGCAAAAACTTAGGAACAAAAAGGCTTAAGAAGGAAATAGAAGCAACATCAACTTGCTTGCCAAAAGTAGTTGTAGTGGTAGGAATTGATTTTTAATGTGCATCTCCTTAGGTAAGTACTTTAAACTCAATATATATTGATATGATCTTATGATTTGAATGTCGTGGTTTTATGTTTTTTATTGTTGTTTGATAATTAGATGAATAGAAATTATACTATGGTTGATTAGTTATTTAGTAACATGGTTGGAATTAATAGAAATCATAGAAGATGATGATAATATGATGAACAATTGAATGCATAAATTAGTAAATTTAACCTCAATAATTCACTAAGTAAAAGAACACAAATTAAACATGTATTCAGTGTAAATGGAAGGCTAGAAGTGGAAGAAAGATAATTAAAAATAATTGAAATTCAACTAGAAATGAATTGTTGAAAATAAATGGAATTTAGTTATAATGTAGTATTAATAGATACAAATAATTGATTATAATATAAGTAAAGACCTAATAGGAAATTAGTTTAAGTATTTTGGCATAGTTTAAAGTATAGTTGGACTACTTAAGATATAGATAGATTATTTAAACCTATAATGAGATTTCTTACTTAATAAAAGTCTATTAGTTTAATGATAAGTCAATTACCAGAGATATCACCTAAAGGACCTAGTTACTATATGGTAGGTCTAGTGGTTGGATTATGTTTAAAATGAACTTAAATGTATGATAAATGATTTAATATCTAAATTTTCTTTTAGACTTGATATTTGATTTATGGTTATATATTTAAAATAAGTAAGTAAACTCTGATAAGAATATATAACATATTTATAACTTCAAGTTAATTAGTAATTAATCAATTGTATATGAATGAATGAATTGATAACCTAAATCTTATTTGAGGTATTTTCTTTACATAGATTCTTATTCTCAAGTTTATGTACGCAGTAACTTGCATGCTGTTTATTAAGGTATGCGTTCTAAAATGGACTAATACTTAAAAAGTTGTCTAAATAATTGTTTAAGTGTGCTTTTTGTCGTTTAATTCTTTTAGAGGAGCGACAATCTTATGTGGCGGTGCTAGCAATAGCAGTTAGGCAATTAAGCCACCCATGTCGAAGTAACATCTATTAAGATTAGAAAGATGTAATATAGCATAGTTCATATTTATGGGACCGACAAGATTGTATTATATTATGGACTGTGATAGGTAGAGATTAGTAACGGCTGTAACCCTTAAACGAGGCCATTTACTTAGAATTTCTTCTAGGAGATGTATGTATCTAGGCTACCTATATTAACCCCCTAAGCAATTCCTGCTACTCAAAACCCCTAGATTCATACAGTGTGTTGCCAAAGTATGAGTATTCTATTGTTGATTTGCTATACTTAAATTGAAGATTTAAATTGTTAGTTAGTGCATGTGCATTAGAATAAAAGCATGCAATCGTATCATGTGTGCTTATGTTATTGTGTACTAGGTTTTGGATCATTCATTTTCTCTTTCAAGTGATGATGTGATGGATGAGGATCCATATGATCTTCTTGGCTTTAATTCAAATGTAAATGGGCTCCTAGAGGAGTGGAGTGATTAGATACACTTGGTTGTATACAATTTCTATTTTTGTCTAGTGTATTATTTTACTTATTGAGGATGATGAGCCTATTTAAGATATGGAAGCGAGGGATAGATTAATGATGACTGAAATTTATTTGTATTTGCAGGAGTATATGGTAGAGTTGAGATGGACTTTTGACTATTATTGTTTCTATATGTGTATTTTGGATTGGTATAAGTATTGTAGAGGTACAAAACATACAAAACATATGATTTTTGTAATATACAAGTAAATAAATTATAACGAAGGGTAAAAAGGTAAATTCATGTTGTTTAAATGGATACTTTTGTCCTTAAACAGGTAGATTTGAACCCGGGAAAGTTATACGTGAAAATTTTGATGAAAGGACTTAGGCTGATGTCAAAGCCACCAGCTTTGACATGAAGGCCGCCGGCTTATATGTGAAAGCCACCGGCAATAAGCTCTCGAAGATTTTATGGGAATGATGAGAGTCGACAAATAGGCCGCCGGCGTAGGGACATGGGGCACCAGCATTGGATTTAAGGCCACCGGCGTAAGTGCCAGTTTTTCTTGCCGAAATGTTTCTTATAAATAGAACTTTAGGGTTTGTGTTTTCATTAGTCCTTTTCTCCTTTGTCATCCAGAGAGTGTTTTTAGGGTTCTTGAGTGTTCTTGGAAGAGAGAATCACGTGGAGATCTGATTTGGATCAAAGTGTAAGTAATTCCGCCTTCATCTATCAAGTTCTTTACATATCAATCCATCACTTAGGGTTTTGTTTGGATTTTGAAGGGGATTTTTCTAGGAAACCCTAGTTTTGGATCAAGATCAAGATCAAATCTTTCGGGAAATCAAGCAAGGATCAAGATTCAAATCGAGTAAGTTATGTCTTTTTAATCGTAGATTTAATCAAAGGAATGATTAGCAATATATTATATTTGTTCTTGTTGATTTGTCTATCTAGGGTTTTGGAGAAAGTTTTCTTTTTGGAGTTTCTGTTTGATTATATTTGAGGAAACCTAGGATTTGAAATCAGAAGAAATCTAAGTTAAACTCTTATCCTATAAAACATATATTCAATAAAAGAATCGATTATGCGATGAATTATCTGATATTGTTGAATTTATAAATTAGGGTTTTGTGGAGAAAAGTTATTCTTGTTGTGAGATGTTGTGAAGTTTGGATAAGGAAGAAATTGCAGTTGAGGAGTTCTTGAAAGGTTAAGGTTTTGAGGAGACTTTGATATGATAGGAATTGTTTTATAATTATGATGTTTAATATGATTTTGTTCATACGTGAATTATAAGGAGATTTGAGGATTGGGGTTTGTTATTTTTAAAGAATTTGTGGTTTTGGAGAATTTTCCTGAAATTGAAAAGGTACGACAATTCCTTGTTTGTCATTTTTGCGTGTAGGTTTGGTATTTTGTTTGCTTGGTTATAGGAACAGAAAAATAATTAATCTAAATCTATTTGGCTAAATCAAATTGTTTTCATGGTTGTGTTTGACTAGGACCAGTAAAGACCTGACAGACAATGATATTGGTGTGGTATCCTGATGATCTATTTGTGAAGTTGTCCCGAGTGGACTCGTGCATAGAGATGATTCCGGTAGATTTAGGTGATTTGGCAATATGGCCGCGGGTGTTTAAGGAGTACCCATTCACCAATATATGTATATAGTTACTTATTTTCAAAAGAGTTGGCTGATTTCTAATGGGGTCTGAGTTACTTCGGGTCTGGAACTAATATACAGTAGTTCTGGATTGTGTTGATTTGTAGGCTTAATAAAGGTAATAATTTAACTATTTGCATTAGTTAAGTTGTATTTAATATTATATGTTGTTTATGCATATGCATTTGTTTTGTGGATTAGCGTACTGGACGTTTTTCGCTCATTTCTTTCTTTTTCAAGTACAGGTAATGAAAACATAGTTTATGATATATCTGGTTATGATCTAATTTTTTATCATGGAGAGGGCGATAGTGGTCCAGACTATCCTGCTGAGGAATATATGCAGGTATGATTTGGAGAAAAGAGCCTTTAGATCTTATGCAGTATTTGAAATTTTGTTAAAGATTTTTAAATGTTCTGAAAGATTATGGATTTTTATGTTTTGAGATCTTTAATAGTTTTTCTAAGACTCTTATAGATTTATGGAGTTAATGAATTTTTGGCTTTGTTGGCTTTGGTTTATGCCAACTGAGTTTTGATCAATAGGATGTTTGAAAAGATGGTTATTTACAGGTTTTGCAGGTTTTCTGTTGTAACCTCTGAGAGAGTTATGGAGACTATATATTATGTGTTTTTAAATTGTGGTTTTAGTGTTAGAGCCTTTGCATGTTTTTTTAAGAGAATGACACGTGACGGGTTGTATTCGTCTTAGTTTAGGGCATTATAGCTTATTTGGTATGATATTGATGTCGACTACTTACTAAAGTGGCATTTTGAAAATTGCTTTTATTTTATCTTTTGTCGTGATTAAAATGTTTACAAAAACTAAATGAACATTTTTGAAATCTAAAATTTGATATTAGCTAATAAGAGTCTTTTCATATAACGCTTAAGTATTGTGTGTGGTGAGACTAGATACGCCTTGATCTTATTTAACATATGATAATGCCCTTCACCAGGATCGTCCATTATTACTCATAAGATTTCAATCATCACACATGTTTGACTATCATACAACAAAGGCAAGCCACCGCAAATGAATGTGGATCACCACACCAATTCCGACCCTATTCAATCAAAACCCAACCACAACATGTCACAAGATGGGGAGGTTTTTCACTCTTAGAGTCTCCATGTGATACTTGACTATCTCTTTAATCTCATATTTATGCATGTTTTGTATGGCAAGTCAATGTTCCCATCTTATCTTTCTAAGTCTGTTCCAAGCCTATCCTTCTTACTAGAGTGTCATCTTGACTTTTTTTCACATGTTGTGGGAGGTCTAATTCCAATCTCATTAAGAAAGCAATATGAAGTCTTAATGAGTTTGCTTATGAAAGTTTAGACCTATCTTTAGAGTAATCCCACCCCCCGAACAAACTATCCTCATAATGTCACTCATTACATCACATGATGCCCTCATCATGTGGCCAATTTGTTGCTATTGTCATCTCCCCACTCCCAAAAGCCATTAACCTTATTCTCATCATCGTTAACAACACCTAAGATCATCACTGCTAAGAACACGGTGATGAGAATTGAGCTTTTAAGAAGTGGAGTGGTGTTGTTTCTAGCGGAAGGGCCTCATCAAGTCAAGCCACCGCAAGAAGAAGTACGTAGGGAGCAAATGTAGCCAGATGAGACTATAGTGCAAGCCCAAGCATTGCTATTCGATGCATCATGTTGTCGTGACCCATGATTAATTAGAGTACGAGGTGGATGATGGAGTACCATCCGTACCTTATCGAATAGTGATGTCACTTGTTGAAACAATTCTGCTTACCTATGAAATAATACCATCTAGCAACAATTATCTAGGCAAAATTATAGTTAGTTTCAAGGTCAAGTCCAATTTCTTTGTTACACCATACCCTAAGTACTATTTTGGGCTTATTCAACATTTGCAACATTATAGAAAGGGTGTGACCGCTAAATGGATCATATTTGAATAGAGGTGAGAGAACTACACAACTCCATCGGTGATTACAACACAGTCCTATCGCCTCTAGGACCTTAGTGAGGCATCTTCCCTAGAGCAGGATACAGAGGAAGATCAAATGAGAAAGGAAGAACAAGAGGAGAAGAATCAATGCAAAGATATTCAATACTGTCTAGATTTGAGAAGTTAATTTTTAGGAGGACTAGTAGGAAAAAGACTTAGTCTTATGCTTTAATACATGAATTTAACTTATTGTTTGTGTTCATGTATACATTTATCGCTACAACATTTAGTAATTTTTAGTCATTTTATCTGCTTTTTTACTTGTTTGTGAAGAAGAGTGTGTGTTTTTGTGTGGTTTGTAAAAGGATGGGATTTTGTTGGATTATCTTGTGGAGATCATGTTGTGTAATTTTGAATTGGACAATACATTTGTATATAAGGTGGTTTTCAATCTTTGCCTGTAAAAATAACATAGACGGCATATGCAGTAACTATGTCCTCTTTGCACTAGTCAAAGACGTATTCATTGAATGTGCCTTTGTTACTTACAATGTGAATGTTTACTTAAAATTTCGTATTTTTTTTCTAAATAAAATATTTTCGTACATTCCCTTTAGTAAAAAATGGTACAATTGCTAGATTTGGTGAAATAAATAAAAAGAATTTATGAAGTTTAATTAAGAGAAACAAGGTGGATGAATTATTAAACATCCATCTTAATCTACTTTCATATTATTAAAAAAATAAATAAACTGCCTTCTTATTAAATTATTTTTAAAAGCATTTCAAATATGATTTTACTATATTTAACCTTTGAAAATATGTATATAAAAACTTTAAAATTATTAGTAGGAGGCTATAAATAGCAGCCTAAAGTGAAGGAGTTGCATCTACAATTGCTTTCCTATTTTTAAAAATTGATTAAAATTAAAAAAAAATTGAATTCGATAAAAAAAATAAAGAATAAATGCAGTTGACGACCCCTGATATCTCAACTTTTGAAATATACCAAATGCATTTCCTTGTTTCCTATGTGATGCACATTTAATAAAACTAATAAGACGAAAACATATTTGTCTTAATTAAGAAATATTGATCACATTCAAATGGGGATAAGGAAAAAATAATGATATTTTGAAAAGGTTATAAAAGTACCACTAGTGCAAACAAAATAAAAAAAATAGGTAAGTTGGACTCACCTTTTGAAGAAACAAGTTCAAATTATGATGAACTCATCTCTTTAACAAATGAGTTTAGTATAACTACAATAAACACGTATATTGAAGTGATGATTTTAAGTGTTAATTTGTCTCTTGAAGATATGAATAAGAACTTCAATGAACTTATCTCTTCAATAGACGATTAAACATAATCTAAATTTGTCTTTCAAAGAGACGAGTTTATTATAATTCAAACTTGTCTCTTTGAAAGAAAAATTTAGATTATGTTTAATCGTCTATTGAAGAGATAAGTTCATTGAGTTCTTATTCATATCTTCAAGAGACAAATTAACACTTAAAATCATCTCTTCAATATACGTGTTTATTGTAGTTATACTAAACTCATTTGTTAAAGAGATGAGTTCATTATAATTTGAACTTGCCTCTTCAAAAGAAGAGTCTCGTCTCTTTAAAAAATGAAATTAATGTAACTACAATAAATACGTATTTTGAAGAGGTAAGTTTAAGTATTGATTCATCCCTTGAAGATATGAATAACAACTTCAATGAACTTGCCTTTGCAATGGATGGGTTTAATACAATGTAAACTTGTCTTTTAAAGAGATAATCTTAGGTTTCCTATTTTTAAATTATTGTTTTCCTAGTGGAATTTTTGTAACTTTTTGTTTCAAAAGATTATTATTCTTTTCCTTTTTCCCATTCAAATGTGGGTCATTAGTAGGTACAGATCTGAACACTACATGCACGTTTCCATTTTCAACATGGCATTAAGTATTAAATAACTAATGTATATATATAAAGTAAATTTATAGGTTTCTAGGATATATCGTGATATATTTGTCAAGTGTAGAGAGAAATGTATTTTGAAATGTTAAGAAGAAAGGGAAATTCATATTATTAATTTTTTTTAAATTATGAAAATATCATTGGAAAGAAAACAATCCCCGTATTAAGCAACTTAAAATCATCTCTTGAAAGAACAAGGTCATAAGTGGTCCACCTTGTCTTGTGAAGAGATTATTGTAATATCTTCAAGAGACAAGTTTATTTTTTATTATAATGACCTCGTCTCTTGAAGAGACAGGATCGCTATAGCAATGTCACACTCGTCTCTTGAAGAGATGAATTTGACGTGAATTCTACTACAGGCATAACTACTTTTTCATCAAAAACCTTAATACAACATATCATTTATACAAAATTCACCTACTTTCGATCGTACAATCACATGTGGAATACACTAAAATAATGATAAGATCCTATTATTCCACCACTCCAACCAAAAATCAACAACATCAAACTCTAAGAGTTCAACCAAAACATCTCTCCACCATTAACATAGTGAAAACTAAAGAAACACAATATGAAAACTAACTGCACTATAGTTTATGTCATTATATGAAAAATAAATACAGAATAGATACAATAAATAGATAAATATAATAAAAGCTAGTATCATCTACTCTTGCCTTCATCTACTTCTCCTTTGTTTAACAAATGTATACATCAATAGCCTAGGCTATACATTTAGCTCCTGTTGGCAGTACTCCATAGATGGATCTATTTGTGTGAAGGCACCATCTCCATCACCACCTTGTATGATGTGCTGATAAAATGGGATGAGGTCAGGATCTACCTAAGTAAGGCCTTCCCTGATGTCATCAAAGAATGCTGGATGCCTCTTTTCTGGAGTCAGGAAGGGGGATGGGGGGATATGAACCGTTGTAAATGAGTTCTCACACATGAGAGTGTACAACGGATGTAGATACGATGACGACGAAGGTCCACACTCACCAAGCTAAAAATGTGGGGGCAAAGACTTATCTTTATATCTTTAACTACGTTTTTACCTCACCTCTACCCTTGACTACACCTACGTCTTTCTCTCTGAGAACCATGTCTTTCTGCTTATACTTACTGAGGTAACGGGGCATCATTACCACTATCATCATGGTCAAAATAGGCAGGTGCTGGTGGTGGTGCTTCATTAATGTTGATACCTATGAGCTCATCTACTACACGAATAATATCTGTGAAGTAGGTAGGGTATTAGTTGGTAGCATATCAGGCACTTGATAAATGAAATCCCCCTGCAATGGACAACAAAGAGCAAGATTAGGACATGACACTCAAAAACTAGAACAATAGCTTCACAATTACACATTCAACTTACCATATCAAATGGGGGCGGTAAGATTCCTTGGAACCCTCCAAACTATTTAAGCACTCAATCTAGGTAGTAGTGCTCCACAACATGGAAGCACATGAAAGGAATGTTTGCATGCCATATATCATTGCCCACTCGACAGTACTCAGGGAAATCATCCATAATATCTACATAGGGCTCGCAAATGACTTGTCCATGAAATAAGTTAGCAATAGATAATTAAACTAGTGCATGTGGAAATAAAATACATAGTAAAATTTAGAAGACCGTACTTGTTGGGGACCTATCGATCGAAGGTTCCCTCGTATTGAAATAGGAGGTGTGGGGGCACTATGTAACATCAAAATCAACTCCCTAATGCTTAATAAGAGGGTGCACCCTAGTAATGGATGTAATCCTCCTGCGTATTTAGGCAATGTATGGGAAGTGCTTTTATGCCCAGACCTACAACATAATAGTAATGTCTTTGGTGTCGATATAAGATGCTATGCATAATTGCCTATAAAGCCATGCTAGGAAAGCTACTCCCCATGCATATTGTCTGGCAATATGAATGTTCTCAAGTAAGGGGAGGTATATAACGTAAACCAAGTTATGCAACTTATCTCTAACCAAGAACCCCCCAAGCAGCTGCAGTATGTAGGCCTTGGCATGGTGCTAGATGGTCACGTCATCCACATCCTCTGGTAATGCACCACAGTTTATGTCTAGCCATCACAGCTTCAGGCGACCACCTCTTAACTCATTAGCAGTAGGTCTAACTCCAAGCAAATGCTAGCACATGACTAGCCAATCTACACATGTGCTACCATTAACTGCATATCCATTAACAAGGACGTCTATAATCCCTAAGATTTTCTTTTAACTTAAGTTTATACATTAGGAAACTAAAATTTCCAAAAAAAATAAAAGATGCTAAGGGCAAGATTACATGACATAGGCTAATTTTTATTAAGCATGGATATATAACTTAAATTTTTTCTAAGAGTAGTGTGAACCATAACAATTTTTATACAAATGAATAGTGTAGATATAAAATTCTAGACATTAATTTAAAAGTGACTTTTATGCGATTGAAAATCTAAATACTGTCTTTAATATTGTTGTTTTGAAATAATTAATTATTTGTTTGTACATTAAGTAATATATATCTGATATTATAAATTGTTCATCTTATATGTGTGTGTGTGTGTTATGGACTTTAATTCTCACAATCTATACTTGAATTTCTTTCAAAACTATCCAAATACCTACTGGCAAACTTGTCAAATTTTCATAAAGTTTTTTTTATTAATTGTTGAGATGACATTTTCAAACTAAGTATATTTTACACTTTCTTCCTTACAAAAGAAGTAATTAGGATTTAAAAATTTATAGCTGGACGTCATTATCACTAGAAGATAAATAAAAATTTTAAAAATATGCTATGCTAATATAATTTAATATAATTAGTACAATTTATCTTTTATTAAACACAAAACTGGATAAATTCAAACTTCTTATGTTGCCATTTTTTATATAGTGAAACCCTCTTTTTCATTTTATTTACGTTAACAACCAAAACACAAACTGCTTCTTCAAATTCCCACCTTCAACATCAAAAAAATTTTAAGAAATCATATCCTAAATACTACCTCCAATTTATTTTGAAGAAGTAAAGCAATCACACATAATACATCAGTCAAACTAAGTTAAGTTTATTTTTAGAGTTACAATAAGTTATCATTGTCAAATACACTAGTGTACATGCATGTTTTACTGTTTATGAGTAAAACACTAAGTTTAATGGATATCCTAAATTAAAAAATTAAAATTAAACTTATTAAGAAATAATAAAAATGTGTGCATGTTTACTCTGTGAATTTGTTTATGTCAAGAGTTGTAGTAAATTTGCTAAAAACTAATGAACAAGTATAATTTTATTTAACAAAAATAAACATGACAATTTATGTAGTGGAGCAGATAAAAACTACCCTAAATACTTACACTTGAACTTTAATTAAATGAAATAATGATAGATTTAACTTGAACTCGTAAATTTGTTAAACATAGTTAAGTTTGAAGTAGTTATATCAAATCAATATTTAGTCATGCTTTAACTGTGGATCTGTCTGAAGAGAAATAACTTGTTAAGTGATATAAAATGAGTTTGTTGTTTTGCCTATAAAACAAATCACGATCCCCATGATTTAAGCTATGAGATATACAAATAACCGTGACCTTTTGTGCTATCTAACCATGGTCATAGTAATACCCATGACTGATCCCGCGATTAAGATTGTAAATCTCTTTAAGAGATTTCTTAAACCCAGATGTTCAAATTTGTTTTGCTTTCCAAGGCACTGCTCCTGAAACCTCGCAAGGGACACTGTCCCCTTGACCCCTGCCCACTAATCGACTAGTAGAATTGTCATGGCTACCTATACATAGCACTTTATAATTTCTTAAGACAAATAAACTGAGGAAATTATGACATGAGTCTAGAACACTTAGACACTAATAGTAATTCTCATTTAGTTATATACTTAGCATTGTGTGTTTGTTATTTTATAAGGTCTATAGAACAAGATCAAGATTTTCCCATAGATTATTACAACAGCTAACAAAGAATGCACAAGTGTGTAACTATGATCTTTTCACATTGTTTGTGTGTGTGAAGTCGTGGCACAATATCTAATTACAATTGTAACTGGTTATCTATGGAATGGGAATAATGCATGATGTATAATACTTGGATGATTGAAAAGAATTTCAATAATAAGAGTGATAACCATTTGTGTAATTATGATTATGAAATGTGTATTGAGAACTATTTGAGATTTGTATGGTCATTGAATAATTAGACTTATCATATTTGACTATTAAAATAAATAGATATGCATTGCACAACTGCATAAATTACATTTATTGGTAACCACACTACGTATTGGCATTTTGGTTATATGGTAATGCTTAGCTTTTCCACTAAGAGAAATGAAATTCTGGCTTTACATAAGGTTATCACTATTCTGTTCAATTCCACAGGAACTAAGTAGTCACCTGAAGGAACATCGCCTGTGGTGTTGGCATGAGATGGCCAATACTTAGTGGAGTTTTTAAGTTCTAAGATTAAGTTGAGCTCTAATACACTTAAATATAATTGAAAAGGGAAATATAATTGATATTCCTCCTTCCTTAGTTCTTAGTCTCTCTTGGAAGTGAATTATTGTTAACTGGTTCCTGAAACCCCCATGAGAGGGCATAAATCTACACCCTATTTGCATTCTTGTTATCCAAGCTTGTACTTGTTACATATGGTTTATTGTTACATTGTATACGTTTGTTAAACAAACTTGCTTGATTTTGTTTGTTAAGTGTTGAGATCTGACTATTCATTGATCTGTGGTTTTCTCACCCTCCTATAGATTTATTTGGTTACATGGATCATTAAAGTTCATATGTACTCAGAAGTTGGTGCTGATATAAGTTAGCAAAGGAGTCAAGACTTGGACAAGAGAAAAAGCATAGTATTTTGTGTAAAGAACAATCTAAATATAATATTTGTATAGTTTTGATATAATAGTTAAGTACTCAATATAAATGGTGTGTAATACTATTCTTATATGTGATTTATAGTACTCAATGTAAATGGTGTGTAATACTATTCTTACATGTGATTTATAGTACTCAATGTAAATGGTGTGTAATACTATTCTTATATGTGATTTATACGTATGCAATATTTCTTATTATAAATAACCTTTTCGATCCTATTAGAATTGTCCATGCCACGGGGCATTCTTGTTGTATAATGCTCATGTGCCTTTTTGGAAGTCTTAAATGGTTTAATATAAATGTCTGCAATTTTAATTTGTTAGAAGGCACATCGATACTACTAGGGTATCTTGTGGGGTTATGATAAGGTCAGTAAGAATTTTAATGTCCTACAATGCGATTGTCGCTTGCCCTTTTCACCAGTTCTTTACACTCTTTACTCTTAACCTTTGAGTTAAAGTTGCTAGCAATATGTCGAATGTACCAGCGCTAAGGCTAGCCTATAGGCCACACTGCATTCTTCCTCTCAACGGAACTCTTTATACCGGCATAGTAGTTGGACATCAAGTAGACGTTTGTTTGGTCCTTAATGACATGTTCTAGTAACTTTAGGAGGAACCAACTCCAGGTGTCATCTACCTCTTCATCAACAAAAGCATATGCTAAGGGCACTATATGATTTTCCCCATCCATCGCCATTGTGATAAGGAGTTTGTGCTTGTATTTACCATATAATAAGGTACTATCAATTGTGATTATAGGCTTACAAAGCCTTAACAATCATTAGTTACTACACAAATTACCGGCGTATCCAAGTATATCTAACTACTTATTAATAAGATACTTGCAGTGTTGAAATGCTTCAATGCAAGGTCCGAATACTCAGAAAAGTTTATCAGGAAAGACGTGTCCTATAGTATCGGATTCTACAGTTCTTTACTCTACCTTTGCTCTTGGATTTTGCTCTTGAATAACATTTAATAGATGCAAGAGCTCAGCATATGAATCCTCCTGCCCACCATGCACCTGCTTAATAGCCTTGCGCTTTGCCTACCGAATTATCTTGAGTGAAACCTATAGCCAAACTCCTTTAAGATGGTTGTTTAGTGATCCTTTGCTCTCACATCTAAGGAATTTCAAATCTCCATTATAATACTTATGGACATGTTGGTGGAGTCCAACTAAGAATGATCCTTCTAGTGATTTCATCCAAACATGTGTGCAACCTCATATATTTGATAATTTGAAGCCACCCCCATGTTTCTTATAGCATGCTTTAAGTCTCCACTTACAACCCTTATTGTAGGTATCGATACATATAATTACCCATGACCTTGCATGTGAGTCCATTACCTTAAAGTTGTAATGATTTGATATGTGTCATATCTTAACTGCCCAAATGAGATGATCTTTGTCACGCCCCAAAGGGTACCCTAAAGGCGACAGTTCGCTACACTTAATATTAAAGCTCAAGTATGATAACCTTAGTCATCCCGAAAGCTTTGATACCAGGTGTAAGGTGTACCTTTGCGATCATAGAGGATCAAACTTTGAAACATGTTGTTTAAGAAGATATTCATAATAGCAATTAAGAATGGAAATCATACCATAAGCACCTTAAATATAAAATATAAAGAATCTTACAAATATCAAAGTGGCATTCTCCTATCAAAAGATATAGTCCATCATAGTCTAATCAAAAGAATTACGTCTACTTCTGGTCTTTGACTTCATTTAAAAACTCTTGAATCCAAAAGGGTAGTACCTGAGAAAAATAACCTCGAGCTTCAACCACAAATACGGTACTGCAAAAGATATCTAAGAGGGGGTAAGTTTACTTGCTTAGTGAGAATTATTCCCACAATCAAGTACCCAAACTATCAATAATCAAACAAGTTATTTAGACAAGCATATGAAATGTAGCAAACACGTGAGCATACAATACATATGATTTTCCGGGAATCATATGTTGAATGGATTTACCCCTTCATTTGGGGTTAGGTGTTCTAGGCCATATAGACCATTATTCACAAATAAGGTTTTTGTAGTTTTCTACAAGCCACTACTAGCCGCTAGAAATGTAGTTTATTCGAGTGTCTACTCAACATTAAATTAGTTCGGGCGACCCTTTGCTTTTATGTAAAGTTTCAGGCTCTATAGACCTCATTACTATGCCCTTGTCCCACCAAGTGTATAGCAATGAATGCAATGTAACTCACTACATGATATGCATTAATCAATTTAATTAAGTACCTATGGCATGATATTAGATATTTTAAAGGTGATAATAGAATTTGCAAACATATCATTTCTATACTAAATCAAACATTGATTACTTGACAATTCCCGTCTCGATATGCTTAACATAATTTCAATCATATATGTAAGGCAAATGCGCTTTCACATTTTTATCTTTTCCTAATTCTAATGCCACTATTCTACAAGTAAAAATATAAGTACAAGAATGTGAGAAATACACTGACCCGGCCATTGTGCGGACAAACTTCTAGTCGTAATAATCTTCGGAGTATGGAAACCCAAGCTCTACGTTACCTAAATAAGAAAAATACCCAAAATGAGTATTGCTTAGATGTTCCACTTAAACTTGCAAATTCTATTTCACTAAGTTCGTCAAAATTCGTATGAGGTGAAATTCCAACTTAGAATGGTCATAACTTGCTCATTTTAACTCGGAATTTCACATATAATATGTCGTTTTCTTCCGACTCTAAAAGATCTATCTATTTTTAAGGTTATTTTTATCATAAAAGGTCATTTGGGTTCCAAATAGACATGGTACAGATCTATCATGAAATTCCCAGCCCTTAAAACTTAATTTTTCCAAACTTTTTATCAATAAAACATCCCATAGCAATCATATAAATATTTATATAGTTGAAAATCCTTTTAATACATATGCAACTGATATTATATGCATGTTCTAATGATGTTGTCTTAATTAATGATTTTTCATAAAACAACTTGTCTTAATAATTTGAAAAAGTTAAGCTTGAAAAATTTATTTTAAGTTGTTGGAAATAAAACTAAAAATTTTGAGTCATTAAGTGGGTGATATAATTATTTTCCTTAACTCTAAAAAATATAAGTTCAAAAATTTTAGTTCTTTCAAGTTATCTACCAAATTTATTACTTAAGTAGACTTTACTTGGTGAGTTGATTTTTAACTTGGTTTGAAAAGCTTGTCTTGATCTTCGTACTTATGAAAATATTAGTGTGGGTCTTATAAATAAGTTTTTAAGAAAAATTTGTATAATAAAGAATTATCAAACTTAAGGTTTTATAAGATAACTTTTTTCTTGTATTTTAAAAAGAGTGTAAGGATTACTTAGTTAAATTTTGAAACAGTCCTTGTATATCAACAATACTAAAATCTATGATGAAGTTGTCTAAAATTCTTTGAAAAGTATTTTTTTGAAATAAAATTCTAAATTTTAATAAAAATTTTCCTAAGTGATAAAATTACATTCTTATAGTAAGTTGAGCTTATTTTCTTTACTTAAGAAAGAATTTTTATCTTTATTAAGACAACAACAACATAATCATTGATGAACATGGGTTTATAGTTAAATAACATAACAAAAATAATTAATAAGAAAGATGAAAAATATAGAAATAAACACATAATAAATATCAAGTATTAGAAGTCTTAGCTTGTTTCAAGGCTTCCGAACTTAGACATGGGCAAGTCCAAAAGGAAAAATAAGTAAAATAAGAAAATTTGTTTTGACTTGATGAGAACAAGTCTAAGATTAGAAAAATCAATCTTAATATAATAGCATGAAATAAATAAATAAATTGCAAGACGTAAATAAATAAAAGTTAAGTTAATGAGCTTATATGCTCTAAGAAATATATATACATAAATACATTTAGTAATATATAGAAGTTAGATTAGAGCAATAATAACAATATAACAGCAATAAAATAACATAATAACAAAATGAGATTTCTGTGCATGAACATGAACAAAACATGAATATAGTGTTGCTTCCATAATACTTATAGGTTTAGAAAACACACACCATGGTCATGTTAAATTACTTGACATGGTAAAGAAATATTGATAGAAATTTTACCTAATGTGGAAATATGAATGGTAGAAAAAGAGAGGTTGTTATGGTATGGAAATAATGAGAATATGGGAAGATGGGAAGAAATTGTAGAGAGAAAATTTGAGTAATGATTTTGAGAGAGTTTTGTTATAATGAATAAGTGTGTGAAAGAAATGGAGGAAGAAGGGGTATTTATAAATATTTGTGGAGGGAAATTAGTTGTAATTAAATAAAATAAAAAAAAGTGCGTGTAAGTGTGCATGGCCAGCGTGATTGAGAGGGTAAGAGAGAGTGTTGATTTATTTTGTATTTTTGTTAATGAAAAGTAATAATATGTAGAGTGTGATGTGAATAAAGTTGTATGAAAAAGGTAAATTGTAAGAAATAGGTATGGTAGAGTATAAGAATTAGTAGAAAAGTAGAAATTGATGAATAGTGTAGAATAGTGACATGAATAGTGGATAAGACAAATTAATATTGGTAGTAAGGAAAATACGTGTAAATAAGCTACATATGATATTTTTAGATACCGAAAAATTATAAAACTGATATTTTTGAAATCCTTATATTATTATGAGTCTATAGATGTTATCGAATTATTTTCACCGTTCGGTGCACCAATGCACATTTTTCGAAATCTATTCCCATTCGGGTTCAAAACAAACTAAATTTTGACGAATCTAATATTTTTAAGCTTCTCTATATTTTTACGATCTATAATCCACAATTATCTCAATTTTATTATTCAGGGGTTAAGAACGTCGGATTGCTGGATCTAAATTCCTTAGGGTTTGTTAAATATTTGCTGATTTTAGGGTTTCCGATTGACTTCCGGTCCTAGAGTTAAGCATAAAACGCAACATAAAATCTAAGAGCTTACACTTTTTACTCTAAAACTACATTCCCACCTTGATTCATTAGTAAAGCTCCAATTTCTAGTACTCATTTCTTACTCATCATCAAATGCAGCATAGTCACTATCTACTTCTGTTGTGAAAAATGGTACTAGCTCTGAACTCCCCACGGCATAACATCTATCGGAGCCATAGCTAATCAATCATTCTCCATGATACATAGGTAGCAGAGATCAGCTGGAGCAACCCCACCCGCTCTCCATTCCCTTCTTCACTATAGTTATTACTGGTTTCATTAAACGATAAGTCCTACATCGCATCAATATCAATCTTATTACTCCCCTAACCCATTCCAAAGTTACCCATATGAACCTAACTACTAGCTGTTATCAGAGTAAGACTAGGGATTTGATGTGCACACCTTTGGCCTCCAAAATTTCCATAAAAGTAAATATATCTATTGTTATCAATCTGAGGTGCATGTGACAATTCCTTTTCAAACATCTAAACATATACTACCACTAAACCTTCTAAGTACATCAACATCTACTAAGCAACATCATTGTTGGTTATTAGAATCACATCATACCATAATGTCTTATCTCTAATGGGCAACCCTATGGAATAGCTCAACCCGATATGTAATCCTGTTTATATTAAGTCGACTACATATTGCTGTCGAGATTTGCTCATAAGTAGAATTCCTACACACACTAACGATTGCAGCTGGTTGCTGATCATAACTAAACCATCATTCCCTTCCATGATGTTGCCATGGGCATATAACACAAACTTAGTCCTGTCCATTTCCACCTTTACTCCACCAGCTTAGAAAAACAAGCTTGATTTCATGATAACAAGTTTAAACTTTTAGATCTAATATGGTTTTTATTTATTAATTGAGGATAGCTGGGTCCGGAAGAAAGTGATATCCTAAATCCTAGTGAACCCAACCAAAGTATTAGACTTTTTCAGCATTTCATACAAAATACTTTTGTAAACTCCCAAAATGTATTTAATGTGAATCTTTGTGATAATAGAGTTTTGATATTGAGCATTGATACAACCTGTGAAGAAAATGTATTTGTCAAGTTCACTACTTCATCCATGTGTTTAGGCATATTCACCATTAATGTACAATGTGGCTACAAAAATTGCAATCAACATACAATGCGGACATACAAGTCACCAGAAATCAACATTACAGCATCAATAATTACAATAAATTAAAATGACGAGTTCAAGCAACTTACTTGTAATATTCATCCTTGGATGATGCCACTAGAATGAAATTGACTAAGATATTGTGTTAATTTGGTAAAAAATTCATTGGGGTACGATTTAGGATTTAGGGTTGGGGTTTAGGAGCAGAGGGTTTTGAGAGGAATTAAGGGAAATCAAATGAGGAAGGAGGAAGAAGAAGGCGGGCATAGATATTAGCCCCACCAACCTTATTTTTTTTAGGAGAAGAAGTCATATATGGTTAATCTCGTCTTTTGAAGGGACGAGATGACTATAATAAATAATGACATCGTCTTTTCAAGAGACAAATTTAAATTGCCTAAATTATAATTATTTTTATTTTAGCAGTATTTTTTTGTAATTTAAAAAAATAATATTAATTTCCTTTTTCCAAATGTTAAGTGTAGATTTAATTTATAGAAGAAAATACAAATTTTTACTATAATATAATAATGTTTCAAAAAAAAAAAAAAAGAAAGAAAGAAAGAAAGAAGGAAAAGCTAAGCTATGTTTTTCAGTGGATTTCCGGTTTACTTACTAAAACGTTTGCTTTCCATTTCCCTTCCTTTCTTCGGGTTTGCCAGGTTTACTTCGTACTAAACACAGCCTTAAACCGATCTGAGGTCAGTGGATAGTACGTGTGCTCTATTTGTCTTTCGTTGTTTCCAGCTTCAGGACTTAGGTAAGTTCATTTTTCTATGCTTTTTTGTTGAAATCTATGTTGTGCTTTCTATGTTTTTCTACTGTTGAGCCTTGATGATTTCGTAGAAATGAAAGTCCAGGATATTGTTCTAATCTCTTGTCGACCAGTACCTAACGCGGAAACTGTAGACTAACTGGTTGTGAAAATGCCCAGAGACTGTAATTGGCTGTCTTTTAATTCCCGTCTTATGTAAGAAGCTGAATCTGATGTTTGGGTTGAATATGGTTGACAGTAATGCTCTAGGCATGCGATGAGCTAATGTTGGATGCCCGATAAAGTATTGGACGGATATTCTGTGACTTTCCGGCTGTCTCCAAAGAAAGTATGTGATTGGCATTTACAATCTGACGCAATATATAGAAGTTTTGTTCAATGGCCTAAACTGACTTCATCAGAACGTGATGAAATTAATCTTCTTTATGAAAAAAAATGGAATAACTTTCCCTATAGTTAAACCGATTCAACTTTACCGAATTTGTATGATAGCTGGGTTTATGGTAATGAACTTTTATTGTCACTCCAAGTATGAAGATTGAGTTGATTATTGAGTGTCTGGATTTCACAATGTTTTTATTTGGTTTTCAAGAGGCACCGTTTTTGCCTACTGGGTGAACAAAAATGTAAAGCTGAGTTAATCAATAGTCAATGGTTGGTACATAGAGTACTTGTAGTTTGCTTTCTTATCATGACCTCCATTTTTTGTATTTAATGATCCATGAACAGCACTCTCGTTGATTCATTGGTTTCTTGTTTTGGATTTTGAGAAATGATGATCAATGACAAGATCCCTGAGTCAGCCGGTTTTGTTTTTGTTTAATGGATAATGAGGAATGCAGTGTATGTGAATCATTTTCAATGATTGATATATGAGTACTCAGGACTACCTATATCATCATGCTTATCATGCCTTCGCTCGAGCTATTAGAGCAAAATGTTTGGATTCATAGGATGGTTCAGAGACTCATAATTGTGCAGTGCAATAAAAATAATTTCAAGCATTGAAAGAACTGATTTGCTTAGATGGATTGGAGCTTCCTGCATAAAGTTTGGGACAAGTGGGCACCAATTCATGTTGGATCTTCTGGTTAGCAAGCTCAAGAATTCCATGTGTCTTTCATTATGTTTAGACTATTGCTATGTTATATGGTAATTGATTTCCTGCATGCAGGGCAACCACTGAAGGCTGCTTTGCTTCTCAACCATGACCCAACTGGACCATCTCGCTTGTTGTCTATTATGTACGTATATGTAGATCTGAGATATAGCATATACTTGAATTTAGTTACTATTTGTTCACTGTCCTGTGATGAATGGATACACAGCATACATTGCTTAATGTGTCTTAGCACATTAGTCACATATTCTGCAATGGTGATGCTAGTCATATCCATCAAATTTCCTGGTGTGCATGAATATAATCATCATTAGGTTAGTAGTAGATGGTGTTCCGTTTAAAATTTGGTATATAGATCTCATTCAAATGGCATACAAGTATTTTAATACTTCAATTATAAATCATAAAGGTATATTTCTATTTCAAGTAGTTCCTTCAATTATTATAGAGATATAATAACTGAATGCTAATAGAAAGTGATTAAATTTTACTTTATCATCCATTGTACCATTATTTTACGCATGAGAAGAAAAGAAGCAACA
The DNA here is from genome assembly GCA_024138025.1 of Combretum micranthum. Taxonomy (NCBI): domain Eukaryota; kingdom Viridiplantae; phylum Streptophyta; class Magnoliopsida; order Myrtales; family Combretaceae; genus Combretum; species Combretum micranthum. The sequence goes on along the minus strand of JAMXBD010000074.1, from coordinate 251,915 downwards.
GCAAAGCATTCCATGAAAATGCTGCATATGCTTGGACAATTTGTCGTATTTTTTGTTATTTTCAACTGTGGAAGTTTGATGCTCTTCACAGTGTCTATGAGTGTGATACTTGTGTCTTACAACAGGATAACTAATCCACACAGTTGTCAGTATAGGCTGCAGTGCCATGTTTCATACTTTTGTCTTTTGAGCATCATTCACGTGCTTAGAGCTCTGCCTAATGTCCTATAGAAGTAGAACTGGATGTAATTAGGCTGGTTGATTCAAAAAGAGAAAGTAGTTCCACTCTTAAGCTAGTTCTATTCTACTTGTGCACAAGGTTGTCAAACTTGTGATTTTACGTAGAATTGTCAAAGGGTCTATAGAATCGAAACATGAAAACGTAATTTTTGACTACCTATGTAATATAACTTTGAAAAAATATAAATATGCTTGTAGAAATCATTAGAAAAACTTAAAATACATAATGAATATATAAAAATGAAGAAATTAAGTTCATAATAATTCTTAATCCATAATATAACATTTGTATTAAAAAAAAAGCAAGTAAAGTCAAAATTAATTTATTTTCTATTATATTGTTTAAAAGAAGTTATAAATTGTAGGAAAATCAAATATTTCAAGTTATTTTAAATTCCTAATTATATAAATAAAATAAATATGTTTTCTAGTAAACTTTACAATTGTAATTCAACTTGAATTAATTCTATAAATGTAGAATAAGGGAGTTGGGAGGATAGAAAGAGATAAAGAGAGTGTATGAAAACAAAATTGAAATACAATAAGAACAAAAAATTATCCTAATAGTTGATGAGTAAAACACATTGTATTTTTTATATTTTAGTTTATTTGATTTAAATAGGTAAAATCGGTAAACTTCGGTAAAAGCATAAGATTCTATTAAGTTTGTATGTAGACTCGATTGAAATGGTAAGATTTTATAAAAAAGACGATTCTACATACGGGTCAACTTGAAAGGCCTTCAAAAGTCATAAACTTATAAAATCGTATGGATAAAATCACGATTTTGACAACTATGCTTGCATAAATGATTATAGTAAAAGTAATGAGATTGTTATCAATTGTTAAACCTTGGAGATTAAGAGACTTTAAATTTTGAATAATCCAGTGTATCTTCTTAGTGTAGTTATATTGTTGCAATTTTCTCACTTAAAAAAGAAAAAGATATTAATTAGCGTAGATCGGGATGTCAGCATCATTAATTTATTGTCACTTGCACTGTTTGGTGCCTTTTGTTGCTTACGTCGTTGAAGCAATGGTGACACCTGCATTTACCTGAGATGAGCCGAGGTGTATAATTAAATTATATACAAACTTGAGGAGGGGCTATTAAATAAAAGTAAATAGGTGTACTACTAAATAAGTTAAGAAATTTTAAAGCTTATTTCAGAAAAATTGAGAAGCTAAGGGGACATACAGACCAGAAGCAAATAGAAGTTTCGATAAGGGGAAAAAAGAATGCCATTTGGTCGGATGGAAATACCAATGAGGTTAGTGTGTTTGTTATGCCGGTGGCCCATGCATTTAAGTGGAAGCGATGATGTTTATTAAAATACCTTTAATTCAGTAGTTTATGTATGGTCATAAATACCCACTACATTCTATGGTCACATTGCTCTTGTTACAATTAAAATAAAATAAATTGTTGTTTCAAGATGAAAAGCCGCTATGGGTGGACTTCAACTGTCAATACTGTGGAGTTTGCAGTCGCCTACCTTTGTTCTGATAAGGCAGCTAGTGGCCCTTGGCCATTGGCAGCTTTGGCAATCTCCCCACCCTTTTGAAATTCCAATGTTTTATTATTATTACTACCAGTTGACTGACAAACGACATTTTACCTTTCCTGACTTGTCTATTTGATTGTTTACAGAGCCAAACAAGAAGGAATAAAAGCCGATCCTATTGACTTGAGTCAGTTTATTGATTTTATTAAACAGGAAAAGTTCCAGAAAGTGACTTTTATGATTGGCCCTAACCAATGTGAGTTTCTTCGCTGATTCTTGTGGTTTCAAGTGAAAATTTTCTGGGTGCATGGACTTAAAGTGTGAACTGATGCTGGGTTCTTTACGAAAAGAGCCTGACATATATTAGGTTACAGCATGGAAGTAGTCCCATTAGCTAATGACCAAAATTATAGTGCATGATATTGGTCATGAACCCTATGTGAAAGTTTATTAACCTTAACTGTTGCTACCTACATTGCTAATGTCCAGTGAAGCAATACGACTCCATTAAATTTATTATATCAAGGGCAAGATGAGGAACACAGACTCTATATCTCCATTTATCTCTTAAAGCTTACTTTGAATTTTTCATATGAGATTGTTGGAAATGTTTGTTGTGTGCAGTGTTGTTGCTACCTAGTGTCACACCATCTTCTTAGGAAAACCATGCAAACATGGACATTTTAATTTTTTTTTTTATACTGAAAAACAATGAATTTTTTTGACTTTCTTGGTATTATCAATGGTGACAGATATGGTCACATCAATTCATGAGAATTGGTTCGGTGCTAGGTGCATAAACACATCAAAGCCGGCAGGTGAAGGTGCCATTGTCATGCAGACAACAGCTTTCATCTTGGTTGCATTGTAAGTAAATGTTTCTTTCTTTACCTTAGCAAAGTCGATAATGTTAAAAGGAGATGCTTATCGATGTGGTGGTCATTGGTTGATTTTTTTGATGTTTCATCTCTTTGTGAAATCTATAACAAACAGGTATGATGGCTCAATTGGTGCGGCATCCCGTGCTATGGCAGCTGCAGATCAGTTAGCTTGGCAGTTAAGTCGAAAGAACCTCTAGCATGCCTACCATACTGTACCTCAATGGGAGTGCATTTGTTGGTTTCTATGGACTCTTCTGTTACGGATCTGAATTGTCAGTTGCCATGTAGAAAGAAAAAGTTCATAGAGCAAATGGTACTACTAGAATTGTATATGTACTGTGGCTTATGGGTTAAGTGGAAGGTATTGCAGCTCATAGTTTCGTGGGGATCAGTCTTCTTCTTCTTCTTTGCACCATCCAAAAAAGCAGCCTTTATATTTCAGCTGAAAAAGCAGACCTCGCCGGTACATAGTCCCTATCAGCATAAACACTATTGATGATACAACGGGAAATAGTTCAGGAAGAGGGAGCTCAACGCAGTTTCATACGGGCGATCTCTCTAGCAATGTTTGGCAATCCTGTGGGCTTGTAAATTTGCTTCCCTGTAAATTTTTAAGAGCTAAAAAAGTAAACAAGTCATTTATCTTCAATGTCTCGATGAAATAGAGATCAAAAGGTTTCTCTGTTTTCACACTGAGGATTCATAAAGAGCCAAACTATCCATTGCAAAAACACGATTTGACCATTCTTTCTCAAGGACAGCTCCCCCATTAACATTTCTTCGGCTAGAAAAAACTAATGCTAGTGGCCAGAGCATTGGTGCAAGCCTTTTAAATACTGTCCCATTTTTGGAGGACATTGAGAACGCCAAACCAAATTCCAGAAATAAGATGAAGGCTGAGGAGAAGATAGAAATAACCCCACAAGTTAGGAGGATTTGCAACATTCAATAGTAAGGATTTATTAATGCATACAGTAGACTTATCCTAAGGCCTGGCTAGGATGCCATTTGCTATAATTCTTCCAAGAGGGATCTAAGGCTACCTTTATCCTCAGGCTCTTGACATAAGACCTAGATCCAGATCTTTATATTTGGGAAGAGGGAAAAAGTTTAGGGATGGAAAGTGGAAGGGATTGGAGAGGGAACAAAATGAAGAGAAAAAAAAAATATATATATATATATATAAATTCCGATGTTTCGATAAGAGGATAAATGAAAGGAATGAGAATGGGAGAAAAGTTCACTGTATAGTTATTAGGAAAAATTGCAAATGCTCTTCTAAGCTACAACTTAATATATACAACATTCCTCAACTTTTGAATGCTATAGATGAAAGTTAAATATTGATAAACTAACAACATGAATAATATATAAAATTTTCTTCTAATAAAATATACTAAGGTCAAAGTTTAAGGGGTATTAAGATATATAATATATTTACATCAAGATCAAAGTTTAGGAAGGTAATTTTCAACTTTTGGAACTATTTGTCAATTTATCAAGGTTAAGAGGAATGATTAGTGACATTTAAAAGTTCAAGAGTTTATCTATACCAAGATCAAAGTTTAGGGAAGTTATTTGCAATTTCTTCCTAGATTTATTTTGGTAAAACATCGTAAAAATACTTATAATTCAAAGGTATAATTTTGTGATAAAGTAGTTTTTTTATTTTGTAATTCCTTCCCAATTCCTCATAGTTTGAGGCAATTTTTATTTAGGCCCTAGAAAAAAATTTATACTTCTACTTCCATTCATTTTCATCTTCCTTCCTCTTCCCAAACAAATAAAGTGTTTGGAAATTCAATTTTTGTCCCCCTCCTAATTTCATTTTGTATGGTGGGGTTATTGTGATTGATTCATCACATGCAGCAAACGTGTCGATCGACTCAAGAGGACTATCGAGTTGATAACACGTATACAAACATTGTAAAAAGAGGTGTGGGAGGAGGAACATACAAGCTCGATTTCTCAATCCCACAAGTGGACAAAAGATCCAATCAAGTAGACTGACTATTCTTGATTTGTTCTTTGTTCCATAAGTTTGATCATTCGTGAGGATGCTTCAACAAAGCTTCTGTGTCATTCTCAATCTTAACAATATCGAGAAAATCCTCCCAAACTAACAAATAAATCTTTTATTTTTAGATATCGAAGGTTGATACTAACCATTAGACGACAACTGGATAGATGGTTAAGATCAAGTATTACAAATCCTCATTCGATCATCCTTAATGATCCAATGGTTAGTATTGAAACCTTCTTTTCCTTTGTAATGGAAGGGGCTTGGAAGTGGGCTTAGAAAGATCTTAATGACTTCAATTATATATAAAAAAAAAGTCCAATCTTTGTATAAAATAGTCCGTCATTAATATAGAAAAGCTTATAGCCTATTTTAGTAAAAAAAAAAAAAGGCCTAAATTAGCTTTAAAAGACACCTTTCGAGTCTACTTTTCACATACAAAAAAAAACCAAATAAGGTCAAGAATATGGATGTAAATGAGTGAAGCAGAGCTTTTAAAGGCTCAATTTCGTCTCGTTAAAAAATTTACTAAGCAAAAGTCGAGCTGAACTTATACTAAGTCTAAAGAATACAAGCTTGAGCTCAAGTTTAACAAGAAAAACCAAGATTGAGCTTAACTTGGCTTGTTAAAAGATTAGTTAACCAAGCCAAACAAACTTTAAAAAAAATTATTTTATTCATTAAAAACTAAGCAAGCCCACATGCAAGCCTAAAAATTAGTGGTTCTAAATGTATAAGCTTTACTTTCTAAAAAAGCCCATGAATCTATTTTATAAAATGATGCATGGGAGATGAAAGTGTTATATAAACAATGTGAGACTGATGCAAAATAATTTTATACTTGTATAAAGAAAAAGAATGTTACACATGGAAACATTCGAAATGAAAACTTGTTGACTAGCTAACATGCTAACTCAAATGGTTGAAATATATAGCAAAATTGGGAGCCTGCCATACAAGGCATAACACACACAAGGCATGATGCAATTTTGAGAGGAGTGCATCTTTTATAAAGGGCAAAGCACAAGTCCTCTTCTCAAAATAAGCAATGTAGGACAAGGATAACCCCAAATACATTTATGTCCCACATAGAAAACTTGAGAAAGCAACTCATTTCTTTCTTTCTATAATAGATGTCCTTCATTAATTTTTTTTTTCCATTTCCTCAGCAATGTTGTGATTAGTTAAAATATTGAATACTAAATCTAATCAATAATTAATTACGTTTTGTTTATATAAATTAATATATTATAGAATATAAAAATTAATATTTAATATATATTTTATAAAGCTTGTGAATAGGTTTTGAACCTAAACAAGCTCAATGTAAAGCTTGAGCTTAGCTTGTTTAACTAAACGAGCATCATTTTGAGTTTGAGTTTAACTCATTTATATATCAAGCTGAGCTGAACTTAAAATAAATGAAGATTGAGTAGCTCGTAAGTAACTTGACTCATTTGCAACATTGGTTGATAATGGAATTAACTAGTCCAAAGATCTCTATTCCAAGCTTACCAAGCCAAACCTCCCTAATATATCTATTATTGAACTCAATCTTCTAAGACCTATCACTAGCTCAAAAGATTGGTTTATAGCATTAAATTGGGTCAAGGCTCAATTACCAAATTGGCCCTCTACATTTTGTCCCCACACCGAAAATCTCCTTTGGCGAAGTCTAATGGGGGTTTTAAGCATTTAATTGAGTCAACATCTTCAAAAGTATTGTAGAATATTTATGAAGTAAGCTTGCTGTCAAACATTCAGTTATAAATTAAATAAATTGAAATGTCTTATGCTTTTTGATGAATTACAGTAAAATGAAGTAGTCTTCTAAATCATTGCCTGGAGATTCATTTCCTTCTAATGCTCCATAAGGCATTTTGCTCCCTTCCCTTTTTTTTTTTTTTTTTTTTCCAATGCTTAATATTTTATTAAAAGCACTAAATATAATTTAAAGGCACTGCTGTAGATAGGCAGATGTTGATGTTCAAGTGACGCCAACTTTAAAGAGAAAGTTATGTTGGGGTATGCTAGGTAAAATGGAGGTATAGGGGCAAAACCCCTGCGGTACAATACTTTTTCTTATTTTATGTACATATATATTTGCAAGATATTTATTTCCCAATCTCATATGGATATGACAACTGTAATTTGCTCCTTTCATCCTTTTCTAATCCCCATTTCACATTATTCATTTTTTGTAATTTCTTAATATCACCCATCATTTTCTTTTTTAAATCTTTCATGAATTTTCAATTATATACATTACTTGGCGTAATTGTGAACGTTGTCTATGACAATACTTTAGCAAGCTCATGTATGACTTTCTCTTATCTATTCTAATATAATCTCCACAATTGTATTTAGACGTGCTACCCTTATATATCTACAAAAATTTCTAACCTTTCATGAAGCTACTTACTTTTGAAATTCAAATGAGCCATCAATAAGAGGGTACCATCTTCTTCCTTTATCAATTATTGTTTATAACCCACTATCCTTTTCATCCTTTTTTTTCTTTTATTCTGACACCTTCATTTTTTTTTAATTCTGGCTATTTTTTATAATACTACTTTCGAATCATATCACAATTAAGCATTCATGAAAACAAAAATAGCCATGTCAAGCTGTTTTGGTTACTTCAACCAATAGTGAACTCTCACAAATTTCTCTTAATAGTCATTGTGTGATATCAATTTCCACAGCTTCTACATTTAGAAATAGAGTCACCATTGAGTTTAATGGAATAACATCCATTATGTATGTAGTGCACATAAGTTGTCCGTATACCACGTGCACAGTAATATACCACCATGATTTGTAGTCACTTTTTTTCCCCTTGAAATCATACTTGCTAAAGATTGATATATTTTTTTTATTTGGACAAATTCAATATATTTGTATTTACATTTGACCACATGGCCTTAATGTGTAGCTTTCTGTTTACTTTGTTTGTTAGATGCAATTGACTTGTATTGAAGCTAGCTCGATGCACATGGTGTGATGTGCTTTAGAATTATCAAACCTTATTTTCATATGTGCATTACTATATTAAAAACTAATAAAATTGCTTAGCCAACAAAAATTCTCTTTTCTTTTTTGGTTGTGGAGGGCCCATTTGTATCCTCTCTTCTCAAGGCTATAGTTCCAATACTTGGACAGACCCAAAAGCGATCTTAAGTGTTGTCCCCATCTTCCTAGTCATTCTAGAGTCGACATGACCCATGAGTAATCTTGCATTGCCTCAACTTCTCGATTTTTCTAGATTTGACATGGGCTTATGGATGATCTTAAGTTTCACTTTAGATCCCCCACTCCATTAAGACTAAGTCCAAGCACTAGACCATGAACCCATCCTTATAGGCCCATCCTTACTTTGTCATCATACATCATGACTAGGGTGGCCTTAGCGAATAATTGGCCGATAGGGCTAGCGGTATCCTCTTAAGAATAAGTAAACGTTATGCCAATACTGCTAGCCCTATCGACCACTCGCTAAGCCATTTATAAGCATCATTGCATCATGACTAGAGTAGCCTAAGCACCTAATTAGCACGTTAACCTCGTTAATAGGGTTACCACTCCCTGAACCTGATTCAACGACACACGCACAAACAATCTCAAATAATTTTTAATTCATCTTTGATTAATGTCAATTTAGGATATGCCTATCTTAGTAAACAACATTCAAGTTACAACATACCTAATCGATTTGACATTCCCGGTAAAAGACTAGTAGTTAAACTCAATGAAGTAGGAAGATCTGATAAAAGATATTAATTCATAAAGAAATTTACATTGATTAAGAAATAAAGACTAATACTTACTCAAATATCAAATTCTAAACAAAACTCATATCAAATATAACTTAGCATATATTTATACATATATTCATATATCACTCTATTACCTTTAACCCTTGAAATCATCAAATTTTTTTTATTTATAAAATAAGGCAAGGAGATAGATCATGGTCATGATTGAGACCGTGATTTCAATCATGCCCATCATCGAGGTGGGGGATGGCCATCACACATATTCAAAACTTTACAATACAAGCCTACTAAAGACAACATTATGCCCGTGACATTTCGATTTGAAAATTTTTTGAAAGACTTGAGGCTAGCTAAGGCTAGATCACAGCCGTGATTCTTGTAATTTTTGGAAAACTACGTAAGTTTCAAAATCAATCATGCATGTGATAAGCAAATTTTACAAATCAAAGGCTACCAAGACCTTAGTTATGCCCGTAATTTGCGAAAAGCTAATGAATCCGAGACTGCAAAACCCATTGTCACACTCGTGATTTTTGACCCAAGGCTCATAAAACATGTTTTTCCCTTGTTTAGCTCTGTTTTCAAATTTTCAAACTTAACTCATATTAAACTAACTTAGACACTTCAAAATCAACATATTCACTTACTACACATGCACATGCGCACATGCACACACCCACACACACACATAAGCCAGTCATTCTATCATCGACAACACTCACAACTACATCTTCTCAAACCACACAACATACAATTATCAACCCATTTACTCTCCTAAAACAGCTTCAATACTTACAACAACTTATCCACCACAACTTCAAGGGTTTAATTAAGTCTATAACCAACTTAAACCACCAACACAACTTATAACTCATATAGGAAACATTAAAACAAAGATTTCATGTTCATGAAGAAACAAATACATAAAAGATCATATATAAAAGCAAAGCTTTACCTTAATTAATCCTAACACTTATACGACAAGTTTAGGAAGTATTGTTGAGTTTGATAGAAGATTTTGATTGAGACGATGAAGATTCAATTTGCTAAATTATGCTTAGTTGAGGATCAATATTTTGGGTCTCTTTGAGATTTGTGATATTTACAAAAAAGTTGTTTAATAGTTGTCTTTAATAAAACCACCTTTTTGACTTTGAAATGGCAAAAATTTGAGGAGGAAAAAGGCTTTGTTTGGGCTTAAATTAATGCAATTCTTGGCGTTTGTTTTTTGCTTAAATTTAGGCTTGTTAAGACATATGGGCTTCTTCTATAGAAAACAAGACAATCTAATACAACACAATTTAATGCAATTACATATTCACATTAACATACACAATTTATCAACATTTATAATTATATATAATAATTATTATTTCATACACCAAATGTCACGCCCCGAAAGGTACCCTAAACGTGGCAGTCCGCCACATATAATATCAAGGCTTAAGAATGGCTACCTTAGTCATGCGAAAGCCTTAGTATTATATGTAAGGCGTCTAACACGGTAATAGGAGACGCTTTTGGGAAGCATAGTTTAAGCAAGTAAAGATAAACATACAAGAATCCAGAAATAAAGTATATCATATCATAAATAACCAAAGGTCTGTTACATAATTTCTTAGGGGCATACCCCCGCTAATTTCAAGGATCGAGATAAACTTCATAACATCCAAAATACTACATTAAAGATTTCAAAGGAATTCTAATCTAAGTCTTCGAGTAGATTTCCTCCAAAAGCTTCAATATAAAACGTACACGGATACGGGAAGACCTCGGGCACAAAAATAGGTGTTCCTGAGAATACAAATATCTATAGGGGTGTAAGCTTATGAGCTTAGTGAGTAAATCCCAAAATTCATACTCGAAGAAAATTTATCAATCAAGTTTATTATTCAGACATATGAAATGCAACAACCACGTGAGCATACAAGACATATGACTTTCCGGAAATCATATGTTGAATGAATTTACGCCCTTCATTCGGGGTTGGGTATTCAGGCCAATTACAGCCACAACTTTTAAAATCACTTTTATAGATCTTACCGGCTCCTATACGCTATCAAAAACTTGTAGTTATTACAGGCTCCTACTAGCCACTAATTTAAAGTAGTTCTTACTGGCTCCTACTCGCCACTTACATGATATACCGGTTATGTCTACCACCACTATTATACACTTGTCCCACCAATTGTATAGTAGTGAATGCAATGTGACTCAACATATGAAGTGCATGAATAATTTCTTTAATTAAAGTCTAGTAGTTACATTTAACTTCTTTCAAGTGATCAATCAATTTCAAACATTTCAAGATATTAATTCACATACAACTTTATTACAAATAAATCGAGTTTCGATATACTTAGTATTCTTTCAACGTATTATCATACACTTCCTTTTGATTTTTCTTAAATTCTAGTGCAACTAATTCTACAAGCACAATCAAAAGTATGAAAAATAACGGAGAATAACTCACTCGGCCATGATGACACCTTTCTTGAATTGGATGGGTCGTTCGGAAATTCCACTTAATCGTAGTAATCCTCGGGATACGAATAATCCTCCTCGTGATTATCTAACCAAGAAGAATACCCAAAATGAGTATTTCATGAAATTCTATCCTTGAAGATTCTAATCTTTTCTTAAAATCGTGGTAAAATCGTATAAGGGGAAATTCCAACTTAAAATGGCCATAACTTGCTCATTTTAACTCGGAATTTCGCGTATAATATATCGTTTTCTACCTACTCGAAAAGATCTACGCATTTCTAAGCTTATTTCCATAAAACTAAGTCGTTTGGGTTCCGAAAAGGTAGCAATCAAATTTGCCACGAATTTGTAAACACTTGTTTTCCTTCTTGTAAACAAAGCTCATTTTGAAAAGATAAACATTTCAATTATTTTGTAAACTTTTGAAAGATATATATATATAATATATATTTGTAATGACTCATAACAAATGTATGAAGTAAATGAAGTTGTCTCAACTTAAAAGTAAGGTTTTAAAAGACTTTGAACTTGAGATTCTATTTTACTTTTGAAAGATCTTTTAGTTATCAAGATGAATATTCTATTTCTAAATGAAATCTCTTATAATTACTTTAATTTCCTAAAGTGTGGTTTTATTTTCTAAACTTGGATTTCAAAAGTAGCAAAATGACATTTTTATTTCTTGTAATGTTTCCAAAAGAATATTTCTTGATGAAAGATAAGTTTTCATAAAACATTTTGTTTATGTAAGAAAAATCATTTTCCAAGCATGTTCATGAGTTTTTTTAGGAAATCTATTTCCTATTTTTATTTAACAAGAACCTTTAGTTTTAGAAAGACACTTCCTCATCTATTTTTGTTGAGACAAAAACATTATGTTCATGCATGAATATGAATCATAACTATAGAAATATAAAGGAACATAATAACTTGAAAGCTTAAGTAAATAATAAAGTAAATCAAGTATTGAGACCTTAGCTTCATCAAGGTACCCCGGGACTAAGAAAAGACTAGTCCCGAAAAAGGAAAGAATTGTTTTGACTTGATGAGGACAAGTCTAAGACTAGAATGACTAGTCTTAAAATCAACTTGAAAAAAAATAAATTGTGATAAGGTAAATAAATTGCATGAAAGATAAATTGTAAAACAATGAGCTTATATGCTCTAAATAATATATAGCTATATAGATATATTAGATAGTAATAAACATAAAGGAAATATAGAGAAACATAAAGGAACATAAAGGAATTGATGTTATGAACAAAAACAAAGTATGAACCTATTGTTGCTTTCTTAACCTTTATGGTTTTAGAAAACACACACTAAGCTCATACTAAGTAGATGAACATGAAGAATTCTTGAGAAATTTCTTACCTAAAGGAAACTAAACTTAAGAAGACTTTTTGAGAGAACTCTTGAGAGAAATTGGAGAGAAATTTTTGTAAAGTAACTTTAGAGAAGAAGAGGTGTGAAAGAAGTGAAGGTATGAGGGGGTATTTATAGGAAAATGTGGGAGATAATTTGTGTTAATTAAATAATTAAAAAACAAAACAAATTGATGCATGGAGAGGGGTGGCCGGCGCTAATTTGGCATATTGGAAGGAGAGAAATTTATTTTTTTTTGTTATTTTGTTAATTAAAAGTAAGAAATGAAATATGTGAAATTGTATTGGAAATGAAAATGTGTAAGAAATAGGTGCATAGGTTGTAAGAGTAGGTTGTAAGAAAAAGTAGAGATAGATGAATAGTGTAGAATAGTAGAAAATAGTGTAATGTAAAAGTAGACATGATAATTTAATACCGGTAGTAAGAAAATACGCGTATAAAAGCGATATATGATATTTTTAGCTATCGAAAAATTATGAAATTGATATTTTTGGAAATCTTATATTTTTACGAGTCTAACGGTATATTCGGAATATTTTTCCTATTCCGGGCTTCCGGACACATTTTTCAAGAACTATGTCCGATCGGGTTCAAAGGACACTCGAATTTTGAAAAACTGATATTTTTATAAAACCTATAGCTATTACGAACTATTATAACTAATTTTTCCAACTTCGTTTTCTAGGGCTTGAGAAAACGGCAATGCCGAACTTTAAGCGGTTATGGCAAACTAGGGTTTGGTTGATACTGGGAAATCCGGTTGACTTCTGATTAGGGTTTAAACTATAATTCGGATCCAAAAATTTCGGGGATTTACACCAAACAAATAAAACATGTTCATACATGATAATTAAGTTTAAGGTAGTTTAAGGATATTTCACATCAAGATTAAAATTACACTAAGGAATTTGAGGAAAATTCTTTCCAAACTATTGGGCTAGTCCACCAAAAAGATCTTTTAATGGACTAAAGGTTCTTATAGGAATCATGATTCAATTGGTCCCATTACTTAAGCTAGAGTTAGGGTTTATAGAACTTGGTTCAATGAATATTATCAAAGGAATTATTCAAAGACGAACATGATTTCTTTTATAGATATATAATCTATTTTGTGAAAGAATATAGTTCATTTTGCATTTGAATGGTTTGGAACTTTATGGCTTGGGCATACCCATTGACATGCCCTCGGTCAAGGGTGTGGTGAAGGATATGCCCATTATCGAGCCCGGATTTTGCTCCTTTTCTCCTAAAGGTTCCGATCCATATCAAACCCGGCCCATCTGACACAGATCACTCGACAAGGAACCAATAAGGTTTTCATAAAAATCCCAGTTTTCTAAAAAATATTTTGATTAGAGTCGCCACTGGCTAAAGCCAGAAAAAGGTGAACCAAAAACCAAATGGGTGGTTTGGTTTCTAGTTCGGCTACTAGTCCGTAGAAAAACAAAAAATTGATGAGTCTGGAGGCTGCTACTTTAAAACCTAAACGGTTTTCTAGGCTTTGGATGGGTTTTAGAAATCTTGAATTATATGGGCCAAAGAGATTAATTTTGATTTTCAATTTTTTTTAATTTTTATACTTTTTTCTAAAAATATATTTACATATTTACAAAAAAATATTTTTTTTTGTTTAAAAAAAATCCTAAAAGTTTTTTATTTTTGTGACTGCCCCGTAGTTCATTTTGATTTTATAAAATTTTTAAATTGTTTGTATTTTTAATTTCGAAAACCCACCAAGTTTAAATGATTAACCATTATTAAATTTGATTTTGAAAATCCCTAAAGCACCTTTCTTTTTTATTTTTGAAAACTCCTAAAAGATATCTATTTTTGGAAAACCCCATTTATTATTTTGCTAATTTAGAAAATAACTAAATGATATTTATATAAGCTAAGAAAACAAATTTTTTTTAATAATAACAGTATATACTAGATATATATAGGTGTAGAAAAATGTAAAAAGAATTTTTGTTGATTTTTGCAATTTTTTTCATTTTTAGGATTATTAATTTATAAAAAATCAAAAATATATTTACAAAAATGAGTTGCTAGATAATAAGTCTCTAACGTCACAAGCATGCATCAAATTCAACACATATGATAAAAAAAGAGGTAATAATCCCAAAATAATAATAATAATAATAATAATAATAATAATAATAATAATTATTATTATTATTATTATTATTATTATATACATACATTGATCTAAATTTATCTATTATTTTTTTATTATTATTTTTTTTTTTAAAAAATGTTAAAGCTATATCCTAAATTTTATTTACCTAAAATTTTATTATATAAAATATCCTAAGGCTTTCCTTTTTTGTTTTTCTATTTTCTATTCTTTTTTTTATTTTGCTATTATTTTCTGTTTTTTTATATACATTATTAAAAAAATACAAAAGACAACAACAACAATATCACTAACTAATTAAATAAATAATATAATATATATAATAAACCTGGCTTTGTTGGAGGCTACTAATTTGATCATGACTGTGACGATTGGAGAGATGGCGGCAGGAGCTGGCGGCAGCGGTTTGGAGTAGCAGTGGCTGGTTGGTGGCAGCTGGAGTTGGCGGCGGTTGAGACAGTCAGTCGTGGTGGTGAGGATGGTTGGGTTTGATGGTTGGGACGATTGGGTTTGAGTAGCGGAGGAGTTAAGTGGTGGTGAGGATGGATGGGTTCGGTGGTTGGGACGGTTGGGTTTGAGTAGCGGAGGAGTTGGGTGGTGGTGTTGGGGCGGCTAAGTTTGAGTGGCAGAAGAGAGATTGGAGAGATCTGAGTTTTTCTTTCTTCTTTTTACGAATTTCTTCTTGCTTCCATTGTTTTTGAAATCTGAGCATGGGTTCATTTTATAGAAGCAAGGAGGGAGATGAGGAGATATAGGGAAGAGAAGAGACGGATCGCGGCCTTCAAAGGGTGGGGGTGGTTATGAATTCGAAGGATCGGTTACAGATTTGAAATAAATTTGCTTTAAAAACACATTGATGGTTAGATTTAAGATGAATATGCGCCTTTTGATCTTCCCAACAGAAAATGGAGGACGAGGAACTAGGGAAGACAACGGGCGTGTGCCAAACGCGTGAGGATCACGCACGCATCCAAAAGATTTAAACCATCTTGACTTCGGCCTGGATCGAACCTCGGCCTCTCCTGTGACATTCCCATGCCTTAACCAACTATGTTGATTTTTTTTCCTCATTAATTAATCCATTTCAAATATATTTAACCCATCCAAACTAGGCTTAATATAATTCTAATGAAAACGAGCCAAATTTGATACGGGTTCGGGATCCAAATTTATTTTCAAATGCAGCTTAAAACATGACAAGCCCAAAATCTTTTTTATTTATTTTATTTTTTATTTATTATAATTATTTTTTTCTTTTAAAAATTCTAAAAAGCTTATTTACTAAAAAGATGGGGTTTCTTCAGATTTCTTAATTTTCAAATTTTTATATTCTTTTTCAATTTTGTAATTTTTGTTGATTTTTAATTTAGCTAATTTCTCTTTTTTTCTTTTTTTATTATTTTTTAAAATAATTTTCAATTCTTATTGTATTTTCTATCTTTTTACAATTTTATGATTTTTGAATTTCTTTTTTAAGGAAGCAAAATTGGGATGTCGACAATTGCCCCTCTTTATGGTGGAGTTTGAACAAAACTTCACTATAAAGACAAAAAAGACACCATTTTTGCTCAATACCTAAACTTGACGGATTAAACTACAAAATTTCACCTTGACAAGAAGGGATTTTGAGAATGGCCAACCTTAATAGCCAAGGATTATTTTTTTTTTTTTGAAAAAGGTTACCCTAATAGCTAGGGATTTTCGATCATCTTGATAAATAAGGGTTTTTGGTCACCCTAATAGGTAGGGATTTTAGGCACCTTGATAAACAAGGATTTTGGGTCATCTTGATAAGCAAAGATTTTGGGTCACCTTAATAAAGAAGGATTTTGGGTCATCTTAATAAACAAGAATTTTGATTCAACTTGATAAACAAGAATTTTGGTCACCCTGATAGGCAGGGATTTTGGTTACCTTGATAAACAAGGATTTTGGATCACCTTGATAAACAAGGGTTTTTGGTTACCTTAATAAACAAGGATTTTGGGTCACCTTGATAAATAAGGATTTTGGTCACCCTGATAAACAAGAATTTTTTTTCACC
Source organism: Combretum micranthum (assembly GCA_024138025.1). Lineage (NCBI taxonomy): Eukaryota > Viridiplantae > Streptophyta > Magnoliopsida > Myrtales > Combretaceae > Combretum > Combretum micranthum. Next base: position 235,439 of record JAMXBD010000074.1, on the reverse strand, counting down.
TTAACAAACAAAGGTTTTGGTCATCCTGATAGGCAGGGATTTTGGTTACCTTGATAAACAAGGATTTTAGGTCACCTTGATAAATAAGGATTTTTTGTCACCTTGATAAACAAGGGTTTTTTGTCACCTTAATAAACAAGGATTTTGGGTCACCTTGATAAACAAGAGTTTTGGTCGCTTTGATAAACAAGGATTCTGGTCACCTTGATAAACAAGGGTTTTTGAAAAGATTGCCTTGATAAACAAGGATTTTTGAAAACTTTGCGCCCTGAAGAGAGAAGAAAACTTTTTAGAATCCTGAGGTTCCTAAAACTAAGAAATACTAGGGTTCGAAATGTGATGGGAATATCGAAGCTCCTACAACTCAGGATAACTAAGGTTCCAAATGCTTGTAGGAAATTGCTAAAGCTTTTCAAAATTAACAAAAGATGGTAAAAGTGCTCATTCTTGAAAACATTTTTTAAAATTATTGAAGTGCTTGGAAATCTTCCTTTTTTTTTTTTATTTCTCTTTGGGAAATTTTTCTTTTTACATGAATATTTCAAAATTTATTAATTTTTTTGAAAAATTTGATTGCTAAATAATCGGGAAATTGTATTGACCCTTGAAAAAAATCTGATCACATAGTGGACTTGCTTTGTTGCTCAATAGTCATTTGCTCTAGTCATGATGGGTTCAAAATTGGTTTTTATCAGGAGGGGATAATGGCATAAAATACCTTTTCAAGACGATTCTAACTGAAGGGATGTATCTGGGACTTGCCCTACTCTAGCATTAAAGCTTTAGGTATGTGAAGCTCCTTAGTCAAAGGGAAATCATGTCCCATGGCTTGTCGATGATTCTAGAATCTGCTTAAGGTATCCAACCTTTTATCTCAAATCAGTATAGAACAAGGTTTACCATCTGAGTAGAAAACTGTAAACATCACCAATCGCTTATTGTAGGGGGACTTCAACATTCGAGTGACACATCTCATGTAGAAAACAGGGCGACTAGATTGTATCGGGGCTTTCCATGTTTCTCATGTGCTCATTCCTATCTCTTTTAATTCAGTGGTGTTATCATGGACTTAGGGGCCCATTCTTTTGACTCTTAAGATGCTTGTTCCTAAGAAAAGATCTTTTAATGAAATTGTCCAGTCTAAGAGAACTTCCTCACACTCTCCTGTGGCTTATTTTCACTCAAGACTTCAATTCCTTAAGTTATGGTCCAACTTGGAAGTGATACATTCTAGGTCTATCTGATAGGTCTTTTTAGGACTGGAATTTAGGCTTTTGGTCAATGGCTTGGCAAATGAAGGATATTCATGTGATGGTCAAATTTAAAAATGGATTCAATTCAATCATCATCCCGGGTTTACAAGTCAAGAACCTTTAGGAAGTACTAAGCCGTATTTGCCCTAGTTTCGTGGGTGAATGTTGTTTAGGATAAATTCGGTTCCTTTGATTAGAAGAGTCTATTTGGGAGGAATGTGTATGAGTATGTGGTTCTTTTGAATTCTGAAGCTTTGAGCCTTGTGTAAAAAGCATTCGTATTGTAGGCATTGAATTTGATAGGCCTAAAGTTTGAAGAATATTTTGCAATCTATAAAGGGCTTTGATAAGCCTATGAGATATATGACTTGGAAATTTTTTGTCTGAGGGGCTATGATAGTGTATGGGCTAGTCTTTTTTTTTCGGTTTCTCCCTTTTCCGTTTTTTTCATTGACTAGCCTTTTGAAAAGAATCACTTTTGAATTTCCTTATTTTGCCCCAAAATAAATTTAAGTCTAGAATGATCAAATATGTTCAAGTATGTGTATGACAAAAAACTCTTCTTCATTTCAAATGGAACTTGACATATCGGTCTCAATCATTACCCACGAATTGGTGCAACTAAAGCAAATACAGCTCATTTTATCCTTTTTCTCCAATTTAATTGATTACCTTAACCTCCATTTTGCCCCAGTATGGGGTAGCTCTTGAGAGGGTTTAATTTGAAAAGTTTCTCCTTAATTGGCTCAAATGGGTTGACAAGGGATATAAGTGTTTGGGACAAAAGAATTGAATGCATATCATCATTTTTACTGATGTATCAAATGCAAGACAGACATCCTCTAAGGAACAAGTCGATTTCCTCACTTGATTGTCGCTCAACTCTCCTGTGTTTAAGGTAAGTGTTTGGAGTCATGTTTGCCTCTTGTCATTTTGAACTATTCTGGTTAAAAGATTCTTTTGTATGCATAGAGACATTTCAAAGCCCTTAAGAGTCATTGTTCTTTTGAGTGCTATTGCTCATATCTTAGTTGACAGATTCAAATATTCAATATGCCCTTAAATGGGCCAACTCTCGTCTTCATCTGAAAACATGGCCCTATTTAAACCTTTGCTCCAATTGATGGCAGACTGATTAATGATTTCCTTCTTTAATTGCCCCAGCCTTTGCCAACTTGTAAACAACAAATCTCCTCAAGGTACATTGGGTACCAGTATGATTTGATCTTGGTTGGACCCTTATTCCCTCTAAGAAACTTTTCACACGTAGGAGGAGGAGCATATTTTAAATGAGTAAAGATGTGGGCTTTTGGACTTCTTTTAGTAAGTGGAGTGTTTAGATCAGCCTCTGGGGTCAGGTGAATGACTATTGATCATTGGATTAAATCCGACCACTTAAAGTAATTTTAAGGTCTGTAAACATTCATGCTTATTAGCAATCTTTATTAAAAAAAAAAAGTAGTTTTTTTTTTTTGGTGGAAGACTCTTTTTCTTTGGAAATTTTGTTTAAAAAGGAGGAAAGAATTGGAAATTGCCCCCAAAATTAAAAAGATAATTGTTTTATAGAAAAATTTTTCATCAATTTTTTTAAAGAAATTATTTACAAAAGGATGGGATTTATGAGAATTGCTCTATTTTTTTTTTTCCTTTTTTGATTTTTTAGACAAAATTGTTTTATAAAAAAAATTCAAAAAGTGACATTATTAATGTGAGTATCTAAAGTTAAACTCTATTGACAAGACGTGGATAAATTCTATTTAAAAAAAAAAGGAGGGGGGGCGGGGGGCGAGGCGCTAGACTCTATAACAATTGATATTTATTAGAATTTGCTATTTTTCAATGTTTCCTATTTGATGAACAGATAAACTCTATTGACTTTTATTAACAAAGGGGATGCTTTCTATAACTATGACAAGCTCTACTTGATAAGGGATTTTTTTTTAATATTTTTTAAATGAGTAGCCTACGTTGGCTTTGTTTTTAAGAGTAACTACAAATGTGTGATAAACTTTATATATAAAGTAATGGATTTTAACTGGATTGTCTAAATAGGTTTTATCTACAAAGGTCATGATTTCTACCAAAATTCTATACATGATTATATTTACAAGGGTAATAGTCCTAAAAAAGGGTACTAAATTCTATTCAAAAAACTTTAGACATAAGCCTCTTTTTCTCTTCTTTTTTTTTTTATTTTGTGAAGTTTATTATTTTATGAACAGATAATTATGTAAATATGGATTGATTAGCTTATTTGGCATAAAAACTAAATAGGTGGATATTTACAAGGGTATTAAAGGGGTATTGAATTCTATTTAACAAGAGTTGTGGGCTTAAGACTTTTTTTTTTGTATTTATTATTAATTGTTTTTTGTAAGAAGCATAAGCAAGGTTTTTAACCACATAATTTAATTTAAGGGGTTTATTTACATACTTAACAGAAAAATATTTACAAAAATGCTCTATGGACAAGTTCTGACTTTTCATCCTATTATTTTTTTTTTTCATGCTTTTTTTTTATTTGTAATGTTTTCTATTATTTATAAAATATAAATCATTTGTTTATTTTTGCATAAAATTTTATCTTAAGAGGTTTATTTGCAAGTTTTATTGAGAAATATTTAAAAAAAAAATGTGTAGGCAAACATAGTTTTATTGTTTTATCCTATTCTTTTTATTGTTTTCTAAATTCAAAAAATTTAAAACTATTTACAAATTATAATTTATTCATTAGTTAAAAAAGAATTGATTTTAATAATAATTATTTTTTTTGAAGGATATTATGAAAACAACAAGCACACACAAGCATACAAAAACATTTACAAATATTTACAACAATCAGAAATTATGGTAGGTTCTAGGGGCACCCCGTTCTATAATTTCACTATCCCTAGTAGGAACAGGTCATCAATTATATCAAAAGGGGGCTAGAGGAGCCTAATCACCATCGGGCAGTGATAAGATCACATAAGCCCATAGGCTACACAATGGCTCTTCAACTTAGTTTCTAATGGGCCAACGTCCGGCCTATTCTAAATACATATAAATTAAAGAAAAAACATCACAATATATACACCATAAAATATATACACAACACGCATATATTAAAAAAAATCTTATAATAAATAACATACCTCAAAATCCATAAGCTATTTGTATATTGAATCCTGCAAAATGAAAGACTCGAAGGCAAGTATTTACAATGTATGTAGAAAGGCCCGTGCTTCCAACATTTCTCAAGCCCATTAAGCCTAGATGGGCCCACTGAATTTGATGTCCCTAGTGGAGTTGCTAAGCTGTCAAGCTCGAATTTCGCTCTTTTTCTCCTAAAGGTTCCGATCCATATCAAACCCGGCCTATCTAACACGGATCACTCAACAAGGAACCAATAAGGTTTTTGTAAAAAGCCCAGTTTTCTGAAAAATATTTTGATTGAAGTTGCCACCGGCTAAAGTCAGAAAAAAGGTGAACCAAAACCCAAATTGGTGGTTTGGTTTCTAGTTTAGCTACTAGGCTGTAGGAAAACCAAAAATTGATGAGTTTGGAAGCTGTTACTTTAAAACCTAAACGGTTATTTAGGCTTTAGATGGGCTTTAGAAATATTGAATTATATGGGCCAAAGAGATTGACTTTGATTTTTCAAGTTTTTTTTTTTTAATTTTTATTATTTTTTCTAAAAATATATTTTCATATTTACAAATATATTTTTTTTTTGTTTAAAAAAAAATCCTAAAAAGTTTTTTATATTTGTGACCGCCCCATAGGTGCCTACGTATTCGCTAGCTGGAATCAGGTTCCCATAGTTCGTTTTGATTTTATAAAATTTTTAATTTTTTTGTATTTTTAATTTTGAAAACCCGCTAAATTTAAGTGATTAACCGTTTTTAAATTTGATTTTGAAAATCCCTAAAGCACCTAATTTTTATTTTCTTTTTTTATTTTTGAAAACTCCTAAAAGATATCTATTTTTGGAAAACCCCATTTATTATTTTGTTAATTTAGAAAATAACTAAATGACATTTATATAAGCTAAGAAAACATTTTTTTAATAATAACAATATATACTAGATATATATATGTGTGTGTGTGTACAGAAAAAGGGAAAAAGAATTTTTGTTGATTTTTTTATTTTTTTTTATTTTTAGTATTATAAATTTATAAAAAAAATCAAAAATATATTTACAAAGATGAGTTGCTAAATATTAAATCTCTAACGTCACAAGCGTGCATCAAATTCAACATGTATGATGAAAAAAGAGGTGATAATCCCAAAATTATTATACATTTTCATTATTATTATTTTTTATGGTTTATATATCATTATATGCATACATAGATATAAATTTATCTATTATTTTTTATTATTATTTTATTTTTTTAAAAATGTTAAAGCTATATCCTAAATTTTATTTATCTAAAATTTTATTATATAAAATATCCTAAAGCTTTCCTTTTTTTTTTTTTCTGTTTTCTATTCATTTTTTTTATTTTGCTATTATTTTCTGTTTTTTTTTATATACATTATTAAAAAATACAAAATACAAAAGACGACAACAATAAGAACAACAATAATAATAATAATAATAACAACAACACTAACTAATTAAATAAATAATATAATATATATATATATAATAAACCTTGCTTTGTTGGAGGCTACCAATTTGATCCTGGTGGTGACGGTTAGAGAGACGACGGCAGGAGCTAGCGGCGGTGGTTTGGAGTGGCAGTGGCTGGTTGGTGGTAGCTGGAGCTAGCGGCGGTTGGGACGACCAGTCATGGTGGTGAGGATGATTAGGTTCGGTGGTTGGGTTGACTGGGTTTGAGTAGCAGAGGAGTTAAGTGGTGGTGAGGATGGCTGGGTTTGGTGGTTGGGACGGCTGGGTTTGAGTAGTGGAGGAGTTAAGAGGTGGTTTTGGGGCGATTAAGTTTAAGTGGCAGAAGAGAGATTAGAGAGATATGAGTTTTTTCTTTCTTCTTTTTTTGAATTTCTTATCGCTTCCATTGTTTTTTAAATCTGAGCATGGGTTCATTTTATAGAAGCAAGGAGGGAGATGAGGAGATATATGGAGGAGAAGAGACAAATCACGACCATTAATGGCCGTTATGAAGCTCAAAGGGTCGGGGGTGGTTATGAATTTGAAGGATCGGGGGGTTATGGATTTGAAATAAATTTGCTTTAAAAACACATTGATGGTTAGATTTAAGATAAATATGTGCCTTTTAATCTTCCTGGCAGAAAATGGAGGACGAGGAACTAGGGAAGACGATGCACGTGAGGATCACGTAAGCGCCCAAAAAATTTAAACCTTCTTGACTTCGGCCTGGATCGAACCTCGGCCTCTCTTGTGACATTCCCATGCCTTAACCAACTATGCTGATTTTTTTTCCTCATTAATTAGTCCATTTCAAATATATTTAACCCATCCAAACTAGGCTTAATATAATTCTAATGAAAACGAGCCAAATTTGATACGGGTTCGAGATCCAAATTAATTTTCAAATGCAGCTTAAAACATGACAAGCCTAAAATCTTTTTTATTTATTTTATTTTTTATTTATTATAATTATTTTTTCTTTTAAAAATTCTAAAAAGCTTATTTACTAAAAAGATGGGGTTTCTTCAAATTTCCTAATTTTCAAATTTTTATATTCTTTTTCAATTTTGTAATTTTTGTTGATTTTTAATTTAGCTAATTCCTCTTTTTTTCTTTTTTCTTTTTGTTATTATTATTTTAAATAATTCTCAATTCTTATTGTATTTTCTATCTTTTTACAATTTTTATGATTTTTGAATTTTTTTATTTTTTTTTAAAAGGAAGCAAAAATGGGTGTCGACACCCATGAATACGCCCATGCTTAAGGGCATAGTAGATTTTATGGGAAGCCAAATGAAGTTTTCCAACGGCTATGTTGATGCATACAATCGTGCTTAAGACTGTGCTTATGTCCACAATCATGCCTGAGGTTAGTCTACCCAGAATTACCATAAGTGAAGGTTAGAATTAGGCACGACTTTGCTCAGCTTGTGTTTATGCCCTTTGGCCATGTCCATGCCCATGGCTAGGAGCCTGCCCACATTTTTACATGATTTCCTAATATTTTATTATTTTTATTTTATTATATTAGTTTAGTGATTGACTATTTTACCCTTACTCTGATTGTAGGATATAAAAGGGATTTATTATGCATTATTTGAAGATCTTTTAGCTTTCGAATCATCTAATACAAGTATAAACCCCGGTTTTCCTAGTAATCAAGTAAACTTCGGAAACCGGAAACCAAAACCCTAAACTTGATTAGTATAAATCTTGTGAGAGAAACCTAGGAACTCTGGATCCTGCTTTCCTTTGGTTTTAAATTAAAGTAACTTTTATGAAATAATTTAATGTGGAATATTTTTTTAAAGTATATTTCAAACCATAAAAAGTTCTGATTTTGAAAAATTTTCTATTCCGGGCATTCCCAATATCCATTATGGAAAAGCGAGCCCTGGAACTAGAAATTCAGAAAAATGTTCCGGAATACTCTTTAGAACCAAAATTTAATAAGGATTTCAAAAATATGAGTTTTATAATTTTTCGGGTTATAAAAATTATAGATATAGCCTTTTTCTCGTATTTTCTTTACCACCGGTAAAGTAATTGTCTTGTTTACTATTCATTACTATTCACAAGTACAACCTACTACACACACAAGCCATACCTAGTCTTACATCCTTACAAACACTCAATTACATTTTCTTTTCCAAGAACTTTTTGTCTCTTAACAGATTATTACAAATTAAGACTTTTATTACATAAATTACAAAATAAAAGAATTTCAACTCTCCCTCTCTCCTCCCCACACTCAAACCAGCGCAACCCCCCCAATTTATGCCCTCACTTGTATTTTTTTTATCTAATTTATTAAGCCAATAACCCTAATTTACTCTCTATATATGCTCATTTATATTCTCTCTCCTCATTTCTACTCTTTCAATTTTTCACTCAAAGTGAAAATCCTCTCTATTCTCCCCTTTGTGTCGTGAGCTCCTACACATCCCACACACATGCACACAAGCTCATTTCTTCTTCATTTTCCACTTGATTCAAACCTTAAGTGATGAATCCTAACCCTTTTCCACCATTAAATCTTGTAATAGCAAGATTATTCATGAGTATTTTCACATTAAGTCCCCACGAGCACTTGCTAGGGACAAGAAAATACTACTACATGAATATCAAGCCATCACAAGAGTGGATCTTGTGTCTAAATGTGTTTTCCTCAAATGATCTTCATGTTCGTGTATATAATAGTAGAGTAAAGTAGAGATCTTGCATAAAAAATCCATGTTCATGCTTTCAAGCTTCATTTCATGCATCATAAGTAGTAGATCTAACATTTAGATACTCATATTATACTTGACATTCATGATCCCATGAATATTTTGTGTTTTAATGCATTAAAGCTCATAAAAGCTTTGTCTTTTGTATATAAATGTTGTAGTTATAAGTCTTTAAGTAGATAAGACAAGAAACTTGAAAAAGAAAAACTTTTGTTGAAATGTTCACATGAAAAATTCGTATAAATTCAAAACCATGCCTTAAAAACCCTTTTATCAACTTTAAAACTTGTGTTTTATATACAAAATGAAGGGTATAGGTAATATATATCATTAAGTGATGATTTTTTTAAGTTGGAAAGAGATTTGATAAGAGGAATATGCAAAACAAAGAGTAGAAACAATATAGGAAATTTTGAGTTATTACTCAATTTAGGAAATTCGTAATTTTGGATTATTGCCATAAAAACACCTATTTTCCAAGCTCAAAATGAAAGTTTTATTTAATAAATGAAGTCCTTAAGGGATGGGTATAATAAAGCCTTAAATTTTAACGCATTAAACAAATTTTTCTTAAAGAAAACATTCAAAAACTAAATTTCTAAAAATTCGGATTTTTGAATAGATCTTACTTGAAAACATGTTTACAAAGTATGAAATGGGAATTTTTATATAGAAATGAAGGTCTTAAGTAATAAATATTATGAAGACTCAATTCTAACAAAGATAACTAGAAATTCATAAGAGTTAATCCCAAAACACAAGCGAGTTATCAAAGTTAGGAAACTAGTTTTCTTAAAAGTAGTTATTCTTGAAGTCTTGCAAAATAAAGAGTTCAAAAAATTTTCTTTTAGTAAACATCATCAAGATCATGCATACATTAAACTCATAACATGCTATTCATGATAGGAAATCATTAATATTGCCTGTATAATTGATTTATAAAGTAGAAACATTTCAAACATTGGCAAAACTATTTTCAAAATTGAAAAATCATTACTGATCAGAACTGATCCTACTGTTTTGCGACCCAAACATTTTCAAAACTTGAAAATAATATTATAATTAGATAGATCTTTCGAAGTAGATAGAAATCGATATATAATTTGCGAAATTCTGAGTTAAAATGACCAAGTTATGGCAGTTTTAAGTCGGGGCTTCCGCAAATGACGAGAATTACGAATTTATTAAGTTTTGATATATAGTTTGGATTAGTTAAGTGATGAAATACTTATTAGGGTATTTCTTCCTTTTTAGGTGACCCCGAATTCGACGATTCTCTACCACCGAACTATTATTACTAAAAGACCGATGATTCATGGCCGAGTGAGTACCACTTCCGATTTCAATTATTGTATGTGGTTGTAATGATAGTTGCACTAGATATTTGGTAAAGATAAAATGAATATGCATGATGGGGATGAATGGGAGTTATATATGATTGTTGTTGATATGAGAGAATGAATATAAGAATATCGAAGCCGGGTGATTAACCATTGCTTGTACAGATGAATTAGGATTGACTGTCTACGATTATTGATTGATTACTTAAAGAATTGGTGTAATTGACTATTCGACATTGAAAATAAATATGGACTCATTCATATCATAATGGGGATGGAGCATTAGCATTGGTTGGTTGTCCATAATCCTAAACAGTATAAAAGTTGGTTGTCAATGATCCTAAATGATGTAAAAATTGGTTAATCGTGATCCATAAACGAATTTATAAGTTGGTTGACCGTGATCCTAAATGGCATATTGAGTATTACCGCAGGATTCGTTAATCTGCTAACCCGGGATAGAGGGCGCAAGTCCAGGCACATTTGATTTCCGGCTAGTCATATGTTTGGTGATTTCACATGTTTGATGCATATCACTTATCTGATTAATTACTTGTTTGATTGATGTGTTATAATTGTGATCTTGGAAGTTCTCACTCACTAAGCTAGTGTAGCTTACTTCCCTACGGTTTATAATTATTGCAGTATGAATTCATATGTCTTAGACTGAGACAAGCTACAACTCAAGTAAAAGAGCTAGGCGTTTCCTCTAGAAGTTGTATTCGAATTTGTTTAGACTTCCATAGGAAACCAAGAGACTCTGGATGACTGTAATAGATCTCTAATTAATATTCTTTTGCGGGGGAATGCCCCTTAGGTTTTGTAACTAATTACATATGTGTTTTGATTTATTTTCTAATGCTATTGAATGACAAATTAAACTCTTTAACTCCATCGGTTAGAGTATTTTATTGTTGTAAAGGGATGCCTTACATCCATACAAGACTCCCGAAGGACTTGGGTAGTGATTCGTGAGTCTTATATGGCATGTGGCGGACTGTTACGTTTAGGGTACCCCTTGGGGCGTGACAACAAGTAAGTGTCTTCTCTAATTTCCCTTTACTTTTGATCTTTGTGATTGATGGAAACCTATGTTGTTTTTATAAATCATGTGTCATATTGGTTTATCAAAACAACTAGCTCGATATTTTTCTTGGTGTGTCATATCCTTGAAAAGGATCATTCATATTTTTTACTTTTTTTTTATTAAAACCTTAAAAATCATAAACACAACATTATATTATTATACTAGGAGAATTGAGAGAATCCCTATGATTGATTAGTCTATAGAATCCAATCCATATTAGGTTCCATCTCCTTAGAATTATTCAACCAATAACGTAATTAGTGAAGATTCTTTTTATATGAACATAAGGACCTAAGGATCATGCATGGCCACAACTATACGTAGGCTACATATGTTCATCTTTCTAGAGGCCTCTTTAGACCTTGTGAGTGCTCTTATGTGCTTCATTTTAGAAACAAAAAGAATGAACTACCTCAGCCTCCTATTCAATTCAACTTCCTGAAGTTAGTCATCTAAGACTAGTCTTCTTGGGTGTCATACATCATCACAAACAAAGGTCATTCTCCATCATTAAAACAAGCAAAAATCCTTGAGGATATCGTAGTATCCATGCAATTTACTTTTAAAAAAAATGGAAGATGCGATTAAATGGCATGCGATAGTGTCCAGGTGGAGTACTCAAACTAATACCCTCATAACATCATGGGGTGAATTCACGCTAACCCTAGAAGATGTCTCCCGTCTATTGAAGCTTCATGTTTCTAAGAGGGCTAATATTACAACTATTTAATGCTCGTCTAAGCATAAAAAATTATATGATGCCCTACTAAAATCCTATCTTTCAATTAAAGTTGTAACAAAGAGGTCCACATTCTCATCATAAATTAATAATTCTACAAAAGCAAATATGGAATCCATCATATCATCATGAAAGCAAAAGAGTATAGCCCATTCCTTCCTCATTCTTTATATACATATCATCTTGGTTCCATTTATAATATTAACTCACAATGTTATTTCATATGGGTTCGAACTTATGGCATTTATTGTCTTATGACTGTTTATGTTTGTTTTTCTCATGGGCCCTGAAGAGGGAGTCATCCCATGATTACTTCCACTAGCAATACGCTTAGCTAAAGGGAAAGAATTCGCTCCTACACCAATTCAATTAGTCTCAGTTTATCACTATCTAGACTTATATCATCATGTCGCAGTTCTCTCCATAGGTCATTATGTAGCCTTATGTTATGCAAATGTTTTCTTCCTTTAAATATTCATCTATGAAAGATTCTAAAACATTTTACTACTCCCATTGCTCTTGAGAACTCTATTATGAATCACCCATGAACGTGGGCGTGGGATGGTATTGGATGACATTTTGATCACTCTTTGTTCAAATTTTTAGATGACTTTATTGAATTAATATTCTATCCATATTTAGAAAAATCACGGGGTACCAAATGTGTAGCGGATATTATCCACTTGAAGCACATGATTCTTATTTTTTAGTAGATCAACGAGATGTGCCATTTACTACTATAGACCTCTCTTAGTGGTGTATCCTCAGGAGTTTACGCTTGATTCTAGATATCAAAGGACAAAAGGAAAGTTTCCTAGAATTGAGAGTCATGATTTATTTTCCACATAGGATCGCACATCAATTTGGATGTGAACAAAGCACATTAAATGAGGCAGTCTTAGTTATAAACTTCAAGTTATGTTGTGCACTCATATCACTTTTCACTAGCAAACTTTACGACTACACATTCTGAAATTAGTTAATATTCCCTTTTATGAAGCATAATAGGGTTGTCTCCTCCGATTGGTTATCATATTGGGAGGATTTTATAAAAGGATTCCAAAGTTATACACTTGCTTAAAAAGTGGAGCTATTAGTTAAAGTGCATATTTATCGTAACAAATTCTACCTTTGGCTGCCTAAGCCAAACAAGAAGGAGTAACAGAGCATCAATGATGTTGAACACCACAACAAAGGGGTATACAATTCTAAGCAAGTAGAAAAATAAGAAAAAGAATCAATTAAACATCCTTTAAACACCCCCACCACCCCCAAAAAAAAGTCGAGGATAAAAGTACCTTAGAATAATCCCACGTTCGAGAGGTACAATTTTTTTTAAAGCATTTACTCTCAAAATTCTTTTTATCAGTTTTATTTATCATTTTTTTTTTCAAAACTCTATTCAATCAAGCTCTAACGTGAAAGGAACGCAATAGGGTCCTTGAGTCCTTCTCCACAGGATGAGGGAAATTATGGTGATGGGCCACTAGATTAAGGAAGTACTCCTAAAGCTTATAGCAATATGGGGAATGATGACGATGCAAATTATATATTTGAAAATATCAACGATGATGCAATTGAACATGTTGTTGATGATGATGTTATTTTTGTTGTAAAGGAGTTTGTCGTTGATGATGTTGTTATTGAGGTCTGTGTACCCTAAGCAAATGCAACAAATGAAGTCCTAACACTTCAAACAAATGCAAATGCCATAACTTATGTCAATTCTTTGCTTCACATAAATACATATGGTGAAGATGCTCTTCTATAGTCAATAGATTATCATTATATTTTATTAATTATCATATTTATAGCCTAATCTTCTCTACCAACTACTAACATGTCTCTTCAGGATAAGCCAACTACTCCTATTGTTGATGTGGGTATGAATGAGGAAAGTAAATTTTTTGGCTTTCATGTACCTCCTCGTATTCTAGTACCATTACGAGTCTTTACACATTAAATGGGAAATAATGGGTAGACTCATCATTCACCGGTACGTTACAAGGTAAGTCTGCATTGCTTATGTTAGGTGAAGGCAATGCTACTAAATCCTCATCCATGAGATTCTTTGATGAAGAGTGAGATGCGGTCCATCACACATGTTCATGATGGTCTACTGCAATTACATTTTCATATCTCAAGTTTAAAGTTAGTGGTTGTGACTGCTTGCAAACTAATCTAATGTCATAAGATAGGTAAAGACTTAGAAACAATAAGGAGTGAAATAGAGAAGATAGTAAAGGAGTTGAAGATTTTGCATGACAAAGAGGAAGCCTTGAATGCTAGTTTAGTGAGGTGCTTGGAGACATTGGCGTTAATGTGAATGAAGAACATTATTTACTACATTGACATAATTGAGATTTTTATTAGGGAAATTTTCAAGTTCACCACCTAAACTTTCATTTAGATGTGAATTCACCTCCCAAACTTTCAAAGTGAATTTTTAGATCTCCAAACTTTCAATATTTGGCACAATTAAGAACAAATAACATGTTTCATGTGCATTTTGAAAGTTTTGGGAGGTAAATCCACACATAGGTAAAAGTTTGAGAGGTAACTCCACACATAGATGAAAGTTTGAAAGAGTCATTTGCAATTCTTCCCATTTTATTTTAATAAAAAATGTTAATTATCTTTAATTAATCCAATTTTTGAAAGTTTAAAAGGTCCAAAATTATACTTTGAAAGTTCAACTGGTAAATTTGCACCTATGTGAAAGTTTAGGAGGGTAATTTGCAATTTCTCCCTTTTATTACTAATGATATGATTAAACTATGTTTCTTCTCTTACTTCTTTCTTTCATGCTTTACTTTTGGGTAGTTTTTAATGTTGTTTCATTTTAATATTTTCTGGATGGGAATCACTTAGGCTCATGATCATCTATTCACTTTATCCTCCATAGTTAAGATTTCATATAATCAGTATAGCAGTTGTTATATCATTCTAACTTATGATAGTTTGAAGTTACTCTATTCCCTTTTCAATGAATTGGTATATGTGTGTTATTACGCTGATTTTTTTAGTAAATATTGAAGTGCAATTCTTTTACCAAATAGTAGCAACGATTGTAAAGGGAATTATTTTCATTCTCAATAGCAGAGATCTCTTAGATTTATTAGCCTACAAAACATGGTTTTATGGCAGTCAAGCCTACTATGGAGTTGCTTCGACTCTCCATAGCTAAAATTACTTTAATCTCATGAATGAATGCTACAGAAGGTCTTCTTACCCTCTAAGTGCATAAAAGTAAATAGTCATATTAAGTGATTATAGCTAAAACGACATGATCACTTCGATCATTTGCAAATAAGGTTGATTCAACCTTGATTTATGCAGAAAGCTATATGGTTGTTAAGCCTATCGTGGGTCGCTTTGACATTACACAACTAAGATTGTTTCTATTTCGTGTTTAATTGGTGTAAAAGGGTACAATACCTACTACGTGCATGGGAGAAAGGCTTCTACCAAGCTTTAGCGATTGTAGTGATAAAATTGTGTCCATCTTTCACTATCGAGGTTGCTTCATCCTTAGATTCAGTGTTAAGGGCATTATACCTACCTAATCTGTTGTAGGATCGCTTTAATCCCTCACAACTAGGATTGTTTCAACCCATTAAAATAGACAATATGGTAAGCAAATAAATAAATAAAAGGATAATAAAAGTAAGCGAGATAAATAAAAGATAAAAAAAACTTTGTCATTTTATTAAAAATTCATTAAAAGTTAATAGAAGCGATGATTACGTTTATTCTTAGATTTCACAAATTGCAATATCTACTATCATGAACTTCATTTACTATAAATGGACCCTCCCATTTGAGGGTGAACTCTGGAGCTGGTGTTCCTTTCCTTATGTGCTTTGCTTTAAAGGACTACATCACCTTGTTTAAAGGATTTCTTTCTAACTCAGTGGTCACATAAAACATTAGGCCTTTAAAGATAATTAGCTAAATTTTGTTTAACCATGCCACATCTTTTGTTTAATGCCTCTAAATCTAACATGCAAAGTGTATCAAGCTTTAACTCAATGTTGAGAGCTAGTTGAGCTGATGGTACAAGAACATCTTCTAGCATTATGGCATCTGTTCTATAAAATGTAGAGAAAGGCATCACATGCATAGGTGGTTGTTTATATGTACAATAGGCTGAGAGTGCTAGAGGTAGCTTGCTATGTCATTCCTTCTCATTACCATGTACCATTTTACTGAGGACTTTGATCAAGGTTTTATTTGTTGTTTGCTTGGGCATTTTCTTTAGGATAATATGGCATGGACTTGACGTGAATGATGTCATAACATTCTAGCAAGTGAACATGCATATTAATAAATGGAGTTCCATTATTGGTCAATATGCATTTTGGGATGTGAAATCTATAGATGATGTTTTCTTTTTTTAATGTAGTTACCACTAGTTCAGTTACCTAAAGGAATGGCTTCCACCTAATTTGTGACACACTTGATGCCTACTAAGGTTCATCGATAAAGTCATATTTTACTCACTTTTGATTGAACAATTTGTGCTTAATCATTATGGATTTTATAGAAATTGAAAGGAGTTGGTATTTAAGTGTGCTTAATTTGATATTTCAGATCATTGAGGACTTATATTACAAATATAAGGAATTTTGTGCAAATATGAAGCAATGAAAAATCAACACCGGTTAATGAAACACCAAAGCTGCCGTCCTTCAATATAAATAGAGCCAGCTTTCATCTAATAAAAGTTACACAGCCAGCCTAGAAACAAAATTTCACCAGCCTTCTTTTCATATACTGTACGCTAGCAAAATATGAACTAATGCTGCCGACCTTTAACCGGCCTTGAACATGAGCAGATCTAGAAACATTAGAGTTGGCTTTAAAGGTGTTCAACAAGAGAAATTCATCAGCATTTGAAAATTGCACAAATGCCGGCTTCTGGAAGATTTACACCGTTGACCTTGAGCAGGCTTTGCGCATGTACAGAATCAAAATCTTTAGCATAGGCTTCTATACTGCCAGGCTTCAGCCGACTTATTTCCTACATTGCCATATACGCCACCGATATACAGATGAAAACTGTCGGACTTCATTGTGTTCGATGGAATTCTTATGTTTTTGCTTATAAAACTCCTTGCATTGTTGATAAAAGGGAGAACTCGAAAAAAAGCCTCATCAAATACCTCTGATCTCAATTAGATAATAGATCTTAGATTAGATTTTGAGAGAGAGTTGTTCTAAATCAAGAATTGGTTTATTGAGAAGCCTTGTAATCATCTCAGAGGATAGAAGTCCAAGCTATTATGAAGCTTTTGCAATTAAGGGTTTTCATACTTTTATCAATTGAATTGGTGATTCCTAAACTATTTGTATTTTTATGCAATTCAATCCTTTTGATTTAAGTGTTTGATATGAATTCCTTGCAACAACTTCTATGATTTGTAATTTCTTATCCATGATATTTTAATTTTCTTTTGTGGGAATATGATGGAAGCCCTAGGATTGCTAATAGGACAATTGCAATTATGTTATAGAATTGTTAGATATGTGGAATATTCATATCGTAATTCTTATTATAAATCTTGTTTCTTGATTGAACTAGGTTTATAAGAATCTTAATAACTCGGAAGAGAAATTAGCGTTCATAAGGAATTCTTGAATTAGGTTAAATAACAATTGCAGAAGAAGTGATATTTGATCTGACTTAGAAATTATCCTAAAAGATTAATGCAATGTTTTGGATTATTTTCCCACTAAGGGATTAGGAGAGATTAATTTAGGACATTAGTCAATCATAGAATTGGAAGATTTATGATTATGAATTAGATTCCATTGTTAATTTATCTACCGGAAGCCAATGGATTAATTTGTGATTTTTAAGATTTTAAAACTTGGAAAATGATTAAAGTCTTTGATAATTTCATATGAATATCCACATAGCTGATAATTATTATAATATGATAGCAATCTGATTAGTGAAACTAAGGTGGATTCTATTTTTCCCACACTTAATCAATATATTTTCCTCAAACACTCTTTCTTTGCTCATAGTGATAATTACAATCTAGGTTTATCAGTAGTCAATTAGTAATTTCTCTCAATTTGATTGCTTAAATAATACTAGAAGCTAATATCAGTTAAGTAGTTAAGTAATCTTCGTGAGATCAATACTCTACTCATTCTATATTACTTGATCTGATCTAGTATACTTGTTGGAAGAATTCACTTTTATTTTATATATACATTTGCAGCGGATCATCCATCTATACACTTTAGATAGCAAATGTATTAGCCTAATAAAATCAACCACCCAAGTGTGAAATGGCTAAAGGGTCGTTAAACTATAAAGCTAAATTGTTTGCATGACCATGAAGTTGGCATAGGACACACTTTCTTACATAGTTAAACACATCATTCTCTATGGTAAACCAATAGTATCCTTTATCAAGGATCTGGTAATATAATTTCCTTAGACCTTGATAGTCATCGCAATCTCTCAGATGGAGTTCATTCAAAATGACTTCAGTCTCAAGTGGCGTTGCACATTATAAAGGTTATCCTTAAAAAGAGATTAGGTACAGCTCATCACTTTGTAAGATATACTTTTGCGCTCTCGGCTTAGTCATTTTAGCATGTCAACTATCAATTCGGAGAACATCATTCTTCAAAAAGTTGATATATGGGCATTGATAGTCTCACATACTTGCAACAAACCTACATGCTACCCTATTGAGTAATAAGGAACAATTTAAACAATTGATTTATAGCTCGAACACATCTTTTATCGTTGAATGCCAATAATACCTTACATGCTAGATTTGATGAAATAAGGGTAGTTCATCTACACCACACCAAATTTGATGAAACTCTTAAAGCTTCTATTAAGCTTCATCAATAGATATGCAATGAGATAGAATTCCTTTAGCACCTTATAGTACAAATTACCATGAATGAAGGCAAAGTTTTTTAGTAATATCATGGAAGTCACTTTAGGATGTACTACCTGCATCTTAATAGGTATACGCCAACCATCTAGCGATTCCTTCTCCTCTTCAATCAATTGTAATGTAGTATAAAGAACAATCCTTTTTGGTAATTTGGACACTCATCTTAGTGTCAGTGCCTTGCATGGGGACTTTCAACACTAATATTGCCAACGTATCAGTATATCCATTGGTTGACCATTGTTTAGGGGAAACTCAATACCCTCTTTTTTATTTTAAATGCCTCTTCTTGTGTTAGACTCCATACAAATTATACTCCTTTCTCCATCATCCAATGTAGTGGAAAGGAGATTTTAGTAAGCATTGAGATGAATTGTTAGATATATGGTACATTGGCATGAATAGAATGGCTTCCACTTAACACAAGGAAATTCCACGATGATAACCCAAGGATACACTTCATGGGGTTCATTCTCAATTTATAGTTTCGACACATTTCAAACACTTTATTCAAGTGATAAGGATGGTTAGTGCTTGTCATGATTTGATAACAATATCGTCCACATAGTATTCCATATGATCATGCATCATATTGTAGAAGATCGTGATCATTCCCATTTAATAAGTGGCTCCTACATTCCTTAGACCAAATGGTATTTGGAATTCTATACACTGAGCATCTCCTGGTGCCATTTTGATATGATTATATCCATTGGATCCATCTATAAAAGAGAAAAGTTAATGTCCAGGAGTTGCTGATATGTATCAAAGAATCCAAGTAATTAACAAATCTAGCGATATATTGCAGTATAGGATTTAAAGTATGTTTTTGGGTTTTTACGGTTTATGAAAACTGAAAATTAAAGGATATGATTGATCAATCCTTGGATATGATGCACCAAAGATAGAATTGAACTAGTTATTCCGCTTGATCAATATTACGCACAATGAAGATAAAAAACAAAGATCAATCCTGAAAAGAAAACCCAATCTTGTTCAATAAGCAAATAGTCGGAAAGGATAAGATAATGTTCAAGAGGCCAAAAACTCGACAATCAATCTAAAGATAACCCTAATAACTCTTATATACTCCCATAAGTCGGGTAAAGGTAAATACAAAAAGCTAAAAGTCAAACAATTAAAAGAGGAAACAAAAACAATTTAAAACATTAAAAACAAGGATGAAATAACCTTGTCGATCATGGCCATGATCTCCCCAACCTCAAATTCCTCTTCTTTTTTCATGTAGACTGCGAATGTGATTGGACTCATCACAAGCAGATCACAAGCGTGATGTGGACCGTGATCTCCCCTGATTCGAAACCTCTTCAACAATGACGTTTTAACGACCTTCATCTTGGGTGGCACAAAGGGGGTGATGCTCATCACTTTTGGATCACGGTCAACATGGAGGGAGTGATCTATTTTGGAGCTCGATCTTCACAACTCAACCCTGTAACAACCCTTCTATCGGGCGTGATGGAGGAGGTGATCTCTTTGTGAGTTAAACTTCTTTCAAATTCAAGAGAATTTCCTCTAGCTCTAACCTAAGTTATTAATCCATGCGAATCATGATTTCTATTAGTTGCATCAATTAACATATTGATGTTTAGGAGTAGAAACTCATCAGTGGGGCAAGCCTTATTCGAGTCATGAAAACCCATACAAACATGTATTTAACCATTTTCCTTCTATATAGGTACGACATTGGTCAGTTAAGTTGGGTATTCAATTGACTTGATAAAGCTAGTGTACAAGAGCTTCTCAATCTAAGCTTTAATCTGCATCTTGACTTATGGTTGAAATATGTGTTGGCATTTCTTGATGGGTTTAACTCCTTGTGCTATACTTATGCAATGCTTTACCAATCTAGGATCAATGTTCGACATTTCTTCATACACCCATGCAAAAAAAAATCTCTAAATTCCTTAATTAGATCCATCTCAATTTCTTTTACTAGGGTTTTGCTGATAAAGATGGGCCTATGTGTTTATTCTGGAGCTGCTAGGTTTAGCTCCTCAATTTCTTTAATTTGTGGTTTAACATGTTCTACTAGTTGTTTTAAGGGGGGTTGGGTTTCTTATAGGTTTAAGGGATTAAGAGAGGATACAAATGCTTCCTTAAGCTGTAGACCATCATAAATGTTATACAATATGTCCATCTGCTCAAGGGTGACTTTCAATCTTTACATATTATACTGCCCTTACAATTGAAGGGTTTTATTTTATTTTATTTTTTTTTGCTTCTTAGTGTCTTTCTCCTAAACTTCTTCTTACATTGGCAATGGTGTGTTAATGGGCTTTACAATGGTTGTTTCTCCTTTATCAGTGTGTTCATCAAAGAACTTAAGCTTTGGTGAAGTAAGATTCTCCACGCTAAAATGGCTTCATAGCAACAAGTATGAAAACATTCTTTCCCTTTTAATACCCATTCATACACTAATACAGTATTGAAGGGACAAAATTATGATCATGGATTCATTTTGTTCTTATGAGTAAATTGTGTGGGAGTCTATTACGTGAAATTTAGTTGACCTGTAAATGGGGCTAACCATCAAGTCTACATTAATAAACCCTATCATCTTAGTAAGGATATCATTGAAGTTGTGTATGTTGATTAGCTACCTAACCATCTTTCTTATATCAAATCTTGCTAGTTTAAAAGTTAACAGGGCATGAAATTAAGCGAGGACCCATTGTCAATGAAGGTTCTTCTAATGAAATGACCATTAAGCTCATTTTTATAGACAAGGGATGGTTGTGGTTTAGATTGCCAACTCACATATCATCATCTATGAATAGTATCACATTTTCATGTGCTTTCACCGTCTTATGTATCGACCGTATCGCATTACACTCTTGGTACTAGCACTTTGAAATCTATGCTAAAGCATGTGTACTGCAATTGTAGACTTTTCATCAAATCTAAGGAGATTTAGAAAAAACTTCATACTTTTGATGTTTTGAGTAAGTCTAAAGCTATGTGGTTGCTTGGGTCTTCATTAACTCCCTTTTCTTTATTGCAAATGTTCCTTCCTGTTGTGTATATATTGGCTTATTTATCTATGGTTGATTAACTTTATGGGACATTGTAGGATTATGAGAGATCGTATTAACAGTCCTCCGATTGTTGTAAGTGGGAAGGGGAACTCTGTAAACCCTTAAATTTTTCGATGATTTCTAAGTTCAAACCATGGAACAGGAAGTCAACTGGAAATCTTAGTCAACAAAAACCTATGCCAAAACTCTAGAGTTTAGATCCGACAATCCCATGTTCCTAAACTCTAGATAACGAAATTAAGTTAATGGCTTGTAATGGTTCTAAATTATATAGGGAAGTATAAAAATATCAGATATGCCGAATTCTAGTGTCTATCGGATCCGAATGAGATCAGTTTTTCGAAAAACGTGCCAGGGAGCACCGGATAGTAAAATATTCCGTTTATACCAATAGACTCGTAATAACATAAGAAACCAAAAAATATTAGTTTCGTAATTTTTCGATTGCTAAAAATTACAGATATTGCATTTATACGCGTATTTTCTTTATTATTAGCAACTTATTAGTCTTGTTTACTATTCATTATACTTCTCTACTATTCATTACTATTCATCTATCTCTACTTTTTTTTACTACCTATATACCTATTTTCTTAATTTTTACTTTTCCAATACATCTTATATCAAATCATATTTTATATATTAATTATTTTCTTACAAAAATACAAACAAATCAACTCTCATTCTCTCTCTTTTCGCCTAGACCGGTGCTATGCATCCCCTCCCTCTCTCTATTTATTTATTTTTTAATTTATTTTATTACATCTAATTTTCACTCCAAAAAATTCTATAAATACCCCATTTTCCTCCACCTCTTTCACATCTTCAATTCATATAACAAAACTCTTTCAAATTTTCTCCACAAATACTCCTTACAAAAATTCTCTCTACTAAAACTCTCTTTCACCAAACGCTTATAAAATCCCTCTCTATACACAAACCATCTACCACATACCATCAACCACATAAACATACATTCATTACCTTCTTCTTACTACAAAATACTTTAGGTAAACTTCTTTCCAACCATTCATTTTAACCATGTCATGTAACTTAGCATAACCATAGTGTTGTTTTGAAACTCAAATGAGTAATAAAAGCAACAACATGTTCATGTTTTGTTCTTGCACATGAAATCCCTATATTATTATATTGTTATTATGCTTCTATATATATGTTGTTACTAATGATATTATTGTTGTTATTATGCTCTAATCTAACTCTCTATATATATTAAGTATATGTATACCTATATATTTTTATAGCCTAATGCTCACTAACTTTTTCTAACTTGCTATTATTGCTTTTTCTTTTTTTCTTTCTTTTTCTTTTTCTTTTTGGGACTTAGTCCTGGGATGCCTTGATAGAGCTAAGGCTCCCAATACTTGATCGAGATGTCTTGATGAAGCTAAGGCTCCCAATGTTTGACCAAGTTACCTTGATGAAGCTAAGGTTCCCAATACTTGATATATTATCTTGCTTTTTATCTTATATATTTTCATCATTTTTCATATTATGTGCTCATGAGCATGCATTATCATAATGATCTTGTTTCAACAAAAATTTAAAGTAGATATTTCTTTAATAAAGGAAAATGGAACGAAATTCTCTTAATGTATAACTTTATGTCTAAATCAAGATTTTATTAGCAAACCCATAGGAAAATCATTTTTTGCAACTTCTTGTTAAACTTACCAAGATTTTTCTTAAATAACAATGAAGATGATTTTATAAAATAAATTAACAAACAAAATGAACTTTTTCTTTGATAATAGACCACATAAAGTTTATCAAAACTTATCATGAATGTTTTCTTAGTAAAAGTTTACTTATAAGATTTAAACTAACTCCATAATAACAGCAAAAAACAAAACTAGTTTTCAAAGTTAAGGTAAAAATCAACCCTCTAATCAATAAACCCACACATGAGATAAAGGATTTCCAAGTATATAAATAATAAATTGATTTTCAAAAGAAATAAAAAGGATATAAGAATGATGATTTTAAAAACAATGAATTTTATCAACAACTCAAAAAGAATAAATTCTTTCCAAGAAAAATTAATAGAAGACTTAAGGAACTAAGTTTTAGAAATAAAAAAGTTATTTCCAAGAAGTTAGAAGATGAGAATATAAGGATAAAAAGATTTGTTTAACAAAACCATTTTTCTTTTAAAAGGAAATATATACAAATTTAAAATCACTATAGGCTATCCATAACTTGATAGAAACTTTGAAAACTTACTTTTTCCCACAAAAGCAAAATTTGTAAAAGATTAAAAGTTAAAAAGGAAATTCAATTGTTTTGAGAAAGAAATTAGAAAACAAAATAAGAATATACTTGTTTACAATAACCTAAGAAATTATAAAATTTCTCCAAAACACTTTAAAAAAAAAATTGTTAAGTTTCAACACCTTTAAAATAAAATTGTTTTACGAAAAATAATCGTTGAGACAACACCATTACAATCTTGCATGTAATATGAGTCTATATAAATACTCAAAAGATTTTTCAACTATATATATCTATATTTTTCCAAAGGGATTTTCGAATAAAAATTTAGTTTGAAAATTGTTTTGCAAAAATAGGATTTCACGTTTTAGTTCTATCTCGAGGCTTTTGGGAAGCCAAATGACCTTTTATATAGAAAATGACTGTATAAATGAATAGATGTTTTCGAGTAGGTATAAATTGGTATATTATATGCGAAATTTTGAGTTAAAATGAGCAAGTTATGGCCATTTTAAGTTGGAATTTCCCTCTGTGCGAATTTTGATGAACATAGTAAAAGTAGAATTACAAGTTTAAGTAAAACTTCCAAAAAATACTCATTTTGGGTATTTCTCTTGTTTAGGTGACAAGGAGACCAAGTTCCTGTATCCCAAGGATTTCCTTAACTAGAAGTATCCGCACAAATGACCGAGTGAGTTTATTTCTTACATATTTGCACTTATGATTTTACTTGTAAAGTAGTGGCATTAGAATTAAGGAAAAGATAAAATGGAAAGTGCATGTGCTCTACATACTTGGTTGAAATTACGATTAAGCATATTGAGGTATGAATTGTTTATAATGAATGTTTGATCTAGTATAAGATTGATTGTCTGCAATTCTATGATCACCCATTAAATATTTAATTATAATTCATGCATGTCATCGAGTGAGCTCATTGCATTTATTACTATACCTTTGGTGGGACAAAGGCTTAGGAAGGAGATTCATAGAGTCTATAATTTATATAAAGCGACGAGGCATCATCTGAATCAACTAACGATGAGAAAATATCCAAATAAAACATATTTGAGCTATGTAGTGGCTCAGAATAAACTACAAATAAGTTGGATTATGTTATTTTCTTTTGGAAAGATAATAAACAAGAACTATCATGGAGTTATGCTATATAATGGTGGCCTTTGCAGTTTGGAATACCTAACCTCCAAATGAAAGGGTAAATCCATTCAAATATATGATTCCCGGAAAATCATATGTATTGTTTGCCCACGTGCTTGTGCATTTCATATGGTTGCTTAAATAAACTTGTTTTGATTATTGGATGTAAAGTGTTTATTTGTGGGAATAAATCTCACTAAGCTAGTAACTTATACCCTCTTAGATATTTTTTTGCAGCTATCGTACCTTTGGTTGGAACCAAGAGGTTATTTTACTTAGCTAATGCTTCCAAAGCTAAGATCTCATGGATAGAAGTGTAAGTTAGAGGTAGATGTGGATTCCAAGAGAAGAATCAAAAGTGTAAAATTGTATTATGATAGACTCTTTATTAGTCTTAGTTATCTTTAATAGGGGAACGCCACTTAATGCTGTAAAGACTCCTTAATAGTTTTTATGAACCTTGGTTATATTGTTACTATTTATTTCCTTAATTGCTATTATGTACAACTGCTTAAACAGCATGATCCAAAGTTTGGTCCACTACGATAGCGAAGGTACACCTTACACTCGATATCAAAACTTTTGGGATGACTAAGGTTGTCATACTTAAGCCTTAATATTGAGTGTGGCGGATTGTCACGTTTAGGGTACCCTTTGGAGCGTGACAAACTCTATGAACGTTATTAGTATCAAGTTCAAGCTCATCGTGCCTTTTTATTAATGATCCTTCTCAATGTCTAACAATCCTTTTTTAGGTGTCCTATCGTCATGTGAAACCTACAAAACCTTGCATTGCTTCTCCCTTGTATTGTAGGTTCTCATTTAACCCTTGGTAATCTAATAACACCATCCTTGAGCCATCAATCAAGGATGACATGAACTTTGTTCATAGCATAGGGAAAAAGGGGGAACATCCAGAGTACTATCTCTTTTAGGTTTCTTATTACCCTTGAAGCTTCTTCCTTAAATGGTATTCGGTGATGATTGTTTCTTTTATTTATGTTACCCCTTTGTTTGGTAATTCACTTGTTTGTCCTTTACACATTCTCCACTAATGTCAAGAAGGATTTAAGTGAACATTCCCTAGATACATATTTTGATGAGCTCCTTTTCATCACATATATCACGGATATATAAAAAATGTTACTTGAAACACTCAATGTAATCTATTACGTCTCCCTTAAGGCATTGTTTAATGTACCCCATATCTGTCAGAGTCGCATGTTATTGAGTTTCAAGAATTTCTCAAGAAAAATCTTGCACATGATCTCTTATGGATCAACATATCCAGGAGGTAGGTTAACATATCAAGTGTATACTTTCTATGTTAAGGATTTTGAAAATTCCTTAAGTTTAAGATCATCTTCAATTTCATAGACTTCAAGCATCTTAAAAAAGTTGAGAAGATGCTCGTTAGCGTAACCTTGCTTCCATCAAACTTGATGAATTTAGGACTAGTACAGTTATTTGGTAGGACTTTTGTAATATACAAAGTAATTTTAAATGATATATTCACAAGCTACCAAATATTAAGAGGCCTTTATATTGATGTTGAAAATAAGTTAAGGTTGATCAATTATGTGTTGAAACAAATTGGCATTAATTGGATCAATCTTCTTAAATTCTGCAATAAAGGCCAGCATCTCTGGTGAAGAACGCTGCAGGCCTAGGTCTTAAATTTGCCAGCGTACTCTGTAAGAGACTGTACGTCGTCTCCTGGAGAATCTACGCTGCCGGCGTATAGACGGCGTAGGATGAGAACAGTAGCATTTTTCTTAACGCTGGGAGGAAAGCTGCCGGCGTTCGTAAGGGTCTCTTCTCAACACTGGCATGAAAGCCGCCGGCGTATATCAAATATTTGCCGGCGTATGAAGGGACGATTTGAATTCTGGGAATCAAGGCCTCGACGAACGCAGTCGGCCTTCGTGTAAGTTTGCCAGCGTATGGTGTAAGCCGGCCAGATCTACAGGTACACCGCCGGCGTAGGGCCGGCGGATGACTAAATTTCTATAAATACGAGACGCGAAAATCAATTTCGACAGATTTTGCTTTATATCAATTCCCCTTCTTATAAGGGAATTTTGAGGCGTTCTTGGAGATCTAGGCCTAGAGAATCATTCGGAGGGTATTATTAATTAAAAGTAAGTGATCTTAACCTTCTCATTTCGATTATATACAAATTTGTATAAGTTTCTTAGGGTTTGGTTGAATATTTCATGAAGGATTTTGAAGAAAAACCCCAGCTTGTGTTTTGATCAGTATAGGAAGAGAAGAAATAAGTATTATACATTCCACATCTGTAAGTATAAGTTTTGAATCCTTTTATACGAAATTGGATAGCCTTGACATTACGATATTGATCATATGATATGTTTTATAGGGTTTTGGTGAAGATTCTGATTTAAGGATTTGAAAATATCCGTTCTTTGTTATTATTGGAGGTGCTTGGGGTTATTGATCAGTATAGGTCGAGTTTGAGAAGTTCTATATCAGGTTAGTTTAGATAGGTTGTTTTATGTTAAGATAATGCGATCATGTCTGTTGATATATATACATATTGTAACAGGACATTTGGAGTTTGTGAAACTGTTGTTGATGTGGATATAGGAGTTGGTGGAGATTGGGTTGACTTTGTGTTGTTG
This sequence comes from Combretum micranthum, assembly GCA_024138025.1. Classification (NCBI taxonomy): domain Eukaryota; kingdom Viridiplantae; phylum Streptophyta; class Magnoliopsida; order Myrtales; family Combretaceae; genus Combretum; species Combretum micranthum. The sequence continues at coordinate 207,676 of JAMXBD010000074.1, read as the reverse complement.
GTATCAGATTCAGAGGATTTGATTTATATTCCTGAGATTTAGAAAGGTACGATCAATCCATTGTTTGATGTATGTGCTTGTAGATTAGAATTTTTGTGAATGAATGTAGGAACAGAATTGCATAATGAACTTAATAAATATTTGACTTAATAATTGTCTGTCTGGTTATGGTTGGCTGTGACCAGTAGAGACCTGGCAAACAGTGATACTGGTGAAGCACCCTGATGATCTTAGTGTGAGATTGTCCCGAGTGGACTCGTGCTAACAAATGATTCCGGTAGAATTTAGGTGTTTAGGAATTGGGATGTTTGAGGAGTACGCACTCATCCATATATGTATATGATTACTTATTTTCAAATCAGTTGGTTGTTTTTATAGCAGAGTCTGAGTTACTCTGAGTTCAGGATTTATGTATACTAGATTCTGAACTGTGTTGTTTTGCTGGACTAAAATAGATAATAATCTGTTGTATGCATTTAATTTAGTTACATATATTTATACATGTTGTATGTGCATAACCTTGCTTGAACTGGATTGGATATTATCGTACTGGGCTTTGCCGCTCATTCTATTATATTTCAGGTACAGGTGATGATAGTGTGATATATGATCTATTGGGTTTTGATATCATCTATGAGGATGGGGATGGCGTTAGCGGTCCTGACTATCCTGCTGATGATTAGTTGTATAGTCGTACATGATATAGGATGGATCACAGAAGACTTTTTTATGTCTAATTTATATTTTGTTCATTGAGTTTTAAGTTGTATTTGGAGTTTTCATATAGTGATAGTTTTAGAGTATGGTATGACTTGTTGACCTGCGGTTATGAAAACAATTTCCAGTTTGCTGATTATGGAGATTATATTCTTATCATATGATTTATTTATGAGGACCATATGTCTTATTTTATACTTTGTGAGTTATTCAGGTATTATTCAGGTTATGTGTGGAAATTATAGCCTTAGCGTATCCTAATCAAGAGAGGACACATGGCGGGTTGTAATGCCTTGTTTTAGGGCGTTACAACTTTTCTATGATTCTTTTTGGATATGGAAGTTTTAAGCTAATGACACTAGTAGAAGATGTCACTTATATCCACCATAGGTATTTTCTAAATCTTCTTTTATCACATAAGGCATGGAAGTAGATGAAGGATTGATTTCCACTTGAAGCATATGACTTATGCTACGAGTCGCAACTATGCCAGTCATAGCAAGCTGCACATTGCATTTGGAGGAGGAGGACTCTCTAAAATGAACCTGTGCCTCTTTTACAATAGTGGGTTTAAGATTTCTTAGAGTAGAAGACAATAGTTTCTACAATCCCCCTTTTGGATCTCCCTTTTCATCTCCTATAGGACCAGGAGCCCTCTAGTAGAACTGCAAACGAGCTGAGCTACTTGCGAGTTACTCGAGCTTGGCTTACTTTAGGCTCAATTAGACTCGAGCTTAAAGTAAACTTCATTTATTTAAAGGAGTCAAGCCCGAGCTTTGATTTAAGCTCATGAGTTGGTTTGTGAATAGGCACATTTAGGCTTGCAAATAGGCTAGCATGTAAGCTAGTTAGCAAACTCACTAATAGATTTTGTGATATTTATTTGTATGATATATTATATATAATTATATAATTAAAACAACAAAAACTAATTTATACTTAACATTTATGTATATATTTATAGCAATACTTAAATATTGTTCTTAGGTTTACAAAAAATGGGCTATCTAAACTAGTCGAGGTTCGAGCTTAAATTTTAGGTTCGATAAAAAGCTTAGTTCAAGTCTAAGCTCGATAAATTTCTAATGAGCCAAGCCCAAACTTTCAAAATCTCAATTCATTTGCAGCCCTACCCTCTGGTATGGTAATAGCTGGTGCAACCGTAGCTGCTTTCACCTCCGGTACAAGTAAGGTTATTCAAGGAAATACCTCCCAATATAGTGGCAAGTGCTGCTACCCCTAGTATAAAACTGCATAAAAAACATTCAAAAATTGATTGAGACCTTGGGTATTCTCCTACATAGTGCATATCATGAGTGCGTAATCAAGCTATAGGTCTTTGCATAGCCATAGGTCTAGTGTTGCCATTTGCCACATGGACTTGCTCAACCATGCCAAGTGAAATGTCTTTGTCATGTGGATTTGTCTCTTGCCTAATCTTCTTGTGTGTAGATTTCATTTTTATAAGTACTTACTCTTCCTTGGCAGAGTCACCAAGTAATGTGTCGTAGGGTTGCTATAGTTGGTCGATCACATGCAATAAACATGTCAATCAATTCGAGAGGAGCCTTATGATGATGACACGTATACAGATGTCACAGGGAGAGGTAGCAAGTAGAAGATCCAATCAAGTAAACTCAATTGTTTTTTATTCGTTCTTCATTGAATAGGCATTTTGATCTTTTGTGAGGATGCCTTAGGATATCTTTTGCATTACTCTCAATCTTAGTAGTATATAAAAAAATCCTCCCATATGAGAAAAAGCTTATTTGTAGATGTTGAAAGTGGATGACATTAAGACAGATGATTGGGATCAAGCACTACAAATCGTTGTTAAATCATCTATAATAATTTAACCACTGGTATTGAAGCCTTTTTTTCCTTTGTAGTGGAATGTGTTTGGACACGGTCTTGAAAAGAGCCTACAAGCTTTTGTTATATATAAAAAGAGTATATGACCTATTTTAGTCCACATAAGCCCTATTTTAGTTAAAGAAAGGACCAATTAGCTAAAAAATATAATTTTTAGTCTACTTTTCATGCATGATAAAATCAAATAGAATTGACAACAGAGTAAGTCGATCTAGCTATCCCTGTTCTTTGCATACTGTGCCAAATCTCCTTAAGACATCTTCTATTAGACTTATTCTTTGAAACCCTATCACTAGCCCAAAAGACCAGTTCATGGTGTTAAATTAGGCTAAGAGCCCAATTACTAAATTGACCTTTTACACATTTCTAGTTTCATATATAGACATAACATTACATTTGGTTTGCTGGAATGGAATAACAATTCTTTTGTTTTATGATTGAGAGTATTTTTTTTAAAGTTATATTATGTGAGGAATAACAATTTTTCTGGAGAAGGAAGGAATAAAAATTCATAATCTATTCCACATTACAGGAAATAGACGTTTCTTAATATAGGATTTTTAACAAACCAGACACGAGAATAGCTATTTAGTTGTAATAAAGATTGAATAACAATTATATTTCTATAAACCAAATGTAACTGCATTACATTCCTATTCAATAGAATTCTATTTTCCCTTATTCCACACAATGAAGTGAAAGGGGAATCAATGTTTCTTAATGTTAGTAAATTAGTTGTTCATTAAAAAAAAAAAAAAGAACTTTGAATTTATACTTTTTAACATATATTGGAAAAGTAACATATATCTTATAATAGTAAATAAGCAATCTGAGTTGTCTAAAAAGCTGTCAACAAGTTGGTAAAAACATATTGACTACTAGTGTACAAGATCCATTCGCAATTCTTGAGAAAAGAAGTAAACAATCTATCGATGACTACTCTTAAACTTGTCAATAGGTTAGTAAGATGGATTCAATAGAGTATAGCATTCACCTTTTGATATCTTATTATTGATGAACTCAATAAGTTCTTTGATTCTTTATAAAATTGAGTTTAGTAAAGAATATTAGGTTTTAATTCTTTTAAAAGAAGGAGTTAATAAATTATATTGATAGATTCCTTATTTTTTTTTCCTTTTTCTAAATTTATTTTGTGTCACTTTTAATCTAACTTGTACAGTAAGTGAGGTTAATGCTATTTTTTAAATAAAAAATTCATGATAAATTGTTCTAAATAAATGGTTAAGATGAGGTGTCTATATTATATAGTTACTTTAAAAGAGATGCATTGTATAAGTCTCCAAAACATTAATAACTTATTGGGTTAATTACAAAAAAGTGACATATATTTTTACGTGTTTTACAAAAATGTGATCCGTGTCATTAATTTTTTTAGACAATTCATTGACCTAAAATAAAGTTTGCCTTGTTCTGTCTAATTTGGTCACTAAATCATCCATGTGTCAGCTACTGAAGTTATGAAAAAAAAAAAGCCCAAACTGTAGCCTTCCATATCTAATAGTTTTCCATACATCACAACCAAAATAAAAAAACTCAAACCTCATCTACCCTAAATCTTAGCTATCTCATTGATATTCCAACTTTAGTATTCCTTTTAGCTTAAGAAATATAAGCAATGGCTGTCATCTGCTTTACGGAAGAGTAAATCAACTCAATTGCTCCTATTGGGATGTTCAAGGCGATGATTCTCGATTACCATAACCTTATCCCCAAGATTTCTCCTAAAGCCAACACAGAATTTGTTGAAGGAGACAATGGTGCCGAAAGCATTATGCAAACAAAAATTGCCATAGGTTAGTGTCAAATTACTTGACCTCAAACTCATAGTACCTCATCATGCTTCATTAATAGAGTCCATCTTCTTCCCCATACACTCTTTCTCTTATTCAAAAAAATCTCTTATCTTCCTTCTTCTTTCTTGCTCTTTCTCTCTCTCTCTCTCTTTAACCCCTCCTTTCTACAAGACGACACTAACAACCCCTTGCCTCCAAACCTCCATCGACGCCACAACTCCACCACCAAGCTAAACACCAACCACTCCTAAAATCAACCTTATTGACTAACCTAGCCACTTTCACAAACTGTAGCCTCCACATAAACCCACATCTTTCTTGCAATTCATCAAACTCCACTCCTGCGTGCTCGACTTCTTACTGTTGACTGGTGATGTCTAAATGTGTTTTGTAAATAGTTATGATGAAGGTAGATGGAACTTAGAGTAGATGATTCTTGGCTCCGATGGTGGTGGGTAGGCAGTGAGTTTGGTATGTGTCCGATAAGCTTTAGGTGACAAAGGATGTTTGGGTTCACTTGAGTTGGCATGAATTAAGTATTGCTGGAGATGGAAGTCTGGTGTTTGGCTTTAGAGAGGTGAAGGTCAGCTCAGGCTTGGTGGTAAAGGTAGTTCATCCAGTGGCTTGGTACTGTCGAGAAAAAGAAGGTTGGGGATTGATGATGATGATGATTCAATTTTGAATTTTTGAAATCAGGGAAGAGGAGGAGTGAAAGGTAAGAGAATAAGATGAATTTGTCTTCTCTCTCTTACTCAAATTCAGAAGTACAGTTTAGGTTTTTTTCTCTCTCACTTTTTTTTTATAGCTTCAATGCTTAACATGTGGATGAATTAACGTCCAAACTAAATGGAACAAGATGGACTCTATTTCAAGTAAGGTAATTGTCAAAAAAAAAAAAAAAAAATCCTCATGTCATGTCTTTGCAAAAGTGCAAAAACACAATTTACTTTTTTGTAATTAACATGAACTTTTTTGCACCATTTTGTATAATATTTATTTTTTTAGCAACTTAACATTTATATTTTGTTTGAACTTACCCTCAAACATTGATGCATTATGATGTATTTTACTCATTTTTCTCTTTAAGGGTCACATTTACTTATTTGCACCATTTCTTTTTCTATAAAGTAGTTTCTTTAAGTATCTCAAAACTTTTTTTTTCATTCATCTTTGCAAAAATACCAATTAATAGTTTATTTTCCAATGTATGAAATATATGTATATTTTTAGACCTCATCTTAGAAATCCAAGCATAGTCAAAAAGCTATCATAAATTCTAACTGGACTATGTCGGAGAATGTCACATTAAAAATCAATGTTGATGCTAGGTTTCTCCCTAAGAAGAAGTACACTTATGTTGTTGGATGTTTGTGTGATAAAGAGGGACTTTGTAGAGGAGGTTTTGGGAGGAAAATCAGTATCGGCTCTCCCTTAGAAGCTGAAATCTGGGGTATTTATTAAGGTCTTCTTTAGTAGCAGCTTACTATAATCAAAATATCCTCTTAGAAATGGATTCTTTGGAAGCTGTCCATTTGATAAATTCTAATAATATTAAACATAATTTTTACCAAGTTACATTTTATCATGTAGGCAACTAATTTAGATGACCTATTGGGTCCATTTGTCCTATATGCCCAGAGAAGAGAATTCCGTGGCTCATGATTTCGCCCAAGGAGGAGCAGCTACAAATTAAGACTTCAATTTTACTTACGCTTTACCAAGCTTTATCTTCTGTTTTCTTCTCTTTTATATCTAAGATCTTTTACGTAGATCCAATTGCTCTATTCTTCATAGGGACTTACTTGATTACTAACCTTAGGTTATCTAAGGTTATTTTTTTTTTGTCATTTTTACGTTTTGATCTTGTGATCTTTGTTTGTATGTTTTCCTTTGCTTTTAATTAATGAAGTCTTGATCTCACCAAAAAAAAGATACGTATATTTTAAACTTGTTCACTTAAAAGTACAAAAATATTTGCGTCACAGTTTTTTATACTAATCACTTCATCATAATTATGAAATAGAAATATACCAGATATAGGTCAAACTTCAAATAAATACAAATTAAATAGTAGATTTAGTATGGATACATAAATCACTAGAAAGAGTACAAAATCTAGAGAGATCCATCAGTGAAGGTTGCTTGGAAATGTTTTGAAATTTTTCTCTACTGAGACATCTTTAGAAAAATGTGTATGGAGATAAAATATCTTGCTGAATAGCTATTTGTATAGGAGTATAAGTGAACAAGGTAATATAATTTAAATCTAACTTGAGGACTTATCTCAGAGGCATTACAAGCTAGCATTGAGAAAGAGTTGTACTACATCCATAACTAACTTGCCAGCATACTCAAGATCATTTAGGAAATGAAAAATTTCTCCTTTAAGCTCGTAAAATTCAAAATGTACAAAGTGCTAGGATTGAGTAGAGCACAACCAAAGCTAAAAAAAGGAAAGCAATGCTATATTTTAAAGCAATTAATGATAAAAGTAGTCACATGTAAAATTTAAAGAAAAATGATTCAAAATCTTGAAGGATCAAACAAAGGAAATTAAAAATGAAAAGTCAAGAGAATGTGTCATGATGATGTTTTGGCCATAGTAAAAAAATTGGAATGAATTATATAATTGATGTAACTAAAATAACACATATATTAACAGATGATTAACCATGAAATTGAAATAGTTGAACAAGGATACAGTAAAGTCTAGAGTATATTGATACTTGTAATAGAGTATTAGTGATGAAAAGGATAAGGGGGCTGAGGCTACAATCTTGATCAATTAGGAAATGAAAATGTTAAATAAAACTATTACTGAGAATATCTGTAAATGGGCATAAAATTATATGTAAATAATATGTATTTATTTAGGCTTGACTCGTCGACTAGTTGACATGGGACAGTAACTTCAGTTCAGTTATTGGGATGACTTATGAAAATTTAGGTTGATGGATTTAGATTAAAGATTTTTATATCGATCCGCCGCATCTAAGCCAGTCTTAAGCAAGCTCACGCATATAAGAGGAGGGCTATTAACCTTAGTCCATAAGGAGCTCATTCAAGATAACCATGTATTGAGCTTGCTTTATCTCATCCATTAATCATAGGGATAATATGATAGTTATCATTAATGCCAAGTGCCTATAAATATTTAGCCATTCATCCCCTTTCCAGCTTTTGGAGAGAAAAGACAAGCAACATTCCATAAAAGGAATCTTTGTTTTCAAGGATCAAATAAGCATATCAAACAACTTTTTGCTCCAATTATTAAAGAACTATAATGTTGATGTGCAAGGTTTATTTAAGTTTCCATACTTGTCATTTGTGCATTTGAGATGTTGAGACTGCTCGTCCCCTCTCTTCATTATTCTTTCAAAGTCATCTTATCACCGAGTGTTATTTTCTCATCAACACTCTAAAATCATATGCAAGACATGGGATTCACATGATATGTCCATGACCACTTCAGGAAGAACGCTGCATCTATGGAATCTAGGATAAATGAACACAAAAATTTAAATCAATAGTTCTATGAAGTTTGATAATAGTTTCAACTAGCTTAAGAAAATTAAACATGATTATTAAGTTAAAACATAACTACATGGGTCAAGATAATCAAAATTAAAAGAATCCAAAAGTGATAAGATATGCATATAAAAGTAATATTTCAACCATTAAGCAATTCACAAACCAAACTATGGAAATTTTAGGGTATATTTGTTTAGTCCATTAATTAAATGCATTTTTGACAAATGAATATATTATTTATGAACTTTTTAAAATAAAGAAATAAATTTGTCATCTCGTCCTTAATTCTACTTAATTCAAATTCATTACATTCAAACTATACATGCACAACAAACATAATAGAAGAAACATCTTTAAGAACTAATTGATAAAGATCCCCTTATAGATTATACATTTTTAAATGTGTCTATTAATTTGAAATAGTAAGTTTATCAATCAATTAACCATTTAAAAATATAATAAAATAGTTTATTGAAAACAAAACCCCGGTTTATATTATTGGTTAATACCCATTTGAAAGTATAGAAATGACAATGTTGGTTTTATTTGGTGGGAAAGAAATACATTTGCATGGATTCTAGATGCTACGCATAGTAAGTTTGCATATTCTACTCTATATCTCCAATTTAAAACCACTTCTTCTTTATGTTTATTTTAATTTTTTTTTTCTTTTGGCCACACTCTAGTTTAAATCTCAAGCTGAAGATGTTTTCCAAAAGAATTATCAACAATCAACTATCAACATCCACCACTAAGAACCAAAGTCGTCCAACCAACTTCAGGTCATGGTCAGCATCACAAATGAATACGAAAACTCACCCCACTCCCGGTCCCAAATAGGTCTATTGTTTTCTCGGGTGCAGATAGTATGAAAAAGTTTTTAAATAAATTATTTATTAAAAAATAAGATATAAATAAAAATAAATTTATTTTTATTTATAAATAGATTAATAGGTTAAATGTAAATGAATATAGATATAAATAATTATTTATTTATAAATAAATTTATAAATCAAATACATATAAGATACAAATATAAATCATATAACATCAGCTTAGATGTGATCAAAACTCTCAAAAGATAAAAACAAACACCCCAGCCCAAAACAGAAGTCAAAAAACAATACAAAATTTTTAAATCCCCAAAAAGCGCCTCAAAAAATGTCATGTTTCGTTTTCCTCGATTTTGACCCTTCTTCAAACTTAAACACTAGCTAGTGTTCAAGTATACTCTACCTTCACTCTCTTCTTCTTTTCAAACCCACACACACTCTTTCTCTCTCTACAAGTTACTCAGTCTTATTCCCATCAAAACCCACCTAAAAAGATACCACCTTTATTCACACTCATTGATGATGAACTTCTGCTCCCCAAAGCAAAATGCCTCCTTTTGCTGCTCTAGAAACACCCTTTTGCCTGTTTAGATCTGGGCCAAACCCAGATTTTGAAATAGGGTTGTTGATAAGGTGCATTGCATTGCTCGCTTTGCGTTGCATCGGTTAGGTTTAGGGGTAGCGAAATGGGATCCAGTGGGAGTAAAGCATCTTCAAGTTCTAGTCGAGGCCGACGTGACGATCGTATTCATCATCGATCTAAAGGGAAAAATAGGGTCTTTCAGTCGTCTTGCCTTGGGGCATCATCTGGATCTGATGATGATAATGTTGATAGTAATGCCAGTCAGGTTGAAATAACTTACCAAGTTTCATTTATTTATTATTTTCAATTTTTTTTATCTTTTTTTTTTCATTGATTTATCATGGTTATTCGTCATAAATAGTGTGTTAAAAACTATTTGATGGACGTGTTTTATCTATATATTTATAAATGTTTGTTGGGACTAACAGTTTGTTCACTTGAGTGTTGAGCTTATTAAGCTGAATAGCAATTTAATGGCATTATATATATATATATTTACATATATATATATATATATTATTTTACTTCAATAATTATTTATTTTATTTTTTATACCAAGTGGATATTAGTTCCTAATGAATTAGAATTCAATTCCCTCCAAGGAAGCGAAGTTAAAAGTTAATAAAATTAAGATGATGGATACAAATGCTACATATAGAAGTTGAAATACTCATTGTTCAGTAATATTAATGTGATAATGGAAAAATGCAAATACTTTGTGACATATTGAGACGATGTTATGTTATCAGTCATTCTTACAAATGATGTTGCATTTACCTTTTTTTTTTTCCGATCCCATCAAGCTCCTTAAGCTCAGCATTTCTAGCCAAATATATAGAATAACTGGGCATCAAGTGATGGATTGTCGTAGTTTGGGTTCTTAGAATTTACCTGATTTGATTGTTGATGTGACTAAGTTAAAGAATGCCCTATGTTGGCATTGCTAAATTAACAGATGCGGCTTTTTGTTGCATCAGATATTGGGAACTAGCCAAAAATATGTTCTGGGAAAGCGGTTTTCTTCTTTGTTGAGTTTTGTTTAATTGAAGAGATTCCAGTGCGAATTGGTTTGTTCGATATTGACCTTGACTTCTTGAATTGTTCATGCATGTGACTGTTGACACCATCTTCATAATGTAATCAAAGTGCGTGCCTAAGGCAAATTGCAGCTATCGCTCACCTTTTTGGAAAGGTGCCAAGTGGCTCGAAGTGCTCGAGGCATGTGCATCATCAATACACCCAAACACATCAATAATTATGCCTATAAATGGAAACATTATTTTTATAATGAAGTTTTATGTTGTTTTTGTTATAAGTGTTCAATTTCTGGAGGTGCCTGTTTTGAGACACGATTGCTGATTTTACCATATATAAGATGCAATTAACTTTTATCAAATTTAAATATATTTTAACATATTTTGAAATATTTTGTAAGTTTATTATAAATTTTTAGGAATAATAGTGTAAAAATTTAAATGTTTATTATCTGCACCTCACATTGCTAAGACATGTGCTTATTTGGCACCTTGCACCTCAGGCCAGTTATAGGCCTAGTCCCTTTAGTACATTTTTCCCTTGACTTCTTCGTTATCAATTATCATTGCTATACGAATAGAAATTTTAATAGAAAGTAATTAACTCTAGCTACATTTTGCAATAAATGCTTTTATTCCTTTTTCCTACTGACAGCTTGTTATTAAATCAATGTGAGCACTTGTGTGGCAAGGTCATAAACACTTTTGTTCTCAGTATTTGGGTTGGCATATGCTTATCTTGTCTTACTTTTTTCTTTTTTCGGACTATCAAATAAAAAATGGCGTGAAATACTTTTTGAGGTTTCTGATTTTTTATTTCAAGAGTTGATCTTCAAGTGTGTTTCCACTGGATGCAGTTGCAGTGCCAAAAAAAATCCAAGGAAAAATGTTTATGATTCTCATGATAATAGTCTCTTATCTTCCATACGTATAAATAAATGCTTTTTGGTAAGTGCTTGTGTAGGTATTGCAGACCTCATATCTGATAGTTAACACGTTTCAGGTTTACAAGCCTTGTGACAAAGATAATGATGACTGCACTTCATTTACAGAACAAAATGAAACGGAGTCAGAGCAGGTGAAGATTGAGTATAGTGGAAAAGGAGATGTTGATTCTTCAGCTCGAAGATGTTGTATCTCTTCGAATTCTGGACTTGAGGAGTGGGATAACTCGGTTATGGCTGCTAATTCTTCCAGAGCTGGTAGCAGCTCCATCCACGGTTCGCTGCCTCAGCCTTCAAGTCGCTTTCTTTCCCGCTTTAGCTTCATTCCTGGTAATGTGAGCTTTAGATTAAGCAGAGCAAGCAGTTTAGGATCATCCAGGAATCTCACAGTAGTTGGTAATGATGATGATCTCCATTTAATGCAACCACAGAGTAATGGGTTGGCTGATATTATTGAATCGAGACAGGGTTGCACTGCTTTAGCATCATTGAGAAACCCTGTGCAGTACGATGAAGACATATCTGATGATGGATTGTCAGGCTCTCAGGCATCTCATTCTTCTTTCAACCGAGGGTCAAATCCATATGTCTCGTCTACCCATGATGTAAGAAGAGATGGGCACAATTCTGGGAATGGGGTTGATATGAATTTACACTCCCCTAGAATGCATCCTGAACCGGGGTACAATGAGACGGGACTTACTGAAAGGAGAGCTGGAGGTAGAGAGCCTGTTGAAAGAAATGTCCGTTTTAGTCGAACTCTTAGTGTTGGAAGGCTACGTGATAGGGTACTTCGTCGATCGTCATTATCTGAGTTAACATTTTGCCCATTGCAACGAGAGACAATAACGAGAGATGAAGGCGAGATTGATGAAAGACAGGCATTCACTGTCGAGACTGGCTTATTGACTTCTGAAAGTAATGCTATTAGTTCTGCTCCTACTTCTGGATATTCTCCATCCAGTTTATCCCGTTCTACATTTGGCATTCAAGATCATGATATGGAAACATCTCGTACTAGGGAAGCCAGGTACCGGGACTTACTAGAACATAGATCAGATTTCCTAGAAAGGCGGAGGCGAATACGGTCTCAGGTATTTGGTGTTAATTTTCTGCTCTATGATTGTTGGTTTTAATGTAAAAATATATTATGCTGGAATTGCAAGATTATTGCTCTAGCAATGTGGATTGGTGGACTGAATGTTTATGGACTACAGTCATTTGCATTGATGAAATTGATAGTGTAAATATGGATCACATTCTATTGTGCCTGGTTGTCTCTCCGATGTGCACCATGTCTGTTGGTATGATAAGATGCTGAGCTATGCTTTAATGACTCTAGTGTTGGCCAAAAAAAAATAAAAAAAAAACAGCTAGCTAAATTTAAATCCAGTGACACCGTTATTTGGAATAATTTTAATTATTTGTTGACCAGCTACCTTGGCCACATGAATCACCCTAAAAAAATTGTGCACCATTTAAGATTAGGTTGTGCTATATAAGTAGCCCAGGAAGTGTCCTTGTGTCTTATTTCTGAATAACAAGGCATAATTATTATTTTACTTCCTTTGAGAGCCATCTGTTTTTTGGATCTTCCTTAATGTTTCGACTCATGGAAATGGTAATATATTATAAAGGTAAATTACATTTTGCATATTTGTATTATCACCATTTGTTTTTTGATATTTTGCTTACCTAAATTTTACTACTATCAATGAGAAAAATATTTTCAGTATCTGCCATGATTAATTAGTGGACATGTGTTAGCTTTTGATTAGTTTATAATAATAAATTAAACAAATCAGTAGATTGAATTTATGTAATTAACTAAATAATAAAAATTAAAACCCCTTTCAAGCAGTTGCTGGCCACCCCAGGGCTGGGGGTGGTTGACCATTACCTGTGGGAGTTGCAGACTCCTTCCTAAACTCAGCCCCAACTCTCCCCATACCATCGCAAGTGGCCTGTTGCCCCTTGGCCTTGGGGTAGTTGGCAATGGCTTGATGGATTATGAGGTTGTGGCCCACCAATAACCCTTATAAAACAAAGAAAAAAAGAAATTTGATGAAAAACTCATCTGTTGTATTCAGGTCATGCAATTTAATGGAATTTCATCTAATTTTCTCTTTCTTATTCCCTCACCCACCCATGGTGGTTGTAGGTGGCCACCAATTGATGGATTGTGCCATCTACATTCAGGCCGAGCTCTGGCATTGAGGACATCAGCGATGGCCTTAATTTATTTATTTTGTACATATTCATTTCTTTCTATTTTTTTGGGTAAATTTTTTACTGTTTACTTAATTATTATGGGCTAATTAGAAACTTTTGTTACCCAAAAAGGAATGAAAAATGGAAACTTCATTGATAGTGATGGATGGAGATAAAATGAAGGTTTGTAAAGTGTCAAAACAAAGAAATACAGTTATGCAAAGTGCAGTTTGCCCTTCATAATTGGGGAAAAAAAAAGAAGAAAAAAAGATAATCTGTTTGCGCTTATTTATTTATTTATTTTAATGATTTTAAAATTAAATGCTGTGATTGTTTTTTCACATTGTTATTTCTTACACCTTCCAATGCTTGCATGCAACAAAAATTACTTTTTTGGGTGAAGTACATCAAACACAAATTATCAGTAGATTTTTTTTTTCCTTTTCATGCAAAAAGACGATGAGACAGTTAGTCAACTATTCCTTGACTGTCTGTGCTTGGGTATATGGGAATTGGTGTAATATTTTTTATGGGTATTGATTGGTGTGAGTGAGAAATGAACAGATAATACAAACTATCAAACTAATTGATCTCTGCAAGTCCTGCACTGCCTCTTAACAAAACTGCTCATGTCTTTTGGAGAACGTACCAATAATACATCCCTTTTGATGCAGAAATTAACAGTGCCTGAGCAAATTGCCCCTAACATCATAGCTGAAATTTCCTGACCTACAGAAAAAGGTTCTAACACCAGTTTAGAAAGAAGTTGATTGCTTGAATGAAAACATAACCCCTTTTCTCTATTTGCTGAAATCTCAGCATATGAATAACGTCTACATTGTCATTGCACACTTTTTTTGAAGCGAGAGACAGAAAATGTTCTTCCTTCTCTTAAAAAATCATCCTCGACCCATTCAACCCATCCTTAGAAACCACTTTTCTTAGGCTCATCTTTTCCATCCCCTCCTTCCCTTTCCATCTTTTTTCCTGTTTCTACTCCTTATTTCTTCTCCCTTCGGTTCACCCTTCCCATTCCTATTGCTTTGGCTTCCATGGTGGAGGCTTCTCTTATCAGAAGGGCAGGGAGGACACTACCGTACTTGAGTCCATATTTCCACTTGAGTTTTCCAAAACCAGGATAAGTTTTCTTCCACGGAGGCAGATGCTTCTCCTTATTTCAGCAAAAATTCAAATCGAACTTTTTTTTAGCTCTCTATTCAAAGAGATTGACTTGGGCAAAAATGAAAAGCTGGGCGCGGATGCCAATAGAGCCTTCTGCAGCCTTTGTGTTTGTCTGATTGAACTTTAACCGTTAAAGCTTATACTTTACCTCTCCATCCTCAAAAGGCAGCTGATAGTGCATCCTCCTTTATTAATGCTACATTGGAACACGTGAATGACAAACAATAATATCAGCTTCAAATCTACACTTATTTATATTTTATTATTTATATTTATGTCTGGACATTTTTGGAGCATAGCATATTGACGGTACTGATTATATTAAAATAATTTCAACTTGGCTACATGTTTTGTGTGAATCTCAATGGTTACTACATTTTCAATTAGACATTATTTCATACTAATGTTTGATAAATGCGATTCCAAGTTATTTTCCATCGGACACTCTCAGTGAGCTGTAGATTTTTAATTATACATATGTGTGTGTGTGTGTGTGTGTGTTTGCTTTTGGGGTTTTGGTGGGTGGGGGGGTTGTGTTTTTGTGTGTGAAGAGCATATCTACAACAAATAAATAATAAACAAAACTATATAGGTAAAAGAAAAATAATTATCAAAATCCCATTGTAAAATTGCGTCTATAAATGAGATGTATGGTTTTACACGTGTATCGTGTGTAATGATGTTTGACTATTATTGCTGAATCGCGTCTTCCAATGGTGATGTTTTTCTAGTCAATATCGCGTTTATTAATGGCGATATAAATATGCACATATATCGCCTTAATAAATATCTCAATATTGACATATCCCGTTTTCCAACCGCGATATTAATGCTATATTTTGGTAATTTCTTTTAATTCAATCTTATCTAAGCAATTATTCTCAATAAGTGCCATAAACAAGAAATAATATCTCAATATATTTGTTTTGGGAGGTATGATTTACTTTCCTGAAATGCTACTCTATTTCATTTCTTAGTAAAACTTCTTCTATTTTACTCTGTTTCATTCTACAACCAAAGGGCTCAAATTCCATATGATCTTTGTTCTTCTAATAATTGATTACAGTGGTACATATATTAAATGTCTTTTAGCCAAAAGATAAAAGAAAAGGGCTATCTTTGCCAGAGAATTAAAAGTCTATACCTTTCATTTGCTTCTATTGGAAGTTTTAATTTGATAAAAGATCTATTTTCCTTTTTCTTGTTGAACTTATACATGATGCCATACTGTTTCCAAATCTAGGCCATTTTTCCTGGACTTTTTTTTTTTTAAACTGCGTGAACACTAATTTATGACTGTGCCGGTATCTGAAATGTCATAGGTCCGTGCTCTTCAGCGACTGGGAAGTCGTTTTGAAAATCTTTCTGGCCATGAGAGGTCATGTATTCTATCTGGTCAGCATAGGACAGGTCGCTGCACATGTCGTAATAGTAACCGTGATGCCAACTCGAATGATGATAGCAATGCTAGGGCTAGCATATCAAGGATTGTGATGCTAGCAGAAGCTTTATTTGAGGTAGTTGTTAAGCTTCATATATATTACCAGCATTCATCCTTTTTTTTTTTTTTGTCTTGTCTTTTTTGCTTTGACTTGTCTATATGAGTTGATTATTTTCATGCATAATTAAATTAGGTTCTGGATGAAATTCACCAGCAATCTGTTGTTTTATCCTCCCGACCTTCTGTATCTTCTATTGGGTCAGTTCCTGCACCAAATGAAGTTGTGGATTCCTTGCCAGTCAAATTATATAGCAAGTTGCAAAAGCAACAGAATGAAGATGCTGCACAGTGAGTCTTTCTTTATCTTCTTACTGAGCCACAGATGAGATGTGCTCCCATCATGCTTTATTTACTCTTGTTCTTTTGGATTCTGATAATTGATTTGATTCTCAATTCTTTAGACTACAACTCTTAGCGGTGAGGTTATTACTCTCTTAAATGATTAACTGAAAAGGCTGGCTACCTGAAATTATTATCCCTTGTAGTTGCGGTTGGGAATATGAACATCAGATCAGCACATATGATAGCTTAAGTGATAAAATATATTTCATGATTTTGTGAATTGTTTGGTGCTTCTGCTTCTTCTGGAAAAGGGACCTGTGTTTTTGGGGACTGCTATTCTTGTAATTGTTGTTCTCTTCACCATTTATGCTTGTAAAGCTTCTTCTTTTAGACTAGTCCAAGCAGTTAACTGCTGTTTAATGTGTGTTTTTTTTGCATTCATGTCCATGACTTCATTAGATTATGTGAAACTGTAATACCTGTGGCTACCTAGATTCGTTCTGAAGAATTTTTTTTAGCTAAGCTTATAGGAGTTTGGTACTCAAATTAGATTTGACACCTCTTATACAATTGATTACTCGATGAAACCGAAACTAAGACATCTCCTGTGGCAACTTGACTTACTCTCACTTAAACTTGATATATCATAACAGCTACATGGTTTTATAAATTTGGTCTTAGAGTGAATAACCACAGCGAGTTTATTGGATTATGCAAGCAGTATTCTTTGTGAGTTAAGGTCATATTTCACTTGAAAAATGTTTTACTGGCTCCTAATTGTATCAGTCCTATTTATAGTTAAGCCAAACTGAAAAAAGGATATGACTTCTACAAAATAAAAACTAATACTGAGCTAAACTAGCTAATCTGGATTATCAATGTCTCATAAGTGTATGATTAAGAACCAAATGGTTGGAATATTAAAATTGGTGGGTATGCTATTTGCCTAACCAATTTTGCATGTATCGAATTATTAATTGGTTTAGTTTTTAACCAGTTAAAACTGGATATGCCAATTTCTATTCCTAGTAAGCTAGTCATGGAATTGATTAGAAATGGATTTCCCTGATGCAGTTTTAATCTAACATACATTCCAAACAATCAAGATACATGCTAGGTGATAAAGAATTACTACCTCAACCCAACAACATATGATAGATAAATAACATGATCTACCAACTAATACTCCAACTAAAAATTGTGTGATTCATAATCCTGATGAAGCACATGAGAAATAATGCTAAAACAACATATAAACGAAAGAAAATTGGAAAGGAGAGGAAAAATCTTGAATGGAGATCCCTAGCTTTAATTTGTGCTAAAATGATGCTTTCCATCAATTTTTGGGTTGGAATCAGCTAAAAAAAGCCTAGTGCTGTCCTAAATCTAAGCTAAAACATGTACACAAGTGAGGAACATTTGTTCATCTTGAAAAAAGAGAGAACAGAGTAAAGTAAGCTTCTAAACATTAGCAGCTGTTGCATGGTTCACTTACTCTAGGCACTGGATCTTTGGATAATTGGGCCTTGCATCTGGATGACATAGACAATGGAGCATGCTTCAGGGTTTTTGGAGGGCAAGCTTGATTTTCAAATGGAGGTCCTATCACCTGCAAAATGCACATCTCATCAACTCCATTTGACTCCTAACATTGATTCTTTTAGAGACTTCGTGTGTTCAATCTATGTGTGTGCATTAAGCACTTTTAGCTAATTTTTTACAATAAAAATTCATAGAAATGCACGCAAGTGTAATTTTTAGGCTAGGAATATGTAAACTATCAAAAACCATATCAGGAGAAATCTACCAAAGCTTCTTTCATTAGGTTTTCACCTCTCTAACAACCATAACTTCACAATGAACCATCATTTTCTTGTAATCTATTTTTAAATTTCTCTCCTTGAAACTGCTCAAATTACAATAGCTGCTGTGAGTCTCTTTTTTCTTACTGCCCTCCACTCTTTGGTCTTGCAATTTCTGCACTTTTCTTCATGACCTCTTTGGCTCTTTATGAAATGAACTCACAGAGACGTGGCCTTTAGAGTCCAAGTACATATGAAAAAGATGCAGACAACCAATATTATTACTTTAGAATTAGGAAATACCAGTAACGTTGATGAGAGTAGTGGCTTTATATCTGAAGTCAAGATATCAATTCCTAGGCTTGAAGAAATAAAGTGGGTCCACATCAACACTGTTTTTGATTTAGCTGTGATAGAATTTTAAGTTTGCCTGATTACTCTTATTATATGGAGGCTATGATTAAACATCCTCTTGTACCTAGGCAGGTTACTTTGGTGTTATTGATGTTTGCTGACGCTGATTCGTGTATGTTTATGACCTTATGTTGTTTGGGTGGTTGTTGTGGTCTTGCTGTTTTGTCATCTACAAACAACTTGCATTTTGCCTTTTGCTACAGTGACCAAATTCTGTCGTTTAAATGTATCTTACCTGCTCTATGGAAGCTATAGGATGGGATATATGATTGAAATAAGATGAATATAACTTAGAATGTTGTATCAATGTATGGAAAATGGAAGGCTTGCTAATATTTCTTTGTACTTCCCTGATTGTTCAGTCTTAAAAGGTCTAATACACTTGCCCATCAAATTCCTCAGTTTATGGTTAATGCTAATGAGCAATAACCAATACTTCATCCTTAAATTATTTATGTGATGATGAAGTTTTTATTTCTTCAAGATTCAGATGCTTCTTTCTGATAATTTTGCCATTTCATTAGCTTTATATGTAATTTAGAAGGTGAATGTCTTGGGATCTGTGTATTTGTGTGTTTCCTATTTTTGACCTTTCTGTCTGTGGGATTCTCTCTGCAGATGTTATATCTGCCTTGTTGAGTATGAAGATGGAGACTGTGTACGAATACTGCCCTGCCATCATGAGTTCCACAAAACTTGTATAGACAAGTGGCTGAAGGAGATTCACAGGTATGCCCCCATTGCACGGATAGAATCTGATATGCAGAAGATTCATGGGGGAGTACTCATTTAGTTAGCTGCTGCATCCTAACTCTTCAACAACATTTTGGCCTTTAGGTTGCCTATGAAAATGACTCAAAACATTAAAGCCTTTAGGATGCCCAAGAATATGAGGATTATAGGAAAAGTGACACATGAGGAAGCAAAATTATAGGAAGGTTTTCCAAACTTAATGGTAGTTACATCTTGTTCTTTCTTCATAGTAGCTACTTTATCACAGCTTTAGCAACCTTGAATGTATGCATGTAGACATACATCTTTATATGTGTCCAGTGCTGGTGGAAAAAATTTTTATCCCAAAACGATAAATAAAGAAATAAATAATTTTGATTTTGAAGCTGGAATGAAATTTCATCCCAAAAGGATAGATAAAGAAATATAATTTTGATTTTGAAGTTAACATGATCATCTCATTTTCAACAGGGTATGTCCACTCTGTCGAGGGGATATTTGTAGATCTGATTCATTCTCCACAGATCATGAAGCCAGCAATTTTGAAATATGATAATTGAAACTGATGCAAATGCTTAAAATTGCATCATGGAGGTTTCTTTCCAACTAAAAAGTTCTGTGATGATGTGATTTAAGAATGGACTTGATGCCTTGTGAAGTTGAGCTCTGTTTTCTGCCTGTAGGGCAGCCAGTCTCTTGGAGTTACTTGGTTTATCACAAATTAAAGGGAATCATGGCAGAAATGGACCGAACTTTTAGTCTGTGATACCCTGAATCAACAGCGGAATGCCCTCTTTGTTGTTGTATATGCTCTCATAAGCTGTTTCCTTCATGCACTCATTTTTTTTTATAATGAAGTTAATTTATTCTTGCCTCTGGCCGTATGGTTTTAGTGGTGGTATTCTCTTTTTGTTGATCACAAGCTCAGGTTCAAACCTTAATACCATCTTGTTTATCCCAAGAAAAGAAAAGGAATGTTGAGATGAGGTGATTGGGCACCCTGGCAGGGACTAAATACAAAACAGAGTAATATAAACTATGGACCTAAACCCTATACAAAAGTAAACAAATGACCAAATAATATAATTTGCCAAGAAGGAATTTAATGATGCCTCTAATGTCTACTTAGGTGATTGGAGCAACCTTGCCAAATTCGTTTCCTTTTGATGAAAACTGCATGCCTCAGTGTCTTGGGTTTTCCCCTAAAATGTTTATGGAGCAGAGCCTTGTGGCATCAAATACCATTGCAAACAAGTTTTTGACAGCAGTTATCAGGGAAAGGAAGGCCTCTTCCAAATATATGGCTGTTGATGGCATTGCCGCACCTTAGTTCCATCTTCTGCTTGCCTATCTTGGTGAAGTCTTAATCTGTTCGGTCAGTGCTTTGTGCAAATGCTTGCAAGATCAAACGTGCTACGATATGCTAAAGCATAGCACAAACTTGATGCAGGAATGGCTTTGGTATACCATCTTTAGCTTTACTCAGATATGGCGAATGATTTTAGGCATAAGAGAGAAATGTATGTTTTTGTTTTTTGTTTTTCCTTTCTAATACATTTAGTGTTGTTAAATAAGCTTTACAAAGAATGGAGGTT
Organism: Combretum micranthum; assembly: GCA_024138025.1. Taxonomy (NCBI): domain Eukaryota; kingdom Viridiplantae; phylum Streptophyta; class Magnoliopsida; order Myrtales; family Combretaceae; genus Combretum; species Combretum micranthum. Next base: position 186,629 of record JAMXBD010000074.1, on the reverse strand, counting down.
TTGAATCATTCACATTCTAGTCTTATTAGGTTGCATCTTCGTAGGACTTCAATAACGTGAGTAATTAATGCTTGAAGAAGTCCATAAATATGTTTTTTATGCAAGATTTCAACGTTTGTTAGCTAAACAAATGAAGGGTTATGTTATAAAATAGCTATAATAGAGTTCTTTCTAGAGGGATATGCTAGACAGCTCCACTTGGAAGTGCATGTGATTTTGTAATCAAGTATTCATTGCGTAGGGATTGGGGAAAAAAGAAAAAAAGGGACACGGGTTGGGGGGAAGCCCCTATAGTTTTGTGGGTGGACAATCTATAGGGTGAAATTATGAAATATTAAATGAAATTACAGTTTTTTTGAATAATTTAAGTAATTTTATGAAATAGGAGTGATTTTACGATAAGATTGGAATTGCAAACCTTGGATAATGTACAAACTTTAATGTACTTTTTCAAACATTATGTAAATTATGAACAATAAGTGATTTTCTAAAATATAGTGTCTTTATAAACGATTTGATTCACATTGCTAAGATGTTTGTAGGAAACATTATGTTGTAAAAATTTAAGTGAAACCACTTTTCATCAATGTTTTTATAAGCATGAGGGAAATGGTGAACTTTGTGTGATATCATGAATGTTTGAGTGAAGTCATTAGTAAAAGGGATAGAGGGGAGAATGGTTGGGATGGGGAGGAAAGCAGAAGAAAGTTATTCATGTGCTTAAGTAAATCTTTTTGTTAAAAGGAAAAAAAAAAAAAAAAAGGGATTCCATTGGTATGGACAAGAAGAAGCGGGACGTATGACTTTTTTTTTTTCCCCCTAGCTCTACAATTATGATATGCATCACATGGTACAATGGAGTTAGATGCAACAGAGATGGTACAAAGTAATTTTGGAGATGAAATTATTATTTGGGCCTTTAGGAGGCCAATCAAAAAGAGATGGATGTGCCCAACATTGAAGCTTGAATGGGTGTAGCCAATGGGAAAATATGGTCAATTAGGCTAAAGAAATTCAATTGATGACAAGATTGTAGAGCTGATTATATAATTATAGCTTATTTTTCTCTTTCTTTTCTTCTTTTTGTCCTTAAAGTAGTTTCATTTTTTTTACGTAGTTTCCACCATTTTTTTTTCTTTTATGTTTAGGAATTCATGCTTATTTTGCTTAAATCTATAGATAGGTAAGTATATAATAGATGCCAAGTTAGTGAATTCTAATCTTCGAGATTTTTCCACCGTAAATTCAGTGTTTAGAAATTAAAATTTATAGATAAAAAATATATATTTAGATAATAAGCACAGAATTGCATGTGGAATTTTTCTTGATTATGTTCTATAATAGGGTAAGTAATTTTCTTAGCTCGTAAAATATACTAAAGGCAAGATTATATGTAAAGAGGTGATAACTCACTAAGTGAAAACACTAGACCTTAACAATCAGAAAGAATATGAGACAATTAAGCTTTAGAGTCTATTGGTTAGTAAAGAGAAATTTTGAAAGAAAATCGTTGGAGATGAAATATACTTGATGTATTCAATTACAGATAAAAATCTACAAATCCAAAGCTCAAATAAGAATTTTGAATACGTAGTCATGAATTGTAGAATTTTCTTTTAATATCATAATTTAACCTATCAGACCTAGAAACTTTAGTCGCATAAGAGAAAAACCTAAAAACATTTAATTGTGTAAACTTTAAATTCAAAGTTTCAACTCGAAATTTATCTAAAAAAATATAAAACCCTTAGACATAATTTAAAAGTTGTTTTCATGAAATAACCGATACGTTTATACTCGTATTGCTCAATATTCTATTGAACTTGAGTGTTAAATATAATTTTTTATGAGACAATATAATGCACAACTAACCATTTATTTGTTACAAACTACACTTAATTAGTCAAATATATATGTATTTTGTGCATGTTTGTGGAGTTTTTTTTTGCAGATTTTTAGTAAAAGAAGAGCATGTTAAAGGCAAAACAGGAACATGTCAACGGTCAAGTTGAGGTCAAGTTTATGCCTCGACATATCAAGATTTAGGACTCAACACACCCAAAACCAAGGCAATTATCAGAGTAATTATTGAGGGTCAAATTTAGGCCTCAATATATCAACAATTAAGGCTTAACATGTTCAAAATTGAAGAGCATGCAAAAGGCTGTTGTGGGTCAATTTTGGGTATGACAAGTGAGGCTTGAAGAAGTATTTTAGACGCAACAAAGTTGATATGGACAAAAAAGAGTCGTTGGAGTGCATTTAAAGCATAGAAGATGATAGACATTATGTTTAACGGGCTTTCGAATTTCAAGGGTTATTTATATACAATGTCTAGAAGGCCCAATAAAAAAAATAACGAAGTGCCAAATTATTTTACAAAGCTCATTAACTGCGATCAAACAAAAATTTATGTTCTTTGTTCTCTTGTACATAATATTTGCAAATATTTAGAGAGAGAAAAATACTCAAGTGCTCAGTTCATTTTATTGCTATTCATATAAAAGCACTTAAAGAGAGAAAGGAGATATTTCTTATTTCCTGTGTGTGTAATAATACTCATCTTGAGCTAACTCTTCAAATTAATATAATGGTAGTGAAGACCTCGAAAGAGGTAATTTGGTGGACCATGGAGAGTAGGCAAAGCGCCAAACTTTATTTTAAATATTTGTCTTGCTTCTTCTCTTTATATCTTTCGGTTTTAGTATCTTTTTATTTGCTACAAATTTATTTAAGTTTTTATTCTGCTACTTTAAATTTTCAAAATTTTAAAATTCGGGTTTTGGGCAGAATACTCAATTTACCCCTTCCCTCCCCCTTTCCCACGCTCTCTCTGGTATTCCTAGTGTATATTTTCAACTAGTATAAGGGTCTGTCTCTATTGTTTCTATGCTTAATTACATAATAGAGTAAAGATCATAGCATCTAATATACTGGGGTTTCTAGATGGGCAAGCTATAAATAAACCTCCACTTCTAAATAGGGCTAACTGTCCTTCTTGGAAATGCAGAATGAAAGCCACAAGATAAGAATCCAGTGACGAAGATGAAAACGAGGACCTTGTTTTGATGGCCAAGAAGTTCAAGAAATTCACGAGGCCCAATCAAAAGTCAAAGAAGGTGGATGATGACAACATCTCATCCAGACACAAGAGAAATGATGTGATCACATACTTCAACTATCAAAAACTAGAACACATCCAGTAGTACTGCCCTCTGCTCAAAAAGATATCAAAGGAGGAAAAAAAGAGAGCTTATATGGCAACACGGCATAACAAAGATTCATCTGACTTAGATGATGAAAATATATGCTTTATGGCTCTAGAACATCTCCCTCTTCTCTTTTATATGCTGAGTTACATGTTATGTATTATAAAGTATGCTGTAAATTAGAAAAAGTTGAAAAAAAGAACAACATGCTAAAATCTTTAATGACTTAAATAGAAGAAGAGTTAAGGATTTTTCAAAATCAACATGAAGAAATTAAATCTAAAAATGAAAAACTGCATATTGAAATAAAATATCTGAAAACAAAAAAAAATAAGAAAAGATAAATAATAAATGAGTTGGATGATTCAAAGGCTACTATAACCAAATTTACAAATGGCAAGAAAAATTTGCACACACTTCTTGAGAGACAAAAATGTGACTCGAATAGATTTGGAATTGCTATAATGAACAAAATAATTGCAAGTCTCTCAAAACAAAATTTGTTAAAACTACTTATGAGACATGTAACTATTGTGGCAAAATAGGTCGTATTGCACACAATGATGCAATAAGAAAATATGTAAATTTGAATAATAAAAGTCGGTTTGTTTGGGTTCCAAAAAGAGAAGTTCTTGTACCCTTTAACTGAAAAGGATCCAAATTCAAATGTGTACCAAAGAAGTAATGATTTATTTTACAGGGATCCTCACGTGGCAGCAATAAGTAGTACTTAGATAGTGATTACTCAAGACACATAACGGGGGATGTGTCTAACTTCACTTCACTTCACTTCACTTGAAGGATCGTGGGAATGTTACCTTTGGGGATAACAAAAAGTCAACTATTCTAGGAGAAGGTAACATTCTCATCAATCAAGATTTATGATTTAAAAATGTTTTGCTTGTAGAAAATTTAAAACATAACTTGTTGAGTATTAGCCAATTGTGCAAAAATGGTTTTAAAGAAACATTTTCTGCCAAAAAATATTCTATTGGAAGTATTGACAATAACCTAGCATGTTTTGAAGGATATAGACAAGGAAATAGGTACAAAATCAATTTAGATGTTCTTAAATCTTCAAATGAAACTTGTCTATATTCTGAAAATGATAATAGTTGGTTATGACATAGAAAATTAGGACATGCTACCATGGAAATCATTTCAAAACTTGTTAAAAAAGATCTTGTCAAAGATTTACCAAAGTTAAAATTTCAAAAGGACGAGATCTAGCATGCATGTCAAAAATAAAAACAAACTAAACCTTCCTTTAAGTCTAAGGATGTTATTTCCATATCCAGGCCATTAGAACCATTGCACATGGATTTATTTGGTCCTACCCAAACCTTAAGTATGGGAGGAAAAAAATATACTTTGGTTATTGTTGATGATTTTATTAGATACACATAGACTTTCTTCCTTGCGTCTAAAGATGAAATTAATCATTTTTAAATATTATAAGAAAGTCCAAAATGAAAAAGATTTTAACATTGTTACAATTCAAAGTGATCATGGGAGAAAGTTTGAAAATCACGAAATGGAAAATTTTTGCAATAACTTTGGTATTAAACACACTTTTTCAACTCCTAGAACACCACAATAGAATGGTGTAGCCGAAAGGAAAAATAGAACCTTGATTGAAATGGCTAGAACCATATTGTGTGAAAATAATTTACCAAAATATTTTTGGGCTGAAACTATGAATATAACATGCTATATTTCAAACCGAATTTTTATAAGGCCAATTTAAAAAAAAAAAAAACCCCATGAGCTTTGGAACGGCAAAAGGCCTAACATATCATTTTTTTTCATCCTTTTGGCACAAAATGTTATATTTTAAACAGTGGCAAAGAACTAAATTTGACTCTAAAAGTGATGAATGAATTTTTTTAGGATATTCTTCAACAAGTAAAGCTTATAGAGTTTTTAACAAAAGAACTTTAGTTGTTGAAAAATCAATTCATGTTGCATTTGATAATTCCTTGCCTAATGCATGTTTGAATGATAATATTGATGATGTATGTGCTATTTTAAATAGATTCTCTCTTGAAAATAACCATAAAGAAGATACTGAACAAAGATTGGATGTTGATATGCATGAATTTGGAAATCGTGATCTACCTAAGGAATGGAAGTATGCTAAACCACATCCTAAAAATTAATAATTGGGAAACCTTCTAATCGTATGCAAACAAGAACATTTTAAAGGATTTAAGCAATCTGGTTTTCTTATCTTAGTTTGAACCTAAAAATGTTGATAAAGCCTTAAAAGATGAATTTTGGATTAAAGCTATGTAAGAAGAATTAAACCAGTTCACGAGAAATGATGTATGGAATTTAGTTCCTAGACTAGAAAATAGAACCGTTATAGGAGCCAAATAGGTGTTTAGAAACAAACTTGATGAATTTGGTTTAATAATAAGAAATAAAGCTAGATTGGTTGCTAAAGGTTATAATTAAGAACAAGGAATTGATTTTGATGAGACCTTTGTTCCGATTGCTTGACTAGAATCTATAAGAATGCTTTTGGCATTTGTAACTTTTAAGAATTTCACTCTTTTTCAAATGGATGTAAAAATGCTTTCTTGAATGGTTTTGTAAAAGAAGAAGTCTATGTAGAGCAACCACCTAGTTTTGAAAACAGGGAATTCTCCAATCATGTTTTTAAATTGAACAAAGCTCTTTATGGACTAAAGCAAGCTCCTAGAGTTTAGTATGAAAGACTAAGTAGCTTCCTATTAAACAACGATTTTTCAAGAGGAAAAGTCGATACAACTTTATTTGTTAAAAATCACAACTCTGATACATTAATTGCTCAAATTTATATTGATGATAATGTGTTTGGAGCTATAAATACGAGTCTTATAAAATATTTTGTTGAGTCTATGAAAAATGAATTTGGAATAAGTATAATGGGGGAACTCAATTATTTTCTTGGTCTCCAAATCAAATAAGCTGAAAATAGAACATTTATCAATCAAGCTAAATATGCAAGAGATTTGGTGAAAAGATTCAAAATGGAAAATTGCAAATCAAAACCAACACCAATGAGCACATGTATTAAGCTTGATAAAGGTGAAAAAGGAAAAAATGTGTGTGAAAAAATGTATGGAGGCATGATAAGTAGTTTATTATATTTGACAGCTCCTAGACCTGACATTATGTTCTTTGTATGTGTATGTGCAAGATTTCAATATTGCAAAATCACACTTGAATGTAGTAAAATGCATTTTCAAGTATCTTATAGGCACGATTGAAATTGGCTTGTGGTATTAAAAATTTACTTCTTTCAATCTAATTGGATACTCTGATTTTGACTTTGCTGGGTGTAAAGTCGACAGGAAAAGCACAAGCAGCACGTGCCATTTTCTTGGAAATTCTTTGATATCTTGGTATTCTAACATGCAAAACTCAATTGCACTATCAAGTGCTAAAGCTGAATATATTGCAACTAGCAGTTGTTGTGCACAAATTTTATGGATGAAACAAACTTTGCTTGATTATAGTTTAATTTTTCAAAATGTTCCAATTCTTTGTGATAATACAAGTACTACAAATTTGACTAAAAATCCGATCCAATACTTAAGGACCAAGCATATCGAAATTAAACATCACTTCATCAGAGATCATGCTCTAAACAAAGATATCAGCTTGGAATTTATTGATACAAATAATCAGATCGCTGATATTTTTACTAAACCCTTGAGTGAAGATCATTTATGCATTTTAAGAAGATAATTGGGAATGATCGAGCAAGATGAGTGCTAAGTATTATTGAACTAAGTTGACATCGAAAAAAATCTGGGGCTAAATAAATTGCTAAATATGATGTATGCCTAAAAATCTAGTATGTGCTTGTTTTGGATTTGTTTATGTGCTAATCTGTGATAAACTGGTTTAATTGTTGCATAATTGTGAAGATTAGTGATATATTACGTTTGCATATCTTCTATATGTGAGCTTGAAATTTGGTGAATTCCTCATGTGATGAGGCATTTGTGGTGAAGTCTTACTATGTGTAGTCATTGTGGTGTAAAGTCCTCAAGTGTTGAGGCATTTATGGTGAAGTCCTATCTGTGAATAGGCAAAGTGGTGAAGTGCTACATCGATGTAGGCAAGCGGTGAAGTCTTATGTGAGCATAGGCAAGTGTGGTGCAGTCCTATCCGAGTATAAGCGAGTGGTGTGAAGTCCTATGTAAGCATAGGCAAGTGCGATGAAGTCCTATCCGAGTATAGGTAAATGGCGTGAAGTCCTACATAAGTGTAGGCAAATGTGGTGAAGTCCTATCCAAGTATAGGCAAGTGGTATGAACTCCTATGTGATCATATGCAAGTGTGGTGAAGTTCTATCTAAGTATAGGCAAGTGGTGTGAAGTCCTACATGGGGGTAGGCAAGTGTGAAGTCCTTTGATGAGGCATCTGTGAAGTCTTCTGTGGCGAGGCATTTGTTTGAGTTGATTGTGTTGCATATTTGTGCATCTCTCCTTGTTTGCATATATTAAATGTGTCATGTATGTGTTTTTGATGAGTACAAAGGAGGAGAGAAGCGGGTGAACAATTAACTATACGCATAAAGTATTTTTGATAAAGGAAGAATTTGACATATTAAGTGTAGTTTGTATTTTCCAAAAAATAAGCATCAAAAATCTGATTTGAAAACTAAAAAATTGAAAAATTTTTTAGAACCTGGATGTTTAGTTGAGGGGAGTATGCTGTAGTGAATATGGGTTAATTGTGCATAAATTATCCTCATAAAAAAGGGGAGATTGATGAACTTAAGTGATCAATATGAATTTCTTCTGAGATGATATAATGCACAATTAACCATTTATTTGTTATAGTCTACACTTAATTAGTCAAATATATATATTTTGTGCATGTTTGTGGAGCTTTTTCTGTAGATTTTTAGCAAAACAGGAGCATGTCGAGAGCAAAATAGAAGCATATCAACGGTCAAGTCAGGGTCAAGTTTAAGCCTCGACATATTAAGATTTAGGACTTGACACTAGGGGTGGGCAAAAAAACCGATCGATCCGAACCAAACCATAAACCAAACCGAGCCAAACCGAAATTTACGGTTTTTTAAAAACGGTTTGGATTGCGGTTCGGATTGATATTATCCAAACGGATTACGGTTCGGTTCAAAAGGTAATCCGAACCGAACCATTAATCCGAACCGAACTAGTTGAAATATTTTTAAAATATTATTAACCTAACAAAAATAAAAAACCCTGCAAGTCTTTTAGTGTAACCCTAAATTACTCACGCTCTCAACTCTCAAGTCTCACGCTGTTGCCTCTCGCCCTCTCCCTCTCTCATTCTCTAATCTCCGTCTCTCTGCTTCATCTCATCTTTGCTTGCTTGGGTTCATGACATCTCTATCTTGGTAAGTCATCTTTCGATCTGTTTTTTTTTTTTTTTCTTTCCTTTTCTTTGTCTTTCCTTTTCCAATTGCATTTGTTCGGTGTTTTGTTTCGTTGAAGATTCTGGCTTTTTTTGGTAATTGGTTAATGTTGTAGCCTGGATTTATGTACGACTGATGATTTTTTACGCACTATTCTGGATTTGCTTTTTTCGATCTACTGGGAACTTTTTTCTTTCCTTCCCGTCGAACTGTGGTTATGTTACATGAATGGAATTTTTGTTTTAAATTTTCATTTTATTTCATTATTCTTAGAAAAGTTAAACATGTTTTTACAGAGAAATTGCCTATTCACTGCTTGAGAATATCTTTGATTTCATCTAAGCTGAAAAAGGATGATTGTTAAAGGCTTATAGTAGCTATCATGAAGCGTATTGCTCTTGGACTTCAAGCGTTTTTTCTTTTGCTGGTTGATTACAGTGTATCGTGTCAATTTTTTTTCTCTGTGCAAGTATATTGGACTTTAGAGTGGTAGATTTTAAGTGGCTATGTAAGGCCAAGGTGAGATGGGAGGATTTTTGTGTGCCTAAATCTGAGGTTGGCCTGGATATTCCTCAATTTGAAATTTAACAAGATAGTGATATTTGGATTGGTTAGATAACAATGTGGTTTTTCAAATGGAACTCCTCTTTTTTTTTTTTCTTTTTTCCCCCTTTTTTCCCCTCCATTTAGAGCTCCTTCAGGTTTGCATTAACCTTTTCATTTAATTATTCCCCCCACCCCCCCCCCCCAAAAAAAAAAAAAAGCTCCTTCTGGTGCAAATTTCTTACGATAGGTGTATTGGCTTCTCTATGATTCAGTTGGGAGGTGGATGATGAAAATAACCTCTTCTGTCTCATAAGAATTTTGTTCCTAGGGAGTAAGGATTGGTCATATTAGTATAGTATTCATTATCGTCATCTAATAGAAGTATTGGAAGCTGGAAATTGATCATATTAACTCTGGTGCACGCTCCATGAATCTAATTCTTGTTTTATACAAACAAAATGAAAGCATATTTCTTGTCTGTCTTTAAATACTAAAATCATAAATTTTAAAATTGATGCACCACTTCACTTTTAAAACTCAGAAACTAGGAATGTGAAGGGGAAAGACCTTTTTTAATTTTGATCATCCATGAAAAGTTACACTTAAAAAGAATATTTGCGGACCCACGAAGCATTAAAAACAAAAACGTCTCTGAGGATATAACGTTCAAACGGAATAAAGTGCAGTTTTTTTTTTTTTGGCCATCGCAATAAAGTGAAGTTTATTCCAATATTTAATAATCTCTCAAATGTTCGCCTTTCTTTTTTTTTGAGCCATCGATGCTCGTGCGTTTTATTAACGGAATATCTTGTTAAACCCAGGGGCTGTGCTCCTTTAATTTTCTGTTCTGGCAAGTGGCAACTTCTTGTCTGTCTTTAAAAGGAAATGTGCCTTTCTTGTTAGGTATAGCTGCCATTGATACACACACACACATAAATATGTCATGAAAGCATATTTTTGCTCTATATTACTTATTTATTCATATTTTTGTGTGTGTACAGATGTCTACACTTAATGATAATGAGACACAAAGCATCGATGACAGTATACCAGTGCAAAACCTTGATGATCCCAATGAGAGTACTGAAAATCCACTATCTTCTGGTAAATCATCTAAAACTCCTACTTCTTCATTAAATACTAAGAGACAGAGGTCTGATGTGTGGGAACATTTTACAAAAAGGGGGACAGATGGTAAATTGAGGGCATTTTGTAATCATTGTTCAAAAAAATTTTCTTTTATAAGTTCAAATGGTACTAGTACCTTGCGTGCTCATTTGGGTAGATGTACACAACTTAAATCTGGAGATAAGTTTAAACAAAAGACCCTTCCAGGTATTATTGAAAGTAAAGGGGCTAGTGGAAGCTTGATTACTAGATTTGATCAAGATCTATGTCGAAGGAGACTTGCTAGAATGTTTGTTGTTACTGAATTACCACTTAAGTTTGTTGAACATGAAGAATTTCGTATGTTTTTAGAAGTGGTGCAACCAAAGTTTAGTCTTCCTTCACGTAGAACATTGACACGTGAATGCTTGGGATTATTTAAGGAGGAAAGGGTAAAATTGAGAAGATATTTTCAATCACATGCTCCTAGAGTTTGTTTGACTACAGACACATGGACTTCTAATCAAAATCTAAACTATATGTGTTTAACATGTCACTTCATTGACAATGAGTGGAATTTGCATAAAAGAATTATCAATTTTTGTCAAATTACTGGCCATTCTGGTGAGATCATTGGAAAGACTGTTGAGAAATGTCTTGCTAGTTGGGGCCTTACTAAGATACTTACCATTACTGTTGACAATGCTAGTTCAAATGATGTAGGCATTCAATATTTGAAAAAGAAATTTCAATCTTGGAATACACTAATCATGAAAGGTGAATTTCTTCACATGAGATGTTGTGCTCACATATTGAGTTTGACTGTGAAAGAGGGCTTGAAAGATATTGATGATTCTATTTTTAGAATTCGATCTGCTGTTAGATATGTGAGATTGTCTCCTAGTAGAATGGCTAGGTTTAAGAGGTGTGCTATAGAAGAAGGGATTGAAAGTAAAAGCCTTTTGCGTTTAGATGTTAGACAAGATGGAACTCCACATACTTGATGTTGGATACAGCTATTAAATTTCAGAAGGCTTTTGAATTGCTAGATGTTGAGGATGAAAAGTTTGGTCAGGAACTTCGAAAGGATAAAATGAAGGGAGTTCCTACTGAAGAAGATTGGGATCATGCACGTAACATTTTGCCATTTTTGAAGTATTTTTATGATGCTACAGTGAACATATCTGGCTCTCTTTATGTCACATGTAACAATTTTGTTGATAAAATTTTAGGGGTTGGTTATGAAATCAAGCAAAGATGTAAAAGTGATGATCTATCACTTTGTATGATGGCTGAAGGATGAAGAAAAAGCATGATAAATATTGGAGTAACATTAATAACACTAATGTACTCTTGTTTATTGCTGGTGTGTTGGATCCTAGACAAAAATTATTTTTTGTTGAATGGATGGTGAAAAATGTTTATGATGATGAAATTGCAAATCAGTTGATGGGAAAAATCCGTTATGCGCTTTATGGTATGTTTACTCATTATGAGTCTGCTAGTGGGTCTAAAAAGAAGAAAAACAATCGACCCCATGATAAAGAAAATGAAGATCAACCTAAATCACATATTGCTATTTTCATGGAACTAGCTGGAGAGCAGTCATTAGTAGAAAAAAGTGAATTGGATAGGTACTTGGGAGAAGAGCGAGAAGCATTTATAGAGGGTAAGCCATTTGATGTGTTGGATTGGTGGAGGAAAAATTCGTCTAGATATCCTATTTTAGCGATGATGGCAAAGGATGTTCTAGCCATTCCTATATCGACTGTTGCATCAGAGAGTGCTTTTAGCACAGGTGGACGAGTGCTTGATGTCTTTCAGAGTTCTTTAACTCCAACCATGGTAGAGGCCTTTGTTTGTGGGCAAGATTGGCTTAAAGCATCTATAACTTTGAAAAACTATGAGGAAGACATTGAGGAACTTGAAGAAATAGAACAAGGTATGTGATATATATATATATTTATTTATTTATTGGTTTTCTCTTTCTTATATTTGTTGGCTTATAATTTAATTCTTGTATCTTTATAGAAGGGGGCTTTGTTGATACTACCGGTACTACTTTAATGGATCCAACTCTTGCTGCTCTTAATATTGATGATTGAGTGAAGGTAATTTATTTATTTTTTTCCTTTTATATTGCTTGAAAAGATTTATTGAACTTGATTCTTAAATTTTAAATTTCATTCTCTTTGCTACAAGAAATATGATGAATAGCAGGGGTACTGATATGGTATAATTCCAAACAGGGCATTACGTAAACGAGTACACAGTTATTAAAATAGCTTACTCCAATCATGGCATCCATATTTTCCAAAAGAACTGAACTTTGGTACTGAATTAGCTAACTACAGCTGGACCATTTTGTTTTGTTAGCGTATTTTTATAGTCATAGTAACTGAATATAGAATATCATAGATTTTATTTTTCCTGTTGCTGTGTGGACTTTTTCTTCCATGTCTTTTCTATCTAATGTGTTTTCCTTTTGTTTTCTTGCTGGAGTTCTAGCTGGATTCGAACTTCCAATTTCAGCTCGTATGTTTGGATAATGGCAAAGCTACACGACCTGTGAATTCTCATCATGTATTGACTTCAAGGGTAGTTTGTTGTGTCAGGCTCAATTGGAGACGTTTGCAAAATATTGAAGACTTATTTACGGTGTTTGTCATAAATATTTTAAATGCATATTACCTCAGTTGTATGGCTAAGTAACCTAGTGTCTTTTTGGATGTTTAATGCAAATCTTTTTTATTTGGAATCTCTTCATTTGGCTATGGTAACGTCAAGAATGGTGTCACTTTGCTCTTGCACAGCTCTATTATCTGGTGGGGTACTTTCTTTTTCGTTGTAGGGAAAGGTTGTTGTATAATTTCCTTACTGACAATGACAACAATTTTAGTGACGTCAAACGTGGTGATTAGTTGGTTCTATTCCACTCGAAGAGCTCGCATTTGTCAAGGATCAAAGCAACTGGTAGTTAGTCGGAGTCTTGATAGGTGCTCATAAATCAGCATTATGTTATAACAGTGGAATGATATGATCTCTTCCTCTTTTTTTACAAGAAAAGTCATTGTTCACTGCAACATTGTTTTGCAAATCTGGGAAATAATATCCCTCCACGCAACGTAAGAGATTGTTTGATTTATTGATCCATGTAAAACAGTTGTCATGTTCGTGTTGAACCATTGATGATGATGTGTTTGGAATACTAGCTATTGATATGTACTAAAAATTTAATCCGTAATCCAAACCGAACCAAACCGCTATTTAATGGTTTAAAAAATTTTCAATCCGATCCAAACCGTTATTTAATGGTTTGGTTTAAGAAGGTAAAAGAACCAAACCGATCCGTGCCTACCCCTACTTGACACGCCTAATACCAAGGCAATTATTAGAGTGATTGTCGATAGTCAAATTTAGGCCTCAACATATCAAGAGTTAGGGCTCGACATGTTCAAAATTATAACTCGAAGAGGCGCGCGTGTGAAACACTGTCGTAGGTCAAGTTTAGGCGCGACAAGTGAGGCGCAACAAAGCTGATATGAACAAAAAAGAGCCGTTGGAGTGCATTTAATGCATAGAAGATTATAAACATTGTGTCCAACAAACTTTTGAATTTCAAAGGTTATTTATATACAAAGTTTAGAAGACCAAAAAAAAAAAAAAGAATGAAGTATTAAATTATTTTATGAAGCTTATTAACTGCGATCAAACAAAAATTCGTTTTCTTTGTTTTCTTATACATAATATTTGCAAATATTAAGAGAAAGGAAAATAATATTAAGAGAGAGAGAAATGAAATATTTCTTATTTCATATGTATGTAATATTGCTCATCTTAAGCTAACACTTCAAATTAATATAGTGGTGGTGAAGACCTCGAAAGAGGAAATTTGGTGGACCGTGGAAAGTAGGCAAAGCGCCGAACTCTACGTTAAATATTTGTCTTACTTTTTCTTTTTATATTTTTTGTATTTATTATCTTTTTATCCACGATAAATGTATTTAATTTTTATTCTGCTATTTTAAATTTTCAAATTTTAAAAATTCGAGTTTTGGGCAGAATACTCAATTCCCCTGCCCCCTCCCTCCCCCCTGAGTATTCCTAATGTATATTTTCATATTCAACGCAATAGTTTAGGAATTTTCTTGTATTCGTGAAGAACACTTATATTACATCACACGTGATATTTTACGTGATATTTTCTTGCTTTCTTCTTCAAGAATTGTCCATGGTCTTCAAGAGAGAGGGGAAGTGATGCCACTTGCCTTCTTGGGGAGTAGAAATGTCATTTTCAAAATCTTATCCTTATCTTCTTCATAGATACTGCAAGCGACCTCTTATTTAATAAACATTAATGGGTAAATTACACTAGAATGTATCAACATTTGGGGGGTAAGTTCGTTTAAGGTACAACGTTTTAAGTGATTAAAAAGAGGAATTAATGTTTCATAAAGTGAATTAAATAAGGTACCAACGTTTTGCAAAGTTTATTTAAGGTATTAACGTTTTGATTAGTTTTCAGTTAAGTTTCTCAGATTTTGTTGATCAATTACTAATACTTTATTTGACTCACTTTGTAAAAAGTTGATACCTTTTTTTAACCAATTAAAACATTGATACCTTAAATGAATTTATCCTGAAATGTTGATTCCTTTTTTAGACGACTTAAAATGATGATACCTTGAATGAACTTACCCCCAAACATTGATACCTTTTGATGTAATTTACCTAAACATTAATGCATGATTTGATGCAAAACAAACTTGATCCTTATGCATTGCCACCATGATCTTCATGCATGAAAGAAGGAAGAAAGCCATCAAATCATCTTATCTTCTTAATTATTGAGGAATCTTCATAATTAGATGACATAAGCACAATGCAAGCTCCATTGTCTTGACTTAGCCTACCATAGGTCATGTGCGTTCACACTAAGCCTTGGAATCACATTCTCTTTCCTATTTCTCTCCTAAGTCGTAAGCCCCAACCATTCAACAACAAACCAACATCAACATCAACACTTTCTGAAACTTCTTTAAATATAATTCATGAAAGAGAAATCAAGGTCTTGACTTCAAACCCTAGCCATGAGCTCCTCCTAAACCATGAGCTGCGTCCCTTTTCAACACATATATCAACATCAATCACCTTATCTTTCATGCATGAAAACCATAACAAAAACCCTAAAGAAGAAGTACAACCATATTACTCACATCTCTGCTAAAAAACCATAGAAATAATCTAAGTAATTCCTACTTCAAGAATAAAGTATTTAAGGTAAGGCATTATCTAAATTAAGTTAGATTTTCCATATAAACAAACTCATCTTTTCCTATTTTATGCTTTAAGGTTTTAGCTCTCATCCTAGAAGAAGGAAAACAACTTCAAACTTCACTAAATCAAGGTAATTTATGCTTTACTACAAAGCTAGATGATGTTCAAGAATAGATTCTAATAGAAACTTAAATTGGTCTTTTGCTTTAGGCACTACAAGTTTTGGTCCTTCCCTAAACTTAAGAAAATCACCTCAATTTTTCTCAAACAAGGTAATTCCTATCCTATACTAAGTATATGACATGTTTGCTAAAGAATATCATGAAAAACTAATAAGAACACATCAAGTTGTACCTCTATATGCTTTGACCCTATGGAGAAATTCATATATGCCTTTTGTTTTAATTTAAAAAACTTAGAATATCTTGAGTAATATCTGCTTAAAGTATGATATATGAAGTTGTATTAATTATTTAACCACAATATGAACACTTATGCCTTGTAATGAAATTTTCGACTATCTATTGGTATAAACCTATTCCATAATCAATTCAAGTATTTTAATTTATAGATAATATGTATTCATGAATGGAAATGAATGTGAAACGGAAAAACAAAGCTAGAAAAACCCTAGAGGTTTCAGCCCACAAGAAGAACTTCAAGGAAATTTTGCGTAAATATGACGAATGATACATCTTCTATCTAATAACTAGACTTCAGAATTTGATCATATAAGTTTCGGTTCACATATAGAAGCTAAGGGTTTGGAAATAAAACTTAAGGAAATCAAGTACAAACTAGCTAATATGATGATATGTATTATGATTGAGAGACTAAACTTAAGGAATACTCTTAAAACTTTAAGCAAAATTTTTGCAACATATAGGATATTAAGATTACAAAGTTGAATTTAATGAAAACCATAGACATGTTGGTTAACAAGATCAATTTATTTAAAGTTACAAACTTAAAATGAGATTAAGAGAAGTACAATACAAATCAATAATAACATATGTTTCAACCAAAAGAAGAGTAATGAACTTAAATTGAGTTTAATCACTTAAACTTGATGAAAAATGCATAAAACAACAAATTGAACTTGAAATGAGAATTAAGAGTACAAATAAGGACAATAGGCATCATAGTGACACCTTTTGGATCCCTAATGTCACATGGGGAAAAATATACAAAATGAATCATTTAGACACTTTTCCTAAGAAAAGTGAGTTTATATGGATTTTATAACTTAACAGGAGAAACTTAGGCTTAGGAGCTCTAAAATGTATTAAAGATAAAATCAAATTAAGAATGATAAAGCTTGAATTTAGAACACAAAAGGAACAATAGGATTTGTTATGTAAATATTAATGTAGTAATGAGTATCTATTATCTCATTTCTTAGGAGACACAAATCAATTGTTGGACTTTCCTAAAAATTATTATGATCAATGAGCAAATATGGATAAGTGAGTAAATTTGATCTATTACATTGTTTGTGCTTATAGTATAGTGGCATTTGAAATGATATATATAATGAAATTGTTGTGCATGTGGGGTTTGGGCTTAATGTATGCTAATTAGTATATGTTTGGTTGTCAAAAATATGATATTGAAAGTGATAACTATTTTGCATGATAAATAATGTATGAAACATATGGAAACATGTTTGTGAATTGTATGGTCACTTATAAACTTGACTAAATACTTTTTTGACCATATAGTAAACATTGCACAATTTGCATTATGGCATTAAGGCGTGGTAACTCCGCTATGTATAGCATTTTGGTTTTCTGATATTTGCTTAGATGAAAGTTTTCTGGTTCTATGTAAGGTTACATTTGTTTTGTTCGGTACCATGAGAACTAAGCAGGCACTTAAAGGAACTTCATCCATGATATCAACATGAAATAACTAATACTTAATGGTATTTCTAAGTTCTAAGGTTAAAAATGAAATGTTTTGAAATGATTTGTGAGAATGAATGGCACCCGTTTTCCTTGGTTCTTAATCTCTTTTAAGTGTGGTAGATCATTGTATTTGGTTTCTTCAATCCTGATGAGAAAGCGTAAATCTCCATCCTATTTGGATTCCGGTTATTCAAGCTTATACTTGTGCTTATGATTGATTGTGGCATAGCATATGCTTGTTAATATATTTTCTTAACAAATGTCTGAAGTGTGATATAATTCTAGTAGTAGATGATAGTTAAGTATATGTTCTTATTTTATTTGAGAACTCAATTTGTGATATTTAAAGACTAGACTATACCGTAATATTTAATATGTAGTGTAGTTGTTAAGTGACTTATATGTATGCATTAATTCTTATCAAGGCAACCAAAAAGATCCTATGGAAGTCACATTCCATGATGTGGCTTGGTTGGATCATGTATTAGTGTTTCTATTTGATGACCCACTTCATGATTTTGTGGAATATTTAGGGCATCAGTTTGTTGTATAGTGTCATGATATAACTAGGGTGCCTCTTGGGGTGTGACATGAATTGATTATTTTTCTTTGAGTTTATGTCATTGATATTGAGAGGCTTGTAAGTTTTACCAACAAATATTGAGAACCCTATTAACCCATAGTATTTTATGCAACTTCTTAACAATCCATAATTAGATTATGATGGACTTGTTAATTGAATCCAGAAGTGACATGAGTTTCTCTTTATACCCATGGTTATTCTATGGATTGTGCATAATATAAAAAAACGATCCATTCCAACTCGGTATGTTTAATACTAGTGTGTAATATTTAATATTAATTTTGTTCACATCTATTTTCTTTTCAATTTGATAAACCATAAAACGACATAAAACATCCTTTTCTTTATATAAAATTCTAAAACCTAAAGTCTTAATATCGGTTGTTTCCATAGCAATTCGAATTTGTATCACTGAAACTATTCCATCATCCATAAGTAATCTTTTTAATGTAGTTGGTGTCGATTATTTTGAACTTTAAGTGAGGAATAATTAAGCTTTGAATTGAGCATAAGCACTTACAAGCAATTTTTACAATCTTACGTGGATTCCAAAAAGATGTTAGGCTTGAATTCTTTACTTTTTCCTCTTTTTCATTTTTTTTTTCACTTTATAGCTTCATTTTTTTTATTTCTTTCCTTTTCTCAAGAAAAAACATAAAGCAAATGTCTTAGTTACGCATAAAATAAAAGATAAAACCAACTAGTAGAATAAGATAAACCATATGCTTGAATGAGATGCAAAAGTGATAATTAGATAACTGTGTTGCAATTTTAGGGGAACATTGATAAAGTTGTAGTTTTTTCAACACCCTAATGTTACATAAAAAAATTATTAATCTACAACTTAAACTTGAAAAGGAAGGCTACTAAATTTGTTTGGACATGTATCATTTGTTTCCATTTAATTTATGTTCCTTCTTTTCCATTAGGATTAATATTACAAATGGTACTTGAACTTTGATAAAATATACAATTAGGTATTTGAAGTTTGAAATTGATCAATTTAATACTTAAACTTTGAAATTGACAAATTTAGTACTTGAAAGGACTTTTCGTGCATACTAACAATACATTCATTAAGTTCTTTTGGATACTTAATTGATTAATTTCAAAGTTTTTAGGTATTAAATTGATCAATTTCAAATTTCAGGTATTAAATTAATCATTTTCAAAGTTTAGGTACGTGCTTGCATATTTTGTCAAAGTTCAGGTACCATTTGTGGCATTATCCCCTTCCATTATCATAAGCTTGGTTCTTAGGTAAGGTACAATTTTCTCATACCTAGTCATCTAAATTCTTATGATCTTCTTTATGTCTTGTAAACATGCCTCCATTGTGCCCTGGACCCTATCTTTATTTGCTTTCTGCTTAGAAGCATGGTTTATGGGCTCATGCCCAAGCACATTTATGACTTCATATTGCTTTTTAATGTTTTTGTATCAAAGACATGAAATGCACTCTTTTTTGGCTTTGTGAATCCCTCATATACCCTAGAGTTCCCTTACATCTTTAATCCCCGTTGACCTCCTACCATTTCAAGTCTTCATTATCTTATGCCACCCTAGTGTATAAGGATATGTTAGTGTCCTTGGAGTTTAGAGTCACCATCTCTAATGAAGAAATATGGGTAATATCATGATAGACCTTAGTTAACATATGACAAACTAAAAAAAAAAACCATACATCTGGTTAAGCTAAGAGGAGGCATTCTTACATAACCATCAATCACATTCTAAGATGGCATAAAATTAGTAGTTCCATCTAACAGTTCGATGATAATCCTCAAATTATAGGTTCTTTAAAGTGAGGAATCAATGGGTATTAGTGGCTAATCAACAACGTTGGTTTCTTTTAGTAAACCTGTTAATGAGATGTTTTTGGAGCCAAGAGGTTTCTAATCAAGTCTTCTTCAACCTCTTTAAATAACTTAAGAACCATGTTATAAGTAGGAGTGGGCCTTCTTTAAAACAACCATAGCCTTATTACTTCACAAAGTCAATGGCTTAAAGTTACTTAACTCACACTACAACCACATAAGAATTCTTAACCACGAATCGAGAAATTAGCTCAACTGCTATGTAATGGATGCTGGACTACTAATATGCAAGTGTTGATCCAATCTTGATGCCACTTTTCAATTCCCTAATAGAAAATATCTTGATTCCTAGTGTAACTCATTGGTCTTGAGAACTAGTTCCATAATATGATGCATTTTAAAACTTTTTTTTTTCTGTGCTTAGAGAAGGACTAAGTCATTTCTACCTATGCCTTTGATGTGAGAGTTATAGTGAGGTCATTTAGTCTATTCACTAGCAATTGTAACTTGAGTTTTAGTTTAATTCTTTAACCTTGTTTAGTGAGCAAAGAACTTCCTTATGTTCCACCTAATAATTGCTTTTCAATTTCTTGTGTATTACCCTCTAGTCTTTCATTTGGGCACTTAATAGTAAGGTTAGTTACAAATTTACCTAAGTTATGTGTTTTATGACTTAATTATAGGCTAAAGTTGAATCATACTCTTAGCATGTGCTCTTACATTTCAATTGTTATATTTATTTGCTTGGTCATCCACGATTTCAAATCTTTGGCATCGATGACTTAGTATTATCAAGCTTTTTCAGTAGTCATGTCATGTATTAAACTCAAACATCCTCAAACTACACATTTTTATTTGTCTTCATATGTTTTCATCTTAATCCTCATATTATATAACGTCATTTCCATTCTCATATGGTGGAAATACTACTTTTATATGTGCATCTTATTGCTTCTGGATTCTTGTAGTTTTGATTATCTTAACCCTTATGGTTAAATTTAATTGAATAATCTTGTTTAGAATTTTTAAGCTAGTTGGAACCTATTATGGTAATTTACCGAACTATTGTCTTGCATTTCTTTGTTTATTTATCTTAGTTTCTTATTCATTTTAGTTAATACTTCCATGCCCTAACTCATCAATATTGTAGTCTCAAATCCTTTACACTTCTCATTTTTGATACCCTATTACAAGTATTAATATATTTTTGACTTTACTATGTCCTTTTTCAATTATTTCAATTTCATGGTAAATCATCCATCAATTTGTGTGTTATTTTAATTACTCGAATTACACACTTCATTCCTATGTTTCCTACTATGGCTGAAACATCATCACGACACAGTCCTCGTGACTTTTTGATGTGAATCAAGAAAAGATTAAAAGAAGCTCAAATAGAAGATTCTCAAATAAGCTTATTTTAAAGTAAAGGAGATTTTGTTATTTGCTTTTATGTGTATTTTCCCAGTTTATTAGGATTTTGTTATGTTTCTATTATTATGTTATTTTCTAGATTGTACGATATTATTTAGTTTCCTATTCTATTTAGATTACCTAAGATTTATTTTACACCTATAAATAAGCCTGGTTGTATTGAACAATTAAGTAAATGAATTATGAATAAATGAGTTGAGTACCATCTCATCTTTTTTTTTTTTGAACTTATAAATAATTATAATTTTTGGGGCATTCACTTCATTTATACTAAGGTTTCCGTTGAATTTTCCATTCAATTATACCAAGGTTCTTCATTAGCGTAATTCAATGGGCCAGGTTTAATATATACCTCTAGTTCTTGAATTTGTTTAGCCAACGATTTAAGGTCTGCCTATAACCTAATTTTAGCATTTTGGTATTTTCGTTACCATATCATTTTTAGTTTTCATGCTCCTTTTTTTAGTCCTTCTAGGTTTTGGATCATTTGTCCTTAAATTTTACATGTTACTACTATAATATAAAAATAGATGGTTCAATAAAGAGGGGACACGAAGTGTCATTTGTTAAATAATAAAAGGGTAGATTAGTCACTCTTAATAAAATATAATAATCACCCTTCACCTTTTACCTATGTGTTCCATAGCAGTCTCTCAAAACCTCTAAACCCTACATGTCCCTCCACTAGCAATTCTATTGAAGGATCAACGAGAGATCAAGGTAAGCCATTTTCTTTTCCTTTTCTTTTTATAATCTTCAGAAGAATACATCTTTAAACCTATGCGTATTAAATGTTAAAGATGTTTGTATTTTGGGTGAACAAGAAAGCTCACAACTTTTTCATTGGATTTGCAAGGTAAGGTTTGTTTAATGCTTTCTATTGAATTAAAGGTCAAAACATCTGGTTTAGTTGTAATCATTAACATATATCTCTTGTTTGCAAGGTTGTTGATTCAAAAGAGGAGAAGAGCAATCAATTGATTTCAGTTAAATTGATGTATGAATGTTTGGATAAGTAGTTATACATGTTAAGAATGATTTTGGAGACGTTATGTGTTTAGTAGTCAAAGGAAGGAAGGAATTTGGAGAAAAATTAACCTTT
This sequence comes from Combretum micranthum, assembly GCA_024138025.1. Lineage (NCBI taxonomy): Eukaryota > Viridiplantae > Streptophyta > Magnoliopsida > Myrtales > Combretaceae > Combretum > Combretum micranthum. Next base: position 164,246 of record JAMXBD010000074.1, on the reverse strand, counting down.
TGAAGTGTAGAAGACACGAACAGAGGGTCATGGTCGTGTTTCGGGCCATGATTTCCTTAGTTTACTTTGTTTTGGATGTCCATGGCTAACTTACGATCATGACAAATGCCTTGAAAGCCACAACGATGGTTGCGGGCCTGTCATCCCCTCAATCATGGGGGTGATATAGGGAGTGATAACCTATCACCCCTTTCGTCACGGATGTGATGCAAGGAGTGACTCTATGTGTAAACCCTCGAATTTTTCGCAATTCCTAGAAATAGTTTATGAATTAAAATACCGAATTCAAACCCTGAAAGCGGACCCAAGTTAAAACTGAACCCTAAACAAGATCAAACATGGGATTTCATGGTCTTAAGAAAAAAAGAGTATGTTCAAAAATAAAAAAAAATAGAAAATTCAATAATTGTTCGACTCAAAACCTAAACATGAGAAAATTCATCTATCTGTTCCCTAATATAAACCCCTCAATATCTAGGGAAAAGTTGGATTAAACCCTAACTCTAGTCAAATCGGAGTTTCAAAAGTCAACAAATATCAACACAATCTAGCAGTTTCAATTCCAAAAATCCTGCGCTCTCAAACCCTAGACAACGGAATTGAGTTAATGGCTTATAATAGTTCGTAATAATAGGAGTACAAAAATATCATATTCGCCTATTTTTAGTATCTTTCAGATCCAAACGGGATCATTTTTTGAAATCCGTGCTCAGGAGCATCGGACGATAAAAATATTCCGATGACACCAAAAGACTTGTAATTATACAAAGATTTCAAAAATATCAGCTTCACAATTTTGTGGTAACTAAAAATATTAGATATAACTCGATTATGCGCATTTTTATTACTACTGGTATTTTATTTATCTAGTATACTATTCATGTACTATTTCTACTATTCATTACTATTTCACTATCTCTACTTTTTTTTACAACCTATTTCTTACTACTTATACGCCTATTTCTTACACTTTTTTATTTCCAACACAACTTTATTCACATCATACCTTACACATTACTTCTTTTCATTACAAAAATACAAAATTTAATCAAAACACTCTCTCTCCTCTCCTACATTGTTGGCCCTCCCTCTCTCTCTTCTCAATTTATTTCTTTTTCACTTTATTTTGTTACAACAATTTCCCTCCAACTTTTCCTATAAATACCCCATCCCTCCTTCATTCTTTCACACCTTCATTTTACATAACAAAACTCTCCCAAAATTTCTCCGCAAATTCTATCTCCATAAATCTCTCTACAAAAACTCTCTTCCATTCAATCTTTCCCAAAATTCTTCACTACACATAAACCATCTACCATTACTTACTACTCACATAATACCACATTCATCTACCATCTTCATTCCACTCAAAAATACTCTTAGGTAAAATCCTACCTATATTTGTTTACCATGTCATGTAACTTAACATGACCATGGTGTATGTTCTTAAACAAATAATTGTTATGAAAGCAACACTATGTTCATGTTTTGTTCTTATTCATGAACAAACCTTACTTTATTACTATATTGTTTTATTATTATTGTTATGTTATTATGTTGTTATTATGCGCCTAATCTAACTTTATATACATATTAATATCTATATGTATATCTATATATTTCTTAGAGCCTAAATGCTCACTAGCTCTCTAACTTGCTTTTATTATTTATTTTATTATTGCTTTCTCTTTTCTTTCTTTTTCTTTTTTCTTTGGGTCTAGTATATTCTTAGTCCTGGGATGCATTGATGAAACTAAGGCTCCCAATACTTGATCGGACTGCCTTGATGAAACTAAGGCTCCCAGTGCTTCACTAGGATACCTTGATGAAACTAAGGTTCCCAATACTTGACCATATTATTATATGTATTTCTTACTATTATGTATTATTCTCACTTTTTTATTGCTACATAATCATACTCATGCATGATTAGAACGTTGTTGTCTTAATAAAACTAAAACGGGTTCTTTCTTAAATAAAAGAAAGTAAGCTATATTTCTTAATAAAGGATTTTTTAACAAAAGATCTAAGTTTTGTTTTTAATAAACTCTTTTCAAAAGCATAGACAAGCTAATCATAAATTTCAAAAGTAGTAGTAATAAAGATTTTTTTCAAATGATAAAGGGAAATCATTTCTTTTATAAATCAAAACTAAATAATCCATAAAAATATAAATTTTTGCATTAAACTTAAGATTTTAATGAAACCATATTTTTTATAAAACTTAAATAGGTTCACCATAGACTTTAAAAATCACATACTAAGAAAGTTTGTATAAAACTTAATTTTTAATATTGTTATTCTCTTTTCAAAGTTAAAATGAAAAAATTGCTAAGTTCTAATATTGAAAAATTCTTTATTATGAAAGCTTTTCTTAGGAAATTATCTAAAAGGATTATGCCATTACTTGATAAATATTAAGAATAAAACAAGTTTTTCAAAATAAGGTGAAACTATCTCACTATTTTGGAAAACCAACTTGAAAAAATAAAATTTGTCAAGAAAGTAAATTTATTTTCTAAAGAAGAAAAAGAATATAAAAATGAGAGTAAAACATACATTTAGCACAACTACAAATATTAGACCACACCAATAACTTAAGGAAAATTTTGAAAAGCTTATTTTTCAATCACTAGGAATAAAGTTGATAGATAACTTAAAGAACCAAATTTTTGGAAATTAAATTACTTTTGAAAAGTTAGGAAATGAAATTATAATAGGAAAACACTCACTTATAACAACCCAAGTATATTCTAGTTTTCCTTCTGGCAATTTAAAAAAAAGAAATTTTCGAGGTTTTCATCTTTTAAAACTTTTAAAGACAAATCGTTTTGTGAAAAATCAATGTTGAGACAACACTACAAAAATCATGCATATAATATGAGTACAATTATATGTTCAAAGGATTTTTTTTTCAACTATATAAATATCCATATATTTTGTTTAAAGATTTTTGGGTAAAGAAAAGTTTGGAAAATAATATTTTGAGGGTTTTGAAATTCGTAACTATTCAGTACCATGGTAATTTGAAACCCAAATGGCTTTTCATAACAAAAATAACCTTAAAAATGGATAGATCTTTTCGAGTAGGTAGAAAACGGTATATAATATGCGAAATTCCTAGTTAAAATGAGTTAGTTATGACCGTTTTAATTTGAAATTTCCTCTTATCCGAATTTTGACGCAAATGCTAGAATAGAATTAGAAAGCTCAAGTGGAGATTCCACAAAATACACTTTTCAAGTATTTTTTTCGTTTAGGTAACGAAGTTTGGGAGGAGCCATATTTGGAGGACCATTACGAGTAAACAAGTGTAGCAAGGATGGCCGAGTGAGTTTATTTCCTACCTTTTAGGTACTTATTTATGCTTGTAGCTAGAGGCACTAGAAGTAGGAAAAGATGAAAATGAATTTTGTATGATAACATTGATTGAAAGAATACTAACCATATCGGGACATGAATTGTTGTTAAATCAAATTGTGCTTTATTATTACCATGCTCGAGTGTCTGTAATTCTATGATCGCCTTAAAGTACCTTAATTACATATTTTAAGTTATATATTAATTGATTCATGCGAATCACGTAGTTAGTTTCATTTCATTAGTTATTGTACTCAATGGGACAAGAGTATAATAGTGGGGTTTGCAGGAACCATAAGTCTGCAAGATGGGCGAATGGGAGCCAGAAAGAACTATTGAAGGATGAGCGAATAGGAGCCAGAAAGAACTATTTTAAAATAGGCGAGTAGGAGTCAGAAATAACTACATAAGTTAGATTTCAAAGATGGGTTTTAAAAAGAGCCTGAAACACCTAATCACCGAATGGATGAGTAAATCAATTCAAAACATATGATTTCCTATAGATCATATGTATTGCTTGCTCACTTGCTTGATGCATTCATATGCTTGTTAATAACTTGTTTGAAATTATTGCTACGAATACGTTAATCTAGGAATATTCTCACCAAGTAAGTTGTACTTATACCCCAATAGACTTTTGTTAAAACATGACCAATATCTCTTATGCCCGAGGACTTCATATACCCGAGTGGGATTATGCTTTGGGAGCTGTTGGAAATCCTTTTGAAGATCTTAGAATAGACTTCCTTTAATCTCTTTTGATTATAATAGTGTTTCTTTATGTGAAAGACTAAGCTGATATTAGGTTGTTTGCAGGTTTATCGAGGAAATGCCCCTGAGATGATGTAAGGACTATATTCTTATAATGTTGAAGTTAAATATTTATCTAGATTTCTTGTATGCTATATTTATTATCTCGAACTATACATCTCACCGATGTCTCCTATTGTTGTGATAGACACCTTACATATGGTGTTGAAGCTTTTGCATGACTTCAAGAAGTTATTCTTAAGTTTTAATACCGTATGTGATGGACTGCCATATCTGGGGTATCCTTTGGAGCATGACACTACGTATGCCCAATTTTTATGGCGTGCCATGTTGTTTAATGTTGCATGAGACGATCAAGCCCTCCCTTATGGGCATGAGCTTCGGAGTGGTGCTTTTATCCAGTTTAAACCTTTTTAATGGCCTTCCTAAACATGCAAAAGCTTGACTTAACACCAAACTACACCTAAACCTAAGTAGAATTGTGTATCAAGAAATAAAATGATAGTATACTCCTAATGAACTTAGGAACCTAGACAACATTAGAAGTATGTCTTCTTTCAACTCAAGTAATGAATTAGTGTTGTTATGTGTGACTATGTATTTTCAGTAGAGTTGAGTTATCTGTTCCAGACATTGTATCATGTATGTATTACCTTGTTTATTGTTTGTGTGTTTTTAGTTACTAGTAATGAAAAATGGATTAATTAATTATTCAACTCTAATAATTTTTTTCCTACATGTGCTTAGCTGGCCTTAGTAGATTGGGAGTACCAGTAATGTTTGGGTGGCACCGTGATGATCCTTGTGTAACATTGTCCCGAGTAGAGTCGCACCTAGAAAGGATTCTAGTAGAATAGGTGAAAATAGTTATGGTTCCCAAGGCATTAATATATGTACATATATTAATATATCATTGTTATAAACTCATATGAGTTACTCCATGTTTAGGGTTTGAAATAGATAACCCTACGTTGTGTTGGTTGTTGGCTTAAAATTCTAGATAATAAAAATGTAATTGCTGCATTAGATGCCAAGTTGCATGTGATTGCATGTGATGGTTATTCATGTGCATGTGCTTATGGTTTTTGTGTGTTGGGCTTCGACTTAATCTTTTTTCAAGAATAGGTTAGGAGCCTATAGCGTTCAACTTATTAGGATACAATGTTTTTATGGATTATGTGGATAACAATAGTAGACCAGACTATCTAGCAGATTTCCGATCATTAGACTTGTACAATGTTTGATGGTTAACGTTTATGAAAAGATGTTTTGTGTTCTGGTTTATACAATAAAGAAAATTTTAATTCCTATGTTAGGATACGTATGAGTTGGCTTTCAACTATGCCAACTTTATTATGAAGTATTTATCTTGCATTCATGATTATTGATGAGATTATCTATTTAATGTGAGTTTGAAGTTATTAAATGTTATTTGAGGATATTAGCAAGTTTCTTGCCTTAGCATATCACCTTCTTGTGATGATATGTGGCGAGATAATAACATACTAAAAGTAGAGTGTTACAACTACTTTAATCATTGAAATACAATGTTATTTTCTTTCTCATAACTTTGGTCATGATGCATGATCTACTTTGGCCCAGTACTTTCTATATTCAAAATTTTACGAATTTAAAGGAGAGATTTTCTATTAATTAAAATGATATTGAGTATGTTGGTAAGTTAGTTGTGGTTGTAGTATAACTCCTTCTCTGTGTCTTACTACATACCAAAGCTTAAGGCTTGCAGACATCCAAATGCTCTAAGTGCTAGCTTATAATACCTCTAGGATAAGTTTTCAAGTAAAATCTAAGTTGTATTTCCTTGTGCACTTGTATTCTTCTACGAATAGCCATTAAATAGGATATTTTATCTTCATTCCTATTATTTCATTAGAATAATCCTCTTTCAAAGATACTTTAGTAGATATAATTCTAAAAACTTTTCTAATCAACCTTCATTGATGGATTTCTCCATTAGTTTATCACATATATCTATATCTATTTGATTGGCATTTGAAAACCTATTTTACCTATATCTTAGTTTCTGTATCATAATTATGACGAAAGTAGTGGTTGAAATATAATAATTATATGGCAAATATTCTTGTACTTTTAAGTGAAAAAGTTAAAAAAATATATTTCATACATTGGAAAATAATCGTTTAATTGGCATTCTTGTAAAAATGAATAAAGTAAAGAGGAAAAATCTAACTTTTGTGGATTTTTTGGGCATTTAAATTTAGAAGGAATATATATTGTGTACTTACATTTTATCTATTTGTGCCTTTTTCTTAACAAACGCACGACTTGAGTTGATGATAAAAAACTACTATATAGGAAAAGTAAAAAAGAAATTGACCCTTAAAGAGTGCTTTATGGGGAATTTCTACGGTCTAGTCAAGAAGATTATCTAACTCATTATCTTACTATTAAAATGATTATAAATGATAACATAGTAAGCATTTCAATGATTAAATCATGAGTACCTTTGAGTTTGAGCTATTTAGCGATTTTGGGATTGATCCCTGTAATAAAATGAACAAGACCATATACTTTTTCCTACTTTAAGATACTTGTTTTATAAGACAGATAGATTACACTAAAAGATATCAATATTTGAGAGTAAGTTCAAATAAGGTACCAATATTTTAAGTTGTTAAAAAAGAAAATTAACGTCATACAAAGTAGTGCAAATAACGTTAAGTTCCTCGACATCTAGATAAAAAAAAAAAGTCTACTCTTCCATAGATTTGATAATATAAACACAAAAACCATAAACATGATGGGAACCTCTTTTCACAGTTGAATTATGCAATCTCTTGATCCCTTTGTATGCCTACCTTGTTCTTCAAGTGTTTTTATTTTTAAGATGTTAAAAAGTGCCCCCCAAAAAGTTATTTCCACTTAATCATGTGTCTTATTTTAATAACCCTAAAATTAGCTTAACACTACCCTTAACAAGGGCATTGTGAAGTCTCGCATTAGTGTCCATAGAAAAAAAAATATCTTCACAAATATCTTAGTTCAACATGCCTTTGCAGCATAGGCATGGTGGGAGCTTGTAGTTTTTTCTAAGCCCAATTCTTCTCTTCGACAAGCCCTCTTGAAGGTTCATGCTGAGTTCATAATTTTCCTTTGCTTCACCACAACCTTTCAGTATGGCCATGGTCAAGCATTACTCCAATCTCTTCATTTTGGCTTCAGCACACCCCTTCAGTATAGGCATGTCAACTTTCATGCTGAACCAAAATTCGTCAAAACTCATCAAATTCTTCTCAAGCTTTATCAAAGATTGAAAAATCATTTTTTCTTTTGTTTAGGAAACACCAAAAGTACCTGGAATTAAAATTTTAACCAATTAATCACCATTTCCTTCACCTCAATCATTGAAATATCTAAATAAAGCCCAAAATAATCTATCTAATGGTCTTTTTGCTCCCATAAAATGTTTATATAGGTTGAGGGAAAGTGTGCTTCATTTTGTGTCAAATTTTCATTATTTTTAGCAATAAATTTACTAATACATTTGAATTTTTATTTTGCAACTCAGGAAATGATTGCATTATTTTCATAGTAGAGTTGGTATTAAAACTCCTAGTTACCTTTAGTTTTGAAAAATGGGGCTTTTCATGATGAATATAATCTAGGTTTTATGTGAAAGAATGTAAAATTATGAATTTGAATGATAGAAAGAAATGGGGAATTTTAGGGATCTATTTAAAAAATAAAGTTTGCTTATATCTTTCTGTGGTATAAGTTCCTATGCTAAAACATATAAAATGTGGTGTACTAGAGTTCCCAATCTTTATATACACAATCTTTAGTTGATATATTCATGAAGGCTGGTTTATTATGGATCGATTGGTTGTGGTTTAATTAACATGTGCCGACTTGATATGGTGAGTTGATTGTAGATGGGGGAAAATGGATGAAGTCAGAGTTGTGTGCTTTTTCTATGGACAAGGTGGAAGGAGATGATGGGATGCTTTATGATAAATGGTTGAAGATAGTGGTTGGTGTTTTATAATATGCAAACTATGAGTAGTTATGTAGTTGTTGTAGCATCGATAAGATGACACATCAAGTTACTCTACAGGTAGAGGCGGACGCATGATTATATGATTGGGGGACCTGAACCTTAATTAAGTTAATTTTAAAATTATTTATTAATATTGCTTGCTATTATAATTATATTACATCTTATATATTTATGAGAATTTTATAATGATTTTAATGTGATATTTTTTAAAACTTCATGAAAAAAAAAATCATTCAAACAATAATTAAGAGTATTAAGTGCATTTCATAAGGAATGGTATATATGTCAATTGAAAATTAATCATTAATAAAAAAAATATAAAGTTAATACCTGTAAACCCCCGAAAATTTCATAATTCTTAAAAATAATCCTAGAAGTCTAAGTATCAAAATTTACATCCCGAAAATTGACTCAAGATATAAACCAAATTCTAGACCGAGTCAAAACACTGGAAACGAAACCCAAAAAAAAAAAATCGAATCAAGTTAAAACTTAATTCCAAATAAGATAAAGAACGAGCTTTCTGGATCTTGAGAAAACGAGAACCATTGAAACAATATATAAAGTCCAACTACCGGTATAATCAACGTCCGTACGCCAATTAAATGATCTACCCAATTCCTAAAACGCGAATCGAAACGATAAATCCAAATACCACTTAACAACGAAATGATAAAATCCTAAATCCTTCTGTAAAATTTTAGAATCATAAATTCCAAATTTTCACCAAAAGTCAAACTGAGTCAACTCATAACCTTAGACTAGGTTAAACGATCCCGAGAAATAAAAACTATTAAATAATCACAAATAAAATAAGATAAACCATAGATATCGAGCTAAAAATATAAAACAATCAAAACTAAAAAATTATACGATCTTACGAATATCTCGACGAAACCAGAAGTTAAACCGGAACCCTAAAGACAATAAAACACATAACGAACCCTAGAGTTTAAGATTCGGCAATCCCTCGTTTTCAAACCCTAGAAAACGAAATTAAGTTAATGGCCTAGAATAGTTCGTAATAATGTAGGGTAACATAAAAATATCAGATTCACGAATTTCCAGTGTCCTTCGGACTCAAACGGGATCAGTGCTCGAAAAGCGTGTCTCAGAATATTAAAAATATTCCATTTATACCAATAGACTCATAAAAATATAAGGATTCCAAAAATATCAGTGTTAGAATTTTTCAGTAGCTAAAAATTACAGATATCGTCTTATTACGCGTATTTTTATTTCTACCGTTACTTTAATTGTCTCGTCTACTATTCATTACTATTTCACTATCTCTACTTTTTCTTACACCTATTTCTTACACCTACATATCTATTTTCTTACTTTTTATATTTCCAATACACATTTTATCAAATCATACCTTATATATTAATTATTTTCTTACAAAATTCACTCAAAAATCAACTCACTCCCCCCCTACATACATCATGGCCGACGCCCCCTCTCCCTCTTACAACAACTTATTTTTCTTTTTCAATTTATTTTATTACATTTAAAATTCACTCCAAAAATTCTATATACCCCCTTTCTCTTTCATTCTTTCACACAATTCATTTCACTACCAAAACTCTCTCAAATTTTCTACACAAATACTCTCCATAAACTTTTTCTCTACCAAAACTCTTTTTCACCAAATACCCACAAGAATTTCTCTTTATACAATACAACTACCATCTCTCCATAACCACATAACCATACATTCACTACCATCTTCATACCACATAAATACTTTAGGTAAAAATTTCTTTCAACCATTGAGTTATCTATGTCATGCAACTTAGTATGACTATGGTGTTGTTTTAAAACTCATATGAGTAGTAAAAGCAACAACATGTTCATGTTTTGTTCTTGTACATAAGCTTTTTATTTTATTATGTTGTTATTATTATTGTTATTATTTGCTTCTAATCTAACTTATATATATAGTATTATGTATATATATTTATTTAGAGCATATAAGCTCATTTGTTATTTATTTATTTCCAAGTTATGCAATTTATTTATTTTATGTTGTTATTAAGACTAGTCTTTCTAGTCTTAGACTTGTCAATATCAAGTCAAAACAACCTTTTGTTTATTTTCTTTAATCTATCGGGACTAGTCCATTCTTAGTCCCGGGACGCCTTGATAAAGCTAAGGCTCCAATACTTGATTGGGATACCTTGATGAAGCTAAAGTTCCCAATACTTGATATTTTATTTTCTTGCTCATTATTTATTTCTAGTATTTTTCTTATGTTCTTATTACTTTATATGCTCATGATACTTGCATTTACATAATGTTAATGTCTCAACTAATCTAAAAATAGAATTTTACTTTATGAACTCAAAACTAGATTTTCGATTATGTGATTAATCACAAAATCATGAAGTTATTACCAACAACATAGAAATAGAGTAATACAAGTTTTCTTAAATAACAAAGATAGTTTTACCAAGAAAACATAAGAAATAAATATTTTCTTTGTATATTATGTTAAGATAAGCTTTAGTAAATAATTTATTAATATTAAAAGTTTTTACAAAAAGCTTAAGATTTAAACTCTTTTAAACTTCATAATAAAACTAAGAAAACAAACTAGTTTTCAAACTTAAGATAAAAATCAACTCATAAAGTCATGAACCTACTTAGGAAAAATAATGATTCTCAAATTTCTAAAAAGAAGGAACTCATTTTCAAAAGAATATAAATAAAGTAAGATTAACAATAATGGGTTTTATCAATAAAGATGATTCTTTTCAAAAGAAATAAAAGAACAAGTTTTAGAAAGCAAAAACTTATATTTTAGAAATAGATACAAGAAGACAAGATTCAATTTCTTAAACCATCTTAAATACAAAATTATAAAAAGGTTTCAATAACCTAAATATACTTTTTGATAAAATTGATCGCTTATCACTAGAAGTGAAACTTATAAAGGATTAAGATTAAAGGGAAATTTACTTGTTTTGGAAAAAGTAATAAATAAAATAAAATAAGAATATACTCATTTACAATGAAAATATAAAGTTTCTTCCAAATACTTGAAAATGAATTTATCAAGATAAGTTTTAACACTTTAAAAAGAATTGTTTTATGAAATAAATTGTTGAAACACTACCATTAGAAATTTTGCATATAAAGTGAGCTTACCTATATATTCAAAAGTGTTTATCAAATATATATTCATATACTTATATTGTTACAAAAGAATTTTCTTTAAAATGAAAGTTGAGTTAGAAAATGGATTTGCAAAAGTTTAGAAATAATTCGTTTTAAATCTGTACCCAACGTTTTCAAAACCTAAACGACCTTTTATGACAAAGATGACCTTAGAAATAGATAGATCTTTTCGAATAGATAGAAAACGGTATATCATATGCGAAATTCCGAGTTAAAATGAGCAAGTTATAGCCATTTTAAGTTGGAATTTCCTCTTATACGATTTTACCGCGATTTTAAGAAAAGTTTAGAATCTCCAAGAATAAAAATTTTATGAAAGACTTATCCCGGGTATTTCTTTTATCTAGGTGACTAAATACGAGATTACCCTATCCGAGGATTACTACGACTAAGAAGATCGCAAATGGACGAGTGAGTTAATCCTCCTGATTTCGTTACCTTGATTGTGCTTGTAAAGTAGTAGCATTAGTATACTAAGAAAAGATAAAAATGGATATATTTGGGGGAATTCGGGATTATGTGTATATATGTGTTCTATGTTCATGCATGAAATGAGAATTAAGAATATCGCAACTTCGAACTGCTTGTTTAAATAATTTTGTTTATTTACTTGTATGATTGTTTATTGTTTGCGAAATTGATTGATCTCCCTAATAAACCTTAATAGGTTTGGCTTAAGAAAATTAAAACGCTCACGCATAGCATCCATCGAGTCACATCTATTTCGGAAGGCTGCTACTCCTATGCGTAGAGTTGGATTGGTTGTGATCGTGCGGTGTCACAGGCCATGTTCCTTCCTGGAGAATCCAAATCGCTCGGGGAAAGCGACTTTAAGTTCGGAGCCGAGCCAACCGAACGCTGTGGGTGAGGACTTGAGGACTAGCAGTAGAAGGTCAAGGATCTTCAACCCCGATTCCCTAAGTTTTGATAGGGAGGGGTAAATCCGTTCTATATATGGTTTCTGGATAACTATATATATTTGCGTAACCATGTGATTGTTGCATTGTATGCATAGCATATGTGTGAAAATGTAAATAAACCTGTTTGAATATACGGTGCGAATGAAAAGGAATATCTCACTAAGCTAGTTGTAGCTTATACCCCTATAGATTTTGTTGAAACAGGTATATCCGTGGCTTAAATTGAGGATCATGACATTGAGGAAATCATGGAAGGATGGTTAAGCTTCCATGAAGGAAATAGAATCATAAGATAAGTAACTTTGTAAGGTTCTTATATATAATGACTTATATGAATAGTGATGTATATTTATTTGAAGATAATAGATGGACATGCCCCTAAAAATGGCAATGCAATAGGTTTATGTTTTATGATAAGTATTCTCTTTGCCTTGTTACTTATTTATTACTAATATAAATTGCGCTACTCCGATGCGTTCCCTTGGTTGTGATGTACGCCTTGTACATGATATGGAAGCCTTTGCGTGACTAAGGTAGTCATTCCTAGGCCTTAGTATTGTGTACGGCGGACTGCCACGTTTAGGGTACCCCTCGGGGCGTGACAATACCTGTATAAATTTTGCATTTAATGAAAATAAACTATAAAATATATCTAGATTGGATATTTATTCAATACTTTATGTTTATTTTCCTAATATTACATGCAGAAAAATAATATTATTATTAAATCAAATTATATAATTAATGTGCAAAATGATTGCTTTTAGCACAAATAGATCATAAAATATATATAGATAGGATATTTATTCAATAATTCATGTCTATTCAAATAACATTAAAAAAAGAAAAAAAAATTAAAATGAAATTATATGATTAGTGTGCAATAATATCCAATTATAATATGGATAACAGTAATTATTACCTTATGACATTCTTTGAAAATAAAATAGTCACTAATAAGAATTTATTTAGTTTGATAATTTTATGATTTAAGAATTTAATATTATTAGTTATCATGAAAGAAAAAGTTAAAAAAGAAACCTACACACATATATATAGAGAGAGAAAGAGTAGTTAGTGGAAGAGAGAGAAGTAGATAAATGTATGTTAAAAAAAGTACTCACATGAGATTTGAACCCATGACCTCATGGATATAAAAATAGATGCTTGACAACTACACTACACAGTTTTATATTATAATTCTCTCTTTATAATATACATATAACACATATTTTTTTTTCTTTTTAAAAAACCTTTAAAAATCAACTTTTTTCGAGTCTGAGGGGGCTGAGGCCCCATCGTTCCCCTAAATCTGCCCCTATCCACAAGTGCCCCATTGTAGATCTTACTATGTATTATTATGTTGTGCTTGATAAAGAAGATTATGATGCACAATAAATGTTTGAAATTTCACATGGGTTGGAGGTGTGATGGATTAGAAATGTATGTGAAGAAACGTAAAAATGAGTTGCTCGTTGCACTTGAGGCTAATTTAAAGACAAGATATATTTGGTTGAAAATTAGACATATGAACCATCACTTTTTGCATGCATGAACCAATCAACCTCAAGTAATTCTCTTTATATCAAGTCATTTGATTCGAATAAGGTTATTAACAATGAGAAAGATGTAGTTGATAGCACTATGAGCATTTCAATGATGGGAATAGTGGTGATGGGAGTGTAGAGTGCTTTTAGATGGATCCAAATATTTAATAAGCTTCACGGTCACGAATGAAGAATAAATGGCATTGTGAGTTGACTCTAACAAATGTAGATGCAGTAACGAGTTTAGAGTTTGTGTCATCATTTACTAAGGGTGTGAGTAGTAGATGTGCAACATTTAAAGATGGACAAATCATAGGTGATAGCCATTAAAGCTTTAGCAATGAACTTGAGGTAGGTTTGTAGCTTAAGGAGAAAGAATATCTGATACAGGTGGTGAAATCATACGAGACAATAAAGCACCAAGCTACAATGTGATAGAGACAAGTGGCTAATTTGTCCACCAGGCTTGGACATGGAACCACTTCCCACATATAACTCTCTTATGACGACAAGTCACTATTGTGATCTAATATCATAAACAGACCCAAGGGAGCCCTAACCCCCAACCTGAAATATTGCACTTCCAAGCAATCATTTTATATGTTGCTTTATGTTAAATGGCCAAGAGAGTTCAATTATTGAGTCTAGTAGATTAAGAGTCCATAAATGCATATGTACATCACATCTAGCTCCTCAACAACTTGCATCCTTACAATGCAATTAAGGAATGTAGTAACATCCAGTGCTTAATATACTAATACTAGTTTTTGATGTTGATGTTTTGTTTTCTTTTTTTTTTTCTTTTTAATTATGCCTATTAAATTCTTTCTCTTTTATGCATCCGGTAAGTTATGACCTCAGCAACATGAAAGCAAAAAATATTTTGTTAAGATTTTGAAACTTAAGATATTTTGTTGCATAGAAAAATAAGTAAAATTAATTAATATGTCTCAATTTTTCTTTTTCATTAGTAAAAACATAAATATTGATAATCATTTGCTATATTACGAATTTATTAAGTGGTCTCAATTTTTCTTTTTCATAAGTAAAAACATAAATATTGATAATCATTTGCTATATTACGAATTTATTAAGTGTTCATTTGTTATTATCTTATTGTACTTAAATTTGCATATTTTGTGTGGGTGAGTATAATGCTTGGAGAGATTATATTTGTATTTGTTGTAAAAGCATTACATGTCACACCTTCCTGGGTACCTTAGCAGTATCAATGTATCATATAGCAAATCGGAGTCATAGACATTTTTAATTAATTAATCCAAGGCCTCTAGAAGGACACATACGCATCATACAATTGGATTACTCCATAGTGTGTACATATTTAACTGGATCAAAAGGTTGTTTAGAATAAGAAATATTGCATACTATAGATCTCATAAACATCAATATTACATAACATACTTGAAATTCTGAGTTAATACATCATAACTGCCATATAACTGGTCTCATCAACTCCTATGTGGAGATCAACCATGGTAACGCTTGTAAGCATGCAAACCTATAGAGGAGTGAGCAAACCATAGTTCATTAATATAACCAGATCTCAACACACATCCAACAACGTCAAGCAAGTTTGATTAACAAGCATATGTAATGTAAAAATCAATCATATGTAGTAAATACAAGCTTGGATAATCAAAATCCAAATTAGGTGTAGATTTCCGCCCACTTACTAGGGTTTTAGGAACTACTCAATAAGTAATCCATGTCCAAGAAAGATTGAGAACTAAGGAAAGTGAAATATCATTCATCTCTTCTTATTATTTTATATTCAAGTGTCTTACAACTCAACTTAACCTTGGAACTTAGAAACTCCATTAAGTATTAGTTATTTCATGTCGATACCATAGGTAATGTTCCTTTGGGTGCCAACTTAGTTCCTATGGAATTGAATGGAACAATGGTAACTTTATGTAGAACCAAGATTTCTTTCTTTTTTTTTTTCCCTTGCTGGAAAAACTCAGTATTACCATAGCACTGAAATGGTAGTACGTAAAGGGACTACCATTTACAATGCAGTTTATGCAGTCATGTAATGTATGCTCATTTAGTCTAATGGTTGACTAGGATTTATGTCCGATTAATTAGTGACCATACAAATCTCAGACAATCCTTAATGTATATTTCATGTTCATTATCATGCAAGTGGTTATCACTATTAGTATTGAAGCTTATCAATCATCTAAACACCATGTAACATATATCAAACCTGATCCCCACACACATAGCCAGTTACAAATATATATTAAAACATATATTATTATATTACAAGCACAAGCAATGTGAAAAGATTAGAGTTTTTCATTTGTACATCTTGTTTACTTATTGTAGTAATCGACAGGAAAGTTTCGATACTGATCTATAGTTCCTATTGAAATAAGATAGCAAATACAAATTACCAGACGTATAACTAAATAATGGTTTCTATTAGTGCTTAAGTGTCCTAAACCATTGTTATAATTCTCTTGATACATTTGTCTATCCATTAATTAGAGAAATAAATGAAAAGTTGTTATAATTGACAAGACTTTAGTTAGTAAGTGTAAGTCATATGCATGATCTAGGATGCAAGGAGACGATGTAGATGATCACGTGCATGATCTAAGCGGTGAAAAAGAAAAGATATTTGCTTCACTTGTTTCATTGGTGCAGTCACGGCTAGGGTATAATCACAAGCAAAAGTGCGGCTTTAGAGTGGGTTGGGTATAAATTATTCCAAGGTTGATCACAACATAGGTGATGATTGTGATATGCATTGTATTTAACTCCGAGGAGATCACAATCAGTGTTATAAGTTACAACTGTGATTTGAGTGCAATATTACTTTTGAGGGTTTCACAGTCTAAGCTACAACCGTGATATGTTTAGTTTGTGATTACGATGTGTGTTACAATTGTGATGAACATTAAATTCATTTTACGAAAAGATCACGTTGTAGGTCGTGATTACAAGAATTTTGACGCAGGGTGAATCTGGGTATTTTGCAAACGTCGCCTTTTTATTATTGTTTAGTCACGTTTATTAAACGTTAACTATAATATATAATTAGTAACATTTATAGACAATTTTCTATTATGTGAACCTCTTGTTTGATTTGTCACTTTTTCTTAATTGTCAAACATGACCAATCATATTTGCCAAATAAATAAATCAAATAAAATTTATAAATTTTAAATTAATTTATTTCATAATTAAAAAGAAAATTTAATAAGAAAACTTATTAATATTATAAAAATAGCAAACAATATTACAATATTATTATAAACATAAACATTACTTAAAAAGTTAAAAAGTAAAAAATACATTATTAAAAAATTAATTTTTTTAAAGTAACAAAAATCAAATAAAAGAAACCCTACACATTTTATTGTACGGAAGAAAAGCAAATGCAGATGGGTTTTTTTTTCTAGAGTTATGCCCTCCAATTATTGAACTCTCTTAAAGCTAGGGTTTACTCCATTAATCTACAAAGAAGAAGAGACAAAAGATGGGGAGGACATGAAGGATGGGGAGGAAATGAAGAAGGAGGAGGATTATGAAGCACAAGATTTTGAAAGAAAAGGAGTACTGAGAATATAGCAGTAATGCTGGAGGTGGAAAGAATGGGAGGATATCAGCTTCTATCAACAATGCAGCGAAAAAGGAGGAAGACGAGGATGATGATTATTAAAAATCTTTCTGTACTTTCTGGGTTTTCATTTTCTTCCTTCGGTTAAAGGCACACTCGTATATTTATATCAGCATAAGAAGTCATCTTTTTGTACTCAAAATCATATTTCATGGTTATTCATGTTATGGGTCACTTTTGTTTTTCTAGTTCAGTTACTAAATTATGTTTGAATGGTAATAATTAAAAGCTCGGTAGGGTTACTTCAATTAATTGTGTTTTTTGCAACTTTTTTTTTAATGAATTTTTCTT
Organism: Combretum micranthum; assembly: GCA_024138025.1. Lineage (NCBI taxonomy): Eukaryota > Viridiplantae > Streptophyta > Magnoliopsida > Myrtales > Combretaceae > Combretum > Combretum micranthum. Next base: position 146,489 of record JAMXBD010000074.1, on the reverse strand, counting down.
CTAGGTACATTGGATTTAGTTAAAGGAATCTTTGATTTTATATTAGGCTTGTTTGGACTCTATCCTTATAGTGAAAATGTGAAAAATAGAACTTATGTTTATCCACCGAAACCACCTGATGGGGTTGTGTTTAAGCGTGTTTGGAGCAAGCTTTGGTATACATACATAAAAAATTTGAAAAACTTTGATCCCTAAGGTACTACTAATCTAATGCTCTGCCTTTTTATTTTTTAATTGCTATTAGTTAGACCAAAACTTACCAAGAGGGTACATAGGAGGAAAATTGTCTAAATGTCTTCCATTAGACACATAAAGTATTTAAAATTGATTCCTGAAAATACTGCTAAGCTATTTTTTGTTAGGATTGATATGTGTTTGTATCGTCTCAATATAGATTGATATAGTGAATAGCTTCACTTGAACACAGCACAATTAATAGCTAGTGTTTGTCTTTTAGTATTAGTGTTGGTATTGGTGTATATTGACTTGAAAATAGTCACGTTATTTGTTACTTAAATTAGCATGATACAAAATGGTAAACATAATTTTTAAGCAAGAAAACTTTTGATATTTACAAACAAGACATGACTTGTTTGATTCATTTATTTAGCTTGCACACAATGCTATGGAAATTCAATTCACTTGTATTAGTCATGGAATTGCTTTAGAATGAGCATTCTTATGTTATTGTATTCCACTCACCAACTCAATTTTAGGTTCCAAATGTACACTTAAAATTTGTTTTCTTTTATATGTGTGCAGTGTATATGAAGACATAAAAAAAAAAAAGCTCAAGTCTTTTAGAATAAATCTTTACGTGATTTTTGGTTCTAATCAAATAGATGTTTCTATATTGATTTCAATAAGAATGGTTGGAAAAGTTCCTGGAGAAGAACCTACTACTTCCTTTGAGTATGAGCTATTTGAAAGGGATTTTGATCATCTTAGAACCATAGTAACTACATCAAGTTAGATGACTTTATGGATTGAACTTGAAAAATTGAAATTGTGACATAGAATAGGACAAAGGTCCTTTAGTGATGTTTTGTTGGCAACCCAGCATCAATCGATTGGAAAGTATGAAGACTATTGTGAAGTGGCTATTATGATGCTACCGCTAATCAAGGAAGATAACATGAGAGATGTATCGAATGGTTAGATAACGTGTTTACAAATTATAAGAGGATAAAGGGTGCTTGTTGGATCCAATGAATTTCAATTATCAATGGAAGGATGAGTCTCAATCTTTTTTATTCTAAATTTTGCTATGAAGTTACATTTATCCTGGTTATTCCTAAATTAACATAAAATACTTCATACAAATGCAAATTTGCGTTATGACAAAGTTCTATGAAGGGTCCATTGGATAAAAATTGGCTCATCTTAAGGAAGGAAAGCTTCCTATCACAAATGTTTTAAGGTACATTTGAACTACTTCTGTTGTGACTATCAATGCTCTAGTTGGAGTTATTTGCTATGGCTAATACTATCTATGTGCTAATGTTTCTACCTATGAAGGTATGGTATCATTTTGGCTAAAGGTATGTAGGCACTACATGCAAAAGAAATTTTGTGGTTTCATCAAGTTACAAGATGACTTGCCTAATTTTCTATGCTCCTTGTGGTTGATGTCAATGGTATGCAGGTCTAAACAAGTAAGATGATTCTGACTATCATTAGTGATGCTGATAAAGTATGGTGATTTTCATGTCTTCAAAATTTGGAATTATGATGCAAGATTACTAGGAAGATTGTCATATATCGATAGTATCATTAGTGATACTGATTAAAATATTCTTGTTGATCTCCTACTTGTTTCCGCATATGTGAAAACATCCATGTTAAAGAGTGTATTTATTGCTTATGACATGTTATCTATTGTCACAATTCGTCATGCATTGTCTAATAATCTTCCTAGAACTCTTTTCCTGACATTGTCTAATGTTTTGCTTTTGATTTTTAATGTATACTATGTTTGGTTTCAATATCGTATCTCGCATCTATAATATCCACTAATCAAATCTACTAATTTGTGCTAAATATATATTAGCACTTGGAGTGACCACTTTCATGTGTATTTTTGTAAGCTCGATGTCCTATATAATTACCATGCAAGTTTTTTTTTTAATTTTTTATCATCATTTAAGTAACCTTTATCATTTATATAAATTCAATCTTCTATTATTTCTACTTTTCTTTTCATTAATGTACATACTTATTAAAAAAAAAGGAAACTACATACCCATGATAAAGATTTGTGCTTCGTCCTAAGTTTATATGCTTTATTGATAACTAAAACAATGACAGTGTGAAGGTGATCGGGTTTTTGGTCTAGTTTACCTATTCTACATGATTTTTTGCAATTCGAGAAACTCTTATAAGTTCGAGTGCTTTCTATGTTAAGGTAATTAGCATCATTTTCTTTACCTTATCACTTTCAAGTTTTTCGGCTTTATGTTTGATCCTCTTATATATGAATGTTTTGGTAGTGCTTTTGAAATTTGAAACCTTTGATTCTACTTGTAACAGTGCTTAGATGTCTTATGTCTCTAGGTTTTATATTACAGATTCCTACTTACTTACATCATGTGACAAAGAAATTTGCCTTAGAGACTATGTAGACAATAATTACATTATTCAAGTCTTGCACTTATCAATTTTAGTGGAGTTTAGCATGTGGGATGCAGCTTTTGCTTTGAATTTTGTTCTATTGAAAGCAAAATAGGCTAAATTTTTGTTTTAAAATATTTTAATGTGAAGATTGCAAATCTAAAGTTTCATGAGCCATAATATTTCAAATGATGTAAGATGTTATCATCAGTCGTGTCTTGTAATTTAGTAATTCTAAAGTTGTTGATGATTTTGTGGCTCTTAGTAGTCGTAGATTATTGCCTTATTGTATTATATACTCTTTTCAAATTATAAATATCTTTGCAGTTTTTGCATATATGAAAAATACACACTTTCTATGGCGTGGGAGATAATGTGATATAAGAAAAGATGCTATGTTGAGTCTTTCAGACTTCTGTAAGGGCCTTGATATAAACAAACTCGCAATGAAGAATCAATTCAATTACTTTTGTGTTATATATTCAATAGCACCGATAGGTATATAAGACATTGCTATATTCTTCCACAATCTTGACATATAATGTCTCCTTTTAAATTTTTATGAGGATAATTAATGTTGGTTTTATATGTGATGCATTGTATTATTTATTTATTTGTTGCTTTTGTTAGCTGTAATAACTCATTATGGATGTAGGTCTTAGTTGCTGGAGGAAAATTTGGTGGTTCAAGCAATGGCTATATTGTGTTAGGTTAACTGCATTGTCTAGGATTATTTGTGGTTAATGATATTTCTAAGTGGGTCATGTCACCATTTTTATGTTTTATCACACCATACTAGTTTTTTAGAATATCTCCTTTACCAGACATAGTGTGGTCATTGCTTGATAGTTGTTAAACCGCAAGTCAACCTATGTATAAACTCTTTTTGTAAAGACTTGAAGGTTTATTGTGTTGTCCTTTTGTATCCTATATTTGCTAAATGCACTATATTTGTTTAGTACATCTTAAAATAGAAGAAGCAATTGATATTTGATATAATTAAAGAAAGTAGGAGATATTTGGAAGCACATTGAAATTGTCATCTTGCTACGTTGACCAATGAAAAAGGCTCTTGAAAATATTAAGTTGGTGTTATAATTATTGACTCACAATACATTGGAGGTTTTTGCAAGTGTTTATTAGATGGTTTACCCTGAGTACAAACTCAAAATATACATCATGTATTCTATTTAATGTACTAAAATAGAATTGCATTTCCCATGTGATTGAAAGGCTTCTGTTTGGCATAGTCATCAAAATTCTAAATACATAATTTACATTTTTACAATGATTCAAAATATTAAAAATTTTATGAAGTTGAGTAGAAAATAATATTGATTAATTCCTTATACCTATCTTTTTTTCTCTATCTATGTATATTATTAAAGCAAAAAGACACTAATAAGTTCATTTTACTCTATCATTGTCATAAGAATTTGGAATTTATATTGATTCATTTGGAGAAAATTCCTATGAAACTTATGCTTTTAATGAAAATTTTTATTTTGAAGCTCCTTGAATCCAAGGAAGAAGAATTTAAGTGATTAGATTAGATCAAATTTGGAGCAGAAATAACAAACAAAGTCAAAGAAGAACAAAATCGAGCCTTACAAAAATCGCTATCGAGGCCAAACAAAGGAAGAAAAACAAGGAAAAATGGTCTGTTGCTCCTCAACTTCGAGCTCTCGATATGACCCTCAACTTCAGTTAGGAGTGCAAACGAGCCGGGCCGAGCCGGGCTTTTGCTGGCTCAGGCTCAACTTGTTTATTTTTTAACGGGCTTGAGCTTTTAATGACTCTAGAATATGCAGGCTCGGGCCCAAGCCCGTTAAGCTTTTTCAATCCCGAATTCGCTCAATTAGCTAAATGATCCTAAACGAGCCCAAGCTGGGACTTGGGCTCGTTTAGTTAAATGAGCTTGAGCTCAGCTCGTTTAGCATATATAATTATTTTTTAAAAATATATTTATAATATTAAATTAATATAAATAATTTTATATAATATTATATTAATAATATAATATCAATATTATATATATATATTAAATGAGCTTGTTCACGAGCTTGGCTCGCGAGCCATTAACGAGCCTATTTGCAAGCCGGTTCGTGAGCCTAAGGATAAGCTCAGGCTCAGGCTCGGCTCGTTTAATTAAACGAGCTGAACGAGCTGAGCTGGGCTTGAAACGAGCCGAGCTCGAGTAGCTTGTGAATAGCTCGGCTCGTTTGCAGCCCTAACTTCAGCTAAAGGAGATCAAGCATTATATTGGAGAAAAGTAGTTATCGAGCCTTGTATCGACCCTCGACAGTTGTATTTTAGAGACCAATTTCTATTAAATTTTTGCCTCGAGTGTTAGCAAATCATCCCTTGACCTCCTTAATTCTACCATCGATAGAGCAATGAATAAAAACGCACAGCTCACTTAGCTTTTCAAGTGTCGAGCCCGATTTCTTCTTTCTGCGAGTACTCAACCATAGCTATCCATGTGACCCGCGATAATGTAGTATACGATTCAAATGCACACATGAACAAAACAATTTTCTTTCTGTTATAAAGAATCTACCACATTAGCAATAAAATCTGCATGATTTATGTGCCCTGAGCCTATAAATAAACATGCAAAGGCACTCGTTGGGGGAGGAGGGTACCAAGAGAATTCTAAGGTGATGATATACCATACTTAATGTAGTATAGTTTTTAGAGAATTCTAAGGTGAAAGAATTTTTGTTTTCTTCTTGCTTTGGAAGTCTCTAAAGTTTTATGGGTAAAATCATTGTAAACCTGATGTTTGTAATTTCTAAGCAATCAAAGTGATTTATCTTTTAGAATCGATTTTATTTCTTCATATTTGTTTACAATTGATTAAATCCATGGAGAAATAATCGCCTATAGCTTAAGGTTCACATATCCAATTCCTGATTCAACTTATTTCAAATGCGCCTTCAAGTTAATTGACTAGGTGTTTGTAGTTAGTAACTTGAATTGCATTTTGTGGGTTTTAAGAGAGTGGTGCACCCTTTTAGATCTATGTTTGATTTCAATTGAATAGATCGAGAGATCATTCTTTTGAATAGATCAAGAGATTATTCTTTTAAATAGATCAAGAGATTATTCTTTTAAATAGATTTGTGGTTGCTAATGGAGTTGATCCTAACTACCTCGTACGAGGACGGGTGAAAACTTTTAGTCAATTGTTTTAAAATTCAATGAGTTGGGTTTTCAAAACAAACGATTCTTAATCTTTATGTGGATCTAGCATCTAGATCTAGCACTACTGATTTCGAAAGAAGTTTTAGTTTACATTAGTGGATTTAGTGGTGCAAATATCCCAATCAACAGCTTTTCCAGAGAAGTTTTGTTTTAAGAAATCGATTGATAAGGAATTGATGTAGTGAACCCTGGGCTACTAATTTTGCAGAAGTTACATATCTATTCTTTACATTAGCCCAGTAAATGCTTGTGAATATTTCCCAATTAACATAGGTTAAGCTCTTATTTTTCTATTGTGAGCTTTTTATTTTCTTTGGTTAGATAATGGATGGGTTGTGATTACAATAGTTACCACCATTCCCTTGGGATCGACCTAGTTTTTCCTATGCTACTTCGGTAGGTGCGCTTGCCACGATTGCTAAAAGTTGATCAACCAAAGTTGAAATTGAACAATTAGCTTTTATAAATTTTGAAAACTTCAACTTCGAGTTGTGTTCTGAAATTGTGATTTAGTATAATTCCAATAACCCAATCATAAAGATATGGACCAGACACCCTTTGGTGTGTTAAGTGTTTATATATTAAAAAAAATCATATTAGATATAAAGTAGTCATGTAGGATCAACTTGTATAACAACTTGTCTCAAGTTTTTTCAGGTTAGTTGTCATGATTTTCTCATAATCTCATTAATGGTTTTTTAATCTTGTAATAATTGCATCTATATATTGTATGGTAGCAAATCGAAATGAAGAAGTTTCTTCTTTAAGTGCATAAGATCCTTAGCTAAATCCATTGTACAATGATGATAGCGACGATAGGGAGGAAGAAAATTAAAGATAGATACTTTTTGATTTTTTTTAATGTTGTTGAACCAATTGACATGACTGAGGTCGGATGTGGTGAAGTTTAGACATGGTTATTTTGAGATAATTTAGAAATTATATTTGTGTTTTTTTTAAGGGTTAATTTCACTCGGGGTACCTGAGCTTTTTCAATTTTTACAGAATTGTACCTGAACACAATCATTACAGGAAAATACCTGAACTTTTTTTTCTTTTACTCATGGTACATTTAGATGGATTTTGTCCATTTTTTCCATCAATTCATTGACGTGGCAGTTAACCTGATTAAAATGATTTTTTTGTCCACATAGGTAATTTTTCTAGTTTTTTTTTTTTTTACTTTTTCCTTCTCTCTTCTCTCTCTCCTCCAATTTCTCCTTCTTCTTCTCCAAGCACCATTGATGGAGCTTGAAAGCTCCATGAATCCAATTCGCATTCCACGAAAAATTAAGCCATTTAAAGCCAGGTTAAATAGTAAATTAAAAGATAAAAAATCATCATTAATCATAATAGATTTTTTTTAAAAGAAAAAATCTCTTGAACTTTCATCTACTTCATGGACATTAAAAGGTCAAATTTCTTTCTTTTGAAGGAGGTCGGTCCAGAAAACTCTTCCACGTCTTTCTCTCAACCCACTCTCTCTCATCTATCTTCCTCCTTCAACTTTAAGGATGCCATTCCCTCTTTCTCCGCCATCTCCCTCTCTCTCTCTCTACCCCTAGAAAACTATCATTGTGGCCACTCGACTCCACTACCAACCCATCATCATAAACATCCTAGCGGAACTCCAACCAATCCTAATGTCCAATGCCAAATCACCTCAACACGATTCCCTCGAGCCTATAAACCATGCTAACCGGACCAACAAACCAAATGATTACCAGCCGAAACACATTCCTTATACCCAACTAGCTTCATTATGAGAAAGGAAGTGAAAAAGAGAGAGAGGTTCGACAGTTTCTTTGTTAATCGTTCATTGATGTTATGTATATAGCTGAGAGTATGTTAGGTGGTGGGTTTATTTGGACATGGAGATGGCTATGGATGTTTGATTTGGAGTTGTGATGGAGTTTGATGCCGATATTGAGATGGGCATAGTGACTTGGTGAACTCGGCGAGTATGGTGACATATTTGTTTTGGTTTCAATAATCAGCAAGTTGATGGAGTTTAGTTTAACATGTCATATTGTCTAGAGATAAAGAGGATGGATTAGAGAGAGAAAAAGTTTACCTGATGAAGGAAATGAAGTTTCCTGCAGAAGATGAAGATGAGCTCTTGATTTTGAAATTCATGGCTTATGTGAAGAAAAGATCTAATTTTATGTAAATTTTGGACCTTTTTAATTTATTTTCTGTTTCTATTTGAATTGTATTGTTTTGATTAATTTTATGCAAATTAATGAGTTGATGAAGTATGGTTTGGATCTTCAGTTTGGGATTCATGGCAGTTCGTGCCTTTTTTTCCTTTTTAAGGCCTCACTAGTGTTTTAATGAGCTTTCAAGTTTCATTAATGACACCTAGAGAAGAAGAAGGAGAAGAAGGAGGGGAGAGAGAAGAGAAAGAAAGAAAAATGTAAAAAATAAAAACTAAAAATATTGCCTATTTGGACGAAAAATAATATTTTAATCAGGTTAACAACCACATCAACGAATTAACCACAAATGAACGAAATCCATCTAAAGGCAATGTGAGTGAAAAATTAGTTTAGGTATTTTTTTTATAGCAAAATTTTATTAGGTACAATTATATAAAAATTGAAAAAGTTCAGGTACCGTGAGTGAAATTAACTCTCTTTTTAAGGATACTAAAATAATATTATTTTAGGTTTTCTGCTTTCTTTATTATAAGGATGTGGTGAAGTTTAAGTTTTTCTTATTTTGGCCAGCAAAGTTCATGTATTTTTTATGTTTTTGGATCTTAATTCTATATATAATGCATTGCTATGCTCCAGAGTTTAACTGTAGAATTAATGGTAGCTATGAACTGTATAGTGATGAAACAAGTTTAGATTATTAATTATGCAAATAACATACGATAAATAGGTACAATTTGACCAAACCAAGTAGAACACCTACGTTTATACATCGCCAATGTGTTTGAATAGCTACACTTTGATGGTGGGATGATAGTAGAATTGCCATGTTTAGACATCACTACTTTAGTCCAATAATCATATATAATGGTTATCACTAATTCTACTATATTCCCGCCATTAACCCTCATAATGGCCATGTATAAATATCTTTAATTCGGTTATTAATAAAATGATTTAGTCATGTCTAAATGTCGCCATGCAAAAAATTTTAGTCACATATAAATTTGGTGGAATAAGAATTAAGTGCATTTGACCACACATAAGTGTGGCCGGTACATAACGTTAGGCTATGTTTAAGTGCGGCTTAATAAAATTCATTTGGCACCAAAATATTGTCCGATGACGTTTAATTTTTTAGTGTAATGTATTTAATCTGCAATAAACCTTTTGCAACTTCTATAGGCTACGTGTGTTAAAACATGACAAAAAAACTTTTGGCCACGTTTAATTAAATGTCTGGCAATGTTTATTAAACGTAGACAAAAGCCCTTTTTGTTGTAGGCGTTAGGATACAAAACATTAGTTTCATGGAGACTACAACCGTGATAATGTCGATTTAGATTTCTATAAGAACCACATTTTTAGTTGTGGCCATAATTTGGTTCACAACTTAAAATATAGCCATGGTTAGAACTTTTGTTAGCTTAGCTTAGATTTATCATTCTTCCATTGAACAAAATGGCCAAGTGTAAGTATTTATTGTAGTTTTTTTGTTTTACTATATAAATTTTCATGTTTGTCTTTATTGAATAAAGTTATACTTATTCATAAGCATTGAGCAAGTGTGGTAAAACACTCTACATGATCTCAGCTTGCAAGGTTAAGATACTTATGCTAGATTCTTAGGGTTTATTAGTTTCTTTTAGTTCATGAACTCATTATGCTAGTTAAACCTAATGTTATGCTTTAAACAATGAAACGTGTATGCATTAGTAACTTGAGTGAAGTATGGATCATTTATAGTTTTAGTGACTAAAATCTTCATGCATGGATACTAATGCATTTTACAAAGATAAGTTTGTTGTAAACTTTGAGGAAGATAGAAATTACCTTTACTAGAGTCTGTTTATGATGTCTTCTTTCTTCTTCCAAGAATGGAGTCACTAATCAAGCAGTAGTTGAAAATTTATCCAACTTGATACTTCATAGTTTCATTAAAATTAAGAAGATATTAGTGGAGTTGCTTACCTTAGCTTTAATATAATTTTGGTGATTATGCTTTCTTCTTCTCTTAAGATTTTATGTATGGGAAAAGGGTGTTACTTCTTGTGGACTTAAAGATAGGTTGATGGGATTTTGTTGGAGGTGTTGATTATTGTTGTTGCTGGTTTCGGTAAAAAGGGGGTTGAGGGGGTGGAGGATGTGCAAGCAGTTGTTGTTTCCATAGCGATAGAAGAAGAAAATGGGGGGTTTTCTTTGAGTGAGGTACAATATATTGTAATGATTATTTTAGATTTTATTTACATACAAAATTTGAACAACTTGCATGATTTTGTGGTGAGATTTTTGTCTAGGAGGTGAAATGGGGGTGGCTTCTCCAGCTTGTATATGTATGTAATGTATTTAGCTTATAAATGTCACTATCATTCATTAATTATGGAATATTTGAGAGATTTCCTAGCTAGACAAATTGATTTTTTCTCTAGCATGCATCTACTAGAAGTCACAACAATTGAATAATTTATTGGAAAATTTCATGTGTTGGTTTAAGTTTTAAGTGTTGATAATGTATATAAAATGATAATTTATGATATCAGACAAAAAATTGATGAATATACAAACAAATGAATAACTTAAGTTAGAATTTTAGGTCTTAAATTTTATAAGAGATAGTTTTGAGTTTATTTTTAGTGTTTTATATTTATGCGATTGAGTCATATTAAGGGTTTTTGTCTACTAGATTTAGGTTTAGGGCTTGTAAAGACTAAATTAAGATTTGATAACATATAGGTTTAAAATATTCTCTTTTTCATGTTTTCAACACACAAATCTCAGTTTAAGCCTTATCCTTGTAATTTGAGCCTATTATCAGGTCTTATAATATACATTTCAACCCTAGTGATTCATTTATAAACTATCATTTGCTAATTAATATACTCTAAAAATTTAGCGATTCTCATTATACTTAAAAGTTAGGGTTATATAACCATGTTTAGCAAGATCCTGACCTTTGTCATATAATCTCGTCTTTGGTATCATTTTATTTCTTAGGAGATATATTTGTCCCAGTCAGTGAGTATACATGATCTTAAGTACTTGGTAGGGTTTAGGTTACTAGCAATAACTAGGTGATCATTGTATCGTTATCTACTGTATGTGGAGTTTAATTCCCTAATTTCTAAACTTAAGTTAGGAAAATTTTAGGGGTTACATTACACCCATGTGTGTGTGTGTGTGAGAGAGAGAGAGAGAGAGACAGACAGACAGAGATGTAGTGTAGCTTATTTGAGCATTAGAATTGTGGTGATCAACAAAGTAGTGTGTGAAGTCCTTAGTTGGAGGCATTGTGTGATCGTAGAGAATAACAGGTGGTTCAAATTCTACATTAAACTCAGGCTTCATCTTCTTAATCTTTCTTAGTTGTTTTTAGTACCTCATTTTGATATTATTGATCATATGAAGAATACTTGCATTTTAAATGTTCGATAAAATTGCAAAAATTGTTAAAATTAGATTAATACTTAATTCACCCCCATTAACCTAGTGTAAAGTTGTTGTTGTTATTATTTTTTCAATATTTCAATTTATATCCTCATGATCTTAAACACGTGATTGAAATTTCAAAAAAGTCATATTTAGTGTGAAAATGTATCATTGGTTCTAAAGTTACCCTTTTTTCTTTAAATTCTCATTTAGCATTCCTACATATTCACTAAATGCACTTACATCTCCAATTTGATTTCTTCCTAAGCCAATTTCCAGCTATTTAGTTTTCATAATCATGCATTTAAAACAAACCCATGCAATAATTTTAATCATCTAAAATATATCCAATATCTAATCGAGTCATTTAAACCTTGACTTATCAATTTACCATCCTTATACCCTAAAGGTTATCACTAATCAATCCATAACATTGTAATTCCTAAAAAATACACCCAATTAATATAATTTTCCAACATTTTGGAATAGGTTTTTCCATCTAAATTTACTCATTTCATCCCATTTGTCAAAATTATTGCGTTACATATATCCAAATATACACATGCATGTTATATTTGATCAAACTTTTTAAATTCATCACCTAAACATCATCCATTCCATGCAAATCATCCAATTGCAGACCTATACATTATATTCCCATCTTCATTACATGTAACACCACTTACAAGCATCATAGGCCACTTTAGAAACATGCATACACAACACCAACTCAACATGATCCAACTTAAATCCATTATTAAGCTAGGTTTAGTAGTTTTACCTTATTTGATTTTTTTTAAATCTATTAAAAGCACACCCTACATGCCTTCCAGACTTATTCTAACCTTAAAGAGCATTATACAATGTATGTCGATTTTATTGACTGGTTGCATCAGATACTGCACTTTGATATCCATTTTAAGGCATTAGATGTGGTAAGGGTGGTACGTTAGTTCAAAGGTATCACCTTGGATGATGCACTGCCTCTTGATGCTACTATTATTGTTAGAGATGACTCCTCACCACCTTAACCAGCTTAGGGAAGTCATCATAGGCCATGAGATAGGGGTCGAGTGTAGGCAAGGCCATAAGCATGCACATGATCACATAGGTTTTCTCTTTATGCATCTTCGACACATACCTCACTAAAGTTCTACGAGCTAAGTCCTCACTACTGTCAACTTCACCCTAAATATTATTGGGAGAAGTTTTAGTGTAGCCATGCATACTCTACCAAGTCTGTAAGAGAAGTAGCTTGCATCTCAAGTCGACGATATGAAAGAGGGGCTGGGCTGGCTTAGATCGAGCTTGTTCTAATCCATGTAAGTCCTCACCATAGCTTACTAAGTACAATTTGGGATGGTATATAGACCACTTAATTAGTTTTAGAGCAAAGATGCAACCTTTGTCTAATTCATAGCTAATTACTGCACAGACATTGTGTTACTTTATGCAGTGGAGGAGACAACATGATTAGCTTTTTGTTTGTGATTTTTCCTTTTAAAGTCGTTTTGTATGGATTTTTAACTTTTTTTTTAATTTATTAACTATACCATATATCGATGATGGTTTTATAATCATTTCAATTAATTGTTCTTGTTGTCTTGCTAATATTAGTTTCAACTGGTTATGTAATGGAGTTCAAAATTGTTTAAGAAATTCAAGATGGTATAAGTTGGAGTTTGGAATTAACAATAAATATTTATAGTAGGGAAAAATTGTTCAAATTGGGTATTTGGTGTGGCTATATCAATCATATTGACTATTTCTCTATTATATTTGTAGGTGTTGGTAACTTTAATGTAATTGGAGTAAGGAGTTAGAAATAACTGCCATTGTATTTTTTTAGTTAGTCAAAATCGAGTAGGTCAAAGTTGTGTCTTTAAGATATGGGTTTAATATTTTATTTAAGATATGGGTTTAATATTTTGTTTATGAAATTGAAAACACCATTCCACCACGATAATATTATAATTATTTTATTTTTGCTTTCTTATTTGCTTTAAGCCCATAATCAAGTAGTTGCTTCAATTTTTTCCTTTTAAGTATTATTTTGGTTACTATTTTATACATACATTTCTCTATATTTAATTTGGCTTGAAGCAGACCGTAGCAATGGTCCGAGACCGAGAGACTAGAAGAGAAACCATGAAACGAGCTGCTGGTACTGGCTGCTACCTGCTACTTAGTTAGTCAGTGGCATTGTGTGTCTTCTTCTTCGCACTTCCTTCTCATCGTTTCTCCTTCAGCAAAGGACAAAAAATTTTTAAAAGGGGAAACATGAATCCTAACCCCAATTTCACTCAGGACCCAGACCCTAATCACCACCAACACCATCCCCACCCCAATCCCAATCCCCAGCCTCGCCGTCCCCGTGGTTTCGCTGCTACCCTTTCCGCGTCCGCTGCCGTGGAATCTCCCACAGAATCCGCCTCGGCTATAGCCTCGAGCTCCGGTGGCAAAGGCAAAAGGGAGAGGGAGAAAGAGAAAGAACGCACGAAACTCCGTGAGCGTCACCGTCGTGCCATCACCAGCCGCATGCTCGCCGGACTCCGCCAGCACGGCAATTTCCCTCTTCCCGCCCGCGCCGACATGAATGATGTCCTTGCTGCGCTCGCTCGCGAGGCCGGGTGGACCGTTGAGGCCGATGGTACCACGTATAGACAATCTCCCCCTCCTTCGCAATTGGTGAGGGTTGATTTGAGTGGTATTATGTAATCTTTATTATGGCAGAGTAGAAGGAAGTTGTATTGCAATCGGACGTACCATCCACTTATTTGCACTGGACTCGATACATTTTGTATTAAATAGTTTAAACTGGGAGCTATAACTTGGTGGAAAGCTTTTAGTGGAGAACTTTCCTGTACAGAGAAGACAGCACGGTTATAGCTTCCAGGCCTTCTATCTATAGGCGCAAGCATAGCGGGTTCTTGTCTTCTAGTGCTCAAAAAATGGAACGGCGGAGCCTTCCCTTATTCTATATGTCAGAAAATCTAAAGAAAAAATTTTCCCCATTATCTTAAACATATCAGCTTGTGTTTGCAGAGTTCGAAGTTTATTGCAAATGATTAATTAGTCTTATAAACATGGCAATTCATCTCACGTGCGTGTTATTATGTCATTTTGAATTGTTTGGGTAAGTTGTTATATCTATAGATGGTTAGGGTTCTAGGTGTATATTGGTAAAGAGATGATGTTCCAATACCACCCGTCTCTACACCGTACTTATACTAAGTGTTTGACAGTAGAAAAGCAGGACTCAGCTTAATGTTAAAAGTGGCTTCTGCATACCGGCCTCACTTGCTTGTGCATGAAAAAATTAATGGCTTTCCATCAAAATATGATATGGCCACCTGGTGATGCTTGTCTATACTTGTTCGTGTAAATCATGAGGAAGTAAATGAAAAATATGACTTTCCATTTAAATTGTGACAAGTTCCTGGGGTGCTTTTAACATTTTCAGTTCACGTATGTGTTCCATTTTGTTTTGTGTTAAAGGGTTCAAAAAAGGAGCATTTGGTTTTCCTTGTACCATTGTATATTTACAAGATAGTACTTGTTTATGTGTGCTTTGTGAGTATTTAACCTTGGGTTTGAATGATTGGCCAGGCTTCATTTTCTGTTAAGTCCATGGAGAGTCCAGCATCTGGGGCTTCTTTGAAGAGTAGTGCTGTTAAAGGGTCTTTAGACAATTGTACACCATCGATGGTAATAAGAATGGACGAAAGCTTGTCACCAGGGTCTCTTGACTCTGTTGTGATTGCTGAAAGGGATTCGAGGAGTGGGAAATATGATGCTGCCAGCCCCATTAATTCGGTGGTTGACTGCTTGGATACTGATCAGGTGAAACCTGTGTTCTCTTGACATGCTCTCAGCTATAATCATAGGTTCTGTATAGTTTAGTAGCCTACGGAGGTTCCATCTTTTCACATCTGAGCAATAGGTGGAAAGCATTAGTTACTCAATGGACAACTGGATTTCGAGCATGACGCACGTTAGTGTATCACTGCTTAGAACTGCAAGAACATGGGGATCTTGATCTGTAGCTCCTTTTGAAATGCAGTAAATTACAATAATATATGGTGTACCACAAAGATGATTAGGATTTGTCTAGGTAAATGGGATAGCAACATGGGAACAAATGATCAAGTGCTTGTTGGTACCTAAACTTCCCTGTATATACGGATTATTTTGTGTGTTCTCCTATTTGCTTGTCGGAACTAGTGCTGATAGCCATATGAACTAGTGTTAAGTGCAGATATCTGATTTCACATTTATCTTGCAGCTTATACAGGACGTTCATTCAGCAGATCAAGATAATGTTTATACGGGCAGCCCATATGTGTCTGTTTATGTTAAATTATCAGTAAGTACTCTATGCCTGCTTTCTTGTTATGAGATTGACTTCCTTACACCCATATCTTTGAAATGTATGATGAAAAGGATGACTTTATTGAGACCAAGGGGCATGGGTTTAGCTTTTGAATTAATTTGGTGCATAGAGCTCTAAAAATCCTTAATGCTATTTGTTCTTCTAGACCTTTTTTTTTTAAATTTATTTTTTTTATATTTTTTAATTTTTGGTCATACATCAATTATGTATCAGTATGTTTATGCAAAGTCTCACTGTTTATGTTTGTCCAATTGAAGAGATGGAAGTGTTGGAATTTGATTTCAAAACATTGCTTTTTCTGGGCCTTTTAAATTCATTTCACTACTATCACTTACTTATGAATGTGCCCTTTGTGCCTATAGCTTCTGGTTCGAAACTACATAGTGGCTATTGGCCTCAGCTGGGCAGTTCAGAAGAGAGAGTAAATCATATGTCAGAGCTTCTTCATCCAATCATGAGATACAAGCAAACTGAAGTTTCCTTTAAAGTGCCTCTGATTTTACCGTTCATTCATTAAACTAATTAGTAATTAATGTGGTCACATTTCATTGACATATTAATGAATTGAATAGAGCGGCATAGGACCCTAACTCACTTTATAGGTTATTGAAGAGAGCATGAGAAATGGTATCTTATTATGTTCAAATTTTAGGTCCTCCAGCAGATGCTAAAATCATGGAACTTTTATGGCAGAACAGATTCATAAACAATTACTGTCAGTTGGTTGATCAAGATGTTGTCAGACAAGAGCTAAGTCATGTAAAATCATCAAATGCAGATGGGGTTACTGTGGATTGTTGGTGGGGTATTGTTGAAGGATGGAGTCCCCAAAAATATATGTGGTCTGGGTACAGAGAGTTGTTTAATCTCATTAGAGAGTTCAAGCTGAAACTGCAGGTAGCATTTCACCTTCATTCTAGTAAGTGCATTTGTTTTCTTTTTATGTATGTTTCGTCTTCATGCCAACATCATAGCTTTTCTTTTTTAGGTAAAGTCAGATTTTTATTAATTTTCAAATTATACAAAGAAAAACTTTACAAAGAAAAGTGTCAAGACGTTGAACAACACAAAGAACCCTATCTATAGAACAAGAGACCTAAAAACTCAAACACAACATCAGGAGTCAAAATGGTTCCGAGGTTGAGAAATCGGCAGTTACAGCGCATTTGGGCTAATTCAAGCAAAGCAACAAGAACAAATGGATTGAGCTACATCTGGAGATTCCACAATGTATTTCCCACACTTCTCTCATTTCTTTCTTTCCATATAAAGTAAAAAAGGAAGCTGATGATAATTTTCCAAATTATCGACATTCTTTGATTCCCATCCATAAAGACTTCTTGAAGATTTGTAGCATCCAGGGGAAAATAGTCAGTGACTTTTACTTTAAATATATTCCATACCTCTTCCATGAAGGAATACTTGAGAAAAAGATGATTTTAAGTCTACTCTTCTCTCTTACACAAAAAACAGTAATTATTGTTAAGAGCTAACTTATTTTAGGTTATAAATTTCTGATGAGTTGCTAACTAGAGAAAGAAAGTGTGTCTTGGCACTATTTTCTTGCACTAAACAAAGTTGTGCCATGTAACCTTATCCCCATGGGCTCGAATGTAGTCATAAGCTTCTTTGATAGTTAGGTCTTTAGCTGCGTTCATTTTCTACGCTAGTTTATCATCTCGAAGTAGATTTGTTTATAGCTATTTGCTAGATCACTTCTAATGAGACTCCAAACGTTACCATGAGGCCACTCCCAATCACCTTAATCTATAATACAACAAAGTCTGAGTTCTTTTGGAAAACTTGACCTATATATCTCCTTTTCTCTCAACCAATCCACCAACACTCCTCTTGGACGCCATGCATCGTACCACAATGAGATATGATTCCCATTTCCTATTTCCCATTTAAGTAAGAAGCGAGTAAGAGGTCAAAGATGTAAAATCTTTCTCCACAACCAAGACACCATGGAAGGGATTTTAACATATAAGAAATTCTTCTTCTTTAGAAGTTCGGTTTTGACCCGAGAAGGCTAAAGTGAGTTACATACATTGAAACGTAAATACCAAATATGTTTCAACTGTGCTGTCGTATCCCATGTCACCAAATCAATGAATCCTAGGCCTTCTTTATTTGTTCGTTTACACACTGTCTCCTAATCAACTTTTGCCTTTGCTCTCTCTTCATTACTGCCGTTCCATAGGGATCGTTTTATCTCTTTGGTAAACTCTTTGTGGATACTTTTTGGAAGGATAAAGATTGAGGATCAATAGACTTGGATAGAGAAAACAACACTCTTTGCTAGTTGGATAAGGCTCACATAATAGAGGAATTTGTTGGTCCAAAAATTAATATGTTTGCTAGATCTTTAAATAAAAAATATTGGCAAATCCTCTCCCTGGAAATTTGAAATTTGCTAAATTCCTTCTTTGTACTGTGATCAACACTACTAAGGAAAAGTTTCCACCCTCCTCCCCCCCCAACAAAAAAAAAAAAAAACCACTTATGAAAATACTACTTTTTTCGTGGCTCGCTTTGAGTTGAGACAAGCAGTAAAAGTCCTCTAGCGCTTCCACAATCAAAGCAACAGATCTTGTATCATCTTTAGTAAATATCATGGCATCATCAGCAAAATATAGATGGTTGAGTTTTTCTCTTCAGCATCACCAATGATATGGGAAATCCTCCTTTTTTTCTAGTTTCTTTTAAAATGCAGCAGAACACTTACATAACCAAAACAAAATGGTAGGGGGAGATAAGATCACCCTGATGTAGACCACGTGAACTAGAGAAGAACCCAGCTAACTTGCCAATATGATTGATAGAGAATTTTGGAGTAATAACACATTGTATAATCTAATTTATGAATTTGGAGGGGAAGCCCATGGATATAAGTGTCTGCTCAAGAAAGGACTAGTGGATGTTGTTGGACATTGGCATAAGCCTTCATAATATCTAGCTTTATACCACATCTGGCCATTTGGCTCAAAGATTATTCTTATGGTAACCCATAGAACTTCCCGAGCCACTAAGATATTGTCCATAATCTTTCTACCTTGAATAAAAGTAGTTTGTTCCTCACCCACAAGATGGGGAAGAACAAGTTTTAAGTCTTTCTGCCAGAAATGCATTTGTAAATGGTGTTCCGGTAAGTTATAGGTTTGAAATCCTTCATCTGAGATAGGTTCTCCACCTTAGGGACTAGAGAGATAGCGGTAAAATTTATGGACTTCAAAAACGTCCCAATGGCAAAAAAATCACGAATAGCTAAGCAAATTTCTTCTCCAATAATGCTTTAGGCCTTGCGAAAGAAATTAACATTGTATCCATCCAGTCTCGAGGCTTTATCAAAAGCCATATCAAAGAAAACAGATTTAATTTCCTCTCTACTTACAAGTTTGATGAGGCGCTCTAGATCATCTGTACCCACTTTCTTATTGATCAATTGTTGAATCCGTAAAGAGAGATCCTTTGCCGGCTTAGGTTCTTTGAAGAGAGTTTGAAAGTTATCTACCACCATCTTTTTAATATTCTCATGTGAGGATACTCACTGACCCTCAACATTGACAAGAGAACGAATGGAGTTATTATGTGTTTTTTGCTGGAGGTAATGAAAGAAGAACTTCGAATTTTTTTCTCCTAGTCTAAGCCAATTAATTCTTGGCTTTTGCTTAAGAAAATTCTCTCCTGCTGCAGTAAGCACATAATAATCTTTTAATAGGACCTTTTCAAGATCCCAATCTGCCTTCAAAAGGTTGGAGCAATTCAAATTCTGACAATCCAAGAGCTTGGCTTTTTGCATCATAAGCACGTTCTTCAATATTTGAAAAACCTGCTGATTTAACTTCTTAAGCTCACATTTCAGCATTCTAAGCATTGAGATTTCCTGAAAAGGGGTGCTCTCAACTGATATATTCCATGCTTCTTTTATAATGGAGAGGAAGTTAGGATGGTTGGGCCAAAAATTGAAGAACTTATGACAAGGTTTCCGCTCTATGTCATCCAAGTGTAAAAGATTACAAATAGAAGAATGGTCAGAAAGACTCGGGCTATCCACAATTGCCTCAAAACCAGTAGAGTGATTAAGCCACGCTTGATTTCCTAAACCTTGTCAAGTCTCCTAAGGATAGGTTTAGATGCATAGTGATTAAAACACGTGTGAAAAGGACCCAGCGAATGAATTTCTTCCAAATCAGCTAGCATATAAATGTCATTAAAATCTTCCATACCACTAGTGACAAAATCATTTCCTCCAACTTTATCTTCTAAGCTTCTACATTCATTAAAATCCCCCATAATAATCTAAGCGTCTGAGATTACTGCTTGAAACTCAATAACTCACTCCACAAGACTTTACGTCGAGTAGCTTCATTTGCCTCATATACAAAGGATAGAAAACCGCTTTTGTCTCTACCTAAAAGAGAGAGAAATAGTAAATAACTTGGTCAGCAGACTTTAGAACTTTAACATCGCAAATTCTTGGACCCCAACCTATTAACAAACATCCACTACTATTAGTCTCCAATTGCCATTCAGGGAAAATACGACCCTAAATCATTTGTGTGTTGGAATTTTTAACTTTTGTCTCAGATATTCCAACAAGGGAGAGATAATGCTCCTTACAAAATCTTGTAACTTCTTTATATTTAAGAGGATCATTAAACCCTTAATATTCCAAAAACTAGAAAACATACATACATAAAAAAAGAGACAAAGACACTCACAATAGACACTTTAGATGGCAGGCGAGTGCGAAGAATCACCCTCAACTTCCATCTCCCTGTACTTCTTCTCTTTTGCCCTTTTTTTCCTCCTCGACTTTTTTTTTTTTAACTATCTCTTGGATCAACCTAGATAGGACCAGTAGCTTGGTTTCACTCAGGCATCAGAGAGGTGATCGGGGTTTCGCAAACTCTAGAGGGCATCATTGATGAGGATGCAAACTCTTTCTCTCCATTCCCAGAGTCGTCACACCTGACACTAGATTCCTCAAGAGAGCATAGAGGGGTCTGAGTTATAGCATTACATGTTGAAGGGTCAGCTTCAAAAGCAACCGGATCGCTCCATGAAGGCTGTTGGACTCCAAGCGCTCATGCACTAAAACAGATTTTCTTTTGCTTAGGGTAATAGGGATGTTAGCAACATCCATCTGATCAACCACCTCTTTAATAGCAAAACCTTTGTTGTTGGGGGGAGCAGCACTCTCATTTACCTCAATATGTTGGCAATCTTGAGAAGGAGAGGCCGTAATTGCAGGTTATTCACTAGAGTTAGGGTTCACTTTAGTCTCCATTGTGTCTTTTTGCAACAATTGATTAGGACGTTTAGCATTTGTGTCCAAAAACTCCATTGTAAGGACATTGTACTTTACATCTACCCTCTAAACTGAACCATTTGCACACCCCATATCAAAATCCTTAATGAACTCCGCAGACTCCATGCCAAAATCCTTAATGAACTCCCCATCCACCTCTATCTATACTGAAGCATGAACAAAGTGTACACGTGAATCAGTGGCAGTGACAAACTGACAATATCCATAAGTAGGGGCTTACCAATTGCACCAACAGCATAACTAATACCCTCATTGTGTAAGAACTCCATAGGCCTCCCCTTAAGTTTTACCCGCATCGCCATTTTCCAAGGTTAAAGTCTATTGAGTGCCATACCAATCCAACACCTTTCTAGGGCGAGCGAGCGATTTGAGAAAAACCAAGGTTGTCGCAAAATCTTTTAAGTGATTCTTCATCAACAAACTTAAAAATGAAGTAACTATATCCATTTGATAAAACCTCTATAAGTCCCTCGTTACCCCAGATAGATCTTGCAATGCGTTATATAGTAGGGAAAGCAGGCTTTTTCCCAAAAAGTTGTTTACAAGGGTGTTTCTCCATACTCTTTTACCTGCTTCCAACACTAAAAGATGGGGTTTAACGCTTACCTTAGTGTTGACTCAAGAGGGTGGAAAAAATTGAAGGGCAACATTGATCTTATTTGGCCCTTCAACAATTTTAATTGAAGACTTAAGGCTAGAAACCGCCTCAGTATAGGAGATAGGTGTTTTAGGCACCACCGGGGCTTTTGAAATTAAGTTTTCATCATTACCCACTCGACTTTCAACTTCATTAGTCACTTTAGCCATCTCCTTAAGAGTTGAATCTGAAATAGACTCTAAAGCCTTACTATTTGGAGATGAAAGTTTTGTAGAACCTCTAGTGTTATCAACAAGACAAGGGTGTGAACACACCAACTGTCCAATGGAAATAGGCTGGACAGAATCACTAACTCCGTGAAAAACCGCCTCTTAACTATTCTTATCAGATTGCAGCTTGTTCTTGATTGATTTCACACTCTTCTTCTCATTCTTCAAAATCCTATCCTCCACATCTTTAAGAGCTTCAGAAACCAAACCAACACCTGCAACAGACACTTCCTATATGATAGCTGCCTTAGAAGACGGCAAACAAGACTTGCGAAAGGTCTACTGGTGGTGGCCACTAACTGCACCCACTAATGTTCAGGACTTAGGCTTATGGAAAAAGGCCTTCTTCCTCTTACGAACAAAAGTCTTCATGGGTAAACCAAGCAAACCAGAGAGGGAAAGCAAAAGAAAACCAAGGGGAAAGGCGTTCAAAGGTCAGGTTGGGCTAGGGTTTTGGGATGACGGGTTGGGTCGAGCTAGGGGGAGTGTTTAAGGGTTGGGTCGAGCTAGGGGGAGTGTTTAAGGGTTGGGTTGACCTAGGGTTTCAGTTTGAGCTAGGAAAAGAGTTTTAGGGTCAGGTTGAGCTAGGGTTTCTAGAAAAGGGGTCAGGTTAAGTTAGCGTTTTAGTGTTTAGGGTTGGATCAAGCTAGGGATGCATGGAAAAGGATTGGGTTGGGTCGGGCTACGGATCAAGCTGGGGTGAGGACTTTACAGGTTGGTTGTTGGAGCTAAGGTAATGTGTTTAGGGCGAGCTGGGAAGGGTAGAAGGGTTGAGAGAGGAGATGAAAGAGAAGAGGATTTTTTTTTTTTTTTTTTTGGGGTGTTGGGGGGGGGGGGGGGGCGCTGGTTTGGGGGTGGAGAACGAGGGGGGAGAGAGGGCAGCAGGGTGAGAGAAGGGAGAGGATTTTCTCTCTTTAAATCTTTTTACATCCTTATGCAACTACAACATCAAAGCTTTTCCTTAAGATGAACCATTCAATGTATAGGAATATGACCCACTTTTTCTTTTTTATTTGTTTTGCACAGACAAAAATGACTATGCTTTAGAGGAACAACTGTAGTATTGTGTCTTGAGATATGTTTCGAACACATTACTTTGAAGAAGATAATTGAAGTGCTGTAATTTCCTATAAGGAATGGATTCTAAGTATAATAGTTTGCAATGTCCAACATTTTCTTATTATAACTGCACTATTAAATGAATATATGAGTCTTGTTTGATTATCTTTAAATGAAAAATTTCTTAGATATATACCTATTTTAAGCAATGGAATTTTTTCCAACAAGAAGCCAATTCCTATATCTTTGGCATTTGGCAGGGATTTTGGGATTTTCTGTACGCATGTTATATAAGAGCTAATTCCATAATGTTAGTATTTTATAGTATCACATTATAAAACAATTAGACAGTTGGAATGTTGATTTGTTGATATTTTTAAGAGATGAATGTTTGCGATAAAATTTTATGGTATTCTTCTTTTGGTAGATATTGTTGTTTCTTGCCAATCTTTATCAACTAAGAACTTAAATTATTGACCATAAATTTCTTCTCGTATTATGCATATTTCTTGGACTTCGTGAAGGTTGTTGTGGCATTTCATGAATATGGTAAATTTTAAATTGTATTACTTTCCTGATTGCTGAAGGTTGTTCTGGCATTTCATGAATATGGTGGAAATGCTTCTAGTGAAGTGTTGATCTCCCTTCCTCAGTGGATTCTGGAAATTGGAAAAGAAAACCCTGATATATTTTTCACAGATCGTGAAGGAAGGAGAAACACAGAATGCATGACTTGGAGCATTGACAAAGAGCGAGTACTTCGGGGTAGAACTGGTATTGAGGTATCAGCTCGTTGTCTCTAGCGATGCTCACTAGTCACTACTCACCTCTTAAACATCAAGTTAAATATCCATGAGGATTTTTTTTTTTGATAAATTAAAAAAAAAAAAATGTCTCTGTCATATGCTTAGGGATATAGCCAGTCTACTTTGTCAGATCGATATTGTTTGTAGTTTTTTCATCACCATGTGTTTTATGGAGGAGCTTGTAATACGTTCATTTTTATGGCCAAATGTGCATAGGTCTATTTTGATTTCATGAGAAGCTTCAGGACAGAATTTGATGATTTATTTGCTGAAGGTGTCATTTCAGCGATTGAAATTGGTTTAGGAGCATCTGGAGAGCTAAAATATCCTTCCTTTGCAGAAAGAATGGGTTGGACATACCCTGGTGTTGGTGAGTTTCAGGTATCTACTTAAAATATGTGTGCCCCTTCTTCCACTCTTTTGAAATCAGATATT
The DNA here is from genome assembly GCA_024138025.1 of Combretum micranthum. Lineage (NCBI taxonomy): Eukaryota > Viridiplantae > Streptophyta > Magnoliopsida > Myrtales > Combretaceae > Combretum > Combretum micranthum. Next base: position 122,195 of record JAMXBD010000074.1, on the reverse strand, counting down.
TTTTGAAAACATGAGTAGAAGTGACTCCCCCCCTCGGTGAGGAATTTCAAAAATGACTTATGAATAAAATGGAAAGCATTAATTTTCTTAAAGAAATCTTTCTCTGCTTATTAACGGGATTTAAGCTGCTTTTTACTCCACATGTAAATATATTTTTTTAATTGGATAATTTATGACATGGGACTAGCAAGTCCTTTGCCATCTACTATTATGCTGAGCTTTCAGTGAGGAGTTGGCCAGAATGATTCATTATAATTTCATTCCAAGAGTGCATCATACTGGATACGCGGTCTGTAGAAGCAGATGGTTCCCTTAATAAATTTATAGTTTAAGACCAAAGATATCCCAAATGACATCAGAGGCAGATTTCATGACATGCAACAGAAAAGAGCTCTCAGTTCCTTGGTCCTTTCATTTACACATAAACACATGCACATACGTGCGTGTGCGTGTAGGGATGCAGCCGGGGCGGGTTTGGGACAGGTCATATAAAACCCGAACCCAACCCGGTTTCCTATGGGGTTACCCAAACTCGTCCCGCGACCCTATAGGGTTTTATATGTAATACCCAAACCGTCCCTATAGGGTCATGGTCCTGATCCGCCCTGCTCCCGCCCTATTGACCCGATTTTCTTTTTACAATTTTTTCCTTTTTCATTCTTTTTATTCATCATTTGTCTATTTGTTTTCATGTTATATATTCTTCATTGTGCTTATTTGTTTCAATTTCTTTTCATTTGATAGTAAAACTATACATAAAAAAAATCAGTAAGCTAAGCAATTAATTTTTGATGTATTACAATCAATTATTTGTAACACAACGTAGTATAATTTACTTTACTTGAGGACTGACATAGATACATGAATAAGAGTATTGCCTCTTATTAATCATAAAAAAGCATGACATTCTCAATTGGATAAAAAAATAAATTATACAATCATAGAGCTATAAAAATAATAAAAAATAGATATTTTCAAGTTTTGATGTTGTAAAATTGTATTTCATTTTTAGTAATCTCATCGGGTCGGGTCGACCCTATGGGGTCATAACTATTACTCAAACCCGACTCGTGACCCTACAAGATCTCAAAAAATTTTCCCAAACCCGTCCCATAACCTTGTAGGGTCATTTTTAGTGGGTTGGGCGGATCGGATACCCTATAATGACCTGCCCAGTTGCATCCGTACGCGCGTGCGCACACATACATAAATTTTCTTTCTTTATGGGTGATATTTCCTATTGTCATATGTCTGGTTTGCCATATGGAGGCATGGTTCAACTGAATATATTCATTCTCTTCTAGAAACTTAAGTTCAGGTTGGACTTCTAATAGTATATCTAAAAATTTTATTGGTGAAACTGGCAGTGACTGTCTCAATAAAAGTGTCATGTTGCTATGTATTTGTGTCTCATCACTCCCTTATTTTGTTAATACACAGATGAAAATTCTTAAGAAAAAGTGCCAGCTTACCTTGATGAATTGAGTGTTGGGAAATTTTCTACCTTTGTTTGTTTCCCACTCTATAATATGTTAATTGATAAAATTAGTAGGACTTTTATGCTTTTATAAACGTTGATCTTTGCTAGTGTATCTAAGGTAGTGTTAGTTTTGCAACTTCTTAAGGTACAGACATAATACTTAGTGTTCCATATGTGGTTTATAAAGCAGTTTCAGAATAGACTATGGGACTTTATGCTTGCCAGGAGAGGAAGGAGGTCTCTGAATTTCAAGGCTTGGAAATGTGGAATAAGGCTGCATATTTCAACCATATGTGGCCCCATGTAGGAACAAAGAGAATGGTAATTGAGTTTAGTGGGTTAAAACCGACCTCGTCAAAGGTAATAGTTTTTGGGCTGTTAACAGCCATCATGTTACTCCTGGAAGTGGGGAAAGTTGCTAAATCTTTGTCAAGGTGCTTCCTAGTTTTAACTAGGAAGTTTGGAATGGAAACATCATTTCCTTGTGGTATGATTCATGGTTTCCAACTGCCCCCATCATATCCAGATTTGATCCCAGAACCATTGGTTCCATGGGTATAAGTCGACCTGCAAGGCTTTGCTCTATCATATGAGGAAATGATTGGGCACTATCGCGGGGTGAAGTGTGGTTTTCAATTAATATCCATCTTCATGTAGGTTGAATTGGCTAATGCGTATCCTTTGCCTTCTAGTTTTCTTCTCCGTCCAAGTGCAGGGGAAACTCATGCTTTCTTTTTGTAGACTTCTGTGGGAAAAGGTGGTGTGATGTCCCGAATACTCTCCAGGGCATGCTGTCATTTTTTGGCTCTGGTGGCTATGAAATCGTTAGTGTTAATAAGCTCTTTACATGGGAGTCACAATATCTTCTTCCTTTTATATTTGTAGAGCAGCGGCTACAAGCTATTCCCACATCTCTTTTTTCAAGGGTTAATTACAAAAAACTAATATTTGTTTTAGCACTTTTATAATTAACTGATTTGTGTTTTGTGTTTTGACGGACAGCTTATTCGTGTTAACACTCCGTTATATCACATCTAGAATGACTGTTATATGTGTCACATGACACTCACATGCTACTTTTAAGAAAAGTCCAAACACGATTATTTCTCTATCTTACCAATCAAAAAATCAAAACCCATCCATTGTCATACAAAAATCCAAAATCAATGACCAAATCCTAACCCCCCATATCCACATCGGCTATGATTGACCAGAAACCTACACTACACCAACTAAAAGCTCATGACCTGCACAATAAAATATTAAATTAGCAACCATAAATGATATATTAGACATATATTTTGAGATTTCAAATTTTTCACTTGTATATTAATATGAATATTAAGAATGACTTACCTATAAATGAACAAAAACAGTAACAATGAACTGAAAGAAAACAAAAAAAATCATTCATGATGCAAGCGGATCCAATTTGAGGTCGCGCGTGGGAGTTAACCACATGCATGCAAGTCCACGGCTTGTCCAGTAGTTTGATAGATTCGGTAAAGATGGAGTGACATTGGTATTTGGTTCTTAGGTTCGGTACACAGGTGGTGATGGATATGGCGATGGTTTCATGAGCCATGCAGTGTTGGCTGGCATTGATGATTGTGGTGGTTGAGAGGTGTCTTCAATTTTAGAGATTTATGTACGAATGGAAGGAAAGTTTTGGTTTTTCTAAACCTAGGAAACTCCAGAAACCCACTGTTATCTATTTTCCATTCTTAATTTTTGAGTGACTTAGAATTTCTTAGAGAGAAGAAGGATCTCTTTTGGGTACAATCATAGGTGGAGAAAGCATGAGAGATTCTCCTCCACCCCAAATCCACTTCGATATATTGCCATCAAGGCAGTTGAATCGTAACTTCCTCCCCCACCTACATGATTGATGCTCTTCCCATGATTCGGATGCTCGAAGTGGATTTGGGGGTTAGGGTTTGGCCATTGATTTTGGATTTTGTGTGACGATGGGTGAGTTTTGATCTTTGGTTAGGTAAGATGGAGAAATAAATGTGTTTGGATTTTTTTAATAGCAGCATGTAAGTATCATGTGACATATATAATGGTTATTTTGGATGTGACATAATGGGGTGAAACACGAGAAAGCTGTTTGTTAAAATATATAACAGAGGTCAATTAATTGCAAAAGCGCTAAAATATAGGTAATTTTTTTATAATTAACCCTTTTTTTAATGCTATTTTTCCTGGCAAGTATGGCAGGAGTTGTGTGTTAAGCTTAGATGTCCATTATACTTATCGTGGCAAGGTGCAACTTCAGCTTTGTTGCAATAGCATCTTCCTGTTCTCTCGTAATTCTCTCTTGACAAGTGACCCTGGCAGCAACTACCTTTGTTTTAGTGCAGCCATGACTCCATCACTGTTGGAAATAGTGGCCAATCCCCTTCTGCTCTTGGTAAAAGGATACTATCCTGTATCAGATAAATTATTTTTCGGTAGTTGATTTACCCTTGTATCTTGTTAAATATATGTGAGACATAACTTATTGGGGAAAATTACAGCAGAAAGTTACAACGTTTTGAGGTAAATTTATTTTGGGTCACTGTGCTTAGAGTGATTAAAAAGAGGTTACAATGTTTGGGGATAAGTTCATTTTGGATCCAATGTTTGGGAAAGTGATTTAATCCAGGCTTCCATGGACACATGTCACTGGGAGAAGTTGACACGTGTCTATGGAGGCATAGATTGAATCACTTTTCCAACTGTTATGATCCAAAATGAATTTAACACCAAACGTGATGACCTGTTTTTAACTACTTAAAATGTTATGATCCAAAATGAACTTACTCCTAAACATTGTGATTTCTGGTGTAATTTACCCCAACTTATTGTGTTCTAGTTTGTTTGTTTGTTTTTACCTTATGGACATGCTTACTTGCTCTAGCAAGTGACTTATCAAAAAATCACTAAAGGGTAAGAGGGGAAGATGGAATTACTATTCACTCCAAGCAAACATGTGGTTTTACACTAGGTAAATCTCAAAACTTGTCCTTTTGGTGTACAAAAGCCTTGATTCAGGACAACACAAGGTCTTTCATTCAAACCTCAAACTAACACTTCTCTCAACCACCACCTCACTACTACAACCAATGTGACTTCACCATCATCATTGTTATCATCGTCACCATACCATCCCATCATTATCACCTCATAGCTTCATCACTCACACCTTTATCAAAACCTATCGCCTTTGCTACCATCACCTCAAATATGTCTCAAACCTCATAAAACCACAACCACCACTGTTTTACCACCAAGTCCTAACCACGCCAATGCATCATTGCACTTTATAGCTATGTCACTAGATGCTCGCACCTCTAAGTGGACTTATGCCATTATTGCACCCATCCTAACCACCACTACTACCACATCATCATTACCATTGCTACATTGACAGCTTAGCGCCACCACCATGATAGTGCGACGGAGGTGTTTGTGGTAGTAGTGGTGGCAACGATAATAGTAAATGTAGTGGTTGGTATGAAAAAGTTGCTGACATCGATGGCTGTGAGATGGGTGAAGTGAAAATGTGGTTAAATAATCATTGAGCAACACAGAAAGTATAACTGGCTAAGCCTTATGCCAAATCTTGACTGCTTTATTCATGAGGTAGTGGTATTAAGTTGATTCTTCCAAATCAATTCTTATTGCGAACATCAGTTCCTGTATTAGTTAATAAGTTAAGGGGGGTCATGGAAAAAAACCAGTCCATAATCACAATCAATTTCCTTTTAAAATCCTGCAGTGGTTGCACAAGCTCTTTCCACATGGTATAAATGGCCCATGAATAGGAAGAATCCTAGAACGAAATGAGAGGTGGCTAACCAACATCTAGGAGATACATAATTGGTTGTATTGATCTCAGTAGCAATGCCATCGAAAGAATTTAAAGAACTTAAAGGAGCATGAGTCGTTATTTTTGTATTGCTAATGCTACCTTATATTGATGAGAAAAAATGCGCGCGCGCAAAAAAAAAAAAAAAAAAAAAAATATATATATATATATATACATATGGGTTTTGTACGGATCTATACTTAATTTTAAAAATAAATCTGAAGGTACCCTGTTTTAGAAAGATATTCCACAAATAACCAAACAAAAATGCATTTGTGGAATGCGTATGAACATTTATACTAGTAGCGCATTTGGGGAGTGCGCTCGAATAAGTAATAAGCAACCGAACGCATTCCCTATATGCGTCCGAATTCCCATCACCCACTTGCATGTCAGTTGTTTGGCATTCAAATGCATTCAAAGTGTTTTGAGTGAGCAGCTAAACGACGTGAATGGGTATTTGCTTGGGGTTGGAGGGGGCTAATTTCGGACACATTCACTGAATGCGTCTATTACTTTTTTTGAAATAAAAAAAGAAATGTTGATGAATGTGGTAGCATTCGACAGAGGAGACCGATGCGTGTGATAGAGAAGAGACGAAGTGGGTCGAGCTGCGATGGAGAAGAGATAGAGTGGGGCAAGTGGATTGACATTTGGACGCATATACAGAATGTGTCCAAAAAATTTTGGAAGAAATTACAAGTGCATTCTCTAAATGCGTTTGGTTGCTTGTTGGGTTAAAAATTCGAGCGCATTTGGGGAGTGCGCTACTAGTGTAAATATTCGTACATATTTCACAAATGCGTTTTTGTTTGGTTACTTGTGGAATATCTTTCTAAAACAAGGTATCTTCGGATTTATTTTTAAAATTAAGGGTAGATCTGTACAAAACCCTATATATTTATATCTTTGAAATTAACCCACACACCCCAACCCTCCCCCCCCCCTAACAACAAAAAGAGGGAATAGATACTATTAATACACCTATGGTTGTCAAACTATTCTACATGGAATCATCAAATGGTTTATAGAATTAGAATGTAGAAATGTAAGTTTTTACAACTTTTGCAAAATAGCTTTCAAAAACTATATATATATATGTACAAAAGTTGTAAAAAACCTAAAATACATAATAAAGGTTAAAAAAATAAAGAAATTTAGTATTTTTTTTTTAAATTTTTATAGTAACTCTTAATTCATAATATGATATACATAAAAATGAGTGAATAGAGTCAAAATTGTTTATGTTCTCTTATTTTGTTTGAAAGAAGCTATAAATTGAAAGAGAATATTACTTTTCAACTTATATTAAAATTTTAATTATATAGATGAAATAAATAAGTTTTCTTGTAAACTTTGTTGTTATAACTTGATTTAAACGAATTTTATAAATATAAAACAGTGCACTTGAGGGGAGGGAGGGAAAGAGAGAGAGAATGTGTGTGAAAAAATAATAAAAATGTAATAAGCAAGATGCATCGTTCTAATAGTTGATGGACTTATAAAACATGGTTATATTTTTTATATTTTAGCCTCTTTGACTCAAATAAGTAGAATCGGTAAACTCGTTTAGCATCGTAAGATTCTATCAAGTTTATGTGTAGACTCTCTTAAATTGTAAGATTCTAAAAAAAAAAACAATTCTTTTCTTGAGTCAACTCAAAAGGAGTCCTAGAATTATAAACTTGTAACATTATATGGGTAAAATCGCGATTTTAATAACTATGAACACACCAACCATCGGTTCTTTTGTATTTGACCCACGGAAGTAATCCAAGTTATAAACAAATCAATTGGTGTTTGCTTGTTCATTGGATGCCATTTTTTAATTTCTGTTCTTCATGTTGAAGTCATGGTAATATGTTGGGCTTTGGTTTGCATTCATGAGAGTAATATTATGCTGGCTTGTTTATGTTATTTTGATAATTTTTATGTATCTCAAATTTGCTCAATCTGCATTTTTCTTTGGTAGACATTTAATTTACAGCAAAATCGTATTTCCCACATGATGTCCATTATGCAGTGCTATGACAAATATTCGCAACAAAGTTTGCGGAAGGCAGCGAAAGTTCGGGGGCATGCCTTTTGGGCAAGGGGACCCGATAATGCTGGCCATTATAATTCTAGGCCTCATGAAACTGGATTTTTCTGTGAGCGAGGGGATTATGATAGTCACTATGGACGATTCTTTCTTCATTGGTATGGCCAGTCACTGATGGACCATGCTGATAATGTTTTGTCCCTAGCAAGTCTTGCATTCGAGGAATCAAACATAATTGTCAAGGTACTTGATGATTCTCATTATCTTGTATGATACTGTGCTTTTGCATACGGAACAATGTTGTCCATGCCAGATAAATTTCTCATCATCTTTCCATGCTAGATAAATTCTCATCATCTTTCCATGCTAAATAATTATCCTATTGTCTTGCTTTTATTGTGAAGACAAACAGTTCATATACATCTTATAACTGATGCTACACTGCTAAACCTGTGCATACCCTTCTAATCAAACATATACAATACTTGTAAGGATCACTGGATCCTGGCTACAACCTTCACATGGAGATGTCACATCTTTAGAACTTCATCTCTGTATTTTGGTTGTTGAAGAACCTGTGTCCTTGTTTGTTGCTACTTGTTTGCAAAAGGTTGGCAAGGCAACCTGCATCATTTGCCTTGAGATCTCTACAATGATGTGTTCGATATTATATCTTCTTCTTGATTATGGAACTCATGCTGTGGAAAATTCTTCCAGCATAACAAAAATCACGATTATAATAACAATCTGCAAATTTGAAAAAGGGAAATGTCAAAGTTTATGTTGTGCTATTTCTTGGTGTTATTAACTGCTTCCGGTTGTTGAGGTACGACATTGAAATGCTTTGCTGAAGAAAGTTTGCCTCGTAATGCATTTGTTGGAGTTTCATTTGGACTAGAAAAACTAGCTAATGTTATGCCATTTTTCTACTTATTAACTGCAAGAATCATCATGTATATCAAGGAAAAGAGCAAGCAGCTGCAAGGTATCATACTGATGCATTTGAATGCTGCTATTGGGCATAGGTACCTGCTGTTCATTGGTGGTACAAGACAAGCAGTCATGCAGCAGAGCTAACAGCAGGGTACTATAACCCGACAAATCGAGATGGTTATTCACCAATATTTGAGGTTTTGAAGAAGCACTCAGTGACTATGAAGTTTGTTTGTTCCGGACTGCAATCTCACTGCCAAAGTAATGATGGAGCTTTGGCTGATCCAGATAGTTTGAATTGGCAGGTGGGCTTTCAATTTTTTGTGTGTTGTGAGAACCCTACAGTTTATATGTCAATCACGTATAGACAGGATAATAATTTCTGTCTTGCATTAGTTGATGGTCTCTGTCTTCAGGTTCTAAATGCAGCATGGGATAAAGGATTGACTGTAGCTGGAGAAAATGCGCTCTCATGTTATCATAGAGAAAGTTTTATGAGAATAATTGAAATGGCAAATCCAAGGGATGATCCAGACCACCACCGATTTTCTTTTTTTGTCTTTCAGCAGCCATCTCCTTTAGCTCAGAGCACATTGGGTTTCTCAGAGTTGGACTATGTTGTTAAGTGCATGCATGGTAAGGCTCATAAATTTTACTTGTACATGTTTTAAGCGATTGCAAAGATAAATTTCGTGTATTCACGAGAGAAATGATAAAAAGGAATTGATGGACATAGTGTCTCTAGAGGACTGCTGTAGCTATTTCCAGATATAAATGACTATTGAAGACTACAATAATATGTGAAAGGATCTTATTTGCTTAACAAAATAATTCTATCCTTGCTCATTATTTCAAAACTAAAATAGATCCACACTTGCCCTACTTTTCATAACCGTTAACATTCCCCTCAAGTTGATGCATATCATCTATCATGCCCAATTTGCTAATAAGATCTTCAAAACCTTACTTGCAGTCCCTTAGTGTGGATGTCCTCTACTTATCGTCTAGTTGGTATATATGGCATGCAGACAGTGCCTTCTTCCAGCTTCTCCTAGAGAATCTCAATCAATATCTTGTCAGGATGTGCAGGATTACTGGCAATAACTAATTGCATCTCTTGACATCACAATAGGGCTTCATGGAGAACTTTTGAAGATATCTTGCGTTCTTCAACAATCCTTTTTGACCATACCATCTCACATATTCCATCTGCCATAGACCAATATTTTGCTTACGTACTACTTTGAGCATCTATTCTCTGCTTTTACCTGACTAAGTTTCCCCTAACATATGTGCAGTATCCAGAAGTAGACCACCTACATTCACTGAACCCGCAAATCTGCATTAATAAGTGCTTGGATTTTCTGGTGCCACTCTTCTGAAAATTAATCCTTCTCTGGAGTCTTTTTCAAGTATCTCCAGATGGCATCAAGATGATGTTGACAAAGAGTATGCATAAATTGACTCACAGCACTAACAGAAAAAGCAATGTCTGTATGAGTACGAGAAAGATAAATTAATCTCTTCACATGTCTTGACTGCTGTTCTTTATCAACTTAGTTCTGTTCTCAATACTCAGCAAGGCCTTTGGGTATGCCTACTACCATTCATCTCGGTTTATATCAAGGGATCCAGAATATATTTCCTTTGAGAGATACATGTTCCTTTCTTGAATCTCGCAATCTCCATTGCAAGAATTCTTCAATGTCGAAGACTTTTTTAATCCAAATTCTATGGGAGAAGGATATTGGGTTCTCAATTGCTGACTCTTGAAATTTCTAGCCTCCATGTTACTAAAGTAGGGAATGTGTCATTTGATTTGTTCATCCACTATTCAAGCAGCCTAGCTTTTCCTATCCATCGATGGCTAGTTGCATGTATTGAGCCCACTTTAGATAATTTTTACCATTCAACTTGTGAATTGTAAGTTGAAGGGATGGGGTGCTATGTTGACATTGGTCATTTTGGAAAGTGAGGTTTTTCTAGAACCAACCATGGCAGTTTTTGGCCATTAGTTTTTGATGATACATAGCCTATGCTCTAATACCATATTAGAAGTGGGAAAACATAATTTTTATATATTCACAACAGAAATGAATAAATGACACAAGGATACATATAGACATAAGAAATCTTTAGATAAGGACTACTTTCGATTTTTTCCTAGACATAGATAATTTTGGAGTATTGCAGATACATGGAAGATCTGGTTTGCTTTAAAAAAAAATTCCAATCCTAGATAATCAATTCTGAGCTAAAATAGATACCAGCGTATCCCATTTTCCTAAGCTTCTCAATGTGAAGAACTGCAACTCTTAGCATATTGTTTCACAGATTAGGAATTGTATTAATCAACATCATTGTTTGAGTATCTGTGCATAATAAAGCTGAAACTGAGTACTCAAAAGCTTAAGTTATGTAAGCTTGAATTGAAGAAACTCAATAGAATAGATTTCTCAAATCTGTCCTTGAGAGTTTTGAAGGCTAGACAGGACTTGCAATAGTGAAAGAAGCAAATAGGGGTATGCAGGTGTTGGAAGAAGCTGCTTGGGAAGATCTGAGGTGAGCATTCTGTAATTTTTATGCCGTAAGTGTAGCAGAGAAACATTTTTTTAAAACTAAAGGCGAGGATCAAGTGACTAACCCTTAGTGCCTGCAGCAACTCTTTTTTCTTATATGCCTTAGAGCAGTGCCAAAACATGAATTCCATTAGGTCTCTTCGTACTTTAAGAAGCTCACACTTAGCCAATCCTGAGGATATTAAGGAGGAGACAATCAATTACTTTAAGGAGTCTCTTAACTGTTCAAAGTGGTACCCACCTCTTGTGCCTTGATAACTTCAAGGCAGTTATCAGTAAGGCGGTTGGCCTTGAAGCCTCTCTGAACTTTATTAGACCTGTCTCCACAGAGGAGGTAAGAGGTACTACGTCTTGTCGGCGTTTGCTAAGGCTCTGGGACCATTGTGAGAGAGAGTTTGAAAAGCTTTCAAGGTTTCTTTTCTTCTAGCAAGCGTCTGAAGACAATTGATTGCACTTCTATCCCCTTGGTCCCCACATGAACAAATGCATCCTACCTCTAACTTTGGAGCCATTTTTTGTTATGGAACCCTTTATAAGTGTATCTCATAATTTGGCTGATTGGATCAACCTTTTGCTGTCTAATTCAATGGGTAATGTTAAGGTTGGCAACACAAATATCTAATCTAAAAGCTTAAGCTTCTAGATATGGCGTAGGCTATTATATTTATTATTTAACACTTCCCAAGTGAGCTAGACTTTGATTTTGACTAAGATCCATCAAGTAGAAGACTTAATTTTTAAAAGGATGGTAATGAGTGCGCATAGATTCGAACTCTCGACCTCCTGCTCTGATACCATGTTAAGGTTAGCACCACAATCATCTGATCTAAAAGTTTAAGCTTGTAGATATGGTGTGGCTATTATATTTATTATTTAACAGGTAAAATCAGGAACAAATAGCTTTCATTGAAGACTGTAGAGTTGTGGACAGCATGCTCATTATGCAAGAATTAGTGGTAGGCTATCTCAGAATCTTACAAGTACCAGTATGTGTTATTGAAGTTGACACGGTGAAGGCATAAGACATGGTAATTTGGGATTTTGTCCAAGTACTGATTGCGTTAGAGTTACCTACTAAAATCATTAAGTGGGTTATGTAAAGCGTTTCTACTCAAGAATTTCTATTAATTTGAATGGAGAGCTTGTAGGATACTTCCATTATTCTGGGGGATCAAGAAAAGGTGACCCATTATCTTTGTCCTAGTTCTGGAAGTATTCCCTTGCTTGCTTAGGGAGAATTTTGCAACCCCAAAAAACCCAGAAAAAAGAAAAAGAAAGAAACTTAGGGAGAAGGATAAGCATTTTAAGTACCACTAGGGGTGCAAAATAAAAAATTAACTCATATTTGCTTTGCCAATGATATGATTTTTTGCTAAAGGAGATCTAGACACTATCTCACACATTCAAGAAGCCATTGTGAAGTTGAGAAGCTTTTTGATTTCTGTGCAAACAAAAGAGTTAGACCTTCTTAAGTGGTGTAAAGGACGATAAAAATGACCAAATAGTTTTGATGCTTTGATTTCCCATTGGGGGAACTTGGAAACAATGTTTAAAAAAAAAAATTGAACTTTATTTTCTTTTTTATTTTTTTCAACCCTGAACTTTGAAATTAGTATATGCCATATTCAACCAAATTTTTGCTTGTCAAATTTATTATTTAAGCGCAATTGCACTTTTTGACCAACGATTTTTGCCAGTGATTTTTTTCAAACATGATAGAGGTATTTGAATGTTTGATAAGCAAAGTCATTGGGTATGACATATAGTGCCTTTAAACTTTTAGAATAAAATTTAACAAGTGAAAATTTGATTAGATGTAATATTTTAATAACTTTAAAGTTGAAGTGTAAGATATAAAACACCTAAAGTTTGGGTTGGGAACTTGCTATGAAGTACCTATTAGTGCCGCTAATGCCTTTTGAACCAAGCAAAGGCATTCCTTTGGAGCTTATCAATAGAATTGGAGCTTGTTTTGATCATTGGACAAGCAAATTTTTGTCCAATGTGGGAATAGTTCAACTAATTGATAGTCTCCTTTTTTCTATTCGAGTGTATTGTTCTTCTATTTTTGTGCTAGACAAGTGTGTGTAGATTTCTTTGGAATGGTGTTATAGAATAGGGATTGTAAATATTATTATATTTACTAGACACTGTAATTTATGTTGTGTTAGGTAAGGAGGTATACCATTTATTAGGAACACTTTATCTATATATCTCTACTTGTATGCATAAATATATGATATGAAGGTATGATTATTCTACACTTACATTTTAAACTTTAACAAATGGGAATGCAATTTGTAAAGCAAAAGAAAATGTCACATGGATTGGCATTTGTAGACCTCATAGGGGAGGTGGCCTCAATATTCTTCTTGATGTTGAAGGAATATCTTACAAGCTAGAGAGAGCTAAATCCTTGCTCAAATGGGAGCTTGTAAATGGGAAAAGGAATGGCCTTATGGTATGATGATTAGCATTCTAGGGGAACCCGTTGGCAAAAGAAGTATCTATGAGTCAAATTGGCACTAGGAAGCAAGACTTTGTTCCATGATAATTCTGGTCCTTGGGAATGGCCCGTGGAATCTTTGGGAATTGATAAAGCAAGAGTTAGTGCCTCATTTGAAGCCAAAGTTGCTATAAAAAACAGGCTTGTTTGGAATGATGGGCCCTCAAAACTTTTGACTTTCAAAGAGGCTTGATCTCCCAGCCATACTCTTTCATCATCTAATCCTTGGCTTGGATTAATTTGGCGCAAGTCATACATTCCTAGACATAGCTTCATTCTCTGTTTTGTAGCATTCCATATGCTATACACCCAGGACAAGTTGGTGTTATGGACTATTGTTGACCAAAATTTAACACAAATTTTGATGCAAGAACCCCTTTGGCTTGCAAATGTCTATGATAGGACATCAAGTCACTTCATATTCTTCCAAGGCCTCCACTCTTGAGTTTGTTCTACCCTAAGGAAGGCCTTGGCGGCTTCGTGTATTTACATTTTGCAAGAGGAGAACAATCAAAGGCTTGGTGGATGAATTTCAAGTTTTGAAACCATACTTAGTAAAATCCTAGCTTGTACTAGGCCCATAGGCACTAGAATTTATGAGCTAAAGTGGCAAAATATTTCATATTGTCAAAATTTCTTTAAGAGAGAAATTTGGAAGAGAGAATTTTATATATTTCTTCTATATAACTGCTACAAGTAACATCAATATATATAGATAATGTATACTTGGTAGGAGTACTAAAAGTTGGTGTACCAACTCCCTCCTAACACATCATTAATTATTCTGTCTAAAAGATATAAGAAAAAATACTATTTACAAAAAAAATTACAACTTTACACTGCCCTCAAGCTGAGGAATAGATGTCTATCATTCCTAGCTTGGAGATCGTCTCACGAAAGCTCGTGCTATTCAATCCTTTTGTTAAAACATCTATAAGTTGCCATCTTGGAGGAACATATGTTATGCAAATTGAACCTTTATCTAGCTTTTATTTGATGAAATGTCTATCAATCTTGATGTGTTTGCCTTATCATGTTGCACAGGGTTATGGGCAATTTTGATTGCTGATCTATTGTCACTGTAAAGTTCATTAGTTTGTCCCACTTAACCTTTAAGTCATCTAAAATAATCTTCAGCTATAGTAGCTTGCAAATCCCTTGAGTAATCGCTTTGAAATTTTGATTTTGCAGTTGATCTAGCCATAACATTCTACTTCTTGCTTTTCCATGTCACTAGATTTCCTTCGAGAAATATACAATATTTCGAAGTTGACTTTCTGTCCACAATTGATCCCGCATAATCTACGTTAGTGTAGGCTTCCAATGTGAGATTATCATCTTTTTAATTAAAATTTCCTTTGCAGGATTTCCCTTAAGATAATGTAAAACCCTGTAAGCTGCTTGTAGATGAGAGTTTCTTGGATCATGCATGAATTGACTTATCACACTAACAGAGTATGCTATGCTAGGTCGAGTATGTGCAAGGTATATGAGTTTTCCAACTAGTCTTTGGAACATCCTCCTATCAACCTTTGGCTCCTCTTTAGCTTCTCCAAGTTTTTGATTAGGATCCATTGGAGTGGATATCAGTTTACATCCCATCATTCCAGTTTCCTTCAAGAGATCAAGCACATATTTTTGTCGTGATATGAAGATCCCTTTAGTTGAGTAAGTTAACTCATTACCAAGAAAATACTTCTAACTTTCCAAGTTCTTTCAATTCAAATTCATTGGTCCATTGTTGTTTCAACTCTTGCTTCTCTTTCTCATCATTCCCAGTTACAATGATATCAATAAGATAAACTAAGAGTGCAGTTACTCCGAGAAGGCCGAGTGCTTAATGAACAAAGTATGGTCACCTTGGCTCTGTTTGTAGCCTGATGGCTTCACAACTTTAGTGAATCTATCAAACCAAGCTCTGGGAGATTGTTTTAATCTATAAAGAGCTTTTCTTAGCCTACAAACTTTATTTCTCAACTTATTTTCTTTAAAACCTGGTGGAATGTTTATGTAAATTTTTTATTTAAATCTCCATGGAGGAAAGCATTTTTCATATCATATTGCAAAAGTGACCAATCAAAATGAGTTGCTAAAGACAGCAATATTCTTACAGTTTTCACCTTTGCAACTGGAGCAAAGGTTTCTTGATAGTCAACCCTGTAAGTTTGAGTGTATCCTTTTGCAACTAATCTTGCTTTGTATCTCTCAAGTGTCCCATCTACCTTGTATTTTAGAATGTATAGCCACTTATAGTCTACTATGTTCTTTCCTCTTGGCTTATCAACAATTTCACATGTTTTGTTTTTTTCCAAAGCATCCATTTCCTCTCTGATGGCATTTCTTTATTCTCTTCTTGATAATGCCTTGGATATGGTATTGGGTATGGAAATGGTGTTTAGGCTCAATATAAGTTTTTTGTAGGTTGGTGACAAGTGTTTGAGTGATGCATGGTTGGTTAGATATTGGGTACAATGGTCTTTTGATGCATTCTCTAGTACCCTTCTGAATAGCAATAGGGAGATCACTATCATCTCTAGGTGTTTCAATTTTTTCTAATTGCAAGGGAGGATTGGTTCTTACCGTGGCATCATTTTCAGAGCTTAAGTTGGGTTCTTGAACTTGTTTTTGGTTTGGTACAATTGCTCTTCTAGAATATACCTTTGAAAATCTTAGAAAACCATGAGATGTGCTTGGTGACTCTGGAGAAGACACATGGTTTGAAGAAAGATTCTCTTGGACAAACGCTTGTGTAGGGCTGTTCGAAGTGGACGTTGCACTTATGTTTGATAGGAATTTATAAGTAGGTGTAGGCAAATCAAGAGGACTCCATGGCTCAAGAGTATTACCCTCTATGGTATTTTCTTTTTGAATATGGGATTTTGTGATCTATGGCTCAAGCGTATTACCCTCTATGGTATTTTCTTCCTGAATATGGGATTTTGTGAAATATAGCTTATTTTTAAAGAATGTGAAATCTACTAATACGTAGGATTTTCTTGAGGTGGGGTCATAACACTTGTACCCCTTTTGAGTGGATGAATATCCTAGAAATACACATTTAATTGCATGGGGTCCAATTTTCTAGGAACAAGACCACTTGTCGCCCTGAAATGAGGAAAAAAATGGTTAAGAATATCCATGGGGCTTTTATTGTCTAGCACTCGTGAGGGCAATCTGTTTATCATATGCGTAGAAGTGAGAATGGCTTCTCTCCAGTAGGATTAATGAACATTCTGTTGAATCAATAAGGCTCTAGTAGTGTTAAGCAAATGCCCATTTTCTCTCTCAACTATCCCATTTTGTTGAGATGTGTTAACACAAAATAATTCATGAATGATGCCCTCTTTTTGAAAATAAGGCGATAAATCTTGATTAAAGTAATCTCTTGCATTGTCAGACTTGAAAGTTTTAATTTTGACCCTAAATTGGTTTTAAACCATATTATGAAAATGTGGGATGACAGCTACCATTTGACTTTTGTTTAAGTAGAAAGATCCATGTAACCCTTGTGCAATCATCAATCAATGATACAAACCATCTAGCTCCTGAAATATTTAGAATATTTGAAGGCCCCAGATATCACTATGAATCAAATGAAAAGGAAAAATGCTCCTTTTACTACTGATAGGGAAAGATACACGAGTAGGTTTTGATAATTGACAAGCCTTACATTGAAACTCAGATTTATCTAATCCTTGAAACAATTTAGGAAACTTAACCTTTAAAACTTGAAACGATGGATGACCTAAGCCAAATAACATCTTTATTAGAAGAAGGAGAGAAAAATGACATAGACATAGTATTCATGGTATTCTGAGACAATTCAAGATAATAAAGCCCGTTTCTTACCTTAGCAAGTCCAATTTTTCTCCCTGAGATCAAATCCTGAATATCACAGTGAAACATAAAAAAAAAACAATATGACAATTAAGGTCACTAGTAAGCTTTTGAATAGAGATAAGATTGGCCGGTAATTTTGGCACATGAAGAACATTTTTAAGAACAATAGAAGAGGCTATATAGATATTTCCTATTCCTGCAACAGTAACAAGAGCATCGTTTCCTACTGGAATTTTTCTATTGCTAGGGCACGGTGCATATGAATGGAAAAATTGTGAGGAATGAGTCATATGGTCGGTAGTTCTGGAATCAAGGATCCAAAAGCTGGTGTAGAATTTGTCTGAGGGATGCATATCATATGAGATTAAAGATTTACTTGAGAAGGTTAATGAATTACCCCGAGAAGACATCTCAAAAGATCTTAGTAACATTCTCAACTTTTTTATCTCTTCACTCTTGAGACCTTTTATCTTTGAGGTTCCATCAATCTTGATTTCCTTGGTTGAAGTAGATATGATGATTTATTGAAAATTTGACTAGAATAAAAAAGTCAGTTGATGTCAAATTGGTAATAATAAGGGTGCAATGAAGACTCCCAAATAATAGTGTAATAGAAATAAGGGATGTTGGCAAGGAAGGCTACTAGATAAAAGAATATCCCAATGAAAAGCTCTAAGGCTCTGATACCATGTTAGAATTTTTTTAAGAGAGAAATTTGGAAGAGAGAATTTTGTATTTTCTTTTATATAAGCTATTACAAGAAACATCAAAATATATAGACAATGTATACTTGGTAGGAGTACTGAAAGTTGGTGTACCAACCCTACCTAATACATCATTAATTATTCTATCTAAAAGATAAAGGAAAAATTACTATTTATAAAAAATATTACAACTCAACACATATCACGACATTTGTTTTATAATTATCTATTTTGGGTAGACTAGCTATAGAGGGTGGTATTTAAAAGAAAGATTCTCTTACGTCAAGTGGGTTTTAATATGGCATTAAAATTTAGATGACTTCCAAACAAGTGAGGCAGGCAGGTGTAGTGGCATAGCCTGATAATGGGTTTGGTTGAAGGTCCAATTTTGATTCACCGCTGCACAAAAATCACAACAGAATCTGGGGTTGATCTGTGGGCAGGGTTAGTCTCCTTGCATTTAGCAAGGGGGACAGACTGAAGTTCCCTACGTTTCCAATTATTGGTGCGGGGTGCCGGGGGGTGGGGTTTGTGGGGGGGGTAAGGGGGAAGAATCAGTGGGTGCTTCAAGCTGCACTTATTAAGCGGTCAGATAAAGTAACTAATTCGTTTCCCTACTTTTTATTTATTTATTTTATTTTTTTATAAGTATGTAATTGAGTGGAAAAGTAAAAAGTTTATTTTTGTAGGCTTTTATCAAGTTTCCCAAACATCTGTTGATGGGACCCTATGAAAAGGATTCACAATGATCATTGGGGCAGACTCACTCAAATTTTGGTTCATTTATTCTTTAAAAGTTTGTTTCTTTTTTTTAATCATTATTTTTAAAGTATGTTCAAAAGGAATTATGCTATGGTCACACGATTGATGAACATGTTTTGTCAGCTTTCTGCCTCTGCCTTAGTTCCTAACATGTTTATGCCCTTGATTCCTCCATGTAATTCGGAGTTTAGATTTGAATTGGTCTTATAAAGTTGCTGTGCGGCAGCGTGTCATATACATATTTTTGTAGCTTCAATTCAGAAAAATGTAGTATAATTTCACAGTGAGAGTTTTTAGCAGTTTCTCAAATATTTTTTTTTAATACTTTAAATTTTTTATATAATTTATTTTTGTGTTTTGAATTGCTATCCAGTCCTTACAGCTGCTACTTATAGTATATTTCTCTGCAAATGCTTTGCAGGGGAAATATCACCGGATCTGGTTCCTTGTTAAAGTGATTTCGCTAAGCATCTCGGGAACATGTGTATATACAGTCTTGAAGTTACCAGCCACTCCACACCGGGGTTTTTTCCACAGCATAAATTTCTGTCTCCGGAGGTTCATCTTTTTTCCGGGATAAGCATCTGGCTCGCTGCTCAAGTCTCCTTCCAACTTAGCTTCGTTAACCCAAGCACCCACTTAAGTTAGCTTTAAAGGTTAGATTTATTCATCAAGTTATATTTGCTACAGCTGGCACGAGTCTCTCTCGTCATGTATCTAGATGCTAATTATGTATATTTGCAAAGGTTCCCTTCAAGATGTTGCATAGCTTGCCATAGAAGGGGATACAGAGAAACAGAGTACTGTAAGAAGGGATTGTTTTTCCTTTGGTTTGATTTAAGGTTTATTTTATTTTATTTTTCTGTTTGCAATAATAGGATAAAATTTTAGCCATTAAAAAAAAAAAAACTAAATAAATTATGTGACATGTGCATACTAATGGTACTTCCACGTATAAATCGTATTTTAACTTCATCAAATTGACAACTGGAAACGAGGAGAGGCACAAAAGTGCTTAAATCTTTTAAGATCATAATATATGGCTCCATGGAAGAAACTGTGTTGAGAAACCGGTGAAAAAAGGATTAAATATTGTATACCCAAATCTATGTAAAGAGGTATGAGTTTTGATGAAGTAATTTTGTGGTTTTGATTTATATTTCAAATTTTCGGACTTTTAGACCACCACCACCACCAACAACAACCACCCCTTCTCTTTTCTCTCTCTCTCTCTCTCTCTTTTTTCCCAAATTTAAATGTGATTTTTTATGCATTTAGTCTTTTTGAATGACTATTAGTGAGCCGTTATATAAATATGTTTACTTGTGTTTAGCTAGTAGATTGAGTTTACATGGTAATGTCTTTGTTCCATTAAGTTAACTAGTTGAGTCAATCATGTGATTGGCTTTGCTTAGGTGGCATTGTCTAAATTTCGTTTTGTGAATGGGAATATCGTCGATGAAGATAATGAAGTCTATGACAAAATTCGGATAAAGTAAAATTAATGCCACACTGTAGTATCTTTTAGAGAAGCCCTGATATGTTTGAAGAAACTGGGTCAGATACCGTAGATGGCAAATGACTTGATTTAGATGAAGCCTTTCTTTGATGAAAGGAATTATAGCGACTAATTCATTCAGGTTTCGTGCAGAAAACATGTCCATGGAGCCTTTCTCCTATTTTCAAGACATAACTATTCTATGTAAGCCTTCGTTTATCCTTTGGGAGTTGGAGTATCAAGTCTAAGGCAACCATAGATGATGTTAAGCATGTACAAGACCACTAGGGCTATGTGCGACCTGCTTCATCGGAGATGAGAACTTATTAAGACAACAGCTCTGGTTCAGCACCAAGTCCTTACATGGCAATTGGATAAACAGGAAATTTCTCCTTTCTTGACGAGACAGTTATTGTTTGTTACGACCCTATTAACCTGAGGTGACTCTCTCTTCAAGCCTTTATGTCTTTGAAGCATAATCCCTTAAAACATGTTTAGTCATAAATTTCTCAAAATATATGAGCATGAATCCATCATTTTACAACTCTAAATCAAATACACCAAAATCCATCACTCTCAAACTCATTCCAATAAAATCCAATCTTCAAGTTACCCTCAAACACCAATACCTTCATAGTAGACCCAACTCCAAAAACCATCATAATTTTAAGAAAATAAGTTAGTTTTGATGTCTTACTTCGTTCTAGATCATAGTTTTCACTTACATTAGCTGGGAAGGGGATTGAAGATTTCAAAATCATTCCAAAACTTGGTTTCTTAACATCCCAAACATGTATTAACTAATCCAAGTTAGTTTTCATGTTTAAAATGTTAAAATACTCACGTTACAACATCTTAAGTCCTATCTTGACACGAATTTTATTATGATGGCAGGTCTCCTTCCTTCTCTAACATTATTTCATCCTCTCCATTTTCTTGAGTAAAAGAGATTATGTTAGTTGATTATAGCTACACTTTTTCTAATTCTACTTATTTAGCACTAAAAAGGAGTTAGGGTTTTAGAGAACCTGAGCTTAGGTTTTGGGAGGGTTTCCTAAAAGGGAAGGAGACAGAAAAGAAAAGAAATATTTACATGGGAAAGCGAAATGGGAAAAATTCTGGTTTTAGAAAAGGGATAAGGGATCTTCTTTTAGGGTTCTGCCATATGACATGATCTTGTGCGTCTAAATCTTACTTGTGTAAGAATCTTGACTAGTTTTTAACAATTTAGGGTTTTAATTAAACTTTTGGGTTCATAACAATTTAAATATCTCAAACAAGTCTAATTTATTTATAATAACTAAAATTTGAATTTTTTTGTATTTGCGTAAGTTCTCGGTTTAAGGTAAAATCGTGACTTTGCAAAAATCAAAGCTCCTAATTGCATTGTTTTGATTTTTCTTGCAAAACTTTTCATTTAAAGAACTATTATTAAATTCTGATTTACTTTATTTCGATATTTGAATTTTCTTAAATTTGGATTTTTGGTTTAAGGCCAATTTAAGAACTTTGAAAAATTTTAGCAGTTTAAATCTGTACGTGACTCCAATTAGATTCTATTGATTTTATTTGATATTGATTTCTTCTGAATGGTGTCTAGATCATTCATTTATAGTTATAATTGTTGAGCTTGTATGTTCAATGTGAATTTTGATAAGAAAATTACTTGCACAATTAACCACTCAATTATGTTAAGTTATACCTAATTAGTTAAACAATTTGAATGAATAAAACGATTGAAAATATATATGTGTTTTGCATTTTGGTTGTGCTCTATTTTTTGCAGTCGTTTCAAGAAAGACTTAGACCTTGATTTCTTGAAAATCTTTTAAAGGTCAAAACATAAAAGTTGTAGAGCTCTCTCTAAGCTTTCAGTAACATTTTGAATCACCTCAATCGGAGTGCAGATGAGAGAGATATAATTGTTATAGTAAATAATGTTAAGGCTGTTAAAAGAGTACTAGCTCGCTAGTCTAAATTGAAAAAACAAGAAAACCCATTAGAATTGATCGAGGGCTCGACTTGGATCGATTAGTTGGTGGAGACTTGGACTGGCTTGCTGATATGGAAAAAAAACTAGCTGTTAGGTTGGAAGATCTTTTAAGAGATAACGATTAGACTTCTCTTGGATCTTATAAATAGAAGTTTATGAAGACTTTTGTTTTTTTTTTTTTTTTGGTTGAAAAGCTTACTTCTTATAATCAAAATCTTATAAATACTCTCAAAGCATTATCTGTGTTTTGTATTGTTTAAGAGTGAAAAACTTAGCATAGTGCTATTTGTTTTGTAATTGTAATATTTGTAAAAGCACTATACTATAGTTTATTATGAGCTTGTTGGTGAAGTTTTGAGTTAAGTCTAGTGAGTTTGATATTATAAAGACTTAACTTAAGAATTTCTATTGTTGATGTGTTGAAGTCTTCTATTAAGGTAAATTACTTTGTGTTGAATAAAGTGGGTAAAGTCTTCCATTGAGGGATGCAATTATTGTGGATCATGGAGATTAAGGGGTGGACCGAACTCCACATTATATCACGATGCAAGCTTTTCTTTCCCTATCTTTTTATTTATTATTATTGTCTTTTATAATTATTATTGTGCATGAACTAGGATTTAAGTTTTTCAAAAGAAATCGATATTGGACATAATCTATTTTTCCTTAAGTGTTACCGGCTTTTAACAACAACATATGTGGTTATCATTTGATTTGGCTCTAGCCCACCTGGTCTCTCGCAATTTAGACCTAACCTGTGTGTATGATGAACAATATGAGGTTACTTTATCCATGTGACATGAATTTGGAGACACAAATATTGGGTTTGCATCTAGGGATGCAACCGGGGCGGGTCGTTATAGGGTACCCGCCCGCCCGCCCCGCTAAAAACCCTATAGGGTCAGACCCTATAGGGTTTAGGGTCGGGTTTTGGGTTGTACTCATAACCCGTTGGGAAAACCCGACCCGATTTAATTAAAAAAAATTAAAAATTTTAGTTTAAGGAATTTACTTATTCATTAGTTGAATGATGCTTTTCATATAATCATTTTGTTAATCATGTATTGAGTCACATGATAGGATATAAATTATATTTACAATTAATAATCACTGACCAATTATCCAGAGAAAATCAATTTCCATGTGCAACCTTCCCCACTTTTTCAAAATTCATTTCTTTCCCATGCAACACAACAAAGTATAAAAATTAATTTTCTCAAAAAAAAAATAGATATTATATATATAATGTAATGACAAATAAATCAAGAATATATAGATCGTTGTGTAGTGTCATTATTTTATTATTATTATTATTATTATTATTATTATTTTGAGTTGAATGTATTATATATATATATATATATATGTAAGTCTTCTAATAATTTTAGGCAATGACATGTCTTGAGTTACTGACTTTACCTTATATATTCAGTTTTCACGTTTAATAATTTTTTACTTGTCTTTAACGTTTTTTAATTTTTTTTAAATAAAAATTAGGATCTTTATCAACTCCATTGAAATTTTTGCCCTCCTAAACATGTCTCACTACGATAATAATTTAATCAAATAATAAAATGATGCATTTAATTATGTAATAGATTAAACGGGTCGGGTTCGGGTCGGGTCGGGTTTCTAAGAAATCGGGTTGGGTCGGGTTCTGGGACACTCAATTTTTAATCGGGTCGGGTTTGGGACAGGATGACCCGACCCGAACCCGACCCGTTTACATCCCTATTTGCATCTATTACCAAAATGACATATAAGAGTAATTTTTATCTCCTTCAAGGTATGTCCGAAAAGCTCCACACATGATCAACTCAATCCTTGAGTCTGCTCTTTAAATGGAATTAACGTTGTATGTGTTCAGTGCTAAATGTTTGTTGGTTACCTCTAAAGCTTTGTCCATGCATATAATTTTGCATCTTCAAATGGTTCTCGCAAGACATTTTGTTCTATGCAAAATGGGGCTACTAGTGTTGGTATTAACTTATATAGTGTTAAGTTCTCTGCATTAGTTTTGATGATACCAAAAAGGATAAAGTGTTTTCTAACAAGTTTGTACAACGTGAATAAAAACTTAAGTAAATCTAGATAAAGAATATAAAATATGAACATCAAAACCAAAAGTTTTGTTGAGTGTTGTATGAGACCTTTATCGGATGATGTATAATTAAAAATATTGGATGAATAGTATGATTTTCACAAAAATAAACCATTGAATGACAATTCACGTGAATTTGAACAGCTAAATTTTTAAAAATTTTCAATTTTATCTCAAACTAAGAACCAAAATTTTTGAAAACTCAAAAATAATTCAAATATCAAAATAAATTAAATTAAAGGCCCCAAAAAGAAAAAAAGTAAAGTAGAATTTAATGATGCCTTTTAGAATGAAAAGTCCAGAGGACAAATTTTCCTATTTAAATTATGTGTCAAATGTACTAATATCCTATCCTACCCATCTGGAAATATTGGTTCAGAGTCTTCACTATTGGGTGCACAATGCAATCACTTATGTCAAATTCCCATATCGTTTTTTTTAATGAAAAATCAAAACAATGCAACTAAGAACTCTATCGAGAACTATCACGAATTAAAATTGAAGATTTAGTTAAAATAAAAAATTAAACGTATTCAAACTATTTGAATTGTTACTTATTAAAAGATTAATTAAAAACCCTAAACTGTTTAAAACTAGCTGTATATGTAAGGTCCTTGCTGATAATGGTCACACACGCGTTGCATGGATCTCGTGCCTGGCACGTGACTTCGAAGTGCTGCTGAGAAGATGACACTTGATGACGGAATGGCTTGGAGAGAATGATTGGAGAGGAGGAACAGACAGTCTCAGTGTCTCAAATACACAAGTAATGGGTGAGGGAGTTTAAGTAGACCTTGTGCGTCAACCTTATAGTTTTTGAGCAGTTGGAGTATAGATCACTCGAGTTGCCTTGTTTGATCTTCTTGAATAGAGCCTTTTCTGTAGACTGCTGTTTATCTTCTCTCTCCAAAAGTTGGAAATGAGGAGAAGTGACTGAGTATTTATAGGTATTTGACATGGATGACGATCGTCAGATCACATTAGTGATTGACAGATGAGATGGAGTAAGCCCAATTCATACTTATCCTGAATGAGCTCCTTTGGAGCCAAGGCCAATAGCCATCTCCTGTGTGCATGAGCCTGCCTAAGAAATGTTAGATGCAGCGGATTTGTTCAACGATCCCCGTTCCAAGCTCACCAAGCCAAATCTCCCCAATCCATCTCAATATAATCGAACCAGACTCATTGAGCTCTGTCACTTCGCCCACAGTCAAGCCCAAATAAAATAAATAAATATATAATATTTATATTTTAAGCCCATTCATATTTTGCCCACTGACTGAAATTATTTGGAAGGAGTTCAAGTATTTTGGACACTAGTTGCACTTTTGAATACTATGATCAACACTCAGTGCATGATGCTGCCAAGTACCTTAGTAGAGTTGAAGACTTCATCTATCATTGATGAATCATTGAGCAAAAGTCAAGTGCTAGTGCTGCAATTATCTTCATTGCATAGAGTTTTATTGTAGTACGAGAATTTGTTGCACCACTCCAATTGTGTGTGTCATCTTGTGCTTCTCTAATTAACCTTGCCCCATGAAATTTGGGCAAATGACGTAGCCGTTTGATCCAAACCAAAGTTGACTCGAGTCGGTTTTTTTTTTTACTCCAAATTTCACGACGCTTCTTCTTGCTTTACATATATATTTTACATAAAAAAATGATATATCCATATGTACATGTATGCATCTACATATGTGCATACTATATATTCCTCTCACATATCCTTTGGTAATTAAACCTCCAAAGTTTAATATATATATATATATAGTAATATATTGATCATGCAGACGCGTCATATATATGGCAAAGCTATCCATGTTGCTTCCCTGTTTCACTTTCAGATATAGATGTATATATATATCTCGACCTTATCATACGGCCATCGTCCCTGCCAACGTTGGATAATGTCACCTATAAGTACTCGTACAACAGAGTAACTGCCTCTCATAAAAAAATTCTTCATCAGTCCCCAGTTCCTTTCTTTTTTTTTTTTTTTTTCTTTTTAATTTCCTGAGAATCATTAAACCTCCTCAGAGTCTGAGTGCCATTCGAATTTCGTTTTGTTTGCGACGAAGGCCATAACATGATAAGGCAATACATATAAGTAATCCATGCGGCAAGAAATCACGACCAATCACTGCTTCGACGACAACAAAGTCATCACGACCGGAAACAATTGAAGCAATAATTCAATATCAACATCCCGAAGCGGTCAACCGGTAGCAATGTGATCTTCAAAGTATTGATCATTATCGTATTGTTTCACCTTTTTTTTTTCCCTTTTTAATAACAAACATTGAATTTTTGAGCTCAGGAAACCACTTCTGCTTAACTCAGTTCATATGGAGCGCCCATGGATAATCAGAAGGGTACGAATTCAATTCTTTGCATGTGCAGAAGGGATTTTTTCTTTTATAAATCGGGATGATGATAAACATATACATGTGTGCGTATATAATCAACCTATCCCATCTTCTTCGTGGAAACATTCTGCTACTATAAACCATATCAACCTTGTTTCAACCATTCATCATCAAGAATATTTTTTCTCAAATCTTCTCAACTAGTCAAACACCGTCATCAGCAATGTCCTACGATAATCGCTCGAATCATGATACATGTACATATATATTATATATATTAGCAAAGGAGGAAGTACAGGACTCGCTGATCTTTCTGTTTCCTTTATTTCCTATCTGTAGCCTTGACGGCCGCGAATCCCAATCTTCTTGTGTCATTATGTAAAAATACACATATATCTTGTCCTTGCTGAATCTTGACAAAACATATCTTAAATTTTCTCATCCTTCATGCCAGATGCATATACGTTTATATGTATATATATGTGTTTTCTTTTTCTATTCGACTCAGACTCGAGAAAATAATAAAAAAAATATATATTTTTGTAATCCTTATCCCAGAATAAAAAAGGGTTTTGCTCCAATGGTGAAGTGTTGGCAATGGCTTCCTTTTTCTAAGGTTGTCGTCTCTCTATTTTGCAGCACAAAGCCTTTGATTCTCATTGTGGGACCAGACAAGAAGATCACGATGATATATATATATTCTAATGCCCACACCGATAGGAATAGAAAATATCATCAAGTCACACAGAATCTGCAACCGATGTATGTGCGACATGTTCGTTCTTCTTCTTCTTTTTTTTTAATCACGATAATAGTGTTACAAATATCAAATATGCATCCTTATTCAAGTGAAAGATTTTGCTCCAGCCAAATCTGTACATTTATATATATCCGTTCATCATCAAAATATTTGCATTTGATATATCCGCTTTAATGAATCTCGATTGAGTCATATCTGCTTCCAAATCGACTCCAAATATTATTGAGATAGATCTTTCTCGCCAAACCTCAATGTCAAATATCTAACCTTTGTTATCAATTAGCTGTTTCGTGGAAACCACTGCCTTAAAAGCGAAATTCCGGTATGACCGTGGTGCAATCGACAACGCCGTTCGCTCTCCAAGGTTAACACAGCTACTCCAGTCGCACGTGCACTCGTGAGATGAAGCTGGAATAACAACTACAATTGCCGAGAAAAGAAAAAACGAGAAGAAGAAGAATATTTTTTGATTCAAAAATTATATCTCCTTCTGCAAGCAAATGCAGTATATATAAAAACTGCCTTTGAAAACGTAACCAACAAAAAATATCTTTTGAGAAAAATCAGGGCACAATGAGGAGGTCGTGCCTTTCAAATTGGAAAAATAACTGTTCGTTTTTGAATAATTCAAAACACGTTTCTTTATTGGACCAATTCAAACACGATTTGTCAACAAAAATCAAATTCAAAGAAACCAGCCCAGCTCGGACCGGGCCGAGCGGGTGACGCGCGCGTGTGGTGATTTTTTCAAAACCCACTCATGCACTCTTTTGAAACCATATAGAAGGAGAGTATATTATAAACACAACAAAACTTAGTTTTCCAAGCAATGTGGGATAATGCTTGAAAAGCATATAATCATTCCCAACAATCCCCCACGAATGACTATACACATTTTCTGGGCAAAGGAAGGAATTTTATTTACTTAAGCATTAATATCTTTCGATTGAATTAATGCGTAGTGAAATGAGGCAACAACTTTACTAATGAAAGTGAAATAAATCTTGAACTTTCAAAAGCTCAAGTTGAGACCCCCACAACGTTTATCAACTCCTTAATGTTGCTATTCCACGATAATACAAAAGCACTATTAAAGGCCCTGTGCATACACCTTGGTTCTATGAGTGCTCTAGAAAGAAAATCCTATATTCCTTCATAGAAGGCGGCCCACCTTCACACTCATTTAAATGGTAACTTCATCAAGTCTATCACATTATAGACCACTCAATAAACAGAGCTATGAAGTCACTAAGTCCATTAGACTCATTTTTCATCACAATCATCCATCAAGTCCTTTCTAGAACCACCCAAACACAGGGCTATGGATTTAAGCACTACCACAAATACAGGGATGGACTGTAGTGCACCACACAATATTTAAACCAAAGGTTTAAGTTGTCACGCCCCGAAGGGTACCCTAAACGTGGCAGTCCGCCGTACACAAAATTAAAGCCTAAGAATGACCACCTCGATCACGCAAAGGCTTCTATACTATGTACAAGGCGTCTAACACATAAAGGAGACACATCGGAATGATACATTTTATGTTGATATAATTGAGTAACAATGTAAAGGTAATAGAATCCACTATACTTTCGATACAAACCACTATACTTCAAAATATAAATCATTCAACTTCAATTACATTCATCCACAGACTTCTCTACATAAACTATTACAAGACGAATAAAAAAACTAGCTGATAACTTCAACATTCTCATTTCTTGTCGGAATCCCGAAGCTATTCTCGGCTTCAACCATCTCAGTCCCCACTTGCATTCTTGAGATAACCTATTCATTTAAACAGCTATTGGGGTATAAGCTACACTAGCTTAGTGAAAATTTCCTTAATTCCGTATCATACAAGCAAGTTATAATCAACCATATGCTATGCATGAACAAACACATGAGCAAACAATTATGTATGGGTATCCGAAACCCACACACAGAATGGATTTACGCCCTCCGTATCTTGGGTTAGGGATGGTATTGAAGTCTACACGACTGCTGCTAGTCTCCAAGCCCTCGACTCATAGCATTCGCCTTGGTGAGGCTCACACATGGAATGCATCCCCGATGCGCCTTAGTTTCCTATGAATGAGCTCTGATCCCGGGTCTCATTATCCAAACGAGTCCTCGGACCATACCGATCGACCTGCGTAGGAGTAGCACGCTACCAAATGCAATATGTCCGATGCGATGCATGATCAATTTACTTTTTGCTTAGGTCAAAATATTTATACATTCTTTAGAGTGACCAGCTAATATCATACACATAACAGAAATAAGAAGAACGGTGCAGTTATCTAATCAAATCGTGGTTTCGATATGCTTTAGTATTCTTTGGCATACATTCATCACAGTCTCAACATATATCCCATCCCCATTCATATCGATTTTTTTATCTTGTTCCTATAATTCTAATGCAACTAGCTACAAGCACAATCAAGGTAACAAAACAAGAAGAAAACTCACTCGGCCATGGGATCACCGGTCTTCTAGTAATAGTAATCCGATGGTAGGGAATCGTCGAATTCGGGATCACCTAAGAAGGAAGAAATACTTTAATAAGTATTTCAACTCAAACTAGTCCAAACGATTTTATACGAACTATCAAATTCGTAATTCTCATCCTAAGCAGGAATTCCAACTTAAAACGGCCATAACTTGGTTATTTTTACTCGGAATTTCGCAAATTATATATCGATTTCTATCTACTTCGAAAGATCTATCTATTTCTAATATTATTTTCAAGTTTTGAAAACTTTGAATGTTCGAAAAGTTCGGATCAGATTAGGGCAGTAACAATTTCAACTTCCGAAAAATAGTTTTGTAAATGTTTGTAATGTTCCGACTATATAAATTAGCTATATATACAATATGAATGATTTCCTAACATGAATGGCATGAATTTAGTCTCATGTATGCATGATCTTGATGATTTTTGGTAAAAGAAAATTTGGAACTCCTTATTTTGCAAGACTTCAACTATAACTACTTTTTGAAAAATCTAGTTTTCTAACTTTGATTATTTTCATTTGTTTTGGATTTATTACTTAAGAAAATATAATTATTTTTATTAAAATTGAGTCTTCATTATATATATTACTTACGACCTTCATTTATGCATAAAAATCCACATTTTTCATTAGGTAAATATGTTTTTAAACAAGCTACTCACAAAAATCTGAATTTTGTAAATTTCATTTTCTTGCATTTTCTTTATGAGAAAACTTGTTTAATGCATCAAAAATTGAAGCTTCATTATATCTATTATCTAAGGACTCCATTTAACTCATAAAACATCCAATTTAAACTTAAATACTAGGTGTTCATGTAAGCATGACTCTAAATTACGAATTTAACTATCAACCCAAATATCAATATTTTTCATTCTAACTCCACTACTTGTTTTACATTCTTCTTATGCCTAAACTCATCTAAACTCATAAAAATCATTCCTTAAGGGCATCTATTACATATACCCTCCATTTCTTGTGCAAAATATGAGTTTTAAAGTGGTTTCAAGGGTTTTTAAAATGGGTTTCAAAAATCATCCGAATTTCCATAAAACATTCCTAGTAAAAATCTTTTCTTTTTCAAGTTTCTTACTTCCTATACATGAAGATCTACCATCTAACACCCCTATATACATGCGAAACTAAGCCTTTATGATCATTAGTGCATGGAAGCTCAAGATATCCACATGAACATAAATGTAGATAAAGATATGAATGTCTAAACACTAGATCTATGAAATATAATGCATGAATCATGAGTTTCATGGCATGTACATAAATATATATGCAAGATCTCTACTTTACATGCATGAACAAGAGAATATCTTAACAAAAACTCATCGAAACATTAGATCCATGTCTTGTGATGGCTTGATATTCTTGTTCAAGTGTTTTCATGTCCCTAGCATAAGCTCATTGGGTTTAAAGGTGAAAACACACAAGAAATAGCTTTGCCATTACAAGATCTAGGAAGAACAAGGCTTAAAATCAACTTATTAAGAGAGATCAAAGGTGGAAATGAAGAGAAATTGAGTTGAAAGTGTGAGAGGAAAGGGGGGGGGGGGGGGGGGGGGGGGGGGAGGATGGGATGGGCGGGCCTCACGGCATAAATAGGAAGAGGAAGAGGGAGTTTTCTTCTTTTAGAGAAATTTGAACAAATGGAAATGAAGAGAGAGAGAATAAATGAAGCTTATATATGCATAGATTAGGGTTTTTGATGGAATAAAATAGCAAAAATTTAATCAATTGAGAGGGGAAAAAGGGGGAGGGGCGCGGCCATATGGGGGGGGGGGGTGTTGGGTTGTGAGTGTGTGTTTGAAATTTGTTTAATTTGTAATTTAAGTAATTAAAATGTAATAAATGTGATAATTATTTAAGAGACAAAAATTCTTGGGAAAGAAAAAATGAAATGAGTAGTTGTAAGGATGTAAGAATAGGGTATGGTAGTGTATAGTATAGGTTGTACTTGTGAATAGTAGACAAGACATCTACTTTACCGGTTGTAACGAAAACACGGGAAAAGCTATAACTGTAATTTTTATAGCTCGGAAAATTATAAAATTGATATTTTTTGAATCCTTATAAAATTACGGTTCTAATGAATATTCCGGAACATTTTTCTGAATTCGTGGTCTCGGGCACGCTTTTTCGTAATTGAGCTCGGGAAGGCTCGGAATTGAAAAATTCCCTAATTTAAAACTTTGAAAGGTCTAAAATATACTTTGGAATGATAATTCATATTCATTTACTTTATAAAACTTCTTTTGTTATGAAACTGAAGGAAAGCCGGATCTAGGGTTTCTAAGCTCCTCTCACTAAGTTTGAACCAGGCCGATATAGGGTTTCGCTCTCCGGTTTCCGAAGTTTACCCGACCACTTAGGAGAACCAGGGTATACGTTATAATAATAATAATAATAATAATAATAATAATAATAATAATAATAATAATAACTTTAGGTAACTAATAATATTAAATCGTACTGGAAGACTCACTAATTACCGGTAGTAATGGAAATACGATAAAAAGGTTATAACTGTAACTTTTATAACCCGAAAAATTATATAACTGATATATTTAGAAATCTTATGAAATTACGAGTC
The DNA here is from genome assembly GCA_024138025.1 of Combretum micranthum. Classification (NCBI taxonomy): domain Eukaryota; kingdom Viridiplantae; phylum Streptophyta; class Magnoliopsida; order Myrtales; family Combretaceae; genus Combretum; species Combretum micranthum. The sequence continues at coordinate 89,655 of JAMXBD010000074.1, read as the reverse complement.
TAACGGTACTATTGGTATATTTTTTTATATCGCGAGCCCCGGGACACGCTTTTCGAAGTCTGTATCCGAACGAGTTCGAAATAGGTCAAAAATTTACCAATCTGATATTTTTAAACAAACTCATATTACTATGAGCTATTCTAGATATTTAAACTACATCTCGGCCTCTAGGGTTAGGGGCGCTAGATTGCCGGACTTACACTATTGTATTCCGGTTAGGGTTTCCGGGTGATTTTCCAGTTTAGACCTTTGCCAATTTGGAAACTGATATTTATGTTTATACAACATATTTAATTTGAGAGATTTATTTTAAATTTTATTTTTGTAATTATTTAATATCTCTTAATGTTTTCGGAATTCTTGAATTGAGTTATATTTCAAAGGTCAAACGTTATTTGCTTTTTAATAATTTGTTTTTTAGTTTTATATTACCCGTTTTTATAAGTCGGAGTTAAATATGAAATTTTTCGTACGTCGTGGTTTTGAATTTGAAGACCACTGAGTTTTCATTTTATTGTTCAAAGATTTTCGTTTTCTCATGATTAAGAAGTTTCTGAATTTGTTCATGATTTAGGACTTGTCGAAATTTGGTTTTAATTTGGAGTGATTTTTAGGGTTTATTTTCGAAGTTCATCTTGAAATTATTTACTGAAATTTTCTAGGGCTTACATAAGTCCCATTCCTTTGGAAGACTCTTGAATAACTCTCCTAGTCAATCCTTTTGTTAAAGGATCTGCTAGGTTTCTTTTGGATCTCACAAACTCTAAGGAAATTACTCCATTCCTTAAGAGTTGTTTAACCACACCATGCCTAATGCGAATATGTCTTCTTTTACCATTATACACATAACTTTTGGCAACTCCAATAACTGCTTGTGAATCACAGTGCAATGAGATTGGAACAGAAGACCCCCACAGTGGAATGTCGCCTAGTAAGTTTTTCAACCATTCAACTTCTTGACCAGCCAGTTCAAGAGCAATGAACTCATATTCCATAGTAGAGCGAGCAATACAAGTCTGTTTGGATGATTTCCATGAAATAGCTCCTCCACCTAAAGTGAACACATATCCACTAGTAGAACTCACTTCATCATTATCTGTCACCCAGTTTGCATCACAATAACCTTCTAAAACAGCAGAAAACTTGTTAAAATGCAAACATAAATTCATGGTTCCTTTAAGATATTTCAGTAATCGACGAAGTGCATTCCAGTGTTCATTGTTAGGATTGTGGGTGTATCTACTGAGTCTACTTACAGCATAAGCAATGTCAGGCCTTGTGTAATTCATGAGATACATAACACTTCCTATAATCTTAGCATATTCAGCTTGTGAAACACTATCACCATTATTCTTTTTAAGACTTATGCTAGGATCATAAGGAGTTCTCACAGGCGTTTCATCAAAACATTCAAATTTCTTAAGTATCTTTTCAATGTAGTGTGATTGACACAGTGAAAAGCCATTTTCAGTTTTCCTTATTTTAACACCAAGAATAACATCAGCCTCCCCTAAATCTTTCATGTCAAAATGAGAAGACAAAAACATCTTGGTATTTTTAATCACTTCCAAGTTGGAACCAAAAATGAGCATGTCATCAACATATAAACATATAATCACACAATCAGAACCAAACAATTTTGAGTAAACACAAGAATCAGACGCATTCACAACATATCCATTGTTTATTAAAGTATGATCAAATTTCTCATACCATTGTTTGGGTGCCTGTTTAAGACCATAGAGAGATTTTCTGAGCTTGCATACCTTGTTCTCTTGCCCAATAACTACTAACCCTTCTGGTTGTTCCATGTAAATTTCTTCCTCCAGGTCTCCATTTAGAAAGGCCATCTTTACATCCATCTGATGAATTATCAAGCCTCGAATAGCTGAAAGAGCAATCAAAGATCTAATGGTAGCTATTTTAGTCACAGGAGAATAGGTATCAAAATAATCAATACCTTTCTTTTGAGTGTATCCCACGACTATTAGTCTAGCCTTGAATTTTTCTATTGACCCATCTGGTCTAATTTTCCTTTTAAAGATCCATTTGCATCTAATAGGTTTATTGCCCACAAGTAAATCAACCAAATCCCAAGTATGATTCATCATGATAGAGTTTAGTTCACTTTTAATAGCTTCTTTCCAAAAACTAGAGTCTATAAAGGTTAATGCCTCTTTATAGGATTTAGGATCATCATCAATTAAGAACACAGAAACAAATTGTTCATTGATTTTATCAGAATTTTTAGCTAGAAATGCAGTTAAAAAATCAGGCCCGAAACTATTCTCAGTTCTCTTCCTCTTACTCCTTCTAGGTTCAATCATATATTCATTTGAAGCAGATTCATTTATCAAATCATTCCTTGAAGGAGCAGCTTGATCAACAATAGTTTTATTAAGAGGAAATACAAGTTCAAAGAATTCAACATCTCTAGATTCACAAATCGAATTATCATTCAGACACATGAATCTGTATGCAGCACTGTTTTGAGCATAGCCAATAAATACACAGTCAAAGGTCTTAGGCCCAATATTAGTTTTCTTAAAATTTGGATATGCAACTTTGGCTAAACAACCCCAAACTTTTAAATAGTTCAAGTTAGGTGCAAAGCCTTTCCATAATTCATAAGGAGTTTTATCCAGTTTCTTGTGAGGAACCCTGTTCAAAATATAACATGCAGACAAAACAGCTTCCCCCCACATGTTGTTAGGCATACCAGAACTTAATAACATAGCATTCATCATTTCTTTTAGTGTTCTATTTTTTCGTTCAGCTATGCCATTTTGTTGAGGTGTATAAGGAGCACTGGTTTCATGTATAATACCATTTTCATCACAAAATTCTTTAAGAAAATTCGTACTATATTCACCACCTCTATCAGACCTAAGCCTTTTAATCCTTTTATCTAGTTGATTTTCTACTTCAGCTTTATATTTTAAAAACATTTGAGTAGCCTCATCCTTTGACTTTAACAAATAAACTTTTGTATATCTGAAAAAGTCATCTACAAAAGAGATATAATGGGTCTGTTTGGATTGTCTGTTTTTTATCTGTATCTATATCTTTTTTAAAATGATATGTGTAAATATATCCGATTTGCATATGAATTTTATATATATTTGTTCTATTTGATCTTTTGATGAAAACTGTCAACTTTTTTTATCTATATCTATTTTTTGATAAATAATTTGTCAAAATTTTTTTTGAAAAAGTGTCTGTATCTGCCGGAAAAAGCCAAAACAAATAGACCCAATATTTCTTGCCACCTTTAGTCATTGTGTTTTTAAAATCAGCCAAGTCAGAATGAATCAATTCAACTAATTCAGTGCTTCTTGATGTGACATGTTTAAAAGGTTTCTTAGCAAATTTTGCTTCAACACAAACAGTACATTTGGAGCATTCATTCTCATCAGACGCATTTATAAGATGCATATTTTTCAGCCTTTTGATTGAACCAAAATTCATATGTCCTAACCTACCATGCCACAAATTAACAGACTCAACAATATAAGCAAAAACAGAGTTACTTTCATTAGTAATAACAGAAACAGTGTTCAAGACAAACAGTCCATCAGACAAATATCCCTTGCCCACAAAATCCCCATTCTTGGCTAAAATGACCCTATCACCTTCAAATACAAGTTTTAGTCCAGCCTTATTAAGTAAACTACCAGAAACTAAGTTCTTACAGAGGGAAGGAACATACAGCACATCGTTCAAAGCTAAAGTTTTTCCAGAGGTAAGTTTCAAAAGAATTTTTCCTTTACCGAGAACTCCAACAGTGGCTGAATTGCCCATGTAAACACATTCACCATCTGCTGCATCTTGGAATTCTTGGAACAGGTCCTTGTTGGAGCAGAAATGCCTAGTGGCACCAGTATTAAGTAGCCAGTCAACCCGGTTTTCCAGCAGGTTTGCCTCCACCACGACAGCAGCAATGATTTCATCCGTTTCAGCAACATTGACCTGCGAGACAGATTTGTTATCAGGCTTACTGTCTGGTTTCTGATCCTTCCTCTGGTAGCACTGGTACTCCTTGTGGCCTAGTTTTCCACAGCAGTAACAGTTTAGTTTATCTTTCTGGATTTTTCCATTATTGCCTTTGAACTTTTTCTGGTATCCGCCTTTCTGGAATTTCTTTCCTTTATTTTTGAACCTGTCTTTAGGAGTAGCAGAAGATTCAACTAAATTAGCCTTAACAGAAACTGAAGAAACAGAATTTTGCTTATCTTTCAAACGATTAGCCTCCTCAGTTTTCATGTGACTGATCAGCTCCTAGAGTGGCAGGTCCTTTTTCTTGTGTTTGAGATGGTTCCTGTAATCGCTCCAGGAAGGTGGAAATTTTTCGAGTAGAACATTAGCCTATAGGACATCACGCATTTTCATTCCTTCACTCAACACATCTGCAACCAGGTTTTCATATTCATGAATCTGGTCCATGATAGGCTTGTCATCAACCATCTGGAAATGCATCCATTTGCCGACCACGTATTTCTTCCTCCCAGCATCATCAGCACAATACCTTGTTTCTAAGGTATCCCAGATTGTCTTCGCATATTTCTTTTTGACGAAGATGTCGAAGAGAGCATTCGTCATGTGATTGAGAAGGTGACCTCTGGCAGTTTTGTTGTCCTTCTCGAATTTCGCCTTAGCCTCATCATCAGCCTTCTTTGTTTTGTCTGTTGGAGGCATGACGAGAGGAGAAGTAGGAATAGCAGATTCGAGTTGATCATCAGGAATGCCAGTGAAAAGAATGTAATCAACCTCAAGCTGTTCGAAGAAGATCAGAAGCTTTTGGGACCAATGCTTGTAATTGTTTCCGTCCAGGGGTTCAAGTTTGGAGAGATCAAGCAGTGACTTAGGAACAAAAGTAGCCATCGTTGATGAGAAAACAGTAAAGAGGTTTCGCTTTCAGATTGTTATCAATAGTTAATGAAAGCTGTGTCGTGGAAACCACTGCTTTAAAAGCGAAATTCTGGCATGACCGTGGTGCAATCGACAATGCCGTTCGCTCCCCAAGGTTAACACAGCTACCCCAGTCGCACGTGCACTCGTGAGATGAAGCTGGAATAACAACTACAATTGCCGAAAAAGAAAAAACGAGAAGAAGAAGAATATTTTTGATTCAAAAAATATATCTCCTTCTGCAAGCAAATGCAGTATATATAAAAACTACTTTTGAAAACGTAACCAACAAAAAATATCTTTTGAGAAAAATCAGGGCACAATGAGGAGATCGTGCCTTTCAAATTGGAAAAATAACTGTTCGTTTTTGAATGATTCAAAACACGTTTCTTTATTGGACCAATTCAAACACGATTTGTCAACAAAAACCAAATTCAAAGAAACCAGCCCAACCCGGACCGGGCCGGGCAAGCGGCGCGCACGTGTGGTGATTTTTTCAAAACCTACTCATGCATTCTTTTGAAACCATATAGAAGGAGAGTTTATTATAAACACAACAAAACTTAGTTTTCCAAGCAATGTGGGATAATGCTTGAAAAGCATATAGTCATTCCCAACAACCTTATCTTCTAAAGTCCTTGACCTTTGTCATGCTCGTATAAAACAATTCGTTTCCTTTGACTTCATGTTGTATATTATTAGTAGTATTTCAAAAAGAATAAGTCCCACATTCTTTAGACCTTATTGTTTATTCTTGTTTATTAACTTCCTTGTATATGTGGGCTTGTAAATAATTAGTGAAAAGGTATGGGCTCGCGTACACAAAGCATGAACCAAGGTAGTGTAAATTCGCGGATTTGCCCTCCCCTGTGCGTGTAGTCATGAGTCTCGGCCCGGTTCATATGAACATTTTTATTTATTATTTTAATAAATTTCAGATAATATTTGTTGGATAATATTGATCTTATCCGAAAACAAGCATTTTGACCACTTCAAATTTTAGTTACCATGATATCCGAATTACAACCTCCACTACACCAATATCTTGGCCATTTTTCAAAATAATCTTATCTATCCGTTATTAAAAATATCTTCCCTATACATTATTAACAATAAGAACTGTTTTTCTTTTATTTTTGAATAGCTTATCTCTCTCTATCTCGGAAAAATATTTTTTCTTCTTTTCTTCTTCCTTGCTTAGTTCATTTTCTTCTGTTGTTTCCGCTGCTTAGCTTTGCTAGAGGGCTTGTTGAATCCTGGGGGATACGTCTACATTTGTCGAATTATCCTTAAGGACAGTGCCTTACACACCTCAAGCATTTTACACGCCTAAACATTTTTACTATATTTAACAATAATCTTAAGGATAATTTTCGTATGGTGTTTGAACCTGTACCTTCGACTGCCACTGCTGTTTCTGAAATAGCTCCAAATGGTGCTGTTCCCATGTTGCCACCCATTCCATTTGCTAAGCCATTTCCAGATATATCGAAGATAGAAATCTTCGATGGAGACAACTTCAAGAGATAGCAGGAACACATCTTCTCGGTTTTGGACATGCACGGTGTTGCATATGCTCTTACGGATGTTAAACCAACAGATTCAGCATCCAAACAAATGGACCTCTGGGTTCATGTGAATAAGGTATGTCGCCATACTATCATAAGCACTTTATCTAATGAGCTGTTCGATGTCTACTATTCTTATAAGGAAGCAAAGGAGATTTGGGATTCTATGGTTGCCAAATACACGGCTAAAGATGCAGGCAAACAAAAGTTTGTGATTGGAAAATACTACAAGTGGGAGATGGTCGAGGACAAGGATATTAAAGTGCAGATCAATGAGTATCACAAGCTGATAGAAGACCCTAAATCGAAAAACATTAATCTGTGGGAGGAGTTCATAGCTGGCTTGTAGATAGAAAAACTACTTCGATCATGTAGTGATTACAAGCAACAACTTAAACACAAGCACAAGCAGCTTTCGCTTGCTGATCTTATTACCCCCGTCATCATTGAGGATACCAACCGAAAGGAGTTCCAGGCTACCAAAGGAAAGGAGATTGCAAGTAAGGCAAATTTAGTGGATCACAAGTTGCACAAGTCATACAAGAGGTACGAAAAGAAACTTGATTACAAGCCCAAATTCAATAATCTCACTTTTAAGAAGAGAGACAATTGCTTTGTGTGTGGCAAACCTGGCCATTATGCACCTCAGTGTAGGAAGATGATGGGAAGAAATGACAATCCTGCTAAACCAAGGGCAAATTTGGTTCAAGCAGATGATATTATTGCTATGGTCATTTCTGTGAATATAGTAGCCAGTGTGAAAGAATAGATCATAGATTCTGGTGCTACTAGGCACATTTGCGCAAACAAAGATGCATTCGTGACCTACATAAAAGTTGAGGAAGGAGAAGAATCTGTGCATCTTGGTGATTCTAGAACTACCCAAGTTCTTGGAAAAGGAAAGGTTCTTCTCAAGCTCACATCTGGCAAAACTTTAGCTCTGAATGAGGTGCTATATGTTCTCAACATTTGAACCAATTTAATTTTTGTGACATTGTTGGGAAAAGTGGGAATGAAAGTGTCATTTGAGTCTGATAAAGTTGTAATGACAAAAAATAATGTTTTTGTTGGCAAGGGTTATTGTAATCATGGTTTATTTGTACTCAATGTTTTTGAAGTTATGAATGAAAATGCTACTTCTTCTGCTTACTTAATTGATTCTTGCAATTTATGGCATGGAAGATTAGGACATGTTAGTTTACCTTATATTAAGAAAATGCAATCTATTAGGTTAATCTCTAATATTAATTATTTGAGTAAGAGTAAATTTGAAACTTGTGCTGAATCTAAACAAACTAAGAAGACATGTGCTTCTGTCTTTAGAGAATCTGAACTATTAATTTTAATTCATATTGATCTAGGTGATTTGAAGCAAACTATGATTAGAGGAGGTAAAAGATACTATGTAACGTTTATAGATGATTTTTCTAGATATACTAAGGTTTATTTGCTTAGAAATAAAGATGAAGCCTTTGACATGTTTCTAATATACAAAGCTGAGGTAGATAATCAATTAAATAAGAAAATTAAACTAATTAAATCTGATAGAGGTGGTGAATATGTCTTACTTAATGAATATTGTGAAAAAGAAGGAATATTTCATGAAATAACTCCACCTTATTCCCCATAATCTAATGGACTAGCTGAAAGGAAAAATAGAACATTAAAAGAAATGATGAATTGTATGCTTGTAAGTTCTAATGCACTTGATAATCTTTGGGGTGAAGCCATATCAACTGTATGTCACTTGCAAAATAGGATACCTTATAAAAAAACAGGAAAAACACCTTATGAGCTTTGGAAAGGTTATTCCCTTAATTTGAAATATTTGAAAGTGTGGGGGTTTCTTGCTAAAGTTATGCTTCTTGATCCTAAAAAAAGGAAATTAGGTTCTAAAACTTCAGACTGCAGGTTTATTGGTTATGCTGAACATAGTATTGCATATAGATTCCTTGTATTAAAGAGCGATGTGTTAGATTGCAATACAATTATTGACTCAAAAAATGCAGAGCTTTTTGAACATGTTTTTCCTTTAAAATCTAAAATTATCCAAATACACCATCTTTTGAAAATGGTTCTGAAAATACTTCTGAAAATGCTTTTAGAACTGTTTCTGGAAATGAATATTTAAGAAGAAGTAAAAGATAAAGAAAAGAATATTCTTTTGGAAATGAATTTCATACTTATCTTGTTGAAAATGATCCATTGACCTTCTTAGATGCAATTTCCTCATATGACCTTTTTGGAAAGAAGCTATTAAAGTTGAAATTGATTCTATTTTACAAAATAAAGCATGGGAATTGGTAGATTTACCTCCTGGAGCTAAACCTATTTGTTGTAAATGGATTTTCAAAAAGAAATTAGATCCTGATGGTTTAGTTGATAATTTCAAAGCTAGATTAGTTGCAAAAGGTTTTACTCAAAAGCAAAATGTTGACTATTTTGATACTTTTGCCCCTGTAGCTAGAATCTCTTCTATTCGAGTTTTAATTGCCTTAGCTTCTATTTATAAACTTTTTATTCACCAGATGGATGTAAAAAAAGCTTTTCTAAATGGAGATTTAGAAGAAGAAATTTATATGGTGCAACCTGAAGGTTGTGTTATTCCTGGACAAGAAAAGAAAGTTTGTAAACTTCTTAAATCATTGTATGGTTTGAAATAAGCTCCTAAACAATGGCATGAAAAATTTGATCAAGTTTTATTAAATGATAGTTTCTCTACTGTTGAAGTTGACAAATGTGTTTATACAAAACTTGTTGATAGTGATTGTGTTATCATATGCCTATATGTAGACGATATATTTATTTTTGGTACTAGTCTTGATGTAGTGCATCAAACTAAGTCTTTTCTTGCTTCTAAATTTGATATGAAAGACATGGGTGAAGTGTTATTTTGGGTGTTAAAATCATAAGGAAGAATGATAGTATCATGCTATCGCAAGAACATTATGTTGAGAAACTTCTTAAGAAGTTTGGACACTTTGATGTCAATCCTGTGAATACCCCTTATGATGCTAATACTCAATTAAAGAAAAATAGAGGTGATACTGTTGCTCAATCTGAGTATGCACAGATAATTGGAAGTCTGATGCATTTAATGAATTTTTCAAGACCTGACATAGCATATGCTGTGTGTAGGTTGAGCAGGTATACACACAATCCCGGTTATGATCATTGGACTGCATTGATCAGACTGATGAAATATCTTAGAGGTACCATGAACTATGGTATTCTATATAGTGGATTTCCCGCTGTATTAGAAGGATAGTGATGCCAATTGGATCTCTGATTCAGATGAGACAAAATCCACTAGTGGTTATATATTCACCCTTGGAGGTGGTGCAATTTCATGGAAGTCAGCCAAACAGACTATCATAGCTAAATCTACTATGGAGTCAGAGTTTATTGCTCTAGAACTGGCTGGGAATGAGGCTGAGTGGTTGAGAAACTTCTTGGCAAATATTCCGTTAGGTTTAAAACCTACACCATCTGTGTCTATGCATTGTGATTGTCAAGCGGCAATATCTATTGCCAAGAATAAGACCTTCAATGGAAAAAATAGACACATTCGATTGAGACATGATGTTGTGAAGCAGCTGCTGAAAGATGGAATTATCTCAATAGATTATGTGAAGTCAGAAGTGAATTTGGCCGATCCTCTGACTAAACCTTTGGGGAGAAAATTAATCAGTGAAACATCGAAGAGTATGGGACTAAAGCCATGTTGAAATATCAACAATGATGGTAACCCAACCTATGTGACTGGAGATCCCATGAAATAGGTTCATATGGGTAATAAAAGTCATTGCTTGATTTGTATAGCACTATTAAATATTGTCCCACTTATGGTGTGTGTAGTGCTAAACTGCAAAGTAAGAGAGGTTGAGCAAAGCTCTTAATCAAATTCCATATCCTTTAAAGGTGGTGTATTCTGCAGTATGCACTTGATGGAATGACCTATATGAGTGTGAAGTGAGGCCGCTTCTATGAGATTTGTGGCAAAATCTCTAGAGCACTCATGAATAACCAGGCACGCGCATGGCCTATTAGCGCAAAACCGATGAATAATAGAAATTTTTTTAGTATAATGTGATTAATGAGCATTTTAGCTTACAGGAAAGATTCTTGATTCATAGAAGTATTAAGCTTCACCATTTATTTTGTAAGTTATATCTCATTTTTCCTAGGTCTGGTTCATAGTCTTAAAGACACCAGATTCGAAGCATGATACCTATTTGAGAAAACCCAGCATTTATTTTATTTCTGAATTTTATCCTTTTTGAAATATGTGGGGGATTGTTGTATATTATTAGTAGTATTTCAAAAAGAATAAGTCCCACATTCCTCAGACCTTGTTGTTTGTCTTGGTTTATTAACTTTCTTGTATATGTGGGCTTGTGAATAATTAGTGAAAGGGTATGGGCTCGCGACAAAGCATGGACCGGGCTAGTGTAAATTTGTGGATTTGCGCCTTCCCTCCCCACACCACCCCCCCCCCCCCCCCCCCCCCCCCCCCCCCCCCCCCCCCCCCCCCCCCCCCCCCACCCCCCCCGCGCATGTAGTCATGAGTCTCGGCCCGGTTCAGATGAATATTTTTATTTATTATTTTAATAATTTGGATAATATTTGTTGGATATATTGATCTTATCCGAAAACAAGCATTTTGACCACTTCAAATTTTAGTCACCATGATATTCGAATTACAACCTCCACTATACCAATATCTCGGCCATTTTTCAAAATAATCTTATCTATCCGTTATTAAAACTATCTTCCCCATACAATATTAACAATAAGAACCGTTTTTCTTTTAATTTTGAATAGCTTATCTCTCTCTATCTCGAAAAAATATTTTTTCCTTTTTTCTTCTTCCTTGATGGGTTCCTTTTCTTTTGTTGTTCCTGCTGTCTAGCTTTGCTAGAGGGCTTGTTGAATCCTAGGGGATACGTCTACATTTGGCGAATTATCCCTAAGGACAGTGCCTTACACGCCTCAAGCATTTTACACGCCTAAACATTTTTACTATATTTAACAACACTTCAGTCGTCTAAGAGTACCAGCAAATTTCTCGACAGCGACCCACATCCCTTTCATGTACAAGTGAATTTGGTCTCTCCTTGACTTTAGCTCTACTCGTGTTAATCCTCCATGTATTGTGAGGTATTCCTTTTCTTGTAGTGACATTCCATGAGAATGATATGTGTCTCCTTGAAATCTTATATATATATATATATATATATATATTATCTTCTCCTTCAAAGTAACTGATATCATTGCCCATGTCGTGTTCATTGAACTCGCGTACATAAACAGGTTCCGGAGTTTAATGGCCTTTTGTTTTATTATTATTTTATCTTCCCTTTCCTTCTTTTTGTTGCCTCTATTTCCCATTGCTCTCGGCAAGTTTGCGATATCAATCAATCTTGAAATGCAATTTTCTTTTCTTCTAAGCCCATGTCTCTTCTGTTTTTCTCGCTGGTTCGCAATACCAAAGCCGACGATTCATTCAACGTGAAGCGAACCAACATTGCAGGTTCAACCATCGCCTTATGCCAATACTGAATTAACATCAGAATAGAAACCTAGTTGCCACCTCCGTCCCATACAAATATACAGTGACTGCAAGCCATCGACCAGCGTTGTCACACGTGTCTGAATATCTGTCTCGTCAATTTAGCCAATTCGAACTCATTGCAACAGTTTGTTGTGTTCTTGTCATCATAAAAGAAGGCAACTTGATCAAGCAATAGGGCCCACAATCCTGTTATTAGCGCATACATTAGTGAACTTGGTTCTACCAAACTCCAAATTGGATTAAGATTTGCCTGGATTTTTTTTTAACTAACTTCTTTCCTTCTACATTACAGCTTACTAAAGGACCGATAGAAGTTGATGGCAAAAGAGGGCAAGAGTAGCCAAATCCAACAAGTTGAAGTTGTTAAGTCAAAGGAAACGAGCAACATTCAAGCCACTGGAGTCAAAATTGCCGGTCAAAAGGACACACATCGCAGTTAAACCCTAAAAACAGAAGCCATGAGGTAAGCTCAAGTTCAAAAGGCCAAAGCTTTCAGGTAGAAGGAGATCAAAGGCAAGCAAACTAAAAATGTTAAAGTCATCAAGCAAAGGGACTCGTTAGTGCGCCAAAATGGCAATCTGCCACAAATCCAACTTCCGCAACACCAATGGGTGGAAAACACTATTTTTGAAGATACCTTCTGGGATAAAGCCTCTCGCCCCAAGTTATGTGCAATTCCCCCTACCGATGGTGACTTTCGAATAATTGAGCTTGAGCTACTTGCCAATTCTAGGAACACCATCGGGAGGGTACTTAGTGCTACGTTTCAAGAATGAGCAAAGAGAGTTGCTTGTTTCCAGTACACAGTTTGTGTTTCTCAAGGAGCCATCACCTAGATGGAGCGATTGGGCAGACCATGTCACTGACTAGCTAAAGTATGTAAACCTTCTAAAACAGGCCAACGTTTATAGCACCATCATCACCTTTACCCGCTTATGGTTTGTCAGTATGAGCAAGATAGAAGTATAGCATGCCATCATCTCTCACTGGAGTACCCAAACTCATATATTCATCACCACATGGCGGGAGATATCACAAACTCTTGAAGATGTGGTCATGCTTTTGAACTTACACTATTCTGAGCTGACTAATGCAGCTGTAGTTGTGACTTCATGCAAAGAATGCGACCTCGAACCATATTTATTAGTGGCCCTAAAGCTCGCTCATAATGATAAGAAGAAACCATGTTTCTCTACTTGGATGACACACTTCTTTGAAGAGCGGAGAAAGAACATGTCTCAAGTATTAGGACCAACTTATGGAAAAGAGTGGGTCCTTTTATGCATGTTTATGTTGTTAACTTGTATTTGACTTTTCTAGTTAACACATTTCTCTCTTGGTTCTTTGATGTATAGATACGAACTTACAGCTTTTATTGCATTTTGGTTGTTATTGTTCGTGTTCCCTGGTAGGCTAGAAGAAGGTGTAAGTCCTCGGCTTTTTGCTTTGGCTGTACACATCGCACAGGGTCAATGCTTTGCACTAGGCCCCTTCTACCTGAGATCTCTATATCAGCGCCTTGACCTATACCACCAAGATTCTGTCTGTTCTAAGGGTAGATATGTGAACGTGTCAATATGGACTGACTTTTTTTTTTTTGCAGTTGTTCTTCTGTGAGCACTATTAGAACTACCTTGCATCACCAACTATCAACAAGGACTCGAATCTCATTGCTCCTCGAGTGTAGGTATGGATCGAAGTGGAAGTCAATCGACCACTTCTTCAGCTCATCAATGTTGAAAAGGAGTTTACATTCTGCTTTTTTTTAAAGTGTCTTGAAGGTTATCAAGATAGTGATGGGCTTTATCCTCCAAGTTCCGAAGGTGAGGTTCTTTCAGTCGACAATTGTGAAAGGTTGCATGAAAGTCAAGCCAGACTCATGCTTTGGTGCATTCCAGGGAATTGCCATCCTTTCTTGATAATGGAGATTTGAATAGGCGCTTTTTGGAGTGGAGAGTCATGGTATATTCTCCACACAGGGAAGCGTGCCAGTTTGGCTTTGATCAAGGAGTGCCACATCTTCTCAACATTGCGTAGAGCTTCGATTCCTGCTGCCAGTCAATCTCACCAAGCGACTTTAAGCATATTCATCCCACAATATAACAACTATTCTTTCCTTCAATGGAGCGTCATGGAGTCGCCTTTGTTAGCTGGCTGACACACTGGTCCAATTGTGTAGACATCTTCTGTGATTATGTCATTGCATCTGTAGATGATATGTTGCAAGCCCTACTCATATATCCCTATGATTTCTATCTTAGACTACCAAAGAATAGGTACCACAGGTCGATTAGTAATACTCGAATAATTGAAGAGCCAGTGTCGGGCAGATTAAAACCTTCTATCGATAGGACTCTTTCAAAATCAGAGGGTAATCATCCACCACTTCAGCTTGTGGATTATAGGCCGAAAAAGCGTGCACTCATTAAGGAGCTAATAAATCCTTTTGTGTATAACTTGTTGTTACTCTTCTTTATTGTCCAACACTTTCTTTATTTGCCTTTTTCAGGTTGACACGAATTCTCTTCTAAGTTCACATCACTCAAGTGGTGTTGTTGCGCCTATGGTAGTATCAGATGATGACGAATATGGCTTGGACAAGATTGATTATGAATTGTCTCCTGGTAACGATGAAAGTAATGCTGGCAGCACTGAAGAGCTCAATTTAGAAGATGATGAGCGTACTCCTGATGAGGGAATCAAGAGTTCCTTTAATGTCAATGCACTTATTGAGCTCCATCCTCCCTTAGTTGCTAGCATGTCTTGTGTAGACATGATAGCAACTTCAGAGGACCATGTTGCCTTGGAGGAGATGACTTCATTTCATGGCTTTATCGTGCCATCTCATTTGATAGCTCCCTTAGAGATTCTTAATACCATGGATAGGGAATTTTGGGCTAGCTCTCTTATGTTGGGGACAGAAGTAGCCACTGCAATGGTGAAGCCATGCTGTTGATGGACAAACGTTGGAGTTATTTATCAATCGTAAAACTTGAGAAACTTATCACATGTGTTGAAGGGACTCGCATGTTGCAGTTTAAAGTTGATAGCTTGTGGCCTGTTGTTGGTAAGGCCAAGAGATTGCTCAATTACAGGGATGCAAAGGGTTATCATGACACATTGATGGTGAAGTTATAGGAGCTCCAAAAAGAGATTGCAACAGCAGAGGCTAAGATGAAGACTCTATTAGGAGATAAAGACTTGGATTGTATCGTGGGCTTAGATTACCAATCATAGTTTAGACTTGCTATTATTATCTTATTTCCATTTTTCATTTTTGGTTGAACAATATGCTGACACATCTTATTTTAAGATGAATAGACTTCTTTTCTTGATTTTTCAAAGTCCTTTGTCTGTGTTACCATTTACTTGCCTAATTGCTCACATCTATGCATATCAAAATGCTTCTTAGAATATTAGTAGTATGTGCTTGTGCTTAGGAAGCAATGTTTTCACTTAGCAACAACGATTCATGGAGTGAAAGTGTATGACTCTTATGTCGCGCATTGAAGCAGTGCTCTCACTTGCTAGCAATAATATTATTATCACAAGGGTAATAGATCGATTGCGCTTTGAGCAACGATAGTATTATGTGCCTTATAGGCTTGCTACCTTAACAATTGAGTTTAGTTGGTTAAGAGGGTATCTCCAAATACTTAACCACTCATTGCATGTTTCTAAAACATTTGCACTATGTGAGATGTGACATCATATTATCATGCGTAGATATGATTCTATGCTGTCATGCGCCTGGGAGACAATGCTTCTACCAGTCAGCACTATAAGTAAAGCATGTCATTGCATGCTCGAGAGATAATGCTCTTACTAAGCAGCTGCGATGCTTAAGATATTATGATTACAATTGACTATCATGAATATGAGGCATGCTTAGACTCAGTAATCTAAGGGACCTCTTAAAGTGTTTTAATGCATTGGAGTAAGGCTCCTACTTACCAATGATAGTATTTAAATAATCCCTTTTAAGAAAGTATCCAATCGTGCTTAAGAAGCGATTGTGGCATTTGTTACCTAGGATCAAAATCTCTAGTTTCGTTAGTCAAATGGGTATTTTTCACTACTTGATTGCCTAATATGAGTTACTAGGGAAGTTGCCTCTATTAATTGTAATGGCTTGTAACGCGCCTGGGAGTTAATACTCTTACAAGTTAGCAATACACAAGCCTAACAGGTCGTCATGCTCTTAGGAGTCAATGCTCTAACCACAGCAGCAACTTTTAAATTACCCATTATAGACTTTGTGTTTGTGAAGTCTTGAATCTGTTATGGACTCTAAGACGATCATCATGCATGTTGCAAGCTTAGGGGTAAAGGCATGGAAACCATCATGGTAGGGCATTGCTTGAGCTTAAGGCATAAAAGCCAAGATCATGCTAGGGCAGTACTTGGGCTTAAGTCTTGCAAGCCATGATGCTAGGGCGTTGCCTGGGCTTAAACACATGGAATTCGTGATGTCAGGGCATTTCTTGGGCTTAAAGGCATGGAAGCCGTGATGCCAGGGCATTGCCTGGGCTTGAAGGCAAGGAAGCCATGATGCCAGGGAGTTTCCTAAGCTAGAAGGCATGGAAGCCGTGATGCCAGGGCGTTGCTTGGGCTTAAACACATGGAAGCCGTGATGCTAGGGTGTTGCCTGGGCTTAAACACATGGAAGTCGTGATGCCAGGGCATTGTTTGGGCTTGAAGGAATGGAAGCCATGACGCCAGGGCATTGCCTGGCTTTAAACGCATGGAAGTTGTGATGGCAAGACATCGCATGGGCTTGAAGTGATCTTGTCTAGCGCAATATGAGAGGGAACACATGATGATGATAATCCACCAAGCTAGATTCTCACATTTTCAATTTCAAATGTTGGTTATTATTCGATTGCAACTTGTATGGCAGTGGCGTTTGCTCATTCACCCTTTAAGCCATATTCACTTGAATAGCAGGAGCAATATTAGATTGAGATAAAGAGGGGGTGCCAAGTTGCGCAACTAGGATGGGGCTTGGAAAGGCTGCACCTTAGAGCATAACAACATTAGCAGCCATCCCTAGTATGAGACGAGTGAGCGCAGTCAAGAACTGATTTAGGGCTCAAGTATTTTCTTGTATGGTTCACGCCATCTATTCATTGCTTTCTTGTATAGCATGTATGATCCGTGCATTGTCAACAATGATGCCTTGCATGTCGGCAGCAAGATTGGTGTTGACGTTAGGGTTGACGTCTTCCAACACTGGCATGTTTGGACCAATCGTGTTGGGTTTAAGGTTGCCAACATCTTGATATGTGTTGTCATTAGTGTTAGTTTGCTTTCTTCTTGGGGGTACCATCAAGACTGTGTCAAAATCTTCACTCCCTATGGAGTTGCTAAAATGTAAATGTAGGGTCCTTGGTGATAATGGTTACGCATGCTTCGTGTAGATCTTACGCTTGGCACATGACTTCGAAGTGTTGCTGAGGAGATGACACTTGATGACTGGATGGCTTGGAAAGCATGACAGGGGAGGAGGAACAGACAGTCTCAGTGTCTCCAATGCACAAGTGACAGGTAAGGGAGCTTGAGTAGACCTTGCATGTCAACTTTACAGTTCTTAAGCAGTTAGAGTAGAAATCACTTTGCAGTTTCAGTATCTCAAATAAATTAAAACAGATCATGTATCTATAAATTGAGTAAAACACTAGTCATTTAACCCTTAAAAAAGAAAACTATATGATATCATTTTACACATAAATAATTAATAAGACATGGATATGTGTATGCACTATAATTGCTAAAATTATAGATTTAAGCCTTCTAAAAGACATAATTTTGGTATGAGATTTCATAATGGCATGGTAATACATGATGTCATACTTCAAAGGGTATCCTAAACATGATAGCTCGCCACACTCAATATTAAAGCTCAAGTATGACCACCTTAGTCATGCGAAAGCTTCGATCTCGGGTGTAAAGCGTACGTTCATAGAGAAACATACTTTGAAACAAGTAGCTTAAGGTGATATGCATATTAGCGATTAAGAATAGACATTACAACATTAAAACTTAATAAAAAATATGAGGGGTCGTACACAACCAAAGAGGCCATACCCCCATCAAAATATACACTTAAGTTCATTAACTAATTCATCAAAATAAAGACAAGGAGATTTCCTTAGAAGTCATAGTCTACTTCTAAGCCACAACTTCTATCAAAAGATCCTTGATGCCAAAAGGTCACTACTTGTGAAAAGTATTCCTGGGGCTTCAACCACAAATAGGGGAGCTGTAAAAGATATCTAAGGGGGTGTAAGCTTACTTGCTTAGTGAGAAATATTTCCATAACATTGTACTCATAACAACAATTTTCAAATAAGTTAGTTTAAGCAAACATATGTAATGAGCAAATATGTGAGCAAAAAATACACATGATTAACCAGAAATCATATATTTGAATGGATTTATGCCCTCCATTTAGGGTTAGGTGTTCCGGGCCCATATGGCCAAAGTTCACAAATAATACATTCTTGTAGTTCTTTCGAGTTTTTACTCGCCTTTAAAATGTAGTTCATACGGGCACCTACGCACCAAAAATGACAAAAGCAGATTTTTGGGCCTCTGCATACTTTACTACCATACTCTTGTCCCACCAAAGGTATAATAATGAATGCAATGTGACTCATTTCGTGTTATGCATGAATCCATTTATTTGAATATTCATAACATGGCATTAAATATTTTAAGGGTGATCAGAGAAGTAGCAAACATATCAATATTATAGAACATCAATCATTTGATTATAGACAACTCGAGCCTTGATGCGCTTAGTATGACTTCAACCAATCGTATAAGGCACATGCACTTTCGGGTTTTTATCTTTTCCTATTCTAGTGTCACTATACTACAAAGAAAAACATAAATACATAATTTAAGGGAATAAACTCACTCGGCCATGGTGCAAAAAATCCACTTATCAAAGCAATCGTCGGGATGGGGAAAGTCATCATCCACGTCACCTAAACAAGAGAAATACCTAAAATGAGTATCTCATAGGATTTCTACTTTAACTTACTAATTCTGGCTTACTATGTTCGTCAAAATCGGATGATGTGAAATTTCAACTTAAAATGGTCATAAGTTGCTCATTTTAACTCGGAATCTTGCATATTATAGTCGTTTTCTATCTACTCAAAAAGATATATTCATTTCTAAGGTTATTTTTATCATATTAAGTTGTTGGGGATCCAAAATGGTTCGGTACAGAACTATTACAAAATTCCCAGCCCCAAAAATGAAATTTCTCTAAACTTTTCATAATCCAAAAATCCCATAGCAAGCATATAGATATTTATATAGTTGAAAAATCTTTTTAATACATATATGAATTCATATCATATGCATGATTGTAGTGGTGTTGTCTCAACCATCATCTTTTTTATAACATAATTTATATAATATACATATAAATAAGTTATTAAGAAAGGTAAAAATGTCAAAGGATATTAAATAAGAAGGTTTTATGGTCAAAGTCTATATATATATATATATATATATATATTGTATTGTGATCACATGGTAGAGACATGATTGAAAATTAGAATTTGGCATAGTGTACATTGGCTAGTACACCGCCGACATATGTTCTATGGCTCTACTCGTGTTGAGCTAGTGTTGGAAATGGAGAAAATGTGTTATGATACATGTACACCGCCGGTGCTCAAATGTATGCCGCCAGCCTTGCCATGAGCATTTCCGGCATACGTGCTGGTGTAGGTGTTCCAAAAAGTGATTCAAGAGTTCAGCACTGCTAGCTTTAATACATATACCGTTGGCCTTGGGTTTACACTATTGGCATACAATGTAGAACTGCCGGCGTATGTGTGCGAGAAAGTGAAAAGTTGCACGATTTTTTTTATAATCTATCATTTGTTTCCTTTCCAAAAGCTATCCTACACCTAGAAATCTTCTTGCAAGTGTTCTTAGCATCCATAGGAGTTTGAAGAATCCACATCAAGGTGAGGAGATCTATTCTTTATCTTTAGATTTTGAAGGAATCCATCTTTTCCTTGGGGTTTTAATTTGGATTTGAAGGAGAAATTGAAGAAAACTCTATCATTGCTTAAGGATATGGATTTTAGTGATCAAGAAGGATCAAAGATCATATCTGTCACGCCCCAAAGAGTATCCTATGACCATAGAGCAAGCAAATTATATTAGACAATCATATGAAATACGCAAGCACATGAGCATACAGTATATAAGACTTTCCGAGAGTCTTATGTTGAATGGATTTACGCCCTCCACTCGGGGTTAGGTGTTTCAGGCTCATATGACCATAGATTCCAATTTTTCTCATTTATATAGTGATTGATTCAGGTGCCCACCCACTCACTAATTTTGTAGTTGATTCAAGTGCCTACACCACTTCCATTTTAATTCAGGCCATTCATGTCAACATTCGAGTTTTCCGACCCTCTCGTTGCCTAGCTATTATGCCTTCTTCCCATAAAGGTATAATAACAAATGCAATGTGACTCAACATATGGTATGCATGGTCAATTTAATTATAAGATCATGGCATATTATTTAAGCAAATTATAGGCGGTAATAGATATTTTAGACACTTCAATACTATATTAAATCATACAAATATTTACATCAATTCCCATTTTGATATTCTTATCATAAACTCAATCAAACAAAATTCACATGCGCGTTTCAATTTTATCCTGTCCTAGTTCTAATGCCTCTATTATTACTAGCACAATCAAGAGCATGCAATTTAAAGATAGTGAACTCACTTTGCCATGGCGCGAAAGTCCACTTAATCATAATAGTCCTCGGGAAGGTCTAGTCCGTCTCCCAAGTCTCCTAATAAAAAAAAATAACTTTAATGAGTATTTCTATGACGTTTGAATGAACTTATAAATTCTATTCTAACTAGTTTGTCAAAATTCATCTAAGAAGAAACTCCAACTTAAAATGCCATAATTTGGTCATTTTAACTCGGAATTTCGCATATTATATATCGATTTCTACCTATCCGACGAGAGATATCTATTTCTAAAGTTATTTATATCAAACAATGTCATTTGGTCCATAAACAGTAGGGTACATAATGCTATATGAGATTCCCAACCGACAAATCAATTTCTAACTTCAATCCAAGCATCATTCTAAAGCTTTGATAGATACTTAGCTATCATTATATCTTGAAAGACTCTTTCATATACATAAATAACTCAATACCATGCATGATTCATGAGTGTTGGTCAATCTATTTCTTCATGTACTTAGACAATGCTTTATGGGATGTGTAAGATACTATTTTCCTAGCTTTATTTCTACCAAGTGCATTATGTGTGCATGCAATACCTACAAGTTATTATCATCAATGTCATGAGATGAGCTATATATATATATATATATATATTATATCCTCAATGATATATGATATCAAGAATTCTTTTAGAAAACTTTTGCTTTGTAAAACTTTTGAAATTACTAGACTTAAGAAAACTAGTTCTATTCCTTGCAAAATCACACTTACTTTCATCAAAACTCAACCTTAATGACCTATATGCCTAACACCTTCATTATTTTAATAAAATTCTTCATTTTAGAGTTGGAAAATAGATGTTTAAATAGGGGGTTTACCTAGTGACGAATTTTACAAAATTTTAAGGAATGAAAACATTGTTTAATCTATACTTTGAAACCTTTTCTTGTTTTAGGATTACACTTTGATAAATTTCATTTATCCTTGCCAAAATTAGGTCTTTATTACATGTATTCCCTAGGACTTCTATTTTTACATTAAAATCCTCATATTGGCATTTGGAAATAGGTGTTTAAATAGAGAACATTTCTAAATTTGAATTTTGAAATTTATATTTGAGATTGTTTCTTGTGTAAATCTCATGTAATCTTTCTAAAACTAACTCCTAATCAAACCTATCTCTTAAGGCTTCCATTTCTTTAATAAAAGTCTTGTTTTGGGGTTGAAAAATAGGTGTTCACATATCAAGCTTTCCTTATTACGAATTTTAAGTTGGTAGTTGGGGGTTGAAACATAATGCTAACATAACTCTTGTAAACTTTTCTTGTTTTGAAAATATCTCTTGGTAGATCTAAGCTTTACTCATCGAAACCACTTATTTATTATACCCATTCCCTAAGCCTTCCATTTTTAATGTAAAATACTCATTTTGAAGTTAAAAAATAGCTTTTTTATATAGAGTTCTTTTTAGATTCAAATTTCCAAAAATTATTTTTGTTAAAATTAAAATAGATCTTAGACTTTCTAACATCTTCCCACTACTATCATGCTACGATAAGTCATTTATGTACATAAAACAAAAACTTAAGGCATTTATGTACTCAAAACAACTAGTTCTAGTTTTTTATACTAGTCCTAAATGCAAATGTACTAAGATCATTATGTAGATAAGGTTAACTGATGAATACATGCATAAAACATTAATAATAACAATATAACTAAAAAATAAAGCACAATAATAGCAAAGACAACTTAAATAACAACATTTATAACATTGTGATGGCAATGATCTCATGTTTAAATGTTTCCACAACCCTAGCATAAAGCTCATGGGGATTTTGAGTGGAATCACACATGTATGATCTTGCCATTACATGTTTTTAAAGTGGTAGGGTATAGATCTATTACCTATTTTGTGTTTGGAACAAGAAACTTGAAGAAAAATATAGTATGTGTGTGTGTATGTATGGGGGAGGTCACAGCAACTAGAGGAGAGGAGGAGAGGAGAAAAAAATTGCAAGAGTTTATTTAGATGAAAAGTGAGAAAGTGAAATGAAGTTGGTATAAAGAGATATTTATAGAAAAGTGGATTAGGGTTTGTGTATTAAATAAATTGAAGAAAATAAAACAAATTGAGGGAGAAAAGAGGGAGGGGCGCCGGTTCTAATAGAGAGAGGGAGAGAGGTGTGTGTGATGTAAACCCTGAAATTTTTTTCACATTAGTACACGATTCTAAAATAAAATGTATGAACTAGTTAGTAAACTTAGAATCCAATAAAAACCTAAGAATAGATCAATGACTTGAATTTGGCTAGGTTAGGATCTAAAAGCTGAATAAAGAACTTCTTTGACCCTAATTAATACCAAAAATGAGATTTCATATCTTGAACTGATAATTCAAAATATGATTAAAGAAAACCTAAATTTTCAAACCTCGAAACTTATCTTACGAATAGAATAGATTGAAAAATATAAATATAGAAATTAAATGACTATTATTGAACTCAACAATGATTTGATAATAGAATAATGAGTAGTAATGAGCCTATACATGAATTTAAACCCTAAATTTAAACACTACTAATAAGATTTCATAGTAGGTATCAAAAACTGAAGATATATAGATAATTTAGCTTATATATCAAAAGCGATATCGAGTAGTTAACCAACTACGCTTATAGATAGGAAACGATAATCTAAAGATAAACCGTTAGGATTATAAATACACAATAAAAACATAAACAGATGTATAACTAAAGATCTAGACTTTTCAAATAAATATTTGAATCACACCATTGTTCTAATTAGGGTTTTCTTAAGCTATTGGAACCTAAAATAAAAATTGACCTGATAAGCTTAGGAAACCTTAATCGTGGGAGATAAAATTCTAAAAACAATTAATTGTGTAAATTTAACACTTTAAATTGTATTGTTTGATAACCTAAGCATTTTGTAGAATCCTATAAAAACATATTTCTACAAAAACTCTCAAATATTAGCTAATTCGTACTCGATTAACTTGATAAACTACCCAAAAATATAGATTGATATTGTCTAAATTATTAGTAATATATATACATATTAGACCGGTTGCAAGTTGTGCAAAACGTAGGACTTAAATATCCTTGGAAGAAGAGAACCGAAATTTGCTTGAAATTGTCCAAATAATGCACTGAAGGTCAACAAAATTCAACACAGAAACCAGTCATATGTTGCCAACTCATCTCCTTCATTAATGTTAGTAAAACAACTGGATCAAATAGTGACAAAATGAAGAACAATCGGATGAATTTATCGAAGAAACCGTTCTCATTTCTCTTATATATATAAGTGTTAATGGCTATTGATGGACTAGCAAACAAGCACAACTTCCTCTCAAAATTTCCAGATCGAATAAACACCTAATGAGCAACAAAATCGACCTAAACACAGAAATCAAATCATTCTAAACACCTCGGTTCGAATCAAAGAAAAATACAACATGAAAAACGCATAATCTGGAATAAGGTGAGTTGTTGTAATTTGGCTTGTTAAAAACAAGGATTGAAACTAACTTCTGATGAGCATAGGATCATTACCAACCCAAGAACAAGCTTCAAATTCCACCGAACAAGCTTAAGTAAGGTAAAATTCGAAAACCCTAGTTGTACCTTTTCAAATTCGAAAATTTAAGGTCACATACATGTAGATGCGTTATGAGTTGATATATGTATAGATACATGCCATAGAAACACTTAGGAATGGTTTGAGAATGTTTATGACGTAGACAATTGAAGAAATATGAACTGTTTCATCGGAAAAGATGATGAACAGTGTCAACACTGTCCCTAAGCTGGTAGTGTAGAAGTTGAACACCAGCGGCTTACGAGGGTAGGCCGGTGGTATAGAGACGGCTTACACTGGAACAAAAGCTATGTAAAACTTATTTTAACGTAAAGTAAATGAACGACGACTAACTGGGATTGTACGCTGGAAGCGTATAGTCCGGTGTACGTGGAAAGCTGGCGGCTTACAAGCCAGTGCAAACGATACGAAATAAAATAAAAAACATAAAAACGCTGGCATCTGGGTTTCACCACCGATGGCGTAGGAACCGGCGTACAAACCTGTTTTTCTTATGTAAAGTCTGTATTACATGGACAACATATTTACATAAAAAATATAAACATATTATATAGAGATATGTACATCAAAACATATTTTACTAAGTAAATAAACAAATACAAATACTTAAAATAATAATATAATTAATATTTAAGAACTTTTAAACCCTAAAAACTATAGAGAAATAATAACTATTACTAGCTACTATAATTGTTAAATATTTGCTCTATTTAGATAAATAGATAATAATGGAAATCAAAATAAGCTAAATTTATGAATAATGTGACTTCTAAAAATGACAAAGTGATTATGTGAAACAGATTAAGAGAAACACGACGACACTAAGCAATGGTAAACAAATATGAGTTACTAAAATGGGTCTGTTAGGAAGTTATATAAAAGTAGTCATAATAACTACAAAAATATAAGATTATCCAATATCAATTGTTCAAATACCAAATAAATGTATATGAATATCAAACAAGATCAAGACAAACAACATGAAAGCAAATATTAAATGATACTGGATTATCATAGGACCATTAAAAGACCCATATAGTACTAGAATGAAAACCTAACATCAATATAGGACACTTAGACACTCGTAGGAATTTAATCATATAGTTTATGTATCACTGATGAATATTTTAATTATATCAATAGGTGACTTGAGTACTTGTGAGGACTTTCCTGAAGACTACTACGATTGACCAACATAAGCAGGTGAGTAACTCAGTCTTATTACATTATGTGTGCTTGTAACTTAGGGAACTATAAATAAAAGATAATAACATGAGTGTACTGTATGGGTTTATGGGAACTATTTATTGTATTGATTGCCAAGTCACTCTAATAATAATGACAATAGAATTTTGTATGACTATGCTGTCTGTGTAACATGATTGAATGTCTGTGCATTGGTTGATCGCCTTCACTTTAATTAAAAACTACTGGTACCATAATGGAAATTGTACATGCATTGCATATTTTGCATAATACAATGTTTGAGTAAGTGGTAGCCTACTACGTGTTAGTAATTTGGATCTCTGGTAATGCTTGGATTATCTAGGCAAAAAAGCTATCAGTGAATCGCAAGATTACCTTTGTTCTGTTGATACCATAAGAACTAAGTGGTAAATGAAGGACGCCGCTTATGGTATTTCTTGGAAATGACTAGCACTTCGTGGAGTTTCTAAAGCTGAAACAGGAAATGAATGTTAAGACACAATAAATTCAAAGAGATAATTAAATTGATTTTTGTTGTTTCCCGAAAGCTTAGTCTCTCCTGGGTAGGTAGGCCATAGATTGTGATCCTTCAACCCCTATGAGAGGGTGCAAATCTTCATCTTGTTTGGATTCTGAGTTATCCAGGCTTGTAATTGTACATATGTTTGATTAATTTCATATGATTGTTAAATAACTTGTGTGTTATGTGGTAAGTTCTGGTTATTCACTAAGCTTATGGTTTCGCTCACACTCCAACAGTCCTTTCAGGTTCACATTGCGACCTTAGCTCATTAATACCGGGAGCATGGTCCCGGTAAAAATTTAGAAGCTAGAAGCTTAAGGAATAATAAAGGATAAGATGATATTTCTACTTAGTTGCAAGTATCTTGCATTAAAAACTTTAGTTATGTATTTGGAGGATTTTATAGTAATGTTATGGTTTATAATATTTTTTTTTATTATTCACAAACTTGGTATGACAGTTATTTACTAATTTATGTCTGATATATATTTGTTCATCTTATCTAAACAACTAAAAGATCCTGTTTATTGAAAACATGTCATTCTCAGAAGGTAAACTAGTAATAGTATTCAAGTGTATATTTTTTACTACTACTACTAGGGTATCCTCGGGGCGTGACACGTGATATTTTTTTTTTGTGTAAAAAATTCAAATATAAAAGTAATTTAAGTAGTAAAAGTTGTACTGGAAAAGAAAATGTAAGGAAAATGATGTGATATTGTAAGAATAGGTTGTAAGGATGTAAGAATAAGGTATGGGTGGTTGTACTTGTGAATAATGTGATTATGATTCAAAAAGTAAATTAGACAATTAAAGTACATGTAGTAATGAAAATACGATAAAAAAGCTATAACTGTAACTTTTATAAACTGAAAAATTACATAACTAATATATTTGGAAATTTTATGAAATTACAAATCTAACGGTACTAATAACATAATTTTAGTATCTCAAGCCCTAGGACACCCTTTCAAAGTTTGTATCCGATCGGACTCGAAATAGGTCGAAAATTCACTAATCTGATATATTTAAGCATCCTGAAATTATTACGAACCAATCTACACTCTCCACTCATTTTTCAACTTCTTAGTTTAAGAACACGGGATTACCAGATCTAAACTGCTAGGGTTTCGTAAGGATTTGTTGACTTAGGGTTTCCGGTTGACTTTCTAGTTTAGGGTTTGAACTTGAAATTACCTTAAAAATTAGGGGTTTACAATATCTTTTTAGGTAAATTTATATATTCTTAATCCTTATGATAGTATAGAGATGAGTTGTGTTGAGTTTTTGGTCTAATTTTATTATTGATTGAGAATTCTAAGGTTTGAAGGAGTTTTGGAGAAATTTGTGTTTTCAAAGATTCCATTGTCTTGTGAACAAAGAAAGTAAGTGTGTGAATCTAATGCCGTAAATTTTATGATTTGGTTTGTGGATCATAGGATTAGGGTTTAATTATGTATATGAAATCAAAATTTTGATTTGAAATGTGATGATGATCAGGATTTCTGGTGAAATTAGAGTTTTGAAAGCGAATCGGCTATAACCTTACCTTACTTGTTGTATGTGTGTGTAAGTTAGAATTGTAAATTCAATTAATTACTATCTGACTTATAATCGAAAGGTTTGTTGTTTGTGTTTGGCTGCTGGTAGTAAAGACGACGCAGAGTATGACACTAATGCTAGCAACCTGATGATCTATGTGTGAGGATGCCCTCAGTGTCACGCCCCGAAGGATACCCTAAACGTGGCAGTCCGCCACATATAATATCAAGGCTTAAGAATGGCTACCTTAGTCATGCGAAAGCCTTAGTATTATATGTAAGGCGTCTAACACGGTAATAGGAGACGCTTTTGGGAAGCATAGTTTAAGCAAGTAAAGATAAACATCCAAAATACTACATTAAAGATTTCAAAGGAATTCTAATCTAAGTCTTCGAGTAGATTTCCTCCAAAAGCTTCAATATATAAAACTTACACGGATACGGGAAGATCTCGGGCACAAAAATAGGTGTTCCTGAGAATACAAATATCTATAGGGGTGTAAGCTTATGGGCTTAGTGAGTAAATCCCAAAATTCATACTCGAAGAAAATTATCAATCAAGTTTATTATTCAAACATATGAAATGCAACAACCACGTGAGCATACAAGACATATGACTTTCCGGGAATCATATGTTGAATGAATTACGCCCTTCATTCGGGGTTGAGTATTCAGGCCAATTACAGCCACAACTTTTAAAAACACTTTTATAGATCTTACCGGCTCCTATACGCCATCAAAAACTTGTAGTTATTACAGGCTCCTACTAGCCACCAATTTAAGTAGTTCTTACTGGCTCCTACTCGCCACTTACATGATATACCGGTTATGTCTACCACCACTATTATACACTTGTCCCACCAATTGTATAGTAGTGAATGCAATGTGACTCAACATATGAAGTGCATGAATAATTTCTTTAATTAAAGTCGAGTAGTTACATTTAACTTCTTTCAAGTGATCAACCAATTTCAAACACTTCAAGATATTAATGCACATACAACTTTATTATAAACAAATCGAGTTTCGATATACTTAGTATTCTTTCAACATATTATCATATACTTCCTTTTGATTTTGCCTAAATTCTAGTGCAACTAATTTTACAAGCACAATCGAGAGTATGAGAAAATTAACGGGAAGTAACTCACTCGGCTATGATGACACCTTTCTTGAATTGGATGGGTCGTTCGGAATTTCCACTTAATCGTAGTAATATTCGGGATACGAATAATCTTCCTCGTGATTATCTAATCAAGAAGAATACCCAAAATGAGTATTTCATGAAATTCTATTCTTGAAGATTCTAAACTTTCCTTAAAATCGTGGTAAAATCGTATAAGGGGAAATTCCAACTTAAAATGGCCATAACTTGCTCATTTTAACTCGGAATTTCGCGTATAATATATCGTTTTCTATCTACTCAAAAAGATCTATGCATTTCTAAGCTTATTTCCATAAAACTAAGTCGTTTGAGTTCCAAAAAGGTAGCGACCAGATTTGCCACGAATTTGCAAACACTTGTTTTCCTTCTTGTAAACAAAGCTCATTTGAAAAGATAAATATTTCAATTATTTTGTAAACTTTTGAAAGGTATATATATATTGTAATGACTCATAACAAATGTATGAAGTAAATGAAGTTGTCTCAACTTATAAAAAGTAAGGTTTTAAAAGACTTTGGACTTGAGATTCTATTAAATATTTATTTTACTTTTGAAAGATCTTGAGTTTATTGAGATGAATATTCTTTTTCTAATTTTAATCTTTCTTTAAATTCTTAAGGTGTGGTTTTATTTTCAAAACTTGGATTCAAAAAGTAATAAAATGACAATTTTTGTTTCTTGTAATGATTCCAAAAGAATATTTCTTGATGAAAGATAAGTTTTCATAAAACCTTTTGTTTATGTAAGAAAAATCATTTCCAAGCATGTTCATGAGTTTTTAGGAAATCTATTTCCTATTCTTATTTAATAAGAACCTTTAGTTTTAGAAAGACACTTCCTCCTCTATTTTTGTTGAGACAAAAACATTATGTTCATGCATAAATGTGAATCATAACTATAGAAATATAAAGGAACATAATGACTTGAAAGCTTAAGTAGTAAAGTAAATCAAGTATTGGGACCTTAGCTTCATCAAGGTACCTCGGAACTAAGAAAAGACTAGTTCCGAAAAAGGAAAGAATTGTTTTGACTCGATGAGGACAAGTCTAAGACTAGAATGACTAGTCTTAAAATCAACTTGAAATTAAATAAATTGCAATGAAGTAAATAAATTGCATGAAAGATAAATAAATTGTAAGACAATGAGCTTATATGCTCTAAATAATATATATAGTTATATAGATATATTAGATAGTAAAGAACATAAAAGAAACATAAATGAACATAGAGGAATTATGTTTATGAACAAAAACAAAGCATGAACCTAATGTTGCTTTTTTAACCTTCATGGTTTTAGAAAACACACACTAAGCTCATACTAAGCAGATGAACATGAAGAATTCTTGAGAAATTTCTTATCTAAAGGAAGCTAAACTAAGGAGACTTCTTGAAAGAATTCTTGAGAGAAATTGGAGAGAAATTTTTGTAGAGTAACTTTAGAGAAGAAGAGGTGTGAAAGAAGTGAAGGTATGAAGGGGTATTTATAGGAAAATGTGGGAGATAATTTGCGTTAATTAAATAAATGAAAACAAAATGAATGGATGCATGAATGGGGATGTGGCCGGCGCTATTTAGGTGTATTGGGAGGGGAGAAATTTATTTTTTTGTTATTTTGTTAATTAAAAGTAAGAAATGAGAGATGTGAAAATGTATTGAAAATGAAAAAGTGTAAGAGATAGGTGTATGGTTTGTAAGAGTAGGTTGTAAGAAAAAGTAGAGATAGATGAATAGTGTAGAATAGTAGAAAATTGTGTAATGTAAAAGTAGACATACAATTTAATACCGGTAGTAAGAAAATACGGGTATAAAAGCGATATCTGATATTTTTAGCTATTGAAAAATTATGAAATTGATATTTTTGGAAATCTTATATTTTTACGAGTCTAACGGTATATTCGGAATATTTTTCCTATTCCGGGCTTCCGGACACATTTTTCAAGAACTATGTCCGATCGGGTTCAAAGGACACTCGAATTTTGAAAAACAGATATTTTTATAAAACCTATAACTATTACGAACTATTATAGCTAATTTTTCCAACTTCGTTTTCTAGGGCTTGAGAAAACGGCAATGCCGGACTTAAGCGGTTACGGTAAACTAGGGTTTGGTTGACTCTGGAAATCCGGTTGACTTTTGTTTTGGTTTTAAACTATAATTCGAATCCAAAAATTTTGGTGATTTACACCCAGTATCTCATGCAAGGAAATGATTCTGGTAGATTATGAGCCATGCCAACTTAATTGTGGTACACAAGGGTAGGTGGATCGCATCCAACACTAATATTGTAAGCCTCGAAAAATTTCAGTAAATAATTCTACGATGAACTTCGAAAATAAACCCTAAAAATCACTCCAAATTAAAACCGAACTTTGAACGAGTCCTGAAATATAAACGAAAATAAGAATTCATTAGTCTTGAGAAAATCTAAAAATAAAATAAGGACTACAAAAGTCCTTAAGTCCAAAAACCATTACGTAAGATAAACTGCTTACCTAATCTATAATTCATAAAAATCGGGATAAAAATAAAACACAGTGATAATTTGCTAAAAAGCAAGTTAATCCATAACATGACAATTTGAAGGATCAGGAAATCACCAAAGGCCATTTCCATAATTAGGCTTTGGCACGATTAAGAAAACTTTATCTGCCAATAATAAAATATAGACTTTGGAAATTCCCCAAACGACCAGACTAATAATCCTAAGAGATAGAAATCACAATAAAGCCCTAACGATCAAATCAAACTCTCAAGAATCATAGAACGAGTTAGAAATTGAAATCTCGTAATCTTAAGAAGGAAGAATTCAACAAACAAAATAACAAATTAGATAATCCTTAAGTTAACCAATTGTTCATAAAACCTTAAATCGAAGCAAAAATAAATTCGAAAACAAAACACTATGAAGACCCTTTTTTAAAGCAAATTATAAAAATCAAGATTTCCCCAAAATCATTCCAAAAAAATCGATATTTGACTCAAACTCAAGAAAATCATATCTGGTAACCATTACCGATATAACTCCGGATATAATAATTCAATTCAGGATTTCTGAAAAGCAGTAAGAGATATTAAGTACTTATAAAAATAAAATTTAAAATAAATTTCTCAAACTAAATACGTTGTATAAACAGAAAATCTCAGTTTCCAAATTGGCAAAGGTTTAAACCGGAAAATCATCCGGAAACCCTAACCGGAATACAATAGTGTAAGTCCGGCAATCTAGCGCCCCTAACTCTAGAGGCCGAAAGGTAGTTTAAATATGTAGAATAGCTCGTAGTAATATAAGTTTATTTAAAAACATAAGATTGGTAAATTTTTGACCTATTTTGAACCCGTTCGGATACAGACTTCGAAAAGCGTATCCCGGGGCTTGAGATATCAAAAATATACCATTAGTACTGTTAGACTCGTAATTCCACGAGATTTCTAAATATATCAGTTATATAATTTTTCGGGTTTTAAAAGTTACAATTATAACCTTTTTATCGTATTTTCATTTCTACCGGTAATTAATTAGTCTTTTGCACTATTCATCTTATTTCATTACACAATTTTATTATTTTTTTTATAATGTATACCCCGGGTTTCCTAGTAATCAAGTAAACTTCGGAAACCGAAAAATGAAACCCTAAACCGGTTTAGTTCAAGCTTTGTGAGAAAGACCTAGAAACCATAATTCCGGCTTTTCCTCGATTTCCAAAGAAGAAATTTTTATAAGCAAAATTAATTTTGGATATTGTTCTTGATTATATTTCAAACCAAGAAAATATCATATTTTAAGAAAATTTCAATTCCAGGTCATCCCGAGACCCATTATAGAAAAACATGCCCCGGAACTAGAATTTCAAAAATTTACTTGTGAATATTCATTTGAATCGAAATAAAATAAGAATTTCAAAAATATAAATTTCATAATTTTCCGGCTTACGAAAAATACAGTTATAACCTTCTTATTCGTATTTTTCTTACTACCGGTAATTAAGTTGTCTTGATTACTATTCATTACTATTCACAAGTACAACCTATGACTACCTATTTGTACACCCTATATTTGCAACACTTACCATCACTCCATCAATCTTTTCAAAACTTTTTGTCTCCTAGACATTATTTCAATTTATGTCAAATTGTACTCATTTCCATCAAAACAAGTTAAATCAAAATCAAATCTTCTCCTCCTCCCCATACATTGGTTGGCGTGAAACCCTCCCCAACAAGTTCCAATTTGCAAATTTTTTTTATTTGTTTTATTTCATTTTAACCTAATTCCATTTAATATATAAGCTACATTTTCTCTCTCTTTCCTCATTCTTTCATTTTCAAACTTTCTAAAAGGTAAAACACTCTCAAAATCCTCTCCCTCTCACCCTCAATGCCGTGAGCTTTAGGAGCCCACACACACACACACACACACAACTTCCATTTCTTCTTTTCATCTCCTATTTTTCTTTAAGTAAATGAGCTTTTACTCCTTCTACTTATAGATCTTAGTAATGGCTAGGTTATTCTTGGATATTCCAACCAAATGTCCTCATGATCTCTTGGTAGGGACAAGGAAATATCAAAAACAAGAATACTAAACCATCACTAGTAGATCTTGTATTTCAAGGAGCTTTCAAGGTATAAGCTTTATGATTTTTCATCAAAAAGTGTTTTGAAAAAGATCTTTTATAAAAATATAGTTTTTATGTTTTCAAAACCTATTTAAGCACTTGATATAGTAGATCTATCATTTTACTACTCATGTTCATGTAGGCATTTAAGATCTCATCATTATTTTAAGTTTATGTGCATTAATGGTCTTTAATGTTTTTGTCCTTAGTAAATAATGTTCCTAGTATATAGATCTATAGGTGGATGAGTTAATAAAGTCAAAAAGGAAAATACTTTTCAAGAAATGAACTTGTGTAAATTCGGATGATTTTAAAAACCTAGGTTAAAAACACTTTTATCAACTTCTAAACATATATTTTACAAGAGAAATGGAGCCTATAGGTAATAGATAATGTTTGGTAGTATTTTCATGAGTCTAAATAAGTTTTTACTAAAGAAAATGTTGAAAACAAGAGATGAAGTCCAATAAAGTTTTGAGCTAAAAATTGTAGGCAAAATTCGTAATAATGGATAGATGGTTAGAAAACACTATTTTTTCCAACTTCAAAAATGATATTTTCTTGAATAAATGAAGTCCTTAGGGTTTAGGTAAAATAAATACTTAAAGTTTTAAGTATAAAATACATTTTTCTTGAAGGAATCAACTTGGAAATGAAATTTTCTAAATTCGGATTTTTGGAATCACCCTAGTAAAAGACCCACGTAAAAGTTTATAAATGAAGATTTTATTAAAGAAATAAAGGTCTTAGGATATAACTAATATAAGGATCAAAGTTTCCTTAAACAAAGTAAAGTTTTTTCCTAAGAAAAATCCTTAGAAATAGTAGGTGTGACCAAATGTAGCAAAGTTGATTTTTAGACAATAGCAAAATATAATGTCTTAAGACAAAGTTTTTTAAAATTCTTTAAGTCTAAAAAATTTATAAGACCTTAGACACTTAAGAGTTCATATCATGACATTCATGATAGGGAAAATCATTACCATGGCATTTAGTTTCATTTTGTACTTAGGAATCTCAAGTGCATTCATGAAAACCGCATTTTCGGAATCAATATACCCGCTGTACAGATCTGATCCCTCATTTCCGAGGCTTAGATATTTTCAAAACTTGATTTAAAATTCATATTTAGAAAGCTCTTCCGAAGTAGATAGAAATCGATATAAAATTTGTGAGATTCCGAGTTAAAATGACCAAGTTATGGCCGTTTTAAGTTGGATTTCCCGCTTAGGACGCGAATTACGAATTTGATAAGTTCGTATGAAGTCGTTGGATTAGTTTGAGTTGAAACACTTATTAGAGTATTTCTTCCTTTTTAGGTTATCCCGAGTTCGACGATTCCCTACCACCGGATTATTATTACTAGAAGATCGGTGATCCAATGGCCGAGTGAGTTTTCTCCTTGTTTTGTTACCTTGATTGTGCTTGTAGTTAGTTGCATTAGAATTTTAGGAACAAGATAAAAATCGATATGAATGGGGATGGGAGATATGATGAGACTGTGATGAATGTATGCCAAAGAATACTAAAGCATATCGAAACCACGATTTGATTTGATAACTGCACTGTTCATATTATTTCTGTTATGTGTATGATATTAGCTGGTCACTCTAAAGAATGTATAAATATTTTGATATAAGCAAAAATTAAATTGATCATGCATCCCATTGGACATATTGCATTTGGTAGCGTGTGTAGACACCCAATTTTTGCCCAATTAATTAAGGCTTAAATTTATAATAAAAATTTGTATTATATTGAGCTCATAAAAAAAAATGAGAGAAAAGGAGTGAGAAGTAGAGAGAAAAGAAAAGAATAAAAATAGAGAAAAAAAAAAGACAGAGAAAATCCAGATCTAAAAAAAAAAAATTTCGAACAAGAGAGAGAATAGCAAGGAAAAATCCAAAAAAAAATTCGAAAAAGAAAAAGAAAAGAGAAAAAGCAAGAGCAAGAACCAAGCGAATTCGAACTTCCACCACCGTCCCAAACCATCCACTTCCCCCACCGTTCCAACCTCTGCCGCTTCGGCTATCACCACCAAGCCGCTGCCGCTCCGACCGCCGTCTAAGCCTCCACTAGCCACCATCCCAAGCCATCACCAGCTGCCGTCCAAGCCACCACAAACCACCATCAGCTGATCCGACCGCTGTCTAAACCACCACCATCGGATCAACCTTTTGGAAACCAATTCATAAGGTTCTTCTTTATTTTTTTTTTAGTTAGTATTATTATTATTATTAGATGCATAAAAAAAAAGAAGAAAATCAAAAGAAATAAAAAAATGAAAAAAAAAAGAAATATATATATATAGATATAGTAATAATAATATAAAAAAAAAAATATGTGTAGATACTTGAGATGCATGCTACCATTATTAGTATTAATGTATGATATCATATATAGGTAATTAAAAAAAAAGGAAAAAGAAAAGAAAAAATTCTAGTATACAAATGCTAAATAAATTTAAATTAGATTATGAAAAAACAAAAAAAAAAAAAAAGAAAGTGTGTGTATGAAGTTTGATAATATTTGTGATGATAAAAATAAATAAAATTTTTAGAGTATATTTATGAAAAAGAAAAAAGGTTTGTTAGTATCATTATTATTATTATTTTTATTGTTATTATATCATGATTGTTCAATTAAATAAATATTTGTTAGAATTTGCGAAATGTTTAGTGTGATATCTTGAGCATGTTTTAGTTACCCTATAATTTTTTTTATTTATATAAAAACAAAAAAAATGAGAAAAATTCACAAAACAAATTTTATTTTTTCTATATATGTATATATATTTAGCATAATATTATAAGAAAAAAAATGTTTTCCTAGCCCTTATATAAATATTACTTAGTTATTTTCTAAATTAACAAAAAAAAAATAAAAAAAGGGGTTTTTCCAAAATTAGTATCTTTTAAGGATTTTCAAAAAACAAAAATACAAAAATTAGATCTCTTTAGGAATTTACAAAATAAAAATTGATTAAATATTTAAACTTGGCGGGTTTCTAAAATAAAAAATACAAACAAATTAAAAATTTTATAAAATAAAAAAAAAAAGAACTACGTTTTGTCTGATCTCGATTAGCGAGTACGTAGGCACCTACGGGGCGACAATAAAAAATGAAAAAATATTTTTTGTTTATCATTTTGGTTATTTTTGTGAAATTTTTAGCAATAAAAAATATAAAATAAAAAGAAAAACAAAAAATGTGACTTGTAAATATTTTTATTTGAATTTTTGAGCATATAAAGGATAGACTATAAATTTAAAATTCCGAAAGTGGTAACCGGTTTGGTTTTAATAGGTTAGCCCCCGAATCCATGATATCTGGTTTTTAAAAGTTTGTTTTTTTTAAATCAAATTTTTTCGCAGACTAGTAGCTAAGTTAGGATCAACTGACCCATTGATCCTAGCTTTTTTTTTTTTTTCCCGATTTATATCGGGTGGCGACTCTAAATCATTTTCAAAAATTAAAATTTCTTTTAACCCCTAGTCGATGATTCATGTTAAATGGGTTCGGGTTTAATGTGAATCGGGTTAAGAGAAATGAACCAGATAGTGGAAAAATCCAGGCTCGACAGCGTGCTACTCCTACGCAGGTCGATCGGTATGGTCCGAGGACTCGTTTGGATAATGAGACCCGGGATCAAAGCTCATTCATAGGAAACTAAGGCGCATCGGGGATGCATTCCATGTATGAGCCTAGCCGAGGCGAGTGCTAAGAGCCGAGGCTTGGGGACTAGCAGTGGTCGTGCAGACTTCAATACCATCCCTAACCCAAGATACGGAGGGCGTAAATCCGTTCTGTGTATGGGTTCTGGATACCCATGCATAATTGCTTGCTCACGTGTTTGTTCATGTATAGCATATGATTGATTATAACTTGCTTGTCATGGTACGGAATTAAGGAAATTCTCACTAAGCTAGTGTAGCTTATACCCCAATAGTTCTTTAAATGAGCAGGTTATTCCAAGAATGCTAAGTGGGTACCGAGATGGTTGAAGCCGAGAATGACTTTGGGATTCCGGCAAGATTTAAGAATGCTTTAAGTTTTTGGCTAAGCTTTACGATTTGCTTTGTAATAGTTTTATGTAGTGAAGTCTTGGGATGAATGTAATTGAAGTTTGATGAATTGTATTTTGAAGTATAGTGTTATGTATTTGGAGTATAGTAGATTGTATTTCCTTTACATTATTACTCAATTGTATCAACATAAAATGTATCATTCCGATTTGTCTCCTTTATGTGTTAGACGCCTTGTACATAGTATGGAAGCCTTCGCGTAACTGAGGTGGTCATTCTTAGGCTTTAATATTGTGTACAGCGGACTGCCACGTTTAGGGTACCCTTCGGGGCGTGACAAATATATAAATGTATCAAACTATTTTGTATAAAGATCAGTTTTCTTGGGGTCATGAGCTACTTTGGGTTTAGATTTAATTTCAAGTGGTTCTAAATTGTATTGTTTGCTTGACTAATCAAAGATAATAACCTGTGTTTGCTGCATTAGCTTAGGGTTGTATGTGAAATTAGTATGTTGCATATACATCCGTATTTGTTTGTGGTATGGCGTACTGGGTGTTTTCGCTCATTTCTTCATTTTTCAGGTACATGTAAAGATGAGATAATTTATGACTTATCTGGATATGACATCTATGTTGATCATGGGGATGGCGATAGTGGATTTGACTTATCTGTTGATGACCAATAGATTTTGGATTTCTGGAGATAGGAAGAAGATTTGAGATTATATGAAGTTCTATTTGAGACTGTTATTAGTTAAGAGAAAGATTTTATATGTTTTATGAATTTAAGATTTCTTTATGAGGTTTTTTTAAAGTTATAAGTTGGATTATGTTGGCTATGGTTTATGCCAACAAGGTTATTTAGATGTTTTGTTATTGAAATTATTTCAAACAGATACCCTTTATGTGAGTATTGGAGATCTATATTATTGTTTATTGTGGATTAGTATTCCATAGTCTTAGCATGTCCATTCATGTTAAGGACACGTGGCGGGTTATAATGCTATCAGGTTAAGGCATTATAATTTATTTTAGGAGTTAAAGAATGAAGTTTACAAAGGTTCTCTTTAAGTTGTTGGAGTGAAGACTAAGAAAATTTGAGTTATTACAATTGAGTGTTTCCTTATGTGAATTACATTTTCTTTACTTTTCAAAAAAAAAAAAGGTTTTCAAAATTTGGTTTTTTAAGTTATTTATCAATTTTATTTCTTAAATGAACTTCTAACTAGTGAGTTGATTTTAGTTTGACTAAAAATACTTATCTTGCTCTTAATGTTTATTAAGGTGTTGGTATAAATCTTATAAATAAGTTTTTAAGAAAAATTTTCATAACAAAGAACTATCAACTTTAAGGTTTAATAGTAATTTTATTGTAATATCATGAATAGAGAGGGTAATGGAACTACTCAATTAAATCTTGAAGAAGTTTTGAAAAATAATAACTCAAAAAATTTATGATGGTCTTAATTACTCTTTTGAAAAGAATGTTGTTGAAACATAATCCAAAATTTTAAATGGGAATTTTTCCTAAGTGAGAAAATTATTTTATAGAGAGTTTTAGTCTTACTTTTATAAAAGAAAAGAACTCCTTCTTATTTTATTAAAACAACATCAACAACATGATTATGCATGAATATGCACTTGTAGTTATACAATATAACGAAAATAATTAATATAAAGAATAAAAGACATAGAAATTAAGTAAGCACATAAGTAAATGTCAAGTACTGTGAAGTTTTAGCTTGTATCAAGGCTTCTTGAACTTAGACATGAGCAAGTCCTTTAAGAAAACAAGAAAATAAATAAGAAAATAATGGGGGTCTTAGATTTATGTCAAGGCTCCTCGGACTTAGATTATGGACAAGTTCAAAAGAAAGGAGAGAATTATTTTGACTTGATGAGGAAAAGTCTAAGACTAGAATGACTAGTCTTAATAAAACTGCATAAAATAAATAAATAAATAAATTACAAGGAATATAAAAGCATAAATAAAAGGTTATGTTAGTGAGCTTATAGGCTCTAAGAATACATATACATGATTATACTTAATAACATAGAGGAGTTAGATTAGGTGTAATAATAAAACATAACAACAATAATCATAATGGACGTAGTATTGAACAAGACATGAGCAACTTGTTATTTTCATGATTTCTTCCCTAGCAACAAGCTCATAGGTTTTAGAAATCAAAATAACAAGAGGATCAAGTTGTGTTAACATGAAAAAAAAGATGGGGTTTAGGAATTTACCTTAAGAAAATTTTGTAGAAATTGTTTGGTAAGGGAAGGGGAGGCTTACAGTTTGGAGAGAAGAAAGAGAGAGTTGTGGGGAATTTTGGTAGAGTTTTGTTAAGGTTTGATAAAGTGTGCAAAGAATGAACGAGGAAGGAGATATTTATAGAGTTTTGGAGTGGAATTTTGTGTGATTAAAATTCAATGAAAAAGAAAAGAAACTTGGATGGAAGTGGAGAGAGGGGGTGCCGGCCACTTGGGGAAGAGAGGAAGGAATTGATTTATTTTGTTGTTTTGTAATGAACAGTAATTAAAAGGTAAGATATGATAAGTGTAAAGTCTTATGGGAAATGAAAATGTAAGAAATAGGTATGTAAGAGTGTATGAATAAGTAGTAAGAAAAAGTAGAGATAGTGAAATAGTAATGAATAGTGTAAAATAGTAACTTGAATAATAAAGAAGACAAATTAATACCGGTAGTAAAGAAAATACCCGTAAACGAGTTATATATGATATTTTAGATACCAAAAAAATAATAAAACAGATATTTTATGAATCCTTATATTATTACGAGTCTAAAGGTGTTGTTAAAATATTTTTACCGTTTTGCATGCTCGGACCCTGATTTTCAAAACTGATCCCGTTCGGGTCCGAAGCGAACTAAATTTTGACAAATATAATATTTTTAAGTTGTATTACATTATTACAGACTATAATGTATGATTATATCATTTTTATTATTTTAAGATTTAGAGTGCGGGATTGCCAGATTTAGACTCATTAGGGTTTGCTACTAACCTTGTTGACTTTAAGATTTTCGATTGACTTCCGGTTCTAGGGTTTAAGCAAAAACTTAGCATAAAATCTACGGTTTACACATGACCATAGTTGTTGGTTAATAAGATTTTTCACAAATGTTTTATGATACCCAGTGTTGTTAGAATCAGACTAGGGTTTGACCCGAATATGCCAAGAGGTCGGGAGTTGAAGGGTCGATCTGGGTTTAACTGGAAGTCGAACCGGGTCAATAAAAAATAATTATTTAAGTTATATTTTAGTTATCAAAATAAATAAATATAAATTATACAATTAAATTTCTAATTAGTTCCATCTAAAGGTTAGATACACTGCATTTGTTAAGTCAGGCTACTAGCTTTTAATTAAGTTGATTTATTTATTAATTTACTTTTTTTTCCTAA
The DNA here is from genome assembly GCA_024138025.1 of Combretum micranthum. Classification (NCBI taxonomy): domain Eukaryota; kingdom Viridiplantae; phylum Streptophyta; class Magnoliopsida; order Myrtales; family Combretaceae; genus Combretum; species Combretum micranthum. The sequence continues at coordinate 48,715 of JAMXBD010000074.1, read as the reverse complement.
ATGTATGGCAGACTTGCCGTGGACTTGTGTGTTTCAAATTTCAAGGTTATCCTCAACTGGACTTAAAAGTTAAAATTAAAACCTGTCTCTTTACTGTTTGTTGTGCACTGTTATTTTTCGCCTTTGCATCAAGATTCAGAACCTTCACATTCATTTCTCTAATTTCAAAGTGTCAAATAGTTATGAGTTATCAGTTTACTTTACCAGAAACAATACTCATAACATAATGAAGAAACCAGAAGACCACAATCGCAACTTTATCCTCACAATAACAACAACAACTCTCCATTCTCACTCACAACAACATTGGCTCTCCATTCTCAATTTCATTCAAGTCTTGTTCTTCTCCTCTTTTAATCTTGTCTTTAGTGAGTTTTTCTTTTCTAATACTTACGAATTTTGCAAAGAGCCACAATACCTTGATGTATATGATAGGGCTTCTTGACACTTCTTGTTGGAGTAGACGGACGGGTAGCCTTAATAGCAAGTTACTTTTTAGTGTGCTACAATGTGAATTGGAAGACCTGGTTGAGCTGTCCAATTAGCGATTCAACCGCCCGGGTCTCACCGGCTCTTTAGTAAGTCGAGCTTTTCTAGTGGATCTGCTCGTTTTTTTGGATGATTGCGGTTAAACTGGCCTAACCAGTTCGGTTTAACTACAATGCCTTTTATATAATAGATAGAAAAAAGATAACAATTATTGAATTGATAGGCTTTTCACTTGATATGAATAGTTATTTCTTCCTTACTCATTCTATGTAAGGGGAAAATTTTATGGTGCTGCCATTAATTTTGACGTGACAAGTCTCATCACCATCCAACGGCTCACACTATATCTAGCTGTGATTGAATCCCTAAAATAGTTAACCGTATGTAAAGCTTCTATTATAGTATTACTTGAGAAGAATGACAATTCATAGTGAATTGCTATTATAAAAAATGATAAGTAATAATTCATGTCCCCATTTCCATGAATTGTCATTCAATAATTTATTTTCTAACTTTATTATAAATACCCCTGTTTCGAAATTATCACCTATACAGCTATTCACTTCGCTCACCTTTTTCTTACACTATTGCACCCTACTCTCACCTCTATTTAATTTACCATACTTTACATCTACTTTTCATAATATTTTCTTTTCTTCTTTTTTTCCCTCTCTCTCTCTCCTCTCCCTATAGCCGGCGCCCCCTCCTCTCTCTTTCCTATTCATTTTTCCCACACTTTACATAACACCACTTTCTCTCAATACTCTCCCAAAATCACTCTCCTTGTTCACACCACAAACCTCCCCTCCCTTCGGTACATCTCCAAGTATTTTTTCATCTTTATTTATCTAAACACACTAATCCCTCTCCCTATATTATGTTATGTGATATGTGTATGTTTTTAAATAATTTCCATAAAGATCCCCATGATGCATGATGTTAGAGAATATAAATGCAAGACAACACATTGTTCATATCACACAATGTTGTGTTTATGATTATGTTATGTTCATTTTATTCTTATCTACTAATCTAACTTTCTACATGGAAATATGCATGTGTAAGTATTTATAACCTTTAGAGCCTATTACTCACTAACATAACTTTATTCAGTTCGTGCACTTTAATTATTTCGTGTTCTATATTTTCGTGAGATTAGTCCATTCTAGTCTTGGATTGGTTCAAAAATCAAGTCTTAGGAAGCCTTGACAAAAATCTAAGACTTTCATGTTATTTCTTTTCACCTTTTTTGATTTTATGAGACTGGAATATTTCAAGTCTTAGGAGCCTTGGGAAAAATCTAACACTCTTGTTTTATTTCTTTGATTTGATTTACTATATATGGTGACTGGATTATTTCAAGTCCCGATGAACCTTGATCATAATCTAAGACTCCCATGTTTTTATTTTGATTTTGCATATATTTTCATTCATGATTTTATCAACTTCTTATTTTGAATTAGCTTTGCTAAGTTAAATTTTCACAAGTTTAGTTTATGTTCATATGCATAAATGCTCATAGTGATGTTGTCATAATCGTAAAATGAATCCCTCAATTATTAATGTTGACTATTTTTTTATGTGAATAATTTTCTAAAATTTATTTTTGAAGGCCTTAGAAATCTTTTGTACAAAAGAAAAATTGGAAAAAAAAAACAGTCTATTATTTTTCACAAATTTCATGACCCATGTTATATTTTGAAAATTTTACAACATGAAATTCTTTTCTTACATACACATGAAAAACCAATGTTCTAACAAAAAAGTTTTGCATAAAAATATTGAACAAGAATTGCAAATAATAAAATAAAGAATGGAACTTTATTTTAAAGATCAATTCATCTATTTATAAGTGTTAAGAGATAAGAGTTCATTACAAGCTTTTATAAACCCCCAAAATTTTACGATCGATTAAGCTCAAATCCTAATTAGAAAGTTAACCGGAAATCTTAAAGTCAACAAAACCCTAGTTAGATGCAACCGTTCAAGTCCGACAATCCCGTGTTCGTAACTCTAAGTAAGTAAGTAAGAGTTTAGCATGTAAAATAGTTCATAATAACATGAGAAAGCTTAAAAATATCATATTAGTTAAACCGCGATTTGTTTTGAGCTCGATCAGATACAGTTTTCGAAAAGCATGTCCCGGAGCTCGGAATAGTAAAAATATTTCGAATATACCGTTAGACTCGTAAAGAGATAAGGTTTTCAAAAATATTAGTTTTATAATTTTTCGGTAACTAAAAATATCAGATATCGCAATTATACGCGTATTTTCTTACCACTGATACTTTATTTGTCATATCTACTTTACATTACACTATTCATTACTATTCTACACTATTTATCTATCTCTACTTTTTCTTACAACCTACCCTTACAACCATACACCTATTTTCTTATAATTTTCATTTCCAATACAACTGCACATTTCTCATATCTTACTTTTCATTAACAAATATACAAAAAAATAAGTTTTCTCTCTCTCTCCCCCACTCAATTTACGTTAGCCCCCTTTCCCATTCCCATCAATTTGTTTTATTTTTTTATTTATTTAGTTAACACAATTTAGCCTCTACTTTTTCCTATAAATACCCCATCTTCCTTCCATTTCCTTCACACCTTTCATACACTACAATTACTCTCTCAAGATCTCTCCAAAAGTTCTCTCAAAGTTCTTTCTAGTTTATCTTTCATAGGTAATGCTTCTGTAAGTTTTCCTTATGTTCATTTGCTTAGTATGAATATAGTGTGTGTTTTCTAAACCCATGGAGGTTAGGAAAGCAATAATATGTTCATAATTTGTTCTTGTTCATGAATCTATTTTCCTTTATGTTGTTCTTATGATTATCTAACTAAATATATCTATATAATTATATATATATATTTTTTAGAGCATATAAGCTCATTTGTTATTGCAATTTATTTACTTACTTTGTAATTTATTTACTTTTAAGTTGTTTTAAAACTAGTCTTTCTAAATTTAGACTTGTTCTCATCAAGTCAAAATAATTTTCTTTTTCTTTGGGACTAGTCTATTCTTAGTCCAGGAAAGCCTTGAAGAAGTTAAAACTCCCAATACTTGATAATTATTATTATTATGCCTATTTATTTCTTATATTCTTTATTATCTTATCTTGTGATATTTTTAGCTTTTATAAACTACATGATCATATTCATGCATGGCTAATAAGTTGTTGTCCAAATAAAAATGAATCTTTTTGATGAAAAAATAAAATTTGATCAACGTTTTTCCAAAGAAAAATATTTTCAAATAAATCTTTTTTAAAAGTTTGTGTAAACTCATCATGAAATTTCAAACTATTAATAAAAGAAGTTTCTTCAAAGTCTAAAGATATTTCATTTTCAAATAATAAAAGAAGTCTTGATATATAGATAATAACTTGATACTATTTTTACCAACTTTCTAAACCAAGAGCTAAATAAGTTTTCAAGAAAATCAACTTACAGGGAATATGAAAATAAATTTTCAAAGAATAAACTCATCAAGTACTACTAAAGCAAACTTTTGGAAACTCTATTTTGCAATTCCTAGAAATAAATTTTGTAGATAACCTAAAAAGACCAAACTTTATTTCAACTCACTTTTGATAAACTAAAGAATCAAAATATAGTATATTAGATTTTGATCATAAAAAAATTTATAAGTTACTTCACTCACATAAAGTAAAGTTTAACAAATCCAAATTTTTCAAAACACTAGAAAAGGTTGTTTTAAGGAAATAAATTAAATAAGACAATACCTATAGCTTCATGCATAAATTATGAGTCTATTTATATAAATAAGGAATTCTTTTCGAAAATATACATATTTGAGTTTTACTTAAACAAGACTTAGTAAAGGAAGGATTAGAAAATATTGTTTTTCAAGAAAGGAATTTTTGTATGAGGTTTGTACCCTTCAAATCCGAGACCCAAATGACCTTTTATAATAAATGTAACCTTAGTAATGGATAGATCTTTTTGAGTAGGTAGAAAACGACATATAATATGCGAAATTCCGAGTTAAAATGAGCAAGTTATGGCTATTTTAAATTGAAACTTCATTCAATCCGATTTTTACCGCAATTTCGAGTTAAATTTAGAATCTTCAAAATAGAAATTCTATGAAAGACTTATTTTGGGTATTTCATCTTGTTTAGGTAAAGGAGGAACCGATATCGCCTTCCCTGAAAATTATTTCAACTAGGAGCAGTCGTCATGAAGTGAGTTAATCCCTTACTAATTAGGTTTTCTTGATTGTGCTTGTAAGTAGCACTAGAGGTAAGGAAAAAGATAAATGAATAAATGTTGTGTGATTTGGATTCATGATTGAATGATGTGATTGTTGAATAAAAGCTAAGTATATTAGTGAGTTAATCCCTTACTAATTAGGTCTTCTTGCAATGGTATGATGAATATTGTTTTAGTCACCTTTAACTTGAACTCGACGATAATTGAATAAACCAATATTAAAAACAATTCATGCATAACATATTGCAAGTCACATTTATTTTTCACTACTATTCTTCGTGTGGGGAAACGAGGAGTTGTAGTGGTGGCTAGTAGGAGTCGGAAAGTCTACATAGGCTAGTAGGAGCTGGAAAGTCTACCGAGCAAGTAGGAGCCGGTAAGTCTGCAACTATTGATGGTTGTATGGGCCGGTAACCACCCAATCCTTGACATGGAGGGCGTAAAATCCATGCTATACATGGTTTCCGGTTAATCGTGTATATTTTGTTTGCTCATGTGATTGATGCATTTCCATATGATTGTCTAAAATACTTGTATGTTTTATGGAAATGTTTAAAGATGGGAGTTATCTCACTAAGCTAGTTTTGCTTATACCTTTATAGCTTTTTGTTATAGTTTGATTACTTGTGGTTGGCACCAAGGAGCCTCTTTTGTCAGGTATGAGCCAAAGCTACTAGGAGTTTTTGGAAGAAGTTTACGTGTTTAGTTTTGGATGTAGACTTCTAAGAAAAATCTCTATAGTAGACTTATGTTATATTCATGTATGTTTTGAAGATGTTTTAATTTGAGCAAGGCTTTTAGAACGGGGAGAATGCCCCTAAGAAGTTTTAAGAAACTTTTATCTTAATGATTATTACATGTTTACCTTTATAAGTTCTTACATGTTTTTATTATCCGCCTAAACGTAATACCCCTTTGAGTCTCTTATTATCTTGGAAGCACGCCTTGCATGTGATATCAAAGCTCTTGCGTGACTAAGGTTGTTATTCATTAGCTTTAATATTATGTGCGACGGACTACCACGTTTAGGGTACCTTCTGGGGCGTGACAGCTTTCAAGGTTGAAATTTTGTAAACTTAAGAATTTTTAGTTATCATGAAACTATTCAATGACAAATTATTCTTTTGAGCAACATTATTAAGATCATGCATGTATTATGACCTATTATGATCGGTGAATGATTTTCAAGTAATGTGAAATTGAAAAAGTATTTGAAATCAAATTTAGAACAAGTTGAGCGTGATCTGTACAATAGGTTTCTAAGACCTAAATGACCAAAAATGTTTGAAATAACTTTAAAGATGGATAAAGCATTCAAAGTAGGTAGAAAAAGACTACCTATATGTGAAATTTATAGCTAAAATCAACAAGTATGACTGTTTTAAATTAAAACTTTTGTAACGCATGAAAATACATAGAATAGAATTAATAGAGCTAGAAATTTGAGTAAGACCTATATGAAATACTCATTCTAAGTATTTCTTTTGTTTAGGTGTTGAGGATTTCGATATCCCATTTCTCGAAGATTATTTCGACTGAGAAGGATCCATATGGCCGAGTGAGTTTTTTCTTCAGTTTTTTTCTTTTTCTTTTTCATATTCGTATTCCTATTCTTACATGTGCTTGTAGAATAGAAGCCTTAGAAAATAGAAAAAGATAAAAATGGAAATTTCATGCAAGATTATCATGGATTAAGTGTGTATTTTATGGTGCTTGACAAATGAAAAGTAAGCATATTGATACTTAAATTGTTGATTAATGTCTTGTTTCAATATTATGTTGGCATGTTTGTGTGAACTTAGATGGTCACCCCTAAATTGGATAATAACTCTTTAATCAATAATTTGATCATGCATGACATTAATTGAGTCTCATCATTTTCACTACTATTCTCTTGTGGAACGGGATTGGTAGTGGTGTCAAGTAGGAGCCGAAAAGTCTATAAAGCAGTTACTCTTTCTTTATGTCTATAATATTCTTTTATTCTTTGTGGCAAATAATTATTTATTCGAAAGATTTTTTGCATAATTCCATCAATGCTCCAATTGAGCCTATTTTTAATGCTAATGTTTGTCCATGATATGATTTAGAGCAGAAATTAACAAGGCAATGTAGCACACGACAAGAATATTCCCCTCGAGCTTCATAATAGAGAAATTTTTCTCAAAACTTCTTATTCTTAAATCGTGCTTTGAATTGAATTGAATTGTTTAAACTTCCTATCCATTTTCAAAACATTAAGGACAAGGTTTCACTTAAGTGTAGGGGAAGGAATTAGCAAGATTGAGGAGTAGATATGAAGAATAAAGTATTTGTGCTGATTAAAGATCATTTTGTCTCACACTTAATAATAGGAAATAAATGAAACAGTTAAAATTTGACCAAAATTTAGAATGAAATCACCAATTAACTCAATAGAGCAATTTATGAGAATCATCATGAGATTGATTTAACTTTACTTTGTTTAAATCACTTTACATATATCCATATGGAGTAGTTTTACATGTTACTTAGGGTCTGTTTATTTAGCTTTTTCTGATAGATACAGACATTTTTTTTTCAAACTTTTTTCTAATAAATTGTTTATCAAAAAATAGATATAGATAAAAAAAAGTTGGTAGTTCTCATGAAAAAATCAAATAGATCAAATATAGATAAAATATAGATGTAGATAAGATATATTTACACATATTATTTTAATATAGATACAGATACAGATACATATAAAAAACAGACTAGCCAAACAGACCCTTAATCCAGAATTAGCTTAAGATCCTTAGTAAGGTTCCTCAATTTCCTTGAAAAGCTTAAATGATCTATATGTTTTTCAAATTTAGTCATTTTGAGAGCCGTGTAATCTCTTATGAAGGTTCAAATGAGGATTGTAACTCGATGATTTTTCCTTATGCCTTAATTAAAAACAAAACAAAAATTTAAAAATGAAAACAAATGCGCTTAGAGTTGAAATAGGCATGGGTTAGTCCTTTAGAAAAGCAATTTCTTATCCTCTTTCAATTTTAAATAAGCCATGTCATATATATTAAAAAAAAGAAGAAGAAGCCAAAAAAAGGCAGAAACCTATCTAGAGAAAAAGTAAAGAAGAAGGCAAAAACCATTCGCTCTAAAGCTTCAAGATACATAAATAATCAACAAAGATAAACTAAAAAAAAAACACATAATGTCACACCCCGCCCCCTCAGGCGACGGTGATGTGATGTCAAGGCAGACAAACCCACCACTGGCTCCCTAGTGGTAATGGCCAATATCCACCCTCAGGTGAGACCCCAACCAACGCATGCCCTGCAGGGTATCACGGGCACTATAGGTATTGTTACCCTTAGGCAGAGTTGAACCCAGTCTATAGACTCTAGGATTCGAACCCCAGACCTAAGGCTTTTGCCTGCCCCTAAGGCAGCACCTCTTACCAGTTGAGTTGCAGCTCAATTGGTAAGAGGTGCTGCCTTTGGGGCAGGCAAAAGCCTCAGGTCATGGGTTCGATTCCTAGAGGCTGTAGACTGGGGTCAATCCATCCTGAGGGTAACAATACCTATAGTGCCCGTGATACCCTTCGGGGCATGCGTTGGTTGGGGTCACCATGATGCAATGGTGGTGTAAGCCATTATCACTAGGGGGCCTGTGGCAGTTGCCTACCCTGGCATCGCATCGCCGTCGCCTGCGGGGGCGGGGTGTGACACATAAAAAAGAAAAGTCAGGGTATGATCTAATGTACATGCCTTCATTTTTTATTATGATACTTAGAGAAGTGATTAAGGAACTGCATACCTATATATATAAGACGATGAAGTTGACTGAGTTTCTTTCTTACTTCAATTGATCTTTTGAAAAATTTTCACTTTAGGATTCTTTATTAAACAATAAGGGTAAAAGCTGATCTACTTATTAGATAAACTCTGTGATTTTAGCGAAAGTAAATTTAGCACAGTTATTGGAATGATCGAGTGTCTAAAGTGCTAAGTTGATTTTATGCTTAAGTTGATATGGTCAAATTTCTATTTATAATTTATTTTCCTATTTAAAGAGCCTTGCTTGGTTTGAAATGATGTTTGCTTGAGGACAATCAAAGGCTTAAGTGTGGGGGAATTTGATAAGTTAATTTTACTCTATTCTTTTAATAGGAATTCAGGCTTATTTTGATGAGTTTTCAATTAAATTCCTATTAATCTAGTGCTTTTAACGTTAAATTGTTGTTTTTTCTGCTCCTTGAATCAAAAGAAGAAGGATAAAAGTGTTTTTAATTAGATTTGAAGCAAAAACAATTGTAAAAGTGAAGAACAGAACTGTTGCGCCCTGAATAATACTGATTGAGGCCAAAATGTGAGGCGAAACAAGCAAAAATTGATCTATCACACCTCGAATCATCAAGCATCGAGCTCTTGACAGTCTCAAAGTTAGCTCTCGATGGAACAACGAACAGAAACGATGCGTTTTAGTAGAATTCATTAAAGAAGTCAAGCCTACCCTTTTCATATAATATTCACACATTCGACTTAACACGCGTCAAATATTTTTATGAGTTGGCATTTAGACACGCACAATTGAGAAATCATTATGTTATAAAAGAATCTACCACATCTATAATAAATCATCATTTCTTTATATGCCTTCATCCTATAAATAAACGTGCACAGCATTATAATAAGCACGATATACAGTGTGCATACAATAGAATAATACTAATGTAGTGCAGTGAGAGAATTTTTAGAGCAAAAGAATTATGTTTCTTCTTGCTTTAGAAAATCTCAAAGTTTTCCGAGTAAAATCATTTTAACTCATTATTTATAATTTCTGCAATACTTTGTGTTGAATTGTAATATTCTTCAATTAATTTCATATTATTTCCTCAAATCATGTTCGCAATTTCTAAATCTAAGGAGAAATAATCTCCTATAGCTTAGGGTTTGTGAATCTAAACCCTGATTCATGTGATTTCAAATGCGCTTTTAACTCAATATTGATAGAGTGCTTATAATTAATAGCTTAATTTTAATTTTAAGGGTCTAATTGCGTGGTGCACGAGTTAGATTCATATTTCATTTCAACTAAATAGACTGAGAGGTCATTCTTTGAATAGATCTAGTTACGCCCCAAAGGGTACCCTAAACATAACAGTCTGCCACATACCATACGAGACTTAGGAATCACTATCACAGTCATTCAAAAGTCTAGTATTAGATGCAAGACATTCCCTTACGACAATAGAATACTTGTGAAATTGGAGATAGATAGTCTAATTTGATAGAAAATGCATCAAAATACAAGCCACAGATAGTCAAGATCATATACAAAAACTAAGGGGCATTCTCCCGCAAAAGAATAATAAGTCCAGATAATGGTTTTTGACATCAACTCAAGTATTTAGGGTTTCCTATGGAAGTCTATACAAAAGCTGAACATAAACTTCTAAGGGACACTCATTCTTGCTTTTATTGAGTTGATAAATTCCTGGTTCGCAACCACATATAAGGGAACTGCAACAAAAAGAAGTTGTGGCGGTATAAGCTACACTAGCTTAGTGACTAAATACTTTCAGAATATACGTATCCACAATTTCATACAATCAAGTTGTTTTAATCATCCATATGAAATGCAAAAACAACATGGGCATACAAGACATATGATCAAACCGGAAATCATATATTGAATGGATTTGCGTCCTCCATTCGGGGTTAGTAGATTAACGAATCCTACAATACTAACTTTGAATTTAGTGTTTCGTTTTATGGTTCACAGGCAACCCATTAACTGTACTGTTTTATGGATCACGAGCAACCCACTTTATTTATACCTTTTATGGATCACGAGTAACCAACGTTATTAAATGCACTATTCCCAATGTAAATGATGATGTCCATGTTACTTGTTGATCCAAGTAATCATTAATACAATTTCATAGGTGACCAAGCAATTCGCAAACAATCATAATCACGACATATGGACATCCATCAATTAATCACCTGGCTTCGATATACTTAACACGTTTTTCTCAATACATAAAGAAAACATACATAATCGCCCATCATGCACTTCCATTTTTATCTTTGCCTATCACCCTAATGCAATTACGAATTACAAGCACAATAAGGAATAATAAATAGGAAGTATGACTTACTTTGTCATGATCTCCGATCTTTACTCGTAATAGTCTGGGGGCAAAGAATCCTCCGATTCGAAATTACCTAAACGAAAGAAATACCCAAATGAGAATTTCAAACCATAACTAATTCCAACTTAACAAAAAAAAACTTTCAAGTTCTTAATTTTCGTAATTAGTGAGAATTCCAACTTAAAATGGTCGTAACTTGGTCATTTTAACTCGAAATTTCGCATATAAGGAGTCAATTTCTATATACTTCGAAATATCTACCTAATTTTAATGTTATTCCTAAGTTTTGAAAACTTTTAGGTCTCGAAAAGTTTGGATTAGTTCTGGTCAGTAGGTAAAAATCATGTTTTCGAAATTATTTTGTGAAAACTTACATTGTTTCTACCATATATATTAAATGTGCATGCAATATCAACAAGTTAATATCATGAATGACATGTTATGAGCTATCTATATGTATGTTCTTGATGATATTTGGTTAAAAAGAACTTTTAGATAAATTTCACTTTGCGAAAACTTCAAGAATACTTGATTTAGAAAAACTAGTTTTGTTTCTTGAAAAATCATCTTTGTTTTTACTAAAATAAAGCCATGATGTCCTATATGCCTAATACCCTCATTATTTTAAGAAATTTCTTCATTTGGGAGTTGGAAAATAGATGTTTAAATGGGGGTCTTGCCTAGTTACGAATTTTACAAGAATTGTTGGTGATAAAAATAGAGTTTAATTTATGTGTTGAAACTTTTCATCTGTTTTAGAAATATTCTTTGATAAAATGCATTTGTTCTTGCTACAATTAAATCCTTGCTATAATTATTCTCAAAGGCTTCCTTTTCTCAATTAAAATCCTCATTTTGGAATTTGAAAATAATTGTTTAAATATGGCTTGTTTCTAAATCCGAATTTTGTAATTTGTTTCGAGATTTTTTCTTGGGTAAAACTCATTTGATCTTTCTAAAATTGAGTCCTAATCAAATCTATTCCTTAAGGCCTCCATTTTTTTTAATAAAACTTTTAATTTAGGATCGGAAAATAGGTGTTTACATATCAACTCCTCCTAGTTACGAATTTAATGTTCTTGTTGGAGGTGAGACAAAGTTCTAATTTAACTCTTGCAAACCTTTCTTATTTTGAAAATATCTCTTAGTAGAACTAGATTTAACTCATCAAAATCATTTCTTTATGATACATATTCCATAAGCTTTTCATATTTTATATAAAATCCTCATTTTGGAGTTGAAAAATAGGTTTTTCACAATAAGTGTCCTTTTAAATCCGAATTTCAAAAATTGTTTTTGATGGGAACAAAAATAACTATTGAGCTTTTGGCAACATCCTCAATACTACCTGTCACGCCCCGAAGGGTACCCTAAACGTGGCAGTCAGCCACATATAATATCAAGGCTTAAGAATGGCTACCTTAGTCATGCGAAAGCCTTAGTAATATGTAAGGCGTCTAACACGGTAATAGGAGACGCTTTTGGGAAGCATAGTTTAAGCAAGTAAAGATAAACATACAAGAATCCAGAAATAAAGTATATCGTATCATAAATAACCAAAGGTCTGTTACATAATTTCTTAGGGGCATACCCCCGCTAATCCCATGGATCGTGATAAACTTTATAACATCCAAAATACTACATTAAAGATTTCAAAGGAATTCTAATCTAAGTCTTCGAGTAGATTTCCTCCAAAAGCTTCAATATATAAAACTTACACGGATACGGGGAACCTCGGGCACAAAAATAGGTGTTCCTGAGAATACAAATATCTATAAGGGTGTAAGCTTATGGGCTTATTGAGTAAATCCCAAAATTCATACTCGAAGAAAATTATCAATCAAGTTTATTATTCAAACATATGAAATGCAACAACCACGTGAGCATACAAGACATATGACTTTCCGGGAATCATATGTTGAATGAATTACGCCCTTCATTCGGGGTTGGGTATTCAGGCCAATTACAGCCACAACTTTTAAAAACACTTTTATAGATCTTACCGGCTCCTATACGCCATCAAAAACTTGTAGTTATTACAGGCTCCTACTAGCCACCAATTTAAGTAGTTCTTACTGGCTCCTACTCGCCACTTACATGATATACCGGTTATGTCTATCACCACTATTATACACTTGTCCCACCAATTGTATAGTAGTGAATGCAATGTGACTCAACATATGAAGTGCATGAATAATTTCTTTAATTAAAGTCTAGTAGTTACATTTAACTTCTTTCAAGTGATTAACCAATTTCAAACACTTCAAGATATTAATGCACATACAACTTTATTATAAACAAATCGAGTTTCGATATACTTAGTATTCTTTCAACATATTATCATATACTTCCTTTTGATTTTGCCTAAATTCTAGTGCAACTAATTTTACAAGCACAATCGAGAGTATGAGAAAATTAACGGGAAGTAACTCACTCGGCCATGATGACACCTTTCATGAATTGGATGGGTCGTTCGGAATTTCCACTTAATCGTAATAATCCTCGGGATACGAACAATCTTCCTCGTGATTATCTAATCAATAAGAATACCCAAAATGAGTATTTCATGAAATTCTATTCTTGAAGATTCTAAACTTTCCTTAAAATCGTGGTAAAATCGTATAAGGGGAAATTCCAACTTAAAATGGCCATAACTTGCTCATTTTAACTCGGAATTTCGCGTATAATATATCGTTTTCTACCTACTCGAAAAGATCTATGCATTTCTAAGCTTATTTCCATAAAACTAAGTCGTTTGGGTTCCGAAAAGGTAGCGACCAGATTTGCCACGAATTTGCAAACACTTGTTTTCCTTCTTGTAAACAAAGCTCATTTGAAAAGATAAATATTTCAATTATTTTGTAAACTTTTGAAAGGTATATATATATTTGTAATGACTCATAACAAATGTATGAAGTAAATGAAGTTGTCTCAACTTATAAAAAGTAAGGTTTTAAAAGACTTTGGACTTGAGATTCTATTGAATATATATTTTACTTTTGAAAGATCTTGAGTTTATTGAGATGAATATTCTTTTTCTAATTTTAATCTTTCTTTAAATTCTTAAGGTGTGGTTTTATTTTCAAAACTTGGATTCAAAAAGTAATAAAATGACAATTTTTGTTTCTTGTAATGATTCCAAAAGAATATTTCTTGATGAAAGATAAGTTTTCATAAAACCTTTTGTTTATGTAAGAAAAATCATTTCCAAGCATGTTCATGAGTTTTTAGGAAATCTATTTCCTATTCTTATTTAATAAGAACCTTTAGTTTTAGAAAGACACTTCCTCCTCTATTTTTGTTGAGACAAAAACATTATGTTCATGCATGAATGTGAATCATAACTATAGAAATATAAAGGAACATAATAACTTGAAAGCTTAAGTAGTAAAGTAAATCAAGTATTTGGACCTTAGCTTCATCAAGGTACCCCGGAACTAAGAAAATACTAGTTCCGAAAAAGGAAAGAATTATTTTGACTTGATGAGAACAAGTCTAAGACTAGAATGACTAGTCTTAAAATCAACTTGAAATTAAATAAATTGCAATGAAGTAAATAAATTGCATGAAAGATAAATAAATTGTAAGACAATGAGCTTATATGCTTTAAACAATATATATAGTTATATAGATATATTAGATAGTAAAGAACATAAAAGAAACATAAATGAACATAGAGGAATTATGTTTATGAACAAAAACAAAGCATGAACCTAATGTTGCTTTCTTAACCTTCATGGTTTTAGAAAACACACACTAAGCTCATACTAAGTAGATGAACATGAAGAATTCTTGAGAAATTTCTTACCTAAAAGAAGCTAAACTAAGGAGACTTCTTGAAAGAATTCTTGAGAGAAATTGGAGAGAAATTTTTGTAGAGTAACTTTAGAGAAGAAGAGGTGTGAAAGAAGTGAAGGTATGAAGGGGTATTTATAGGAAAATGTGGGAGATAATTTGTGTTAATTAAATAAATGAAAACAAAATGAATGGATGCATGAATGGGGGTGTGGCCGGCGCTATTTAGGTGTATTGGGAGGGGAGAAATTTATTTTTTTGTTATTTTGCTAATTAAAAGTAAGAAATGAGAGATGTGAAATTATATTGGAAATGAAAAAGCGTAAGAGATAGGTGTATGGTTTGTAAGAGTAGGTTGTAAGAAAAAGTACGTTGTAAGAAAAAGTAGGTTGTAAGAAAAAGTAGAGATAGATGAATAGTGTAAAATAGTAGAAAATAGTGTAATGTAAAAGTAGACATGACAATTTAGTACCGGTAGTAAGAAAATACGCGTATAAAAGCGATATCTGATATTTTTAGCTATCGAAAAATTATGAAATTGATTTTTGGAAATCTTATATTTTTACGAGTCTAACGGTATATTCGAAATATTTTTCTTATTCCGGGCTTCCGGACACATTTTTCAAGAACTGTGTCCGATCGGGTTCAAAGGACACTCGAATTTTGAAAAACAGATATTTTTATAAAACCTATAACTATTACGAACTATTATAGCTAATTTTTCCAACTTTGTTTTCTAGGGCTTGAGAAAACGGCAATGCCGGACTTAAGCGGTTACAGTAAACTAGGGTTTGGTTGACTCTAGAAATCCGGTTAACTTTTGTTTTGGTTTTAAACTATAATTCGAATCCAAAAATTTCGGGGATTTACACTACCATCATACTACAAGTCTTTTATTCACATAAAACAAATTTTTATGACATTTATATACTCAAAACAAAATAGGAATATGATGACATTTATGTTATGGATGCAAATGCAAGCTTAGAAGCCTTAGATCATATTCAAGGCTTCCCAAGACTAGAAAGACTAATCTCAAGAGTTAAATTAGCATGCTAATGATGTTAGATGCATGAAATGTAAGTTAGATCATTATGATGATGAGGTTAGTAGCAAGATATATCCACAAAAATATCAACAAGAAGATATATAGCAAGAATAACTTAAAACAAGAGATCCACAACATTGTGATGACATGAAAATCATGTACAAGTGTTTCAACATCCCTTGCCTAAAGCTCATGAGGATTTTTGGTGGAATCACACATGTATAATCTTGCCATTATATGTGCTATGTGTAGTAGGGGTTTAGATCTATTAGCTAATGAGTGTTTGAATAAGAGTACTTGAAGAAAATTGTGTGTGTAGAGAGAGAGAGAGAAGGGGGGGAATGGGGTGCAATGTGAGGGAGAGAGAGTTGAGAGAAAAAAAATGTAAAAGCTTTGTTAAGTGAAAAAGAAAGAAAGTAAAATGTAAAAGGCATAAAGGAGTATTTATAGAGAATGAGATTAGGGATTGTGTTAATTAAATAAAAAAATAAAACAAATAGAGAGAGTGAGTACACGGTGGGAAGGGGGCTTCCAGTTGGAATAAGGGGGAGGGAGAGAGATATGTGTGTTATGTTGTGTAAGATTTCAAATTTAATTAAGTAGTTTTAGTAATAAAATTGTATTAGAAAAGTAAATTGTAAGAGATAGGATGTAATGATGTAAGAGATAGGTTGTAAGGATGTAAGAATAGAGTATGATTGGTTGTACTTGGTGAAAAGTAATGATTAGAAATCAAAAAGTAGATTAGACAATTAAATTACCTGTAGTAATAAAAATACGATAAAATGACTATAACTGTAATTTTTATAAATCGAAAAAATTCTTATAATTATATTTTTGAATTTCTTATTAAATTTCGGTTCTAAAGAGTCCTCCGAAATACTTTTATATTTTCGAGTACCAGGGACCGGTTTTCGAAAACATATCCCGATTGAGTTCGAAACAGATGAATTTCTCCGAAATATGATCTTTTTATGTTTCGATATATTATTTAGGACTATATTCTAAAGCTAATTCATTTTTATTATTCCAGGGTTTTGCTCTCGATATTGTCGGACTTAGGCTTCTTAGGTTCCATACTAGCCCTAAGTATTCATTTTAGGGTTTTGGTTTCCAATTCCGATTTTCGAAACCGAGTTTGGTTTGCTAAGAAAACGGAGGCTTACAGATCTATCACTACTAATGAAGTTGATCCTAAATATCTTAAAAGAGGGTGGGTGAAGACTTTTTGTCACTTATTATTCATTGAGTTGGTTTTAAAAACAAAGGATTCTTAAACTTCATGTTGATCTAGGCTGATGATAACTTGAGAAGAGATTCTAGCAGTCTGGTTTAGATCTAGAACCACTGACCTTAAGAGAGGCTTTACTTTACCTTAGTGAGTCCGACGGTGCAAATACTCCAGCAAATAACTCTCTCTCAGAGTTTTGTTTTAAGAAATCACATGTTAAGGAGTTAGTAAAGCAAATCCTAGACTGACATCTTGCATTGTTGCAAACCAACCCCTAATTTTGCTTAGAGAATATTTATGGATATTATTAATGTTATCATAACTTTTGTTTTCATTTTGATTTTCTAAATTTTTCTTTGGCTAAATAATGGATGAAATGTGAGTATGATAGATGCCACCGATCCCTAGAGATTTGACCTAATTCCTTTTATACTACTTCGTAGGTGCGCTTGCCTTATTGTTAGTAGTTACTAAACAAAGTTGGATAGAACCTATTACCTTTATAAATTTCGAAAGCTTCCACTTCGAGTTATTCTTTTAAAATGGGGTTTTAACCATATACAACTCAAACCAGCACCATGCAGACACTTAGGTACTGATAAGAATCCTTATTTAGTTATATACTTAGGAATGTATGTTTGTTATTTTATAGGAATTATAGATCAAGGTCAAGATTTTCCTATAGAATACTATGACAGCTAAGGAAAAATGAATAGGTGAGTAACAATGAGCTTTTCATATTGTTTGTGTGTGTACAATAGTGGAACAAGTTTTAATTACAATTGTGACTAGCTTTGCATGGGGATGAGAATAATGCATGTTGTATGATGCTTGAATGATCGGAAAGAATTCCAATAATAGTAGTGATTACCATTTGTGCGATAATAACTATGAATTGTATATTGAGGATTGTCTGAGATTTGTGTGGTCATTGAATAATTAAACTTAATTGTATTCGACTATTAAACTAAATAGACATGCATTGCATGATTGCATAAATTGCATTTATTGGTAATTACATTACGTATTAGTATTTTGGTTTTATGGTAATGCTTAGTTTTTCCAGTACAATAAATGAGATCTTAGTTCTATGTAAGGTTATCACTATTCTATTTGATTCCACAGGAACTAAGTAGGCACCTAAAGGAACGTTACTTGTGGTATTGACATGAAATGGTCAATAGTGGAGTTTCCAAGTTCTAAGGTTAAGTTGGGTTCTAAGACACTTAGATATAAATACAAAGGAGAAGATAAATAATATTTCTCCTATCCATTGGATGTGAATTACTATTCACTGGTTCTTGAAACCTTAGTAAGAGGGCATAAATCTACACCTTGTTTAGATTCCGATCATCCAAGCTTGTACTTGTTACATATGGTTGAGTGTTATATTGCATATGCTTATTAAACAAACTTATTTGATTCTGCTTAATAAGTGTTAAGATCTAGTTATTTACTAATTTATGGTTTGCTTACCCTCTTATAGATTTGTCCAATTACAGGGATCTTTATAGTTGATCTTTACACAGAAGTTGGTGCTGATATAATTTAGTAAGAGAGTTAGGACTTGGATTAAAGAAAGAGGATAGGATTTTGTGTAAAGAACAATCTAAGAATAATATATGTATAATTTTGATGTAATAGTTAATAACTCAATGTAAGTGGTATGTAATGCTATTTTTATATGTGAATTAATGCAATATTTCTTATTCTAAAAAAACCTTTTGATCTTGATATAACTATCCATGTCACAGGACATTCTAGTTGTACAATGCTCATGTACCTCTTTAAAAGCCTCAGATGGTTTAATACCGATGTTTGCGGCTTCAGTTTATTACATAGTGCATTGATATTGCTAGGGTACCTTGTGGGGTGTAGCAACATTTCATCTTCCTTTCCCATTCTAAATATGCATTCAAATCACTCCTTCCATAAGAAACTTGAATTTTGAATTTAATGCTATTGAAGTTACTGTCAAATCCACCACGACCACCACCTCGTCTCATCTCTTTCTATCGTCATTCATACACCTATTGCTACAGTTGGTAAAGTAAAACCATGCTTTTTACCATAATCAATTTAATCCTCATAATTTCTTGCTTCATATTTTGCTTGGTAATTCCCACAGACAATGTTATAGCCATGTTTTGCACATTGCAATCTCCAACTTTGCCTATGTAACTCTTCCCTTAAGGTCCTTTATCTACGTCACCGTCTACACCATCATAGCTTTCAATTCATCTTCTCTCACTTCCTTACCACCATTCTTCCTTTCTATTGAAGTTGACATCCTCAAACCAAACTAAATTAAAACCTAAAATGAGTTCCAAAAGCTCTTATACCGAATGAGATGGGACACTGAACCCAAGACCACTATAATCGGTGTAAGAAAAATCAGAACCTGTTGGTTAGTAAACCAAGAACTTGAAGTCATAAAAACACCTAAGCTCATTGATTGAAAAATCAACAAACCCACAATATAAACAGCTAGATCCACAGGGCATAATGGAGTAAAGAACCTAAGCTATAATCGAAATGCTATAATAATTCCATAATTCTTGATAAGTTCACGGGAGTAAAAAAAAAATTCTAATAATACCAAATATCAATTTTACAAAACTGAACAAATCGTTAAAAGCATGGCCTATATATATAAGTATAAATTAAAATCTTAGGCAATTCGATAAAAGAGAAAACTAAAAGATGTTCTAAAAATTAGGAAACTAAACAAACTCCATGGCGTAGTACCAACAATGACTTATTTTATAATAAGACCCAACTTTTAATGGGAAATTGGAAAATAATATCGAAAACATAAAGTTATAATAATACAAAATAAAAAAAAAATTGATGAAAATAAGTCAATGCAGGTTGGTTGACCAATGCCGGTTCTGCCACCTTCTCTCATATTGGCCTTTGGGTCGGACCTGTCCTTAATACGTCTATTGGTTTTGGTTCTTCGAGTGCTTAACACCTAATATGTGAATGTGTTTAGCTCGATTTAAATCTTTGTCTAGTGACTTCACATTTATTTTGATGCACATGAAATTGTGTTTAGCTAGATTTAAATCTTTGCCCGGTGACTTCTCATTTATTTTGATGCGCATGCGTTACTTTAGTAGATTGGGCTTGATCAAAGTCCCCTTTTTTTTTTTTTTTTCCCAATTATCTTGCTTTTTCAATATAAAACCACCTTTTTTCTTTTTAACTCATTCAAACCATTGTCTACAGGGTTTGGATCGTTTAAAATTTTTTTTTTTCCATTTTCTTTCTTCATTTTATAAATAAAAAATTGAAATTGTGTACATCCTCCAAATATCATGTGATATCATTTTCCTTGTTTTATTCTCAGCTATAAACTACAGCATTTTAAAAAAGTATAAATCGAATACATTTGAAGATGGGAAATGGAAAGATTAAATGAGGTCGATGGGGTTTGGGCCTTGGCGTGTAAATTTCCCATCAAAGTTATCTTTCATAGGCAGCAGACGATCCAACCACGAAACTCATGAGAATTTCATCGAGATCCAATGTGGAGTTTCTGCAATTTCACGGGACTAGGCAAAGTATCCAATGTGCAGTTTCTGCAAATCTATGACAAGCATCAGCATGAGGCAGAGTATTTACAAGTAATTATGTCTCACTATTTGCCAGTTTCACGCCAACACCTAAATCTTTACATCAGTAGCAGAAAATTGCAAGTTTTCTGTGCTTCTGAGGATACATTGGTTTAGATAAAAATGCCCAAAACTTTATTTTGATAAGATTTTATGAAGCAAGAACCAATGATGAAAATTCTGTTTCTATTTCTCAGCAAAAGGTCAAGGCTGATTCAAGTGATCTAAATGAAGATCCAGCAGAAAATCTTCATGCCACTTTTTCGATTAAAGAAATCTGGCATCTTCCGTTGGTCACTTCTTTCTAGCCGCCCTCATCCCTCCATACAAGCTTTGTCTGTCCTCTAGTTCCATTGCTTGTGAAGGACAACTTCTGCACAGAATTCATTTAAGAATGTGAAACACATATAAAATATGCCTAAAATTTCATCCACAAAAGATACGGATAATTTGAAAGGACAACTAGAACAGACCCGTCTTGCTCTTTTATCGATCGGTGTCCAGCTTGGTTCAATTGATGATATTTTCTCACTATTTAGTGAAGCTGACAATTGTGCAGATTTGTTCTGCCTCCTCTCTTGTAATTTTTTCTTGCAGCTGCCTCCTTGGTACTTGAAAAATTCAAGGACAGATGGACTCCTCCTTTTAGTGAAACTAGAAAATTTCCTCGGACTGCTATTGACAGGAGAATTCAGTGGAAGGGACTGACAGCGCAACTTGCTTTTTTCTCTGATTCTATTCAAAAACTCCATTGTCCATGGGGAACCTTTTTGCTGATACACAGACTGAAGCGCTCTTCTTAGCGGTGTTTCCCCCGTGTTCAACATCTCCTTGGACAATGGTATGACTTGAGGTTTCCCAGCAGATCCCTGAGCATTACCGTTCATGAAGGATTTTCTCTGGTAGTTTAATGTATCTGCATTATTACTTATTTCCTCGTCCATGAATACATCAGTTTCTTCCGGCAAGCTTTTTCTTTGACGTTTTCCAGGACTTGGCACATAGGAGCCCAATTCAATTTCATCCATGATTTCAGAAGATGAATAGTTACTTTTTCCACACCGATATTTTGGCATCTTTGATTCTCTGGTAGTATCTTTTTCCACAAATGGCGTGAAAATTGATAGATCCACCCTATCTTGAGAATAATCAGCTAAATTACGTAATTCACCACTAGTTTCCTTATTTATAGTGTCAGTGTTCTTGACATTGTCCCAAGTAAAACCATTTGGTGTAGGTAAAAACATCCCCTTATTTTGAACAATCAATTCATCACAAGAAAATGGATTACTATTTTCAACATCTGGGAACCATGCATCTTTTGGAACCTTAAGATTGTTACAGATCTCCATATCTCCAGATATCCAAGAACCAGACATGTTGGGAGGTATAGGGAATTCCAAACAATCATCAGCAGGTTGCTTTAGCTGTTCACACTGCTGCAACTCATCCGCAGGAATGTCAATTTTGTAAGGGTTTTGGATGTAATGGCACGTTCTTTCTGGTTCATGCAACTTATTGCAGTGTCTTGATTCAGCACCTGAAGACACTGAAGATGAGCAGTCCGTCATTATAGACTGAGAATCCCCTCGCTCCCCAAAGCAGCACAAGGCATTAAACAATGAGATGCTTTCACTTGGTACACGAAATTTTTGGACTTGGTGGATTCTGCCCTCTTGAGACCACTCAAAGAAGTCAATTAGGACCCTTCCTGATGATATTACTGCATATGCTGTTAGTGGATTGACAGAAGGGAATTTGGTTAGGAATGATTCTGCAAAAGTCTCTGATTCAGGAAGCTTGGGATATGGGGCCCTGATAAGCTTAGAGTCGTTTATAATGCATCTCAATACAATTTCATCAGTCATCTTGGGTGAATAGGAGCAAAATAGCTGCACATCAATCCCCAAACTAGCTGCTGCAGCATAGATCCCATCCGATGATTCCATTGCAGTTGAAAGAAAGCCAGTGTCTCCCTCAAAAATCTAAAATAAGGCATTGAAATAATTAAGTAAGTAATCTACATTACCAGACAATTTTAAGCAAATGTAGATCCAAGGGAAAAATTCACATCAGTCAGTCTATGCTATCCAGCTGCAATTTTCCCTCTGAAGTGCCATGTTAAGCCTTTTGAGGTCATGTGTCTTTTGCACAAGGGAAGAAAAGAAGCATTTATCTGCTTGAGTTTCCCACAAAACCTTATGTACTAGGGGTTTACAGTGTATATGGCAAATGTGACTGCTCCTGCCTGGTATCTAAAAAGAATCAGTTTTCTTTCTGATGAAGATTAGAGCCATAGAGGAGAAGATGGAAATGAAAGGGGCGTACATTTCTCTAATTAAATTAAGCCTCAAACTAGTGTAGAAGGGAAACCAACTTGGCTGATCACCAGAAAAGAAAAGGACCATGTTTTTGTTGTATATTCTGCTAGTAGGGAAAACAAATTTACATGCATCTTTCTGTTAATGTCTCACAGTCTCCCTAATTTCAAGAAACCATTGTCTCATCTTCACTAGACCCTTAAAAGTCATCCATGCATCCTTTTCATAAATGTACTGGAAGTCTCTTCACTCTATAAATTCAAAGCAATCAGCACCAATGCTTTTGATAAACTGCAAATAGACTGATTATACCAAGTAATGAGAAGAGAAGAGAAAATTGTCCCAATCACTACACCATTTATCCACCGGAACAGATGAATATTATTAATGAGCTATGGTCTTAATAAAGAAGTGGAAAGTTACCAGTACACAGCGACTGAATGCGAAACTCAGTGAGGTTAATATATTTGTTGCAATGTTATCGACATAACAAGGTAACCATGAATAAGCTTCATTTGAACCAGTTGATTTCTTCCCAATATTCCAGCATTCATACCATAAAAGACAAAAATCAGCACTGATTATGAGGTCTGCAGGCAGGTTTAAATCACGTTCAATAATTCGAGTGCCTCCTTTCTCCAATGCCAGAATTTTCTGATATGTACTTCTCCTGGAAATTATCATCTCCTTGTCCTGTTTTTGAGTATTCACAACAATGGTTAGATCAGGGAAGGACAATGTGCTTGGTTGAATAGGCTCAAATCCTGCAGCAGTTGGCTTGCAGCAAGCTGCAGTAGGCATGGGATCGATTTCCATTGCATTGCCTGCTTCTGCTAAATTTTCAACATGTAAGTTCAAAAATGCTTCTGACTTCCCCTGCTCCACATATTTGTTTGTGGTTCTGACAATGGGTACACTGCTATGCTGATCTTTACCTTTGGATGGATTCAAGAAAAAGTCAAGGTCATTGAATGGGGACAAAGATTTGAAAAGTGATGAACTCCTCTCTAAATCAATTTCAGAAGGGTGTGCTCCAGTTTCTGGTTTGTGATATTTGTTATCTTTGCCCTCACTTGAAGCAAGTCTTACAAAATGTCTATCACTTTTGGCAACTGCTTCAAATAACACATCTAAAGTCACATTGCATTCTTCTCCGTCCAGTCCATCAAAAGTATGATCAGAGAAAATGAAGTCAAGTAGGACAAGCGCATTATCAATGGATATCCAATCAAAGTTAATTTCTTGAAGATCTGACAGGTAAAGAGCATTTTGTTGTGAGGAAGAAACATAAGAGCCCAATTTATCCTTCTCCAAAAGATGCCAGTCCAAGTATATTCGATCTGATGCAGAAATTGGGAGTGGCTTCAAATTAGATATCACTGCCTCAACAGTAGAACACAGTGATCTTATAATTCCAACATCAGGCAGAAAAGGAACAGGCAGTGATCGGAACATATCATCTGTAAGAGCCAGCTCATGGCTGACAATCAGTTCATCAAAACTCTTGAAATTGGCCTCATCCTGAAACAACCCCTCACACAATTCATGCTGGTGATACTCTTTTGAGTGAAAGAGTTCAAAACATGAAACTGACTCCATGTCAAATGTTTGAAACTCCTCAAGGACAATAAAGCTATTTCCATATAATATACCTTGACAGGATGTCGAGTATACTGATTGTAAAGAGAATGACTCAAATGCATTGGTAAATTCCATTTCCAAATAGGACTCCAATGCTGGAAAGATTGAATCAAGGCATCTCATGGTTGAACACATGAGTAAAGGAGATTCTAGCAAATCACATTCCCCCAAATTTACAATCTCCTTGATGTTGGCTATCAGGTCATCTGAGTGAGAGACATGAGGTTCCAATTTTGCAAGGAGCTTTTCAATTTCATCTTCCACATGCATACTTCTAATAAGTCCCAAACTTACGTAATCCACTTCCAGAACAGGAAAGTGTCTAGATTTGTGCTCAGTGACCTGGACAGAAACATTATTGTCAAAAAAATAAACCTTGGGCTCCACTGTATACTCCATCTTGTCAACCCCATAAACTGCTTCCTGAACAGCACAAATAGACATTGCTGGAAATCCTAAGTTTAGTGTCTCCTGCAAAAAAATTTTAAAAAAATAATAATAAGCCATATGGCTTATCATCCACAGTGCCATAATTATTATTCCATACAGCGAGAAATCTCTTAGATTCTACCTCGTAATGAAAGGGCCCAGAGCAGCAAAATCAAGAAGGAATCAACAGGAAACTACTAATTTAGTAGTGTCAATCATCATAAACTCTCAAGTAAGTTGAATGCAAACAACAAACCCTTTATCAGGTAAAAAGATCAATAGATAAAAATTTTATCAATTAGTCAAGCACTTTGACTGTTCAGGCATATATTCTTGAACCAAAAAGGAGCCTACTTTGAATGGTATGGAGTAAATATCATGGCATGGATTCTTTTGTATAATCTAAGCTGATGGTCTTGGTTTCAGGATGTAACATTGTTAAAGAATGACTTGCAGGCATCATATAAAACTCTTTACTGGGAAGCCAACTGGATTATGATTGATGAACTTAATGATAATAATAATTTAAAAGGAAAAAAAAAAAAAAAGGGCACATAGGACAGACTGACATATCAAACTCATGTATAATTTATAAATGGGGCTTGCTGTATTTATATAATTATTGAGACTGAATTAAAAGTAGCTTTTGAATTTGTTTTAGAAAATCAATAACAATAGAAAAATATTACCATCTGCATGTGATTGACGAGAGTGGAAGGACAAATTCATTCACTGTGTTATTATAACCAAATTCGACAATATCTAGCGGTAAATGTAAGTCAATTGCTGCCATACTAATTTGTCTAAAAGTATACAAACTGAGAACAGCTCATCGAGGTTTATTACCTAACCGTCTCATAATAATTCAAATAGCTTATGCAATCTGGAAAATTGACCTGACTAATTTCAAGCCGTGAGACTTTGGAGAATACATGGATATCTTCGTTATTTGAGAAGCATGGATTTTCCTGGAGAAATAGAATAAGTAAACAGTATCAATCACACAGCACATCATTTTCACTAGAATAACCGAAACCGAAATGCAATGCACTAAAATTACCGAGAATATATCCAGCTGCGGTGTCTCTAACTGGATTGGTTGGGTTCTTTGTGCCCGTGTATCTTCATTATCGAAAATTTCGCTTCCTTTTTTCTGTAGAAAGCATGCGATAAAATAAACAGATTGATGTCAAGAATCTACATCAATCTATTATGAATAAAATGGCATAGAATCCAGTTTAAACCATAAAACAATGCCAATTGAGGTACTTCTAGTATACACCTGAGTGAATTCATCATCGAAGCAAGTCTCGGTAGGAAGTTGAGGTTGATCAAGCTCAAAATCATCATTTATGCGTTGAGGAATCATTTGAGATAGAAAGTGTGAAAGAGCAGTGTCGATGTGGAGAGAGGCGCCATTGGAGAGAGAGGAACCTTCGGGAATCGGAGTAGAGAGAGAGTTGAAGAAGGGGGATAGAAGGTCCGAGGAGCTGTTAGGAGGAGACAAAGGAACAGAGAGGTGCGGGATGGGAAGGTTCAGGAAACTTAGGGTTGGCTTTAGGGTTTGATCGGAAGAAGACGAGAAAGAAGAGTTGAGGTTGAAGTAATCGACGAAGTGATAGCGAGTTCGCATTTTCCTGTTTGTGAAATAGAATAACGGTCTATTGAGATTTTGAAAATTGGCGGATTCCGGCAGTTTTTATAAGGGGACTCTGGTCGCTGTTGAGGCAAAAACGATAATATCTACAAAATTAGAGAGCTGAGGCTAATTTATAGTATCTGTGCCCTGCGGTACCCGAATAAAGTTAACGGGTCGGAATTAGGTCAAGTCCACAATAAGCGACTTGTAGGTAAGAGTTAAAAATATCCATTGGATGGAGTGAAAAAAATTAAGGACCGTAAGATGGGGTGATAAAAATCCACCTACTATAAAGCATTTAGCACTTGTGAAAGGACCTACAACAAATGATTTACTACAAAGCACCTAGCACTTGTAGAAAGACCAATCATAAAGGACCTATCACTTTTATACAGACTTATAACTTGCTTTGCACACCTATCATGAATTACCTAGCACATCTAAAAGCACCTAGCACTTGCAAAAAGGGCCTACCACTATCTACAAACACTTACCATGAAGCATCTAACACGTTTGAAATGACCTACTACGAAGCACTTTGCACATCTGAACAGATCTACCATAAAGCACCTTGTACTTGTGGTAGGTCAATGTATTTATACTAGATTGCTAAATGTGCTAGATCTTTGAAGTTGTAGTAGGTTATACATTTTTGGCAGGTTATCTTTTATTGGATTACCGGTCGCTAGGTCTTTGAATTTGTGGTAAGTAGTTAAATGTGTTAGGCCTTTGAATTTGTGGTAGGTTCATGTATTTTAGTAAGTGCTAAATGTGCATGGTCTTTGAATTTGTGGAAGGTTGCCTTTTACCGAATTACCCGGTCAGCACTTACCTATAGGTTGCCATACATGATTCCTACGCAAGTTGACCTAATAATCATCGTAAAGTTTATCTATTACTTTTTGCTAAAGTTCTTTTAGAACCAATTTTCATTGGCTAGGTTTTAGAAAAATATATCTATACAACACATAATAAGTTAAAAATAATATTATCTTTCAACAATTGTATTCTAAGTTTATTTCAAAAGGTAAGAAACTTATAATGGCTTAATGCGACACAAATATTATAATTGAAGGCTATACAATCTTATGTCATGGTCCATTCACTTGGGAGACTAGTTTTAATATCACTAAACTATAAGACTACTAGCAATATTAGTGTGAAGTTGAATATAAAAACTTATTTTTAATAAGTATGAAAATTTGCACATATGGATGCCTACAAACCTTATAGATAGTTTGCTCATTTTAAGCTACTATAGAAACATCGACAAAACGAACAAGAAGGTAGGACTTAAAGTAAAGACAAACAAATGTACATGACAAGATAAAGTTACCAAAAAGCAAACAAAAGGAGCTAGGATGTAAAAAAAGAATATAAGGCTACAAAATGGACGAGAGGTACTAGAATGTTCACTGGAAAGGTACTCGATGAAAATACACTCAAATTGACAAAATCAACCTGCAAAGATGGACAAATGCTATTGGAATGGTGAAACAAGTTGGCACCAGTAGATAATATACACCAACTAACATAAATGAAAGAACTTAAAATATAAAAGAGATGAAACGTGCCCTAATACAAGATAAGTGGTGTCGAGTGAATGCATACTGAAAGTGAGCAAATCAATGCAATAATAGATAGAAGGTACATGAAGGTTAAAATGAGTGGTATCAGATGCAAATATACTTAATCCAACAAACTTAGATCAAGAAATAAAACAAGTACGGAAGGCCACAGAATGTTAGAAAGAAGAAACTTAATGAGAATTATTCTTAATGTGATGAATTTGGATCAAGTGACTAGAACATTAATGAAACGTGTTAGAATGTAAGAATAGGTGGAACCTATTGAAAATATAGAAAAATAGACAAATTTGAACACATACAGTAGACGCAAAGGAGAGGTACCTAAATGTTAAGCAAAGAGATACTAAGTGGATATTTACATAAGCAAGCAAAATCTATAAAATTGAATAAGATAATGACAAAGGGTACCATACGGTTGAAAGGGGTGGTACCGAAAGAAAAGATACTCAAGTGGACAAGATAGAATGGAGGTAGGTTACGATAGGAGAACAATACCTAAACGTTAATAAAGGTTCTATAAAAAGAAGATATAATCAAATTGACACAATTGGACAAATTCACCAAAAGACAGACAAAAGGAGCCAAAAGACTTAGAGAGGCAACACTCAATCGACTAATGACCAAAGTGGCAAAATTGAATAAATAAGGTTCCATCAAATGAAAATATAATCAAACTAACAAAATCGAGTGAACTAAATGGGTAAAGGACAAAAAGTACAAGAAAGCTAAACAAAGTGGCACCGAATCAAGATATACTCAAATTGCAAAAATTGGATAAATTGGGCAATGAATAGATGAAAGGCACAATATCGTTAAAGAAGGTGAGACTTAAGGTAAATACAAGAAATTTAAATAATAACTCCTCATGTGAATTTATTACAATATGCTAATAACTCCTCATATCACTTAATGTCTAGTTCTCTTATATGACATGATATTCCTAATTTGCTTTCTAATTTTTCTTGTAATTTCTCAACCAAGTTTCAATAATAGAGACTAGATCTCCTCTTAGTTTATCCTCAAACTGCATGTAAATTTAGCGCAATCAAGCTATCTAATCTCCATGTCATCTTCCAATGTTTCATATTCTATCAAATTCTCCTCTTATTTCACTATAATTGTCTCAGACTTTTCTCATAGTATAGATATGACTACACCAATACTTCAAGTAACATTTCATGCTTTATTTGATCTCTAAATTGGTAATTTCTATTACTCTTAGTATCAAATGTCAAAACACCTTCCTACTACTCTAAAAATCATCTTTACATTCCAATATTCCAATTTCTTTATGTCTAGAGACTTCTCTTCAATACGAGCATTATGTAAGGGTGGGCATAGTTCAGTTAACCAGTCTATGACCCAATTTTTTGAAATGAACCAAAATAATTGGTTTTCTAAAATCTTAAACATAAACCGATCCATTATTAATGGTTAGCCACTTTTTTCAGTTAATATTTTCGGTTTTTGGTTTTATACCATTTAATATAATGGTTAACCAAAAGTTGTAGTTAACCATATTTTCAGTTAGTCCATAAAAAATTAAACCCTTTTGTTTCATAATTACATTTTGGTCAATCTAGTGTGAACATCAAAATTTTTCAAATAAATTCATAAAAATGAATACTAATATGTCCTGTTTAACTTCAGCCATAACTACCAATTTAGGAAAGCATACCTACCAAAGTAGCATAGAAAATATTAGATTGTATTCCTTAGGAATCTTTAGCATCTACTGTACTCACTTTTAATCTATTATCTAGTTAAGGAAATTTCATCAAAGCATTGTAAAAAGTTACTTACAGCCTAAGCTAAAGTTAGTACTAACTATGTACATGTTCTTAGGCAAATTTTAGAAAATGAGTTTGAAATACAAGAATGAACCTAAGATTTGATTTGCCAAGTCCTTATCATATGATTTATTAAACAAACTCATTAGGTTCTTTACTGGGTATACTTATACTTTCGGATTCGCTCTCCTCTCTTGAGTGTCAAGAACCTTTAGATCTAAATTAAACCGTCGGAATCTCTTCACAAGCTAATAACAACCTAAATCAGTAGTAAGATCAAGAATTCTTTAATTAAAACACATTTTTAATGAATTTAAAATCAAGTAATAGAAAGTTTCACCACCCCTATATCTAGATAGTTATGAGCAACTTCATTAACAGTCTAGATCTATTCAAAAGAATGATTTCTCAATCTATTAAGTTGAAATAAGATATGGGTCTATATGGTACACACACATAAACCTACGAAAATAAGTTCAAGCTACCAAATACAAATACCAAACAATAATAATTAAAACACATTTGAAATCACATGAATCAAATCTTGGATTCTCAAACCCTATGTTAAAGCAACTATTTCTCCATGGGTTTCGACATTCCGCATGAAATTCAAGAGGACTAATATAAAATGAAGATGTATATCACCTATGAAGCACGAATTCTTGCAGAAAGAAACTTTAATTAAGGTCCAAATTCACCTAAAAAACTAGGGAATTCTAATAAAAGCAGAGTTTCTTTCACTAGAATACTCATGCCTATTATATGTTAGAAATTTGTTACAAATTGTATAATACTCCCCTGTACGTGCTAATTGCATTTTGTACACGTTTATTTATATGCATCAAGTACAGAAATCATGATGATTTTATTCGTTGAAGTGGCAGTTTCTTTATAAAAACTTTGTACAAAAAATCACGCACGTATGATAATTTATTTCAGGGGGTAGAATCACGAGTTGGATCGGAGCCTTGGTTCTTAGCCACAGTAGGCACTGTGTTAATTCTTCTCCAAGTCATGGTCAATTCAGGTGAACCGTAGGTACCGAATAAGTCTATTTTACTATATTTTATTCATAGGAATTTGGACTTAATTTGATACATTTCTGAATAAATTCCTATGAATTTATGCTTTTATCGCTTAAATGTTGTTTTTTAGCTCCTAGAATCAAAAGAAGAAGAAATAAAGTGATTTGAACCTAATTGCAGCAAAACAATAATAATTGTGTAAAACAAAACTAATCGACCCCTGCAAAAGTGCCTGTCAAGACCAAAATAGCAAGGCAAAATAGTCTATCATGCCTTATATTGAGCCCTAGATTCACCCCATTACTAAAGTAGGACAAAACCACACTTTAAGAGGAAAAGCATAGCTTTGATCAAGTCTTACCTTTGAGCCCTCAACGATCTCAATTTACCCCTCAGTTGACTTGAACAAAGACTCGAGCCCATTTTTAGCAGCATGCCACAGCTTAGGTTGAGCCCTAACTATCAAGCAACATTTGAGCACTTGACTTTACACCTCAAAAAATAACCCTATAAGCTGACATTTATGAGACGCACGTGTGAGTAATGAACGAATTCTATTATGAATAATCCACCATGTCAACAAATAAAATCATCATGATTTATGTGCCTCTTGCCTATAGATAAATGTGCACAGGCATGTACAATAGTATGTAGCATATGTAACAAATTCCTAACGTATTGTAGAGAGAGAATTCTTGAGTAAAAGAAATGTCTCTTCTTGCTAAGAAATCTCAAGTTTTCTAGGTAAAATCATTTTTTAACTCATTGTCTGTATTTTTACAAGACTCTGAACTTAATTTATAATATTTTCTTTGTTAATTCCATATTATTTCTTCAGATTTTGCGCTTAATGTCTGCATCCATGGAAAAATAATCTCCTAAAGCTTAGGGTTTGTGAATCCAAAACCTGATTCATATGATTTCAAATGCACTTTCAAGTAAACATTGATTGAGTATTTGTAATTAGAAGCTTGAATTTATTTTCGTGGGTCTAAATGAGTGGTGCACCATTTAGATTCATGCTCAATTTCAACTAAATAGATTGAGAGATCATTCTTTTAAATAGATCTAGGCTACTAATGAAGTTGCTCATAATCATCTTGAGAGAAGGATGGTGAAACTTTCTGTCACTTGTCTTTGAAATTCATTAGATTGGTTTTGAAACAAATGATTCTTAACTTTTATGCAGATGTAGACTGCTGATAACTTGTGAAGATTCTGGTGTTTTGGTCTATATCTAGAGTTATTGACCTTGAAAGAGGATTTAACTTACCGTAGTAAACCCAACAGTGCAAATACACCAGCAAACAACTCTCTCTCTCTTTGAGTTTATCAAGAAATCATATGATAAGGAATTGGTGAAGCAAATCCATGGCCTCTCATCTTACATTTTTACAAACTCATCTTTAATTTTGCCCTGGGAACATTTGTACAATTTCATTAACCATAGTATAACTTCTGTTTTCATTATGATCTTCCAAATTTTCTTTCGCCAGATAATAAACGAAATATAAGTAACATAGATGATAACGATCCCCTGGAATACAACCTAATATTTTCTATGCTACTTTGGTAAGTGCATTTACCTGATGTTGGTAGTTGCTTTCGAAGTTAAACAGAACCTATTAGTTTTATAAATTTTAAAAAACTTCAACTTCGCATTTTTTAAAATTGTTTTAAATCCAAAGAACAACTCATCAACCAGTACTAGTCGTGAGTGCCATTTAGGGCACGATTGATGCTGTTTCTCAATCTTCCTTTGTATTTATCTACCCTCAGTTGGAATTAAGGGTCTCACGATTATCTCTTTTCAATTGTCTGTATTTTCTATTTTCGCTTCAAACTTGATCAAATCATCTTGTTTCTTCCTTTTATGTTCAATGGAGTTGAAAAACTACAAATGAACAATAATAGCACAAATTCATGGGAAATTCATATAATAATCAATCAAATCATATGCAAATTCCCATGGTTTGAATAGAGTAAATATCACTTATCACATTCAAAAATTGCAAATTAACAAGTTAAATATCACAAGTACATACAAAAATTGCAAATCAACAAGTTAAATAACTATAAAACCAATAACAAACTAGGAATATAACTCTAATACAATATTACACAAATTAAAACTTTATAATCTTCTCCTTTTTTTCATTTTTTTTCTTTTTTTGAATCAAGTAGCAAAAGAATAATATACAAAGATCAAGCTAAAAGATTTTCCAAAAAGACCAGCATAATTATGTAGGGCAAGAACCTCTTAAATTTACATGCTATTAAACAAGAGAAACATCGAACCATGACCAGCAATCTATGAGTTGGCTTTTATTATGCAACCTACTAACAGAATATATGCACTTGTTATTTGTGGGAGCGTAAGTAAATTTAAGGAAATGATCCAGACAACAATCATAAGAAATCAAAATCCAATAACATCAATGACATCCTAATAAGTGAATTTCACTCTATTCAAATTATGGGAATTTATGTTTAATTTGATTAACTTTTGTATTATATTCCCATAGATCTATGCTATTATTGTTCATTTGTTGTTTTTTAGTTCTATTAAACACTAAAGGAAGAAACAAAGTTATTTGATCAAGACTTGGAGCAAAAATAACAAGGAAGGATCAAACCATAACCCCTACATTTGCAATCGAAGACAAAGAAGAATAGAAAAAGAGCCAGTTGTGGCCATCAACTGAGGCTGCAATTTAGCCTGTGGTTTAAATTGAGACAAACCACGCCTGAGTTGAATTTTACATAGCTTCTACTGTGGCCAAAACTCGATCGTGATTCATCTTACAGTTTGGCCTCCACCAAGCAGTAAGTAGTCCTGTCACTCGCATAATGAGAACAACAAAGTTTGTTATAACAAATATGTTACGTCAATGTTTTTGTATTATAAATACACGATTCACGAAACCCTAAGGGACACAAGGAGTATGAAATAGGTTGGAAAACATCAGAAAATATTCCATTTTTGCATAAAAGAGAGTTTAAAGAGGGATTATGCATTTTTTTAAAATTTTTCACAGCAGCTTTTGGACTTCATTATTTCAATTTACTAAAGATTACAGTTTTATTGTTATGTGCTTTAATTACTTCTCTAAATTACTAATTTATACTATTACATCCATGGAGAAGTAGTTGATTTAGCTTGGGTCTTGTGGATCCTTAAATCAATTTCATGTAACTTTGTTGTGCTTAAATTGAATTAGTGTTGATTTATTGATTTCAATAGCTTGAGCTTAATAGATCTTGAATTTGTATAATGCACGATATGGGTTCATGTCTAATTTCATTAAAATAGATCAAGAGGTCATTTTAATGAATAGATTTAGGCTATTAGAGAGGTTGCTCATAACTGTCTAGAGATAAAAGTGGTGAAACTGTCTGTTGTTGGTTTAATATCCATTAAAATGGTGTTTAATAAAAGGATTCTCAATCTTTATGCGAACATAGGTTGTGGTAGCTTGTGAAGAGACTCTGGTAGCTTAACCTCGATCTAAAGTTTTTGACCTTGAAGGAGGCTTTAACTTGCCCCAATGAGTTCGATAGTTCAAGAGCTCAACACAACTTTTACTAAGAATTTCTTGAGTTACATAAACAAACCTAAGGTGATACATGATCTAAGCACCTAGTGAACTGATATATCCTAATTCTTTTATGCATGTTGTGAAACTTATTAGTTTATGCTTATCTTAGTAGATTTTTAGTTAAGTAGTTTTCTCCCTATTTTTCCTAGACTATATAATAGGAAAAGTAAGTAGAAGTAATGTCCAACTTTCCTATGGAATATGACTTAGATCTTTCTATCATGCTACTCTAATAGGTGCACTTGCCTTTTTAAGATCGTAGCTAGATAAAGATTTAGAAAAGAAAATACAAATTTAAAACTTGGTCTCCAGGTGCATCTAATTGGATTCACGTATGGATTTAAACTGCTAAATCCTTCAAAATCCCCAAATTAGCCTCAAAGCAAAAACCTAGATTTAGAAAAATTTTAAAGCAATTCAAATATTGAAATAATTAAATTATAATTTAATAAAAGTTCTTAAATGAAAAGTTTTATAAGAAAAATCAAAATAATGTCGTTAGGAGCTTTGATTTTGCAAAATTATGATTTTACTATAATCCAAGAATTTACGTGAAATAAAAATATAAAATTGTAGTTCGTTAGAATTATTTAGATATTCAAATCATTACTAGCCTAAGAGGTTAATTAAAAGCCCTAAACTATGAAAAAAAACTAACTAAGGTTCTTATACATGTAAGATTTAGATGCACAAGATCGTGTTATGGAGGAAAAATCCTAAAAGGATGTCTTTTTCCCTTGTTTAAAACCTAATTCTACCCTTTTCTTTTCCCATATAAATATTTTCTTCTTTTTCTACCACCTTCCCTTTTAAAAACCCTCCCAAGACCTAAGGTTGTAGGGTTTTATTAATACAAAATTTCGAAAATTTTGTTAAAACACAGCGGAAAAACGAAAACCCTATACCAGTATCCATGTTTCTTGATTATATCTAAACAAAAAAAAAGGTTTCTTGAATATACCTTATATTAATGCTTTCAAAAACGATTAGCAGATCGGATTTGTAGGAACCGCAGTCTCGCAATCCCCTCTACGGTATCCACACGCAAACGATTGTGTGCTAGCACTCAAGAACACGAATCCAATTCATGTCAAAATTATTTTTCTTCTTTTCTCTCTTTTAGGTTTGCAGAATTTCTCCGTCGTCTAATGTGACGTCAAAGAGTCTAACCTAAAAGGCTGTCTATAGATCTATATATATGGACATGTAGGAAACCCTAGAAAATAAATATGATGAGATATTTATTTAATATTTAATAAAAATACATTATTTCATTAAATATTAATTATCTGTCATAATCATTTATTATTCTTAAACTATTTAAGAATAATAAATATAATAATTCCTTTAGGTTTAAATATAAACCCATAATATATTTCATTCGTTCTTTTGTGTGTGACCTTGTAGGTACACCTAATGTTGGCAGTAGGTCCTAAATACCTTTTAGACCTACAAGACATCATTGGTCTCTAGCAAGACATTATGTCTACCCAAATTAGGTGAATATCAGTAATCCGATTTTTGTCTGATCTATAATTTATGTCATTATCCTTTTTTTCACATGATATCTAGATTGAACATAAGACATGGAAAGTGTCATTCTTATATTGTTCAATCTTATCATTTCTCAATCTCCAAGTGATCTGATAATACAAATGAAGTTGATTACATTATCAATTCATTTGAGCATGGCCATGCATTTCTCAGTCTCACTTATCAAGGGGTCCAGAGATATCTCTCTTATAACAAGAAGGATAAATCCCATCTTAATCACTCAACTTTCTCTACATGATATACATTATGCCCAAACTTAACCTTTTATAATTATCTGGTTAAAGACAACATTTGATTGAGTTGAAACATAACGTTTCTCATGTTGGAACCTATAGTGATTTCAGGTCTAAGGATACGTTGGCGTAATTATTATGAAAATCACTAATGACAATATTCCATGTAGTGATCTCATAGTAGGTTAGTTCAGCACACAGCCATCTAATATGTGCCTATGAGTTTCATTTGTATCACCATACAAATAGACATCCCATGTTTACCAAATAAAAACTCATACTAGATTTAATTTCATTATTATTCCCATAATAATAAGCATCTAGGAACATTTAGAATAATAAATTATTCATGGATTTCTATTATAAAATAAATATGCAAACAATACAAAAGAAATGCCTCTGTTTATTTATATATATATATAAATATCAAATGACAATATCCAGTAATTGGCCTAGGGCATAATCACTAACAAAGGTAAGGGTCTCTAAAACTCTAACCCCTTCCTAGTGCTAAATAAATGGAACTAGCAAAGTATAGCACTGATTAACTCTAGAAAATTTTATGGTCTCGCCATTAATTTTGATGGGACTGGTCCCGTTACCATCTAACAGCTCATGTCATATCCAACCGTGATCAAATTACTAAAATAATTAATATTTCATTCACTATATTTATTTTAACGATTATATTAATGACGAGACGGTTCCATTGATAGAACCATAGAAGCTCCCATTTACTCATGTGATGTCTTTTACATGAGAAAAATGGAGAGGATGAAGTAGTGTTAGAACCAGGAAGATTTAGTATTATTTATTGACTCTTTGCTTGGCTAAAGGAAGTTATATCTATCTCACAAATTCATTGGTGAATGATATTAAAGGAAGCTAATGGAAGTATTTAGCTATTACTAGAGGCGCATGTTTTATTTCGTCAACCAAGGTATATCTCTCACAAGTAAACGAATAGGGCTTTGACTTTAATATATAGCATTATAAGGAATTAATGATGAATATGGTAAACGAATTTTATGTAATCCCTAATTTAAAGACATTACAACTCGCCACGTGTCCTTCTCTTCATAAGAATACACCAAGACTATGAAATACTAATCCACAAATTATACCAAAACATAATCACCAAAAACTCACACATGGTTACTTTAGACATCACATAAAATAATCTCTTGGAAAAACATGAACTATTAAAATCCAAAACTACATAGTATCAAACCAAATGCAACCTAATAAAGTCTTCAATGACTGATAACATTAAAAAATAAAACTTCATAAAGTCTTCAATATTTCACTCTTATTTCCAATATCCAAGGTCTACTGGTCATCGGCTGGATAGTCAAGTCCACTATCACCATCCCTATGATCAACAGATAGATCATACCCTGATAAGTCATAAACAATATCATCTTCACCTATACCTGAAAAATAAAGGAATGAGTGAAAACACTTAGTACGCTATACCACAAGCAAATACGCGTAACATGAAACATATAATTCACATACAAACCTAAAACTAATGCATCAAATACCAGTTATTATCTCTAATTAATCAAGCAAACAATACGGTTTGGAACCATATGCATCTAGTCCTAAACCCGAAATAACTCATGACCCCAGTAAACAAGCCTTTTATAAAATAATTTATATATATATATATATATATTGATGTTGGAAACTCCCCACACATCGTTACGTATCACATTTAAGCTGGCATGAATCCTAATCTATCAAAATCATTTCTATGCATGAGTCTATTCGAGATACCCTCACACATTGATCATCAAGGCACCTCATTAATATCACACTCTGCTTGGTCCTTACTAACTGAAGCCAAGCACAAGCAGCAAACTTTACAATTATAAGCCATATAAAATTAAGTCAATTCATTGTTCTAACCCTACAAGCACATACAACAAACAAGGTAAGGTTGTGTCTAATTCACTTCCAAAACTCCAATATCAACAAATGGTCTTAAAATTGTTGTATACCCTAGTTTCACCAGAATCCTGATGATTAACACATATATCAAATCAAAATTCAATTTCGCATTCACAATCAAAATTCGATTTCACATATACCTTAAAATCTTGATCATTAATATATAAAATTTACAACATAAGATCCACACACCTATCTTCTAGGATCACCAGACAATGAAAACCCAAAAACACAAATTTCTCCAAAATTCCTCCAAACCTTAAAATAAATCAACTATCAAAAAAGATCTCATCTTTAAAATAACAAGAATTGCACAAAATTCATACTTATCAAAAGCTTTGAATCTCA
The DNA here is from genome assembly GCA_024138025.1 of Combretum micranthum. Lineage (NCBI taxonomy): Eukaryota > Viridiplantae > Streptophyta > Magnoliopsida > Myrtales > Combretaceae > Combretum > Combretum micranthum. The sequence continues at coordinate 10,039 of JAMXBD010000074.1, read as the reverse complement.
TGCCTTCTTGATTGTAGAACCAAATTACCAATTACAACTTAGGGTTTTGATCTCCAATGAAGTTGTCTCTACCAAATTGATTCCTCAAATCAAAGAAACAACCTTTACTAAAGAGATCATACTAAAAGATTAATGAAAAGACTAGAAAGGACTCCACTTACCTAGGGTTTACGCTTAGGAGAATATGTGAGGAATGACCAAAAGACCTAGGGTTATATATAGGGATAGTGAAACCTTAGCACACAAAAAGAAAAGAGTTATTTTTTGTAGGATATAAGTTAGAAATGAAAATGGCGGCTCAAGAGCAGCTTAACTTGAAAAGATGTAACTTATATTGTAAGTCGGTTCAAAGCTAGCGGCTCATAACTCTTATGCCAGCAGCCTAGTCATCTATGCCAGCAGCCTTTAGTCGGCGTTTGCTGCCATGAAAACTTGTTGAAGAGCAAAGCCAGACTTACACCAGCAGCTTAAAATACAAGGTCGGCGGCCTTCTTTGCCTAGGCTGGTGGCCTAGATCGGGCTTTCATTCTCCTCACCCGGTTCTTCGCGAATAACTTTCTTGAGTCCAAATTCACCTGTTAACCCTCTTAAACAACAATATATTATAATACTATCCCTCACTATGATCTATTTATTTGTATATTATATGTTAATTAAGTATAAATACGAGAATAAGTTTATATTCCTATAATCCATATAGACGTTTTGGGAAATTTTAAAGCTATTTAAAATTTCAATTTATGAAATTCCTTTAAATCTCATATGTAGATGACCCTATTCTTTTTGTTGAAACAACGAAAGAGCACATGGTTGTTGTGTTATCCATATTGGAGGAGTTTTGAGTTTTGTACTACTTTTGCTCAAACCATAAGCAGAGAAAAAAACTCAGGTATTTTCCTTAAAAAATGTCAAAGAAGGCATGGCAGTGAAAATTTGTTGCACCTTTTGAGTTTTCAAAGAATTTAGGAAAATATCTCGAAGTACCTCTTCTTCATGGATGGGTCACAAAACTACATACTAGAAAATGGTGGAGAAAATGAAACATTGAGCCAAGAGTTGGCATCCTCACAGACTCTCTTGGGCAAGCTGATTAACTTTATGGCAATCAGTCTTCTCAGCCATGCCTCTACACTATTCAATATACCTTGTTACCGAAATTAATATGTGACGAGTTGGACAAAGTAAGAAGAAGATTTCTTTAGGGATGGAATAGAGGAAGAACATAGATTGAGTCTTGTAATTGAGACCTAAGGAAAATGGTGGTCTAAGCATAAGAAAGATGAAGGATGTTAATGAGGTTTGATGTGGGGATTAATTCAAGCCAAAGGAATTTTGGGCAAAGGTCTTCCTTATGAAGTAAAAGATTAATGATAACATGATTCCTTATTCAATTAATGTGAATAAAGGATCCTATTTGTGGAGGAGTGTAGCAAAAGTGTGGAAGACAAGTTAGAAGGTCTATCTTAAGAGATTGGTAATACCTAAATAATGCATTTTTGGTATGATGGATGGGCTTTAATTGGTAGTCCTCTTATACGTCATGCTAAGGAGGTAATTCCAAAAGTTGAATTAAAAGCTTTTATTAAGTTTTATGTTAACAACAATGGTGAGTGGGATTGGTCGAAGCTAAAGGGACTATTGCCTCAAGGGATTTTGAAATGTATTATTGTTATTGTACCACCATCTGATGAGACGGGCTGTGACAAGCCTATTTGGGGCGCCTTTTGTTTAGTCGCTGGAAGAATTTAGACTTCTTTAATCTAAAATGGAAACTGGTATGGAAACGGGATGGCCCATAATGCATTTGGTCTTTTTTTTTTTTAGATGGTTTTGCATAACACTCTTCTAGCAAATGAGGAAAGAAGAAGACACCACCTGATGCTAGATGGAAGCTACCAATGTTGTGGGGAAATGGTGGAGACAACTGATCATGTTCTAAGATTTCGCAAGAATGCATTATCCCTATGTGGTGTTGCACGACTCATGAAAGCTTATGCCCAAATTTTTTCAATGGTTCTCTTTGTGACTAGCTTTGTTTGAATTTGAGTAATCAAGAACTTATGTATGGAATCCAGTGGAATGTAGTATTTGGGACAACATGTTGGCTTCTTTGGGGGTAGAGAAATGCTAAAGTTTTCAAGGGGAAAAACTCTCATCTTACTTAATGAGAAATATTTTATGGACGAAGATGTAGAGGGCTAAGCTGGATTTGTAGACTCAAATTTTGTTGTACGAAGGCAGGAGGAGATGTTAGTTAGATGGAAAACTTCACCTAGTAACTAATACAAGATTAATGCTATTGGGGTTGCAAAATTGAGTAATAAGGTAGCTACTGCAAGGGGCATTATCCTTGACTCATGGGGCAATTGGGTTGGTGGTTTCATAATAAATGTTGGGACTAGTACAAAGTTTATTCTTGAGTTGCGAGGTGCGTATAGAGGATTCAATTTGGCTTGAAGTTTAGGGTTTAAAAATATCATCTTAGAAAAGGATAACAAACGGATTGTGGAAATGTTAAATGACGATCTTTTGGGAGAAGGTAGCCATTGGAATTTGCTTAATCCCATCAAGCAGCTTTTAAATAAAGATTGGAGAGTTGCAATTACTCATACATATAGAGAAGGAAATTATTGTATTGATGCTTTGTCGGTCTTGCTATATGCCTTTGGGAGGAATTATTTTAGAGGCAGTTTCAAATTGGTTTGTGGAGCCCCTACACCAAGATACAATGGGTGCGGCAATGCTTAAGATGTGTGTAGTCTGGTTAAGCTTCTGGGTTGTTCTGTACCTGTAATCCGTCTTATTTTACATGAACCAAAATGTTGATAATTGTCCAATTAAATAATAAAATTTTGAGAAATTTTAAGAAAATGTTAAAAAAATCAGTCCCATTTTTTTCGCTTTTTCAAAAGATCAACACATGGATAATCTAGCTATATTTTGATAATGGAAGTATTCAAATTAAATTCCAATGCCAAGTAGAATTTTTAAATATGTAATTGAGTATGGTTAAACTCTAAAATGTATCCCTAATTCTTCCGTGAGTCAAAGTTCTAACAATGGTCAAAGTGGTCTATAAGAATTTGAAATTTCTTCAACAAACTAGGAAATAAATAAAATATTTAAGTACAAAATTGAAGTAAAAACATTAAGATGCACACTATAATCATGTATAAACAATGTGATTATATAATTCGGTAATGGATAAGATATTCACTTTGATTCCGCAATACCCTGGATAATATAAATGCCAAAAAAAAAAAGTCCGATTACGTAATTAAATTGAACTATTAAACTAGTAATTAAGAAAATACATAAAAAGAAAGATTCTCCATATAACTTCCTAAACATATTGTAGTGGCAGGAGAGAAAATTTGTCATGTTGACTTTTCCACCTTAGCTAGCTTATCCTGGACGCCAACCAAACAATACATGCCCAATGCCACCAAAGTTTAGGAAAATTTCACCCTCCGTCTTTTCTCAATTATTTCATTGATGAATGCCTTTCAAAGGAAGTTAATTATAAACACATCAAGATACCCTCTCGTTTATTCTTCCTATTTCCAACCAAGACAAATAGAAAAGCTTTTTTTTTTTTCCTTCATTTGCCCTTTGCACAAACTAAATCTGCAAGAAAAGAAAATCCAATTTGCTAATACGAAAAGCTTCTATGACTGTGATCTTAGGAAGAATTCTATTGAGGTATTCCACTCAATTATTTAAGAGATAATTTCGGAACTTATAATTATATAAGGCCTTAAATAAGGAAATTATAACTTCTCAACACCCTAATGGCTTGTTTGGTATACAGGAATAGAATCGCGATTCCAACTTCCATTTCTTTTTGTGCATTTTGAAGCATTATGAAAAGGCGAAATTGCAATTCCGACTTTCAGGTGGCATTTGATTCCCCCTTTTAGAAGGTGGAATCCTGATTCTATTCCACCTTCCGTTAAGAATTTTTACTTAAATTATTTTTTTATTCTGCATAAATTTGTTATCTTATTTTTTAAAAGGATATTTTTGGTAAATTCTAATATAAACTAATTTATATTTGTTCCATTCCGTGTCCATATCGAAACAAGGAATGGATTTATCATTCCAATATTACTTCCATTCCATTCTATTCATTCGATCTCAATCCATTCCATTCTATTCCTTCAATTTCAATCCATTCCATTCCATTTCAGACAATTTTCACATACCAAACGTGATATAACATGATTATACTTACTCATTCAATTATAATATGGCATCCTCGATGGAAGACTTTTGATCTTCTCATTTACTGATTCTTTTGTGACAATAAAATAAAATCACTGCACAAAGATTATTGATACCATAACTGCCAATAGGAGAATGCAATATAGAATCCAAATAATCAATCCAAGTATGTTTAACCAACATACTTCCTAGGTTGATTAATGTGTGTGTATCTATATAAGTGGTCATAGGATCCCTACATGGCATAAAAATAAATAGATAGATAGATGGATCAAATGATTCTAAATTTAAAGTTTATTTAAATTATTGAAACTAAGAATAAAGAAACTAAAGTCAATCAATAAATATAATGATCCATTGTATAAGCCACACACTTACTGGTCGTTCACTTCACTATAATTACAATTTCATTACAGCTTTATTCGTTATAAATAGCTATTACGTTGTTTAGTTCACTGAATAGTGATTTCACAATGAATCTCTATTATATAAAACATTGAATAATAATTCTTTATTCAATTATATGAATACAAATTCAATGCTGGAACTGCCTTTTTCTCAAAATACAACCATTTAAATAAAAAATTAATAAAGAAAAATCTTATTATAGCTCTATTCCATTCCTTCATAATAGGAATTCCATTACAACCTTCTTCATTCAGCGAAGTAAACGAGTTGTTACCGTCTGCGAGATTGGAATGAAGGGAATTAGATTATTTTGGTTTCAATTCTCTTTTGGTTGTTTAACCGGTGTAAGTAACTTCTATGATAAATTGTTATGGTGTTATCTATGTGACATCACCATACAATAATCCTCGACAAACAATAATCTTTAGCAAACTTATTTGGGAAGGATGTAGAATTTGCAAATATCTCAAGGCCTCTTGTCCTTTCTTCCTTGTATTATGATTTCCTTCACTCCCACCTTTATTTTCTTTATTCTTCATTAAGCTATTCTAGCACCTCTAATCAACAAATCGAGTCCCCACATTTCTTTTTGAAGCGACTAAATACAACCAATGATGTAGTCGATTGGACTTCGAATAATTTAAATGAGCCGAATAGTGATTCGATATTCTTTTTATGATAAATAATTAGAAAAATCTAAATCCTACTTGGAAAATTTGAAAAAAAAAGTGCGTATATATATATATATTTTTTTAAACGTTATGAATAAAAACCTTAATCTGTAGGCATGAAATTTGCTAAAACTTTGGAGACCACTTACATGTAGTCAAATAAAACAATACTTTAACTCAAATATTTATAAATAATTTTAAACTTTATTTTTATCTGAAAAATGGGGATAAGAGCAAATTCATAAAATCCCGTAATTCCTAAAATCCTTAAACTACTTTATGACGCTTCCCTAAAATTACCTATGTTACTATGTTTAATGTTACAACACAGCACACGGAGGAGATCCTATACTGCCAAGGCATCCATCACGTTGGCAAGAGGCGATATTCCCATTTGACACTTTAAACTTGCTTAAGAAGCATTCAAATGGATTAAGCAAGAGTAAGGACATCACCAACTATTAACCCATAACCATGACATCACTAACTTATTAATGAAGTAAACAAAGGGGCATGTTTGGATTGTTGAAACTTTATTTGTATTGATCATTTATGGCTATTGGATCAGTATCAGTTTAATTTGATCAGCATAAAAATAAACTGTCAAATTTTAGTAATATTATATACATATCGATTTAATTTTAATTCGATTTAAAAATGATATCAAACCATTGTATCGAAACAGACCCAATTAGAAATACAACACCATCAGACTTTACTTTTGTCAGTTCTCATTCCACTTTCACTTTCTATCTCAATTTCGTCCCGTCATGCCTAGAGATGGAAATTGTACAACTTGGCTTTTCTCCCATATTAATATAACTAGCAAGCTTCCACAATAATCAAGATATGTTACGTCATTAGGATATATCGCCAAACTTCCTGGTGAAGGGAAGCCAGATTGTAACAAGATTTCCCCCTCTTCATCTTTCTAGATCTCTCACTCTCTCGACTCTTTCCCTCTCCATTTCCGACCGGCAAACATCCCCCATCATCAACACTTTAAAGCCACTTGGGAACAACCCAGAATTATAAATAAAATCATCAAACCAATTTAGCAATTGGTTGGATACATCTTGAACTAAATAAGTAAAAATAAAAGAACCCGCATAGCGGTGAAAGTAGCCTATAAACATAGGCTTTATCTTTAGTTGCATTGGGAAAGTTTCACAGAAAAAGGGAAGTGCATCCATATTGGGAGAAAATTGCAACAGAGAAAAAGAAAAATTTTATGGTACCAACATTAATTTTAATGGGATAAACGATCATGTAACATACATGCATATGATTTTGCGGAGTATACAATTTTTCTGTTTTTGGATGATTCAATTCTGTTTGATTGTTGTTAGTGTTTAATCATATATTAGTTTTTGAAGATCCGTGTGAAATTTTATTGAGTGTAAACTTAAAAGTCCTAGTATAATTTTAGAGTCTATAAAAATTCATGGAATGCATTTACAAAATAATGTAATCACGTTTTTGTAACAAGAACAAATTATATAAAGTTATACGTGAAATTCTCATTTCAAGGAAGCTCAAAAGTTTTAACTATGTGATTGATGATACTACAAAGTTTGTTTCCTCAGCCCTTTAACCTTTCTCTGGTAGGGCTAAAGATAATATTTTTCTTAGAGCTAATGATTTCCGGAGATAACTATCTAAACTAATGGGCTAAGCGCCTGCTTATTCTATTTATTAATAGCATGTATAACAATCTACGATGCGTTCCGTCGTTAGGAAGCGGTGGCTGATAAGGCCCTTTTCCCTAAATATTGTGGGAAGCGAGGAAGACAGGTTTGAAACTAATTCGGTAATCTTCTCCTAAAGGTGGGCATTTACCCAGGCATTAATAATCTTAGTCTCTCAATTACACGTGTTTTAGGGAGTTGAATGTGGAAAATCATATTCAATGAAAGTCGTATGTACGACTTGAAGGGAGATCTTTCTTTCATAACTTTCGAGATCCATCCTACCATATGGGTCAAAAAGTCAAAATAAATTATTTTAGCCTTATAAAAAGAAAACTGATTCTTGAATCACTTTCACACTCATGTCACATCGAGGTAATGCAGAAGAAAAAACTGCAAAATCTGATTAAGTATAATTATGGACTCACTATCATGGAAATTATGTAAAACAACTGCAAAAATATGCAATTGTCTTCTAAAGATAATAAATATGAATTATATGAAGCTATATGTGAAATGGTCGCATGTTAGGTAGGTTAAAATATTTAAATTTCTAGAAAAAAAAAAAAAAAAAAACCTGTAAGGAATTTTATGAGATTTAGGAAAACTAGCATAATTCATGACATATTACTGCAAAATATAATTTCTAGTAGGGATTTGGAATTTCATATTAGAATAGCAATCATTTCAACATATTATGCGAGCTGATGAAAATATTCAAATTCACAAGCACACACCAAATTTAAAATAAAATGTGAAAGGATAGTGATATAAGACATTGTAATTGTTAGGGGAAAAAAGGGAGGAAGAACAAGAAGAAAAATATATAAAATGAACTTTAATAAAATTGATTTATGGACAACTCATTGAGGATAAATTTAAAAATTAAAAAAAAAAGAATAAAAGGACTACTGTGAATACAATTAATTTGAAATGATGATTGATACGACTGGAGTAAATAGATAATTGGGATCTTTTATGAAAAATTATATAATACAATTAAATTTTTAAAGACCTCAAAGATAAGAAAAGTAGAAATCTATATAAATTTTTTGATTAAGGAGTAAGTTGATGTAAAATATCTTATTTTGAATGAAGTTAAAAAGGGAGTTTCAAAAGAGCAATGGTGTAGCAACTTGCCTAAGTTTTAATGGAATTGAGAATAGAAGTTTACTGTTAGGCCTAATACTATAGACCAATGGTTTAGCCCAAAATACTTGTTACACAGGAATGAATGAAAAACATGGCCCAAACTTATTTCAGATCCAACATAGTATCGGATTTTTAAAACTGAAAAAATCAACATATATTAAAATTCAACCACAAAAAAGTTCAGTATTTCATTATCCCCATCTAATGTCCTTCGTTTGTCTCCTCCAACACAAAAAAGAAACCCTAAATCCAAAAGCTCATTTGCTCTTCACATGACTTACTGACTTAAATGCTTCCATGGATCTTGAACTATAGGAGGTAAACAACTCATACATTTGTACTGTTTGTTTTTCTTGAGCACTTATCTATGCATTGGAAGAAAGAAAAGTGTTTAGGGTTTGAAATGGATTGAGTATTTGTGTTTATGAAATGCTAAGAAACTAAGTTGTGTTTTATTGTTTCTTTGCAAGGTATTATATGAAAACTTACTGGCTCTTCGAGCATCCAGTGGCTCCTTAAAAAACTCAAGAATGAGTTCAAGTCTAAGAGTAGGGATGATTTCCCTCTTTCCCAATGACTCATTTTATATGCTATGCTAATTTAGCTATTGTTGTTTGCTATCCAGCTATTATTGTTTAAATATGTTATTTTAATTAATTTCGTTCCAACTCTATTACGGCTGTTGTAGCTTTTTTTTTTTTTAATTTGTCTATTGCTAGATGTATTGGTTGCATCAATTCCTCCCGTCCTTGAAAGATTAACCTTGTTCCTGAGGTCAAAATCTAGATAATCCAACTGGAAACCATCCTAATGTATCCATAAGAGTCCTATTAAAGTAATAACTATGGTACTTGAATGTCTCATATTGAAATACTTAACGGATCCCAACTTGTCCCTGAAAAACTACTTGCATGTTGTTGGTGGGAAAAATATGATCTCAAATGTTATTTCGATGAGAACCACCAACCAGTAGGATGTATAAGGGACTGATGGATGACATTTGTGGTGTATTTAAACCTTCTAGTGCAATTCCAATAGAAAATAACATGTGCCAGTTTTGATAGTACTCAAGAAGGTTCATAGAACATGTGGTCACCATAGAAAAACAACCTGAACAAACTACAATGAGGTTGTAAATTTGGGATTTTACAAACAAGAAGTGTGTCGGGTTAAAAAAAAAATATCCTTTGCTCATCTAGTGATTGTTGAATTCAAACTTGAGATGTCCACATAGTAGCAAGTAACTGAATCCACATCCTATCTTGAGAGTCCAAAACTGACTAAATGACATTTGCGGGGCTTCCTAGTTGTTTGATGGTGAAAATTTTAAGTGTAGGATTAAATGTCCAAGTCCTACTCTAAATTTAGTATTCTAAAACAGACAATGATGAAAGGATAATGATGATAACTCGATGGCCACCCAAATTATGTTGGAAAACAAATTTGTTGGCAGTAATTAGGTTTTAATGAAAATGATACTCCTGAGCATCAAAATCAGAAACACCAATCTGATAAAGAAAGTTGGGCAGATGATAGTGAAAAGAATCCTGCAACTTAGCCCAATCTATAGGCACAAGTGTGATAGTTCTGCTTTATATTGATGGCTTCACTTGTGTGTCCATTATAACATCTTTTAATGCCCCTATGTCAGTCTTATGACCTTTGTGTTGATAGTTATGTTCCTCTATCAAAACAAAGGTTTTGTGTATTATCAGTATATTGATGTGTTACATGAGGATATGCTTGAAAACTGATTACTGCTTGCTCAATTCTGTTCCTTGCCTCTGAAACTGAATTTGGTTGAATACCATCCTGAAAAGTGCCAAATCGAATCTTACATGCCATTGAAAAAGAATCCCATGTAGACAAGAGGTGATTGGTTGACATCACTTAAAC